>OY283139.1:6549216-7261172 GCA_958299785.1 Medicago lupulina
TCTTGATAAAGTAAAATGTCTTTGAAGGGCATAAACTCAAAAACGTTGCGAGGAATATTGGTTGCATTAACCTTAACAAATCTGGTATTGTTCATCATGCTAAGCTTGTGTTTGTGGGGCAAAAGTTTGTAAATCCCCTCGTTAAATCCAACCATTACATTCTCTAGCTTATAAGTGTCGCCTTCTGTAACCATTTTTTGAATGGTTGGCACCAAGTATTTACGAACAGTAGCATGTATCCGTCCTCTCTAAAAGACAAAAAACATATCATGAGAACAAAATTACGTGAAAATAAGCACCACTTTGTGACTTAAATGGTAAACAGAAACCATATTTCAACAAACCTTCTCATCAACCAATAGCATGTTCATGAAAATTATGTCATCTGGATTTTCCTTATCACGGATTAGCCAAATGTGGGCAACACGCACGATCAACTTTAAATCTTTCTTACCACCTGAAATGGCTGAGATGGGGGTGAAATTGTTTGCCATGTTGCAGAGGTTAAGCACCTGGTATATTTGGAAGTCAGTACTTGGGAAGGTTGCAATTTGTGATAACGAAATCAGATTGATATAGGTGTAATTATGCTGGCTTATGGCGTGACCTAACATTAAAGGATGGCAATGGTTGTTCTCTTTTTGTGTTCATCCATGCATTAAAAAGTTTTTTAAAGCATTTAACTCATAAGTGGCGCATGGAAGGCATTAGAAGAGGCAATACAAATGTACACAATAACAACCAAACAAAGTATCAGGAAATGTGTAAATTGTGATTATGGACCAATTGAAACACCTCCCTCATTTATGACAATGTTAGAAAACGTGCAATTCAAAATCTCAGAGCAAGAGTGTTCTTTTTACAGTATCCAGGCGCACACCATACAACCCATTGTAACTCACTAATAAATGCTTCTTTGATGACCTTTCAGGTATCCATAGAGTCTACTTTAATTGAGAAAACACCTGCACCACTTGCTTTAATTCAGTTGCCTCTGCATATTCTCTCTGACTCGTAAAAATACAAACAGCAGTGGGTCTGATTTATAAACTGCAATCAATGTGGATCTTCAAACTCCATGCAAGCACGTAAAACCAAATAAATACGTTGCTGACCTATTCTTATTCTTTTTGTTTCGTCCAACATCAATCTATTGAGAAAAAACCTGCACTATATGCTTGAATTCAGTTGCCTCTGCATATTCTACCTGACTCGCAAAAATACAAACAGCAGTGTGGGTTTGATTTATAAATTGCATTCAATGTGGATCTTCAAACCCCATGCAAGCACGTAAAACCGTTAAAATATGTTACTGAACTTATCTTTTTTTTTTAGTTTCGTCCAACATCAAGCTATATAGAAAGTTGAAAACATCAGATATTATTTATGTTCAAAGGTGCAAAATTAAGTTAGAGTCGTAATCTTCATTTAAACATTCAATGTGGATCTTCAAACCCCATGCAAGCACGTAAAACCGTTAAAATATGTTACTGAACTTATCTTTTTTTTTTAGTTTCGTCCAACATCAAGCTATATAGAAAGTTGAAAACATCAGATATTATTTATGTTCAAAGGTGCAAAATTAAGTTAGAGTCGTAATCTTCATTTAAACATTTATAATTTGAACATATAACTATGCAAAACGTGTTAACCAAAACTCTTTAAATTAAGAGTTTATATGAATGATGTAAAGATTACAAAGGTGCAATTATAAAACATCACAGATTTGACAATGTGATGATGATTGGAGTTGAAACAACCTTTAAACAACACAAACAACCATCTAAAATTTCATTAAGTTCGATCAAGAGTACAATTGCCAAAATACTTGAACTTTTTCAATATTACAATTGAAAAAGAAGGTTCAAAACATTAATCGGAAACAGAAACATAAAGAGTGCAAAATTAGTTTTAAACTAAGACTAAAGGAACAACTGGACGTTTCACTTCAATGTAGATTTTGTCGTTCTTTCCAGCATGACGAAATCCAACTTTCACCACCACACCTTCTTCAAGTCTGCGCGCAAGAACCATCCGTTTCCAACCTCCTCCAAGCTTGATGTGGTGGTGTGGCCTAGTTCCAAAAACAGTGATGCAATTCCATGTGTTTCCACAATCGTCAAGCAATATCAATGAAGTGGTTTTCTTGCCAATTGTCAAATCACATAAACCTTTGTAAATCAACATCTGCAAATATTTTAATGTGTTAGAAAAAGAAGATTTATTTATGGTTTATAAAACTGTTTAAGTTTGGGATTAACAATTGCTTAATATACCAGAAAACCAGAGCTAACATCATATCCAGTCAACACTTTTTCCCAACTTATACTAAAATTCATCTCATCATGTTGAAATGAGAGGATTTCGCTCGTCACTGGCACACACTGATAAACAACCGGGGGCACAATATTTTTCTCAATTTCAAACTTCATGGGAGGAATAAAAAAAGGAGGAGTAACAACGCGACTGGCTCGATCAAGTATGTTAATCCCAAACTGACCATTACCAGTAAAGACCATGACAATAGTACCCCCTAACCGCACATTGTAAAAATCACGGATGGCGTTGAATCCAGTTGTTAAAAAAACCACTCCACTTATCCTCTCCACCGTGACATCAAACTGATTGTTGTTAGGGTCTATCAAAGTTGCAAAATCACCTAACTGAGCACCAAAATCAGCAACAAAAGTTTTTGGCAACATTAGTGCACCCTGAAACATTTAACAGATATATATCAGTAAGCATTTACAGTATATGACAATAGAAAAAATAGGAATACAATGCAAGTATGACACTCACATCAGTCACTTGAAAATCAAGGGTGAGAGTCCTATATGCTACTCGCATTCTGTTCACAAACTTGTCCAAATCCGTTATTGGATTTGGATCCAATGGAGCTGTGTGAAGAGAAAATATCAAGGTTAGTTAGTCAACCATGGAGGATATGAGAAAAAACAAAGAAAAAACAAAGATGTGTATACCCTTCAAGCAATGCAAAGCTAAAAGTGTTTGTGCATCACTATCCATGTTTGAGAGGTAAGTTGATGAACGTAATAGGCATGACAATTGATGGCATTCAAGAGTTTATATAGAGGGAGAATAGTAAACGTAAGAGAGCTGATTGGTTGATGTATCATGTATAGATGGAGAATACGAAACGCCAGGCATCAAACGGCTGAGATTAACGTGGGTGGTTGGCAGTTTTGGCAAGCAATTAATATGGGATTAGGAGGGAAATTAGGGAGAGATTAGGGCAAAAGGGCCAGCTCATCAAGTTAAGCGTTTATAATAAAGGATGTTTTTTCAACCATAAAAGTTGTAAACAATCAACTATATGATAAAATAAGGGTCTAAAATAAGTGATTGGTGGTTAATGACCGTCTTGTAACTTATACATAAAGATTAGACTGCTCTTTTAAAAATTAGTCTGTTATTTTAACTTATTTTCAACAAATGAATATAAGACAATTTTCATTGTAATTGTATTATATCAAACAATGTTATTTCTTATTTTTCATATAGTTGCATTATTTATTTATTTTAAATTTTAGCCACTCTATATATGTCCATGTCTATGATCCAGAAATGTTTTTTATGTGTATGATGATGTTATTAGGCTCCGTGGGAGACCTGAATAGGTATTTTGATCCAAAGTTGGTTTACCCGTATTCAATGGTTCTTGTTCATTTTGCCAAAAAAACAAAAAAAACAGCCAGATTCAGAACACTTCCCCGAAACGAAGCCGTAGTTATTGCTCGAAATGAAAACTTGTATGTGTTTGTAATACAAATTTGAAAATTGTTGTTGACATATTTGGTTTGACTGAGAAACACATGTAAAAGGTGAAAATGTCTCTTGGCAGTTAACTGCCGAATTATGAAACCGGCTGTAGTTAACTACCGAGGAAAACTTCGGCAGTAAACTACCGAGGAAAACTGAAAACTTCGGTAGTTAAATGTCAAGGAAACCTCAAACCATTTTTTTTTTTTTTGACAAAAACCATAAATTGTCATTAATAATATTTATTGATTTTGAATGTTTCAATTATTGTTTTGTATGTTTCAAACAATTGCAGTATTTTATATATATATATATATATATATATATATATATACATCTTAATAAGAATATTATTTAAATCTTGACAAAAAAAATAAAGAGCATTTAAGTCCACAAAAAATATTTCAATAAGTGTAAAAATTAAGCATTTGAATATTGTTTTGCAAATTACTTAAATAAAAAATAATCTTTGTGCACAATTATTTTAATGTAGAAAATATAACAACATATTATACCTTAAAAAAAATCGTTGTGCACAATTATTTTAACGAATTTTTTTATTTTATTTAAGTAATGTGCAAAACAATATTCAAATGCTTAATTTTTACACTAATTTAAATGATATTCTTATTAAGATATATACGCATAAGTATAATACTGCAATTGTTTAAAACGTACCAAAATAATGATTGAAACATTCAAAATCAATAAATATTAATAATGATAATTTATGGTTTTTGTCAAAAAAAAAAAAAGGTTTGAAGTTTCCTCGGCAGTTAACTGTCGAAGTTTTCCTCGGTAGTTTATTGTCGAAGTTTTCCTCGATAATTAATTGCAGTCGGTTCCATAATTTGGCAGTTAACTGTCGAGGGACATTTTCGTCTTTTACATGTGTTTCTTAGTCAAACCAAATGTGTCAACAACAATTTTCTACAAGTTTTTTGTGCGTATGTTTATATTATAAAATGTTCTAATGTGATTTATAATACGAAATTTGTCATTTTTAGTTAGTGAACTAAAGTTGCCACAAATATTTTTGATAGCATCTCTGCCTAACAATTTCTCCACTTGTTGTCTTGACATTTTACAGGGCAAATCACCTACAACGCCTTCGTCTTGCATGTTGCTATAGCATATCAGATGCAGGATTGTGTGATGTTGCTGAAAAGTTTCCTTGCTTAGAGGAACTTGGTATATCACTCAGCAACTTATTTGATCGTCCTTTCAAAGTAATTGGGCGATGTTGCCCTCAATTGAAAACTTTTAAATTGAAAACTTTTCAATCCAACGATAAAGTGTACAGAAATCCATACGTTAGATATGATGATGATGATGATGATGAGGCATTTGCTATTGCAAAAACCATGTCTGGGTTGCGCAATCTCCAGCTTATCGGAAACAAGATGATTAATGATGGTTTGGTTGCTCTTCTTGATGGTTGTCCTCACCTTGAATCTCTTGACATACGTCAGTGTTTCAATGTCAATTTGGTAGGAATTTTGGGGAAGCGTTGTAAAGAACAGATCAAGTATTTACGACTTCCACTTGATGCCACAAATGACTATCCATTTAAAACATCTGAATGTGAACGTAAATATACATCAAATTTTTACGGCTTCCACTGATGACTATCCATTTCAAACATCTGAATGTGATTATGATGGATCACCCGTTGAAAACTATCCTGATGGGATCTCGGACATAGATTTGTTGTCTGAATATGATTAGGAAGATTATGAATTCTCAAGTGGGAGTGATTTCTCTGATGATAACTCCTATGACTTTTGAAACACTTCAGCAGAGGAGAAATGTGTTGTAAATGTCCTAGTCACTTGTTTATCTTTAACATTGATGAATTTTTTGAATAGTGATGTTTGTTTAATGAATGACTTAATTACACTTTTACCCCCTTAAGTTTTTTAAAGTTGTGATTTTGGCCCCCTAAAAAAACAACTTTTTACAGGCCCTCTAAGTTTACTTTAAGTTGCAATTTTAGCCCCGCACACCAATTTTGACCCCAGTCAATGGACACGTGGGCACCACGTGTGTAATTTTTTATTTTATTTTTTTAATTTAAAAAAATATATTTTTGTAATTAAATTTTTTTTGTTTTTTTAATTACAAAAAAAAATTGTTTTTTATTACAAATAAAAAAATTTATTATAATTTTTTTTGTTTTTTTATTACAAAAATTAAAAAAAAAACATATTTATTTTTTAATTATAAAAAAAAATACAAAAATGCGTCCACGTCAGCGTTGACCGGGTCAAAATTGCAACAGAAAATAAACTTATGGGGCTTGAAAAGAGTTGTTGTTTTTAGGGACCAAAATCACAACTTTAAAAAACTTAAGAAGCCAAAAATCTAATTAAACCTTAATGAATTTGGTTGGCGGTCACAGAGTGACAGTCTTTTATACGGGTAAATTGCTGATAATCATATGGTACCTTTGTGAAGAAGCACATTCAATTTGCAACTTGTGTTTATCTGATAGATGTAAGAAGCAATTTATCTACCTTTATATTTGAAAATATGAAAGTTATAGGTTGACTCTGAACTAAGTTTTGTAAAGTGCAGTTAACATTATTTTCCTTGACTTATCTAGATTAGAAGTAAAAAATGATTAGCATTTTGATGAATTCGAGTAAGTTGTTTATTTATTTATATAATTTCTCGGTTCTCAAATATAAACAAAAATTGGTGAACAAAATTTAATGTATTTGATTTAAAATTTATACTAAATATATTAACTTATGTTGACTCATTTTTGCTTACATTTTAGGACGGATGATACATATTAAGAAATATTATTTATTTAATATGAAAAGAGATATTGTAAGTTATTTTACAAAATTGTTTGATACAAAAAAGATAAATTAAATAATAATAAAGAAAAAAGAGTAATAGATAGTTAAAAGTATAATAGCAAAGTTATGGGTGTTTGTGGTCTGATTGATTCAGTTTTGTGACAAAATGTCATTTTAACCGCAAGATAAAAAAAACATGCAGTTTGGTTTAGTATGGTTCGGCTGACTATTAAACTAAAGGGTTGTGTTAACCGGTGTCTCCGGGGCACTGGTCAAGGTATCTGAAAGAGGAAAAATTAAATTAAAAATGACACTTTTTTTACTTTTGAAGCTTTGATTACACAATTTTCAATGCAAGAGCTACTATATTTGCTTCCTTAACCAGTGTCCCGGGAGCACCGGTTAACATTTCCTTAAAATAAAAACCAAATCAATGTGGTTTGGTTTGGTTGTTGCGGTTTTTCATCACACAATACAATTTTTTGTTTTCAACATTAAAATTGAGTTAAAAAGATAAAAATAACTTATTTCCAGCAATGTTTCAAAAAAATTCCAACGTTACAATTTCATCTTCCTTTTGCTCCTCGTATTTTTACCAACTCACGAAATTGGTAATTCCAGCCTTTTAATGATATGGCCAAAAAAGCACATATGTGGTAATTCCAATATGAAAAATGACATTGACATGTCATCAAATCAACTTTTTTACATTGGAAAATAATTTTAACATTTTAGAAATAAAAACAAAGAACCTTAAAATATTCATCTTCTTCGCTACTAGTCTTCATCTTCAACCTAGAGATAAAACACATACCCAAAAATCCATAACACACCAACACATCTCTCTTCTCTCTTATCTCACCTCTCTTCTTCAAACACCATCCTCTTCATAGAAGAAAACCCAAATCAAAACCCATATTTGAAAATTCGAAATCAAAACAAAATCATACCCATAAATTCTTATCCGGACCCAATGTTACTAATTCTAGTCGTTGGATTTTGGAACGCCACCAATCAGTCTTCCTGCAACTAGGCTGGCGTCCAATGCGACCACGACCTCATCGTCGAACTTCATCTTCCCGGCGTTGCTCTTTTCGGTTAAATGCCCACCGGCATATTCGATAATCTCACTCACCTCCGCACACTCAATCTCCGTTTCAAAGCTCTCACCGATTCACCTCTTTAGATTTGGCTTGTTCGACTCAACATGGACTTCAACAACTTCTCAGGTCCCATTTCCACTTCATTCAACAACTTTACCAGACTCAAAACACGCTCTTTCACCTTCGCTTTTTTCTTTCTTTCACAAAGCAGGACTTTGAAATTTATGTTTTTTTTATTCTTGACAACCACAGTGTTTTTAGCAATGACGATGTTGGGTGAATGATGGTGTTGGAATGATGAAGGATGAAGTAAATCTATTTAAAGAAAAGAGATGAAAGAGTTTTGGAGTTGAAAATAAATTTATGGATTTTGATTTTTATGAATGATAAATCTATGGAAAAGATGAATTGTAAATGGAAGAAGAGATGAAAGTATGGTGATAATTTTTGTTTTTATTTACGGTACACGTATATTTTTTTTTAGAGATGAAAGGATGTTTTTCCAAATTTTAAATATCAATTTGATGAAATTATAAATGACATTTTCCATGTATACATTGTCACATAGATGTTCTTTTGACCACATTAGTTAAAAATGTGATACATCAACGTTTTTGGAGGGCAAAATGGGGGTTAAGACCAAAATTGCAAAAAAATCATGATAACAAAGGGACAACTTTGTTCGATATGAAAAAGGTTGACCAATTTCGCGAGTTGGTAAAAATGTGATGACCAAAAGTGCAATTAAGACAATTAAAAATATAAATTTAAAAGTAACTCCAATAAAAAATGCAAAAGAGTGCGATTTTATCGTTATTTAAAGGTTCTCATTGTGTTTTTAAGATTTAAGATATATCTAATATTTCTTTCATGTTGCGGTTTGGTTGACAAAATCAAAACTGCAAACTGAATTAAACCATGCAGTTGAGTAACAAAATGATCTAAATATATTCAAACCAAATGCCATATTTTTGTTTGTTTTTTATTTGGATTGATTTGATTTACGGTTTTTCTATTAGATTGATTTGGTTTTAAACATTCCATACAAACGGGAACATTAATACCTATAGTAAAACAACTGATAATTTAAGATAGGGTCTTGCTAACAACTGTCCTTAGGGCACTAGTTAAAGATTCTAAAATAGAAATAATTAGTACTACCTTTGTCCCTATATATAAGACCTTTTTGATAAAATCCTGGGAAGTAAGAAAGTGGATGTTTGTATTAAAATTGTTTGTAATCACCATTGTTTTTATAATTTTATTCTAAAGAGAGAGAGTTAATTTATGTTTTCCATATGTTATTTATTGCTAATTAAAGAAAAAAATGTATAATAGATAGGGACATGTATGTAAAGAAATAATTAATGCAGTTGGAAATAGCAGAAGTCTTGTAAAAAAGGACAAAAAAAATCTCAAAAGGGTCTTATAAATAAGGAATGAGGTAATAAGTTTTATGTAAAATAAATTACTTTTTCAAGTTTCAAAATGTTGAATGCATCAATCCCAAAACAAAATTTCATTTTTAAGCTTCTTAACAAGTGAAGACACTTGTTAGCATTTCCTTTTAAGATAAGGGTTAAATATGTTTTTAGTCCCTATAAATATACAAACTTTTCGTTTTAGTTCCTCTAAAATTTTCCTTCAATTTTTAGCCCCTATAAAATTTTCAATCACTACTTTTGGTTCCTATTTTTAAGTTAATTTTTGTAATTTTTAATGAAATTATGCAAAAATGCGTAGAATATTGTAAACAAAATTTCCCAAAAAAATTAGAATTTTTTAACAAAACATAAATTAAATATGAATTTTTAACCGTAAAAAATATAAAAATTCATATTAAATTTATGTTTTGTTAAAAAATTCTAAATTTTTTGGGAGAGATTCTTATAATATTATGAATTTTTCTTTAAAATTTTATTCAAAAATATGAATTCTTCATATAAGTGAGCTTACTTTAAAATAGAAACCAAAAGTGAAGATGAAATTTTTCTTAAAGACTAAAAGTTGTTTAAAATTTTTAAAAAAATTAAAACGAAAAGTTTGTATATTTACAAGGACTAAATACATATTAATCCTAACATAATTTGGTCAATCTCCTAACACATTTATTTCCCAAATATTTGTGCATTTGTGGGGGCCAAAGCCAAAACAACAATGAGGGTCTCCTGAAAGGGAAATGATATCCCACAAATCCATTTTGCATTTGTCTACATTTTTATCTCTGTGTCGCCACCACAATCCTCAAACCCTAATTTTTCAGTTCAATGGAGTCCTTACCACCAAAACCACCATTATCATTATCATTACCATCTTCTTCTACTACTTGGAATTCGAAACCAATAATCGATTCTGGAGAACGAAACTGGCTAGATCTTCCACAAGATGCAGTCTTATCCATTTTCCGAAAGCTCGACACAATCGATCTTCTCGTTCGCGCTCACAATGTTTGCACCACATGGCGCAAAATCTCCAAAGACCCTTTCCTCTTTCGCACCATTAACATGCCCAATTTAGGTGAACCTGACTATCAGTTGGATTTAGAGACTTTATGCCAACGCGCAGTTGATTATAGCTCCGGCCACATAATCGACATCAACATCGAGTATTTTGGTACTGATGATCTTCTCCACCGTATCGCTAATTCGTATGTTCCACTTTTTTCTACAACATTTTCGTTTTTTAATTCACAATTATATGCTTCATTGTGGCTATGTTGTTTTTTAATTCACAGGAATAATAGCTGGTATCATCCTAATTTGTCACTTTAGTTGAAAATCCTACACGTTAGAGAATGATAAATTAATGTTTATGATTAATGTATTTTAATTTTGAATGCCCCCAATACAATTATTTAGTTCCCAAACTATGGGGATTTTGTGTTATGATGAAAACTAAACCCCCCAAACTAGGATCTGGGATTTTGAGTAGAAATGTATATAGACTGTGTTTAGTTGGTGATGATGTACTAAATGAAAAGGATTAGAAAACGCATTAATTCAGTTCATTCTATTCATTGACAATGCTCAAGTTTCTTGAAAAAAGAAATATTAAACGTAATCACCCCATACCTACAGAGCTATGATATTAATTTTCATTTAGGTTTCATAAATTTTGTCACTTGTCTGGTGGGTTGTTTGCAGTTAGACAAAGAAAGTTCATTTATTTTCATTGTCAGAAGCCAAGTTATCATTTCTGTTTGTCCTTTTATCCATCTTATATTGCTGGAAGTGAAAATTTGCGAGTAAATAGTCAATTGCCCCCCTGAAATTGTAATACAAACTACTTTTTTTTTTTTTTTTTTTTTGCGTTTGTTTATGTCCTAAAATGTTCTTATGTGATGTACCAAAATTTGTCATTTTTAGATAGTTAACTAAAGTCACAAATGTTTTTGATAGCATCTCTGTGTAAGTATCTCAACTTGTTGTCTTGGCATTTTTCAGCGCAAGTCATCTACAACGCCTTCGTCTTGCATCTTGCTGGAGCATATCAGATGAAGGATTGTGTGATGCTGCTGAAAAGTTTCCTCGCTTAGAGGAACTTGATATATCAATCAGCAACTTATCCGATTGTCTTCTCGAGGCAATTGGCCGATGTTGCCCTCAATTGAAAACATTGAAATTCAACAGTGAAGTGTGCAGACATGCACACATTGAATATGATGATAATGATGAGGCATTTGCTATTGCAAAATACATGCCTGGGTTGCGCCATCTCCAGCTTATTGGAAACAAGATGACTAATGTTGGTTTGGTTGCTCTTCTTGATGGCTGTCCTCACCTTGAATCTCTTGACATACGTCGGTGTTTGAATGTTAATTTGGTAGGAACTTTGGGGAAGCGATGTAAAGAGCATATCAAGTATTTTCGGCTTCCACATGATGCCACTGATGACTATCCATTTCAAACATCTGAATGTGATTATGGATCACCTGTTGAAGACTATGCCGATGAGAGTGATACGTTGTATGACTATGATTATGAAGATTATGATAACTTCTTAGATGAGAATGATTTTTCTGACGATAACCCCTTTGGCTTTTGAAACATTTCAGCACAGGAGAAATGTGTTGTAAATGGCTTAGTCACTTGTATCTCTTTAACATTGGGATAATATGAAAGTTAAGAACGACACAACAATGTTGTTTTGATGAATTTTCTGAATAGTGATGCTTGTTTAATGAATTTGGTAGGCTGTCACAGTGTGGGTGAATTGTTGGCAATCATATGGTACCTTTGTGAAGAACATTCATTTTGCAACTTGTGTTTATCCGATAGATGTAAGAAGCAATTTATCTGCCTTTATATTTGAAAATATGAAAGTTTTGGCTCTGAACCAAGTTTTGTAAAGTGCAGTTTCCTTAACTTATCTAAAGTAGAAGTAAAAAATGATTAGCATTTTGATGAATTCATGATGAAATGTTGGTGTGCTAGACTGCCAGTAGTAGTAGTTTAATACTACCAGCAAGGGTAACTACCTCAGTGTCCAATTATCATCACAGTATAAAACTTTGTAAATGGAAAATATGTTTTTCTTATAAATTATACATTTGATTACGCCACAAAAGTTCTTTGATTATGATTATGATCATGATTTCACATACCGTTCATTGTCGTTGGTTGGACACACCTGGGCAAAATTTTGTTTGTATGCCTGCACTAGTGCTTCTTTCCTTTCATTGACAAAACAAAAGTGACTTTTTTTTTATAATTAAGTAACGACCTATTATTAATCGTATATAAATCTTTATTATTAGTGGGTTGAACTTTTTTCTCTCCAAAATGCTCTGTAACTTAACAGCCACTAATGTCACTGTTGAATCGAATATGATGACATACTCTTCAACTCACTATGTAATGCACGAACTTTTGACTTACATAATTAATTAATTAAAAATTATTAAATGAGGTATTGAATTGAATATAATTAGAGAAACAAATAAGAAAGAAAATGTATAGAACTATTTACTGATCTACCATCAAAATTGACTATCACATCAATAATAAAAGTTGAACTTACAACTGTAAAATTCTTTATCAATTGAGTCAATCTTCGTTGCCATATATTCTGAAATTAATTCTTTCATTATTTATTTACATTAAAAACAAATAATGCTAGAAAACAAAGACAAAACATGTTTTACATAATTTTTTTTTATCAAATCTCTTCTTTTTTATACTTTGAATAAAAGTATTGAAGTAACTTGAGTTCTTGTTTTCTTCAACAAGCAACACCGCATCACACGTAACTCTGTTACACATCAAACACAAAAGCCTAAAACACCAATCACAACAACAACGACACTTTTTTCCTTATTTTCCTTTTTTAGAAAATAAAAACCACCGTGATCGACGACGGCGATCACAACTAACTTTAACTTCTCCGATCACCAGCGGCGATTCGGATCCATCGGAATCCGAAACATACCCGCTTAACTCAATTCGGATCTTTCCACATGCTTCGTGAAACTTTATTGATTTTCCTATCCTTGTTCTCTTTCGGATATGCAGATCCTGCTCCGAAATGCACTCGAAACAGTTCCTTCATCGATTTCGAATCCGATTTCATTATGGTTCAACATCAACTCAGAGGCCATTTCAAAATCATTGATGATTGCTCTTTTAGGGTTTCTCAATTTGATATGTTATCTGGCTATGATGTGCATTGGTGGGGTGCAATTGATACAGATTTTGATAATTTCACCAATGGAGGATTCATTGTTTCAGATCATAAGCTTAATCATACTTACGCCAATTTAACATTCGTTGTTCAATTGATGAAGAATGTTACTTGGGATATGATCTCTGTTCTTTCTGTTTGGGATTTTCCAACTGCTTCAAATTTTGGTCATGTTTTGATTCAAAATACGACCACGAAGAACGACGGAGGAGAAGGGAAGGAGGATGAGAAGAAAAAGAAGGTAAGTGTTCATACTGAGCCTACTATGTTTGATAATTGTAAGGTTTTGTCTAAGGATTTTAGGGTACGTTGGAGTTTGAATTTGAAAGAGGATTCAATTGAGATTGGTTTAGAAGGTGCAACTGGGGTTATGAATTACATGGCTTTTGGTTGGGCTAACCCTAATGCTACGGATTCAGAGCTTATGCTTGGTGCTGATGTCGCGGTTACGGGTTTTAAGGAAGATGGGTTGCCGTTTGTGGATGATTTTTTTATTACTAAGTATAGTGAGTGTGTGAAAAATAGCGAAGATGGATCGGTTGAAGGGGTTTGTCCTGATTCGATATATGAAGGACCTGATAGAGTTGGTTTGGTGAATGATACGAGGTTGATATATGGGCATAGGAGTGATGGAGTTTCGTTGGTAAGATATAAGAGACCTTTGAGTCAGGTTGATGGTAAATATGATCAATCCGTTGTTCAATCGGCTAACATGACTGTTATTTGGGCGTTGGGGAAGATGAGAGCTCCGGATACTGTTTTACCGTATTATCTTCCTCAGAACCATGGTGGTCTTCCGTTTGAGACTTTTGGTCATTTGGATCTCAATGTTTCTCAGCATGTGAATGATTGTAAAGGTCCTTTAGATGCTGGTGATAAAGAGGATCAAGATGTGATCATTGCTGATGCAAAAGTTCCGTTGGTTGTTTCCACTGGTCCAGCTTTGCATTACCCTAACCCGCCAAATCCTGCCAAGATTCTTTACATCAACAAAAAGGAAGCTCCTGTGTTGAGAGTGGAAAGAGGAGTGCCGGTCACGTTTTCTATACAAGCCGGGCATGATGTTGCACTTTATATTACTACAGATCCCATTGGTGGGAATGCCACACTGAGGAATCTGACTGAGACTATTTATGCTGGTGGTCCTGAGGCTCATGGTGTTCAGGCCAGTCCCACGGAACTAGTTTGGGCTCCTGATAGGAACACTCCTGATCAGATCTACTATCATTCGGTGTATGAGAAGAAAATGGGTTGGAGAGTGGAGGTTGTGGACGGGGGTCTGTCCGACATGTATAACAACAGTGTTGTTCTGGATGATCAACAGGTTACCTTCTTTTGGACACTGGCAAAGGATTCAATATCTATTGCTGCTCGCGGTGAGAAAAAGAGTGGTTATCTTGCCATAGGATTTGGCAGTGGAATGATAAACAGTTATACATATGTGGGATGGGTTGATGACAATGGTGTTGGTCGTGTTAACACTTACTGGATTGATGGACAGGATGCTTCGAGCATACACCTTACACAGGAAAATCTCACACATGTGAGATGCAAAACAGAAAACGGCATGATTACATTGGAATTTACACGTCCCTTGGTTCCATCTTGTAGTAGGGGCAAGAGGCCAGAATGTAACAACATCATTGATCCCACCACTCCACTTAAAGTCATATGGGCAATGGGTAGTAGATGGAGTAATGAACATCTTACTGAAAGGAATATGCATACTGTAACTAGTAGCAGACCTATACTTGTTCAGCTGATGCGTGGTTCTGCAGAAGCAGAGCAGGATTTACTTCCAGTTTTGGCCGTGCATGGTTTTATGATGTTTCTTGCATGGGGTATCTTGCTTCCAGGAGGTATCTTGGCAGCCAGGTACTTGAAACATTTGAAGGGTGATAATTGGTACAAAATTCATGTTTACCTGCAATACTCAGGGTTAGCAATAATTTTTCTAGCACTTCTTTTTGCGGTTGCTGAGCTTCGCGGTTTTCATGTTAGCTCAACACATGTTAAATTTGGAATTGCTGCAATAGTTTTGGCTTGCATACAACCAGCTAATGCATTCCTCAGGCCCCCAAAACCATCAAATGGGGAGCAGCCAACATTTAAAAGGATAATTTGGGAATATTTGCACATAATTGTTGGCAGATCTGCCATTTTTGTTGGCATTGCAGCACTTTTTACTGGCATGAAGCATTTGGGAGACAGATATGCTTTGGAAAACGTCCATGGACTCACTTGGGCAATGATAATTTGGTTCTTAGTAGGTGCATTGAGTATTGCTTATTTTGAGTACCGCGAGAAGCAGCGAGTACGGGATCGGATATTTGGAAGAGGAAATTGGGTGCTTGGCAACGAGGAAGATGATTCCATTGATCTCTTAAGTCCAACAATTCCACTTTCAACAAATAAAGAGTCACAGGCTTCTGCAAGAATGGAAGTCCAGTTAGAACCTTTAAACAGGTAGATAGATGCATATTTTTAGCTTGCATTTGAAAGTCTCCATTCTGCAGCAGATTTTGGCGAATTCCTCATTTAATCTGAGCTTTCAGGGTATTATTCATTAGTTATGAGGGTGAGGCATTTTTGAGGTGTAAAGGGAGCACTTGTTCATCAGTCTCTTTGTACTGATGTAGCCATTTTGTGAAGAGAGTAGTTTTCTCGTAGTCGTATACATGTTCACCAGATAGGTTATATCTTTTCTTCACATTAGCTGCTATACTTTTTTTTTACCCCCAACCAAAACAAAAACAAGAAGAGATCAAACATTACGAAGTGAAAGCTTTATTATTGTCTGTTAATGTAGGTTCTGTTCCATAATGTTTCTAGGTGTACTTCAAGGGCTATCCAGCCAAAAACATTGTTGTAAATTTTGGGATGCAAATAACTAATACTACAACATAACGGCATTATTTTTTTATTTCAATGTGATTGTGTTTAGTTGGTCATGGAACTGTTAAACCTTTTTGTGATTGTAAACCTCTGGGAATCAGTATTAAAGTCATCCTCCCTCGACATTTACCCTAGTAACTAGTAATTATCTGTCATGTTTGGATGAGAGGTGAGATTGACAAAATCACGGTGATGCTCGCTCGTCGAAAATCATCTTTCTGAAGTCATGTCCCGTTTTTTAAAATCAATTTTTTTTTTTGCGTGTGGCCAATTCTTGAAGAATGAAATGAAAACTTGTTCATAGATTTTTTTTAACCCTTACCCTGCAGATTCTAGCACGCTTGGTTTCAAAAACTTAAGTTTCGGCTTGAATAATTAAATTGTTGGGACCTAATTGCAATTCATATTCTTCCGATATAAGTAGATTGTTTTTTTGAAAGGTTCCGATATAACTAGATGTATGCCCACATTCGATCGAAAAATATTAGAATCAATGTGTTTAATATGTTACATCCCTTTCCTAGGGATGAATCTAACAATGCTTCAACTCATCCATATTTGTTAGGAATTTATCACGATTGCGTAAATTTAAATTTTTCATATAGATTTATTTAACATTAAATATTTTATCAAAGTCGCATTAGAATAAACCCAATCAACTTCTGCTCAAGCATCTCGATACAAACAAGTTACAGCATTCTCAAGGATCCCGACCTATTCAACTGAGTAAATACTTCCTGACAATGTGAAACATTATTCAAGTCTGCCAATTCCCATTAACTAACCGAGTTATCGTTGCTGAGTTGACACATTATCTCACACCTCATCAAAAGCTCAGGATCATCGCGATCCAAATTTAAACATAAAGGTTACCACATATATATAGGATTTTGTTAAAATGTTCAAACCCAACATCATATTTAGAAAATTCTGCCAACATTCTATGAAGGATTGTAGATATTTCATCCTATCATTTGCTCGAAAGTTGAACTATAAAACCATACATTGTTTTTGTACAATACCAATCCAAGAGTAATTAACTACAAGGTCGAAGCACACCAAAGAGAAATGTCAATACAGACATTAATTTAAACAGACACACAATGCATCTCCAGGATACACTACAAAGCTACTACCAGGACTTGTTACAAGTAAAAATGGAACAAAATACACGCAGCAGAAAGACAGAAAATGCTATAAGCCATCTGCCTCACTCCATAACATAACAAGACTAGTCCGGCATGCAAAAATCAAAGCCGCAACACACCTGCAGCTGGTACAGTTCAATACAGACCATTGAATCATACCAGCTGCAAGGAACGCCAGGAAAAATAAACTATCAAACTGTACAAACACCACCAGAATATTATACAGCCCTCGTCCCATCACAATGCTGAGGAGTGAGGACTATTTTGCAAAAAATGTGGCTTTCACTCACCAACAAAGATCTATGTTTTTTCTCCAATTTTCTTTCCTCCATTCTCTTCTTGCCCGACCTATATTTCTAAAATTCTATAAAGTGTGAGATAAATGTCAACTAAGCAACATTAACAATATTAGTTAATGGGAATTGATGTTGAGACCAATTTGATTAATGTTGTGCGCAATATCAGAGACGAATTTGAAAAAGGATATATAAGAGACTAACTTGAAACAAGTGACTAAAGTCAGAGGATGAAGTTGAGTATTTACTCTAATTCAAGTTACACAAGTTTTTTCAATAAAAGATAAAGAGTTGCAAGATCAATAACAACCAACTCGTTGATGATTTAACTAGATTTTAGTTTCTAATTTCTACAGAAATTGGCTCAGTTTCACAATTCTTATTAGATATTTGATTTCATAACTAGGGTAATGCTACATAGCCCTAATCCTCTACAGACACATTGATGAATCTCAACAAAATTAGGTTTTTTTTAGCAGTCAACAATAACAACATGCAATCAATTAGGACCACCCTGGTTATAAAGTGTTTGCCTCAAAAAGAAAAAGATATCATCCGCAAAAAAAACGTGAGATCAACTAGGACCACCTGGTGGCACATGATCTCACTGAGACTAATGATGGTTTGCTTGCTCTTCTTGATGATTGTCCTCACCTTGAATCTCTTGACATGCGTCGGTGTCTCAATGTTAATTTTACCTCACAAATCGAGAACTAAATAATAAGATAATTGTTTCCTACGTTAATTAGTTTCATTACAACACATAACAGATCAAGATCACTCTCTAAAAGAAATTTCACTTGTTTCTTTGTTTTTATGCTTGGGAAATCTATCATCAAATGTTTCAAACACCACAACAACTGTTTTTTTTTTCTTGCAATCTGAGGAGGGGACTCGGAGGGGCAAAAGCAGCTTGGCTGGGACCTGGAAGGGAGGCCTGCAGCAGGACAGACAAGTGGATTGGAAACTCCGAGCAGTGAGAATCGCTACAACAAATCTAAGGCATAGAGGTGGTCGAGCAATGAGTTTTTGAAACCTAACATCAAAAACTCTATCCACCTTCTTTCTTTTAAGGATTGAAAATATCTCACTCACCCTATCATTTGCTTGAAAGTTGAACTACTTTTTACAATTCCAGACCAAGAGCAATTAACTATATGGACAAAGCACACCAATACATGCATTAATTTAAACAGACACAAAATGCATCTCCTAGATACACAACAATGCTACTACCAAGATGTGTTATAACTAAGAGTGGAACAATATATGCAGCAGAAAGACAGAAAACGCCATAAATCGTTTGCCTTACTCCATAACATAACAAGACCGGCATGGAAACTTCAAAACCGCGACGCACCAGGCCATTCAAGCCAGACCAGTTATACTAGCTGCAGGGAACACCAGAAGAAAAAAAAACTATCTAATTGTACAAACACCGCCAGAATATTACATAGCCCTCGTCCCACCACAATGATGAAGACTACTTTGCAACAAATGTGGCTTTTACTCAACAACAAAGATCTATGTTTTTTCTCCTTTCCTTCGTTCTTGTCTTCTTCGACTCTTCTTTCCAACAAACTGTGATTTCAACAGCTGGTGCTCACCCCAATGCTCAATCCAAGGGGGATTCAATGTAATTAATGCAAACCTCTTGCAACTCCAATGCAAATTTCAAGCCTTTGAATCCATGACAAATAAAGTTGATTTTTTTGCTTCAAATGAAGATGGTCCTAAAGAGTTCCATTGGACATGAAGTCATAGACAAGGATCGTCTCATGATTTTCGTTACAATAGCTCAAAAGAGAGACTAAGTTGTTATGGTGCGGCTGCGAGAGCAAATTACCTTCAAAAGTGAGTCATTATCTCTTTTAATGACAGCAAAATGACGATGACTTGTTTGCCATTTCAATTTGATTCTATATCTAGGCCTAATTATAAATATTTCCTTTAACTTCAGTAGAACTACTAAGCACAAAAGAATTGGCATTTCAAGTAATTATCATTGTAGTACTCATGTTTAGAATACTTATAAGGGTGTAGAGCTAGCCCACGATCCTGCTTTGGCTCACTGTCTTCAGGAACCATAAACACATATATAGTCTTGATGAGCATCATCTCTAGTCCCTCTACTTGCACAATTGGATCAAATTGTTCCTCAACTGGCTTGTTATTTAAAAACCATCTCATTGACCCTTGTTATATCATAACAAATTACAAATTCCACACAAGTGAAGAAGCATAATTAGTTATGTGAAGCCATAATCAACTGAAAAATATATGTTAGATTGTAATTTAAATTGACAAGTTCATTTATCATATATTGGAAGCCATAGATAACGGGCCGATTGTCCGTCGAGGAGCAGTATATACCAAAATTTCAATTGTTGCAAGATAGTCCTCAACATTGTTCCAATTCGACAAATGTTGTGCAATGTCAATGATGATTTTGGAATTAGGATAAAGTAGCGATTTTGAAATTACTATAAATTAACGACAAAGGATAAAATCAATAGATTAACAATTTTGGAATGTATATTATATAAATTTGAGGGTTTTCCTCAAATCTATATATAGAAATGTTTTTCTCATCATATTCTTATGACACGTGGCACTCTCAACAAACAAAGTTAGCTTTTTTCTCTTTTTGCAAGTGGCATCTTGAGGCAAACTAAAGAACCTCATGAGTTTGACATTTAATGAGACGTACATTTATTTTGTTTTTAATTTTCATCTCTATCTCTATTATAAACATTTGACTTACAAAATTGTAAAAGTACACTTAACACTCTAAATTGTTAATCCTCATTAATGCTCAAATACATCTAAAAATTCAAATTTCACTCTATATTCCATTTGAAATTCAAATTTCAATGCTTAGTGAAATAGGTAATGAGAATCTGGCCATTAAAAAAATTTAATTTCATTTAAATTGTTTTAATGTATGACTTTCATATAATTTTTGTAATTTTGAATGAAAATAATAATAATAATAATAATAATAATAATAATAATAATAATAATAATAATAAGTACTCCTTACAAGCATTTATATGCACAACAATTACTGAATTTATCGTTATAAACATTATTTAGACATCAAGCATGAGGAGTATGATTTATCGTTATAAACATTATTTAGACATCAAGCATTTATATGCACGACAATTACTGAATTTGTTTTAATGTATGGAACTTATAAAAAAATGAATCCTTACATGATTTAGACATCAAGCATAAGGAGTTTGATTTTATTTGTAATTTAAAAAAAATAAAAATAGAGAATTACATAAAATTGGAGGGACATAAAACTTAACCCAGTGTAAGCAAAAAACAAACAACTCAAGTGGGTAAATACATATCGACCCTAATGGGTAAAAGAGCCACAAATCTCAAACCAGAGAAATCAACCACACATAAATCGTACAATCCAGTAAACCCGTGTATGGGCGCCCAACTAAAGTGAAATAGAATATGTGTGTAAGCTGACGAGCATCGGTCTAAGGTTTTGATAATGGTGAATGCATTCATCCGCGGACACGTAAACAAATTCACGCACCCACAGTTTAATGAGACCAGGATCAACAAATTCTCATATATTTCTAGCAAAACATACCAAAAAGCTCCATAACACATGATAAACCCAGATTGTGGGATGTATAAATAATGACAAACTAACCATAGCTCAAAAATATTTAGAATCGTGTGAGTCTAAACCAACCACGTTGAATATGGGAAGAATAAGCAACAACATACCCTTTCAAGTATCAAAACAAACAACAACAACAACAACAACAAGAAGGCACCTGCATCAGACTATGCAACAGAAACCAGATATGGAGGAGTCATCGACGTGAAAACGAACAACAACAACGACGACGACAACAAGATCTAGCTTGAAACAATCCTGATCGAACCACCACATAAGCAAGTGACTTCATAACTGAAACTTTATAATTTATAATAAAATTACATTAAATTTATGTTGGCTTATATGTCATATAACTTAAATATACACTAATTTTGTGTGACATAAATTTTTTCCTATAAACTAATTTTCAATTTGATTTAAGATAATATCTTATTCATTTTATACGTACGTTAATTTTCTGTACTTTAATTTCCCGTGCTTAGCACGGGTATCACACTAGAGAAACAAATTCGTGCTAAGCATCCAATTTCATGAAGATTTGCTCATATCAGACACAACAGATTCGTTGATGTCACTTATAGACTTTGTGTATCCCGATTTGAATGATAACCTTGGTGACCCGTTATTTTTTCAAGAAAGGGGAATACTCATACCAACGCTTGATTCAGTTGAGCATGTTAACGAATATATGATGTAACTGATTTCAGGTGAAGAGAAAGAGTATTTAAACTCTGATTATGTTTGTCGATCGGGCAAAAATTCTGATTTCCAGAGCGAGTGGTTTACAACGGAATTTCTTAATGGTATTAAGGGCTCTGAAATTCCAAATCACCGGTTAAAACTAAGGGTAAGATGTTCAGTTATGCTGATGAGAAACATCGATCAGGCTAATGAACTGTGTAATGGTACGAGGTTGACAGTTACACATCTAGGGAAGAGCACGATAGTTGCTATCGTAATTACAGGAAAAATGGCAGGTACCAGGGTATTCATTCCCATGATGAATCTTATTCCGAGTGATCCAGGACTACCCTTCAAATTCAGGCGCATACAGTTTCCATTGACGCTTTGTTTTAAAATGACAATAAATAAAAGTCAGGGTCAATCTTTATCTCGAGTGGGAGTTTATCTTCCTAAGCCCGTGTTCACGCATGAACAACTATATGTCGTTGTCTCTCGAGTTACTTCTAGAAAAGGTTTGAAGCTGCTCATCTTGGATAAAGATAATAATGTTTGTAAGGAGACCACAAATGTTGTGTATCGTGAAGTTTTTCAAAAAGTACGATCACTGGTTATGTTTTAGAATTGTTGTTGCTATAATTTAGAAAACTAGAATTGCGTATTGTATGGAAGTCGTTTTTTATAATTTTTTTGTAAGGCGTATTGGTCATTACAGGACATACAATTTCTATATAAGCAGATCCTCCTGCCACTGACTTTTAATTGATGCATTTTTCAAGTATAACAATACACAGTTTTTCTTTTTACATCATTGTTACCCTAAAATACAATATTTACATTAAACCATTAGTTTTGTAAAAAATAAAAACAAATAACAATCGTCGTTTCTGTAACCCAAACTATATTTATACACACCCGTAAAACAAATTAATGTTTGCATTCACAAACTAGGTGTATACGTCTCACACTGACTATTATATAAAAAAAATACAAATTTTTTAGTTTTTATGATTAATAAAATACATTATGTCAATAAATAGTAATATACAATATGTCGGCGTATTTTTGCAAAAATGTTACATATGCTAAGTACATCTTATACTACAAATAATTAGTATAAGTATAAATCTAAATCGTTATGTGCAATGTTCAGATATTTCAAAATATATACAAAATTAAGATGATATTTTTTTCCATGTCAAATTTAAATTATAGCCACATTTATAACTTTAGATAACATAATATAAAATCTATACATTTAATCAAAAAAGTTTTTTATTTTTCCGTGCTTTGACACATATCACTATATTAGTTATGATAAAGTGAGCGACTTGCTTGAAATAATGAAATAACAAACAAAAATTGCAAATAATAAGGTAAACGACTTTGCTTGAAATATCAAACAAAAATTGCAATTAAGTTGGGTATTTACTATTATTCACAATTCTTTTTTCAATAAAAGGAGATCAAGGAAGATCAATGAAGAACCACAATGTCTAATTAGTATATTATTTTTTGTTACACCAGTGTCTAATTTAGGGTTTATTGCAAATAGTAGCAGCCACAACAATAACATGCTATATGCAATCGAGTTCAAATTATTTAAACAAAAATAAAATACTATTAAATTGAACAGTAGAAAATAAAATAAAATATAAAATAGAAACCTTTACTTAATCAATTCAAACCATCACATCCAAAATTCACATCTTATCCCAAAATAAAAAACCTAATTTCATATTCTATAACGTTAGGGTTTATTTCTAATTAGTAGACATTAAAATTCAAGATTTTCATTCATCGGGTTCAACTTCAGCACCATTAAAACTCCATTGATTCTTCAAACGAATCGCCGCCTCTTCCTCCGGCGTAAGATCATTCTCAACACCGAAATACTTTCTCACATATCCAACATTCTTATTCTGGATCCGATCCGCAACAACCTGAGTCAAAACCTCAAAAAGACTCTCCATATTCAAGTAATGAACAGCAAGAAGAAACTCCTTCACCTCATCGTTGTCGAGATCCTCGACGGAAAACTCCTCCACCTTGCCGTCATCGGAGAGAGTTTGGTACTCGATGATCTTGTTGATGTGGGAAGAGGAAACGTTGAGGAGAGGAATGACGGAGACGTTGGCGTCGGAATCGTCGATGATGGTTCGAACGGTTTTCATGTCCTTGGTGAGAGATGGTGTGGCTTCGAAAACGACGCCGTCTGCGGTTTTGAGAGAGATTGACATCGTTCAAGTTCGACTAGGGTTTGGTGGTGAAAAGTAAAAGGTAAAGGTAAAAGTTAATTTGTGGAGAGATGTTGTGTTTCTTTTTATAGAGGCAGATTCATTTATTTTTCGGTTTTTTTTTTCTTTCTTTTTCTTCTTGAACAAGCTATTGCCTATAAGTATTCTCTATCCCTTTAAAAAAGAGATATTATTATCTATAATCTAATTTATATTTTTGAAAAACGGAGTTATTTTAATTTTTTTTGAAGGAAGTTATTTTAAATTTTTTAGAATGAAGATGGATCTTCTATATGAGTTTAATTGTGGTGGGTTGACAATCTAAAACAGTTTTGAACATACAACCAATCAAAATATTTTAAATCGCCACATCAATTAATGTTTTTAATTAACGTGGGCCAAACATGACAATTTAAAATGTTTTGATTGGTTGTATGTGCAAAACAATTTTAGACTGTCGACTCACTTTAATTAAACTCATTCTCTATTTATTTATTTATAAGATGTATTTATTTGTATATTTTTTTGAGAGAATTTATTTTATGTTTACTAGCGTTTAGACGGGCACGTAGTGTCCGTCTCTCAACCCTTTTTATTGTGTTATCATGTCTAAATTATGAACGATATATTTTTAAGAAATTAGTTAAATTTTGACTAAAATTATATGTATAGATGTTTGTGATTTCAAATTATAACATGCTTATTTTTTAAAATTACATCAATAATATAACAAATATAATATAACTTTTTTTCTTCAAAAAAAAATATAATATAACATTTTATTTTTTTCATTGACATCAACAATATAACCTCTATACTATATATTTCTTCAAAAAAAAAATCTCTATACTATATATAAAGAAAATAGAGAGTTTCAGGGAGATATTGGGTTGTTTTTTTTTTGTTATTTCAATTATACCTTTAACAAATTTTTTGTATAATGATATTATATTGTTGGTTTTATTAAAAATGATAAAAAAATGTTATATTTGTTGTATTATTGTTTTTTTTTTACAAGATTTGTTGTATTATTGTTGTCATTGAAAAATATAAATATGGTTTATTGAGTTTGTAACATTTAAAAGTCACAAATATCTATACTTATAATTTGTTATCTATGTCAAAAAAATTATAAAAAATATCGTTTATAATTTGCACACAAAATTTATATAAAATGTTGTTGATAATCTATAAGTGTCTGTCTTTTCGCTAGTTATTATAGAAAAATTTAAATTGATGAAGAAATTTTATTAAGAAATCTACACACATGTGTATAGTCCGAGTTTTAAAGCATCATTTTATTTTATTTTTAAAAAGCATTTTTTTTATTAAGAACACAAATTAAATACCAAATTAGTGACCAATTTATTAAGAATTTAGTTGAAATTGGACACTAACTCAATACATTTAGTCACGACTGTAGTCGTTATAACAGTCTAAATTTACTAATGGAATAAAAGTGGTTGCTAATGCGACCGAAATACCAGTCGCTAAATAACTTGAAAAAAGAAATTGGAGAAAAATATAATGTGACTATAGCCACACCAAGTCATACACTAGATTCGCCTCTGCCTTTAGACCATCTACAATGGCTTATTGAAAGCCATTTTCAATAAGTTGAAACCATTGGAGTGGGTTGTTGAAAATGAGAGAAGAGGAGAGAGGTGATGAAAGGTTTAAACAAGTTGAAAGTCTGACCGGAGGGGACGGTGGAGCGTTGCCGTTTGCCAAGCCAGGCGCGTGCATCACACGCGCAAACAAGGCGCGTCTGTGACAGACCACGCGGAGAGAGAATGTGTGGTGGGATAAAGCAGTGACACGTGTTGCTTCCTGATTGGTTGCTTGGATTTTTATCTTTCTTAATAATTTGGACTCAATTATTTCATTGCAAATAATTTTTTTATTTTTTTACCAAAATTTATGATTTTTTTTCTCTATAAATAGAGACTTGGATCATTTGATTTGGACACATAAAAAAAATCAAGTTTTTCACTCTCTTAATCTTATTATTAGCATTTCTTTTGAAGTTTTAGTGTTTGATTAGTGAAATGGATCCCAATAACAATCAATTCAATTCTTTTGATTACCCATTTAGCTAATATAGACAAAGTTTTAGTCTGTTGTTGTATTGCATTTTAAGTTAAGAAAATAAAAATAAAAATAAATTATTTAAATAAATTTTGTTTTTACAAAAAACAAAAAAAAATTGTTAAGTGTTTCTTTATTTTAATTTAATTATAATCGATAATTGTAATTTTATGTAATTATAAAAACAAAAATATAAAATTAAATAAGAATAAGAAATAAAAGGTGGTGGGGTAGCGTGTTGAATGAAAAAACCATTGGAGAGGTAAAAATTGAATGGGTGTTGAATTAAGAGAGAGAAAATGATGTGGAGTGTTGGAAATTGAAAAAGTGGGTGTTGAAAGTTATTGAATATTTTTTACCATTGTACATGGTCTAAAGTGTGTTTGATGGGGGAATGTTTTGAGGTAACATAATTTTGTAGAGAATTCAAATCCTTTTAAGTAAATTCCATTGTTTGGATGACAATTTGGAGAAATTTAAAAATGATGGAAATTTATGAAGTATTTTGTTTAAGTTATATTTTGAGAATTTCAAATGACATCTAGAATCTAAAAATTTCGAATTTCTCCCTTTTTATAATTTTTCAAATTTTGCATTTTGGTCTTCAATTTTTTTAAATTAACCTAATTAATTTTCAAAAAAAAAATTAAATTGACCACTATTTTTTTTATTTTCTTTTACTAGTTGACCCCACAATTTACCAATTGACCCCTAAAAATTTATGACATTTTCAAATTGACCCATAATTTTCAATTTTCAAAATTGGCTCTAAAATTTCAAAAATTACAAAAGTAGCCCAAAAATAATAACGATGAAATTGTTTATTACTCTATCCAAACAAAAAAAAATTAAAAATAAAGACAATTCAATTGAATCACTTGAATTGCAAAGAATTATAAATTTTCTAGAATTTTCCGATTCTTTAATTCAAACACACTTTAAGATTTTTATTTTAAAGGATCTATTGTTTCAACATCTTAGGATGTGAATGTGTTGATATGCTCAACATCTCTGGATGAAATTTCTCCAAAACAAAGAGAATTGAAGAGAAAAAACAATCATGTTGTTAGAAAACACATCATGTCATTTCAAGAATATTGTTTCAAGCTTTGTTAATATTGGCAGCTTCAACCATTACACAAATGGTTTTACCGTTTAGTATATAAAATGAAGTGAGAACTGTGAACCATGAAAAAAAAAAAAGAGAGTAAGCTTATACATGAATTATGCAGACGGCTTTCATTCTACATCATTCAACAATCAACACATACACAACACAATAAAGAACAATACACCAGACACAAAACAAAAACATGTAGAATGAAAAGTAAATTAAAGTCATGAAACTTGGACAATCTCCTGAACACAAGAACAACAACAGTTTGCACCACCACCGGTCATCATCAAAATCGATTGAATGCAATGTGGAGAAGATGATATAGGTAAGAAGAAGAATAAGGATTTGAGATTTTAAGTTGAAGAAGAATAAGAAGGTGGTTTTAGAATATTTGAGAATTTAGGGATTTAAAATCAACTCATAACATGTCAAAAAGATATCTAATGTCATATCACCTATTATTTGTCTAAAATAAAAGTCTAGCTTTTTTTTTTTTTTTTTTTTTTATACTTAAACGCCCAAAACTAATATCAGGGACCACAATGACTAACGGATTATAGTGGTTTTTGTATGTTTTCTTGTGAGTCAAGGACTAGTCTAACAACATGGTGCACATTTAAAAACTAAGATGACTATTTGTCATTAAATGAAATAACATGCCACATGAACAATGATGTGTTTCAGCCTTGGGCAATGTACCTGTTGTTTTCATTGTTGAAGTATAAGCACTCCCTCAATTCTTTTAGTTATTTCAAACTAATAACTTTTTTGTTGCAAACTATTTATTTTATTTTTTATTAATATTCTAACTTTTTTTTTGTAAATAAAGATATATTTCATTAACTAAAGCATTTATTACATACTTCATGTCAACAAGAAACTACTCCCTTCGTTCCTTTTTAAATGTCTCTTTTGGAGAAATTTTTTGTTCATATTTAACTGTCACTTTTAAAGTTCAATGCAACAATAAATGTTGTTTTACCAACATTACCCTCAATTATTTATTGCCGAGAGAAATATATAAAATAAGATATTAAAGAAATAAGGTTATTATAGTAAAAGTATAAATTATTGTATAAAAAAAGGAACATTTATTGAGTGTCTAGATTTAGGTAAAATGTCAAAAAATAACAATTAAAAAAGAACAGAAATAATATAAATAAAGATTTCAGAACAACGCCTAAAACCTTACAAGCTTAACATTAGACTCTTTGACTTCTTAGATTGTGATGAGGACCACATGCTATCTTTCTTTAATAAATCTTGTTTGTGATAATTGTTTAATTTTAAAGTTTAGATTGCTTTTATTTTAGTTGTATAAACCTTCTTGTTTTTCTAGTTTCTTATTTGGGCCTTATAGGTGATGGTGGATGTGCAAGTATAAATAACTATTTTGTCATCACTTTTTTAGGAGGTTAATACTCAATTTGATATTTCAATCTTTGACCGAAGATACAGTTAGAATTGCTCTGTTGTTGGATGAACCAAATCTAGATCCTTATCAAGATCGTCTTATTCTTGTGATGGATATGCGCAGGGCCGTTTCTACGAATCTGGAGACTCGACTTTTAAGTGAAAAGAGGTTGTAATAAAATAAAAATATTTTTTTAAAAAAAACCATGTTCTATTTAACAGGAATAACATCGACATTATCAACAGGAATATCATCAATAAGAATAGCATCAACATTATCATCAATAGGAATAGCATTATCATCAACAGGAACAACACTATCATCAATAGTGGGGTAATATTTAGTAGTACAACTGAGCTATAATTTTTTTTTTGGCTCATACCTTGGGGAGGCCCAGCTCCATTAAGTTGTTTGCATACCCCAAAATCTGGTCCTGAATATGCGATTCAATCTTATCGTTCATCTTGAATATGACGATCGTTCTTCCCACTTCTCATTAATTTCATTTTCTATATATTTTCTTTTTGCAAGTAAAAAAGAAGAGAATGTTTTTTTTTTTTTTATCTACTCTAGTTGGCAGTTACTAGACAAGTAAGAGCAGGATATCAATTCTCATCCTTGTTTGCTCCAATACTTGTAATAGTCAACTAATATAGTTTTGTTTCCAACCTAACATAGTTTGCGTCATATATAATCATAGCAATTTGTTGACATGCTTGGTTCATGTCGGTGGAAATTAAGGTCAACCAATTCATTTAAATGGCGACAAAGGATCAACGTAGCTGTCCCATTGAAATGAGAATAGTTCCAAACTAAATTAAAAATTGGATATTGGTATAACATCCCAATAAAAATCATTATATTTTTAAGTATTTGGATTCTAGTCAAAAACTTACTGCATAAAATAAATACTAATAGTAGCTCAAAGAATAGTGTTAATAGTTAATACTAGACTTGACGAGCAAAAGTCATCACAAATCACTTGTATCCATGTAAAATATTTTGGGCTTCCTATAACTATTTCAACTTAAAGCCCAGTTACCAAAGTCACAGCTATCTCCCTTTTCTCACCAGGCATTGTTACACATGTAACACATCAACCGTATTTAACAACAACAAAAAATTGAAAAAATTATCAAAAGTTACTTAGTCAACATTCAGACCAAAAAATATTTTTAAATTGGTTCAACAAAATGTGTTTGGCATAATTTTGGGATCTATGGTCTGTTTGGCATGGATGGAAGCAAGTGGAAACAACGGGGGAGGATAGAAAACAATCAATGAATGAATTCAAATTAACATAAGGACTTATTTTCACAATAATTAAAATTTGGTGATTAAGTGAAATGGAATAGGAATCAGAAGTGCATATTGGACAAAAAAATCACGGCAACTTCATGCACTTTTTCCTTTTTATATTAGTATACGAAGACTAGAAAAATGTTCTTTGAAGGTCAATTTCAATAATTATTTTGATGCCTTAGACCTTGGACTGTTTTGATGTGTACGTATACTTTTTTTTTAATGTGTTTAAACAGTTATTGTATACGTGCCTAATTTCTCGTTCATAGTTTCACAAATAAAACAACAAACTAGAGAGATGTTTATTTTGATTTGACCTTATTAGATTTTGAAATAATGTTTGGAAGATTAAAATTAGTTTAACATTTGATTCTTCACTTCTTTACACTTGATGTGTGAGAGTCGGACCATTAAACTTTTTTACCAAGAAACAAAATAAATCTCACACGTGTTCACGGTAAATCATCAACATCAGTCATGCTCTCACCAACTTTGATCATCGTTCTTGGTCCACCTCGGATCAATATGTATCTAACATTTTTTTCAAAAAAAAGTTTGATTTATGACAAAATTTAAAGCTATGAATTGCTTGTTAATCAACTTAGAGTTGAATAAAAAAATTATTCATCAATTGGGTTAATAGAATTCAATGAAAACGAGTGATAAAATGATGTCCAAGCAGACAAAAGTGGATTCCTATTGAAGCTCGGAACAGTTTCTAGAAGCATTAGTTATATGTTTGGTTAAGATACAAAAGCAGATCAAACAAAGTTGGAGACATTCTAAAGCATGGGCAAAGAAAAAAAGGAAACAAAATAAAATAGTTGAATCAGCTCTATAGATGAGAATGACATTAAAATGAAGAGTATAATGTTATATGCACATATCTGTAAAGCCTAAAAGGTTGAAAATGGCATTTGAAAGTAGAGAAACATGGAATTTCAATGAGCTGGGGGTGTAGGTATCGATTCTTGGGTTAACATGCTGTAATATATTTTAAGAAACGCATCATTGACAAGTTGTAAAAAGTGTTATATGTTTATTTATATCTATACAAATACAATGCATGTTGTGACATGTCAAAACATATCCTCTAAAAAGTCTTGCAATTCTTTACGTGAATCGCACATTTTGGCTTTCAACACTACTTAATTTTCTTCTTCTTATTATTAGTTTTTTAGAGAGGGTGAGGCATATCTAGCCAGGCCAAACATTTCAAACGCAGTTCCTTTGAAAGCAGCCAAATACTATCACCATGTGATGAATAATTTAATTTATAAAGATTCATTTAGCATAAATATTGAGTTAGTAAAGTGTTATATAAAGGAAGTTTAAATTCTTAATTCAACTACTTGTATTATATTGAGCAATTATGAACAATGTTTAATTCACCAACTTGTAGTGTCAAATGACAGATATAAGATCATCAACAATGTGAAAATACTGAATTTTTATTGAAATTGATCAGTAATAGTTTGTCCACATGTATATCCAAGGTTAATAAGAAATAATTAAGAAATGTTGATGTGAACATAGTTGTTGGCAAATAATGCTACCAGAAACCAACATTGGCCTTCTATTTAATTCTTCTTTTTGAAATGTGTCTTTTATTTATTTATCCTAATAATAATATAAAGCCTAACTTTGATATAATGTTAAACTAAGAAGGAACATGGTACGTGGAATAAAGAAGAGTATTTAACAATATGGAATATGTATATTTACCACTTCAATTCTAGCTAGCTAACTACTCTACCAGACATAGACACAGCCCTATCGTGTGTTGAAGAGGTTTTTAGGCCTGAAAAGCCGAAAGCAGGTAGCAGCTCAATTTCCAATAAATGGTTCTCTGTCTATGCCATTTTTGTTTTCCACATTGTCAAACACTGGTATTACATTGACTATTAACAAGTAAACAAAACTCTTTTCAATTGTTAAAAAGGAAATACTTAATTGAACATGAACCCTAAATAAAATATGTTTGGGCATTAATAAAACAAAAGTTAAAAGTAATTAAAGGTAATAGTGTGTCACATATATATCCAAGTTTAATATAAGATCTTTTATATACATCATTTTTAACCCCAGATGCATCTCAGAAAGAAGAAAAAACCAAAAGTTATATTTATAATTTAAGTAATGACAACTGGTTTGGAAGACTCAAATTCAGCAAATGATATGTCCGACATTTAAAATTTATCACAACATTACCGACTTTAAAATACGAGAAAATAACACATAAACTATAATAGAAAAATAGTAACAAATGTTCTTAATATTGAAGTCGTTTATAGTTTGAGTCTAGTGTTGTTCATATTCCAGGATGAAAATTGTGTCTATCATCATCTGAAAGCAGATGTTATAGTGTATCATAAAGCATTGATTAATGTATTAGAAAATGGTGAAAAATAATAAATCAACTTTTAAAAAATTTAAAAATTGTCGAATTCATACAAACTTATTATTTTTAAATTTCCTTAACATGTATCATACACCTTTGTTTTTTAAACAAACACAACGAGGATATTCTTCAACATTTTTCATATAAAAATAAAGAAATGTTAACAAGTGTCTTTAGGACATTTGATAACAATACCCATAAAAATATCATATCTACAATGTTATTCATTTATGTGAGCTGGTAAAGATAGGAACTGAAATTAAGCCTAATTGTGTTTGTGCCTCCCTCCCATCCATGTCTGTGTGAATCTCAAAGCACGATCATGAAAAATTAAGCTAGGAATCTTCCGTATTTAGTAATGTCAAGTTATTTATTTCTACACCGTCCTCTTCCACCCTACTCAACCATTCCATAATAGGAAAGACAGCCTCAAATTCAGCTTTTGAAGGCGCCTATTGCGATCGATGCCATCATATCTTATTGCAACACAAATGTCCTATGTAATCATAACACCATAACACAATCCTACTTCAAACATTGATCTATATAAAACCCTTTCTTTTCGCCTTTCTAAAAGAAAAATCAGATAGCATACCTTATTATAATCATGTAGCTAACATAAGTACGCAATGATGCAGATGAAAGGCAAGAAATGTGAATGTAAACTATACTAAAACTTAATCATATAATAATATTTTAGTTTAGTTAATAAAAAAGTACAAAAAGAAAAAGGCAGCTTGAAAAAAATATACACATATTTATATACGTCATCCGCCATTTTATTATCTTAAAAAACATCTGAAGGCACCGACCGTACACGTGGCGTAAAAACCGGCCAACGTTAGATTCTCAAAAGTAATCAAACGACGACGCTGGTTGCTGTCTACTAGAACTTCTATTACCGTTACTTAACGGCGTCGTTTTCTGCCTTCTTAAGCCAGGAACTTCCGGCGGCGTAACCATCCGTATCAACGCCAAATTAAGCCCAACAAAGAAGGGGTGCGACTTAACATCAGCCGCACCCCGTTTTGATCCGAGTCTACGGCTCGGGTCTTTGATAAGTAAACGCGACACTAAGTCCCGCGCGTGCATTTCAAGCGTACTTGAAGGCGTGGCTGTAGGAAAACATAGAGGCTTCTTAATAATGTTCCGCAACGTTGCTTCGTTTGTAGGACCCGCAAACGGTGTTCTACCGTACACCATCTCGTAGATGAATATTCCAAACGACCACCAATCAACAGCGTTACCATGTGAATTTCCTGAAGCTACTTCCGGTGAAACATACTCGTGCGTTCCAACGAATGAACAAGACCGTGCTTCAACCGGTTCAGCTACAAAAAGCCGGTTTGATTGAAATGATTGAACCTTTTTAGACCGGAAAAGCTGCTTTGAAAGACAGGCAAAGGGAGTTGGGATGGAACGTGGGCGAGTGCAGGTAACTTCTGGTGGATCATCAGTGGAAATGTCTGGTGATGATTCAACGGCTGGGATTGCGTGGGAAATTAGGGAGAGATCAAAATCTGAGAGCATGATGTGACCGTCCGATCTGACTAACACGTTTTCCGGCTTTAAATCTCTGTAGATTATTCCTAACATGTGCAGATACTCCAATGCCACCAGTACTTCAGCCGCGTAAAACCTGTAACAATAATATCAACCAATTAATTTTAATTTTAAACAACATAGCTTCGAGTCAAGACATGATTAACGAGTACTTATAAATTATCCATGTTACGCTCTTTGTTGTATATGAGTCAACTCTTTGCAGGAACCAAACTACTTGGGCATGTTAGTTTTCATATTTTGACTTCATTTATGTATATTAAATAGAGAAAAGAACAAAAAAGGTGGTTACCTTGCTGAGGAAAGAGAGAAGCGGTTGCGATGGTGGCGGTGACGGAGAGAGTGTAAATCTCCGCCCGAACAAAACTCCATAACAATGCAAGAGAAATGAGAAGCTTCAAATTCAGCATAAAGACTAGGAAGAAAAGGATGATCAAGCATCTTAAGAATCTTTCTCTCCATTTCCGCTCTATGAGACTTTTTCTTAAGAGCAACAGCGTCTTTATCAACAACCTTCATGGCGTAGAAGGAAGTGGTGCTATCATCGTAGAGGAGTTCATTTGCGGAGGATTCACGGAGACGACAGAGGTAGACGGTGCCTATGTCGCCGGCGCCTATACGGCGGAGGAGATGGAAGTCACGGAAGGTGAGGCCGGATTTACGGATGGCGGTGTAGGCGAAGTCGGAGGAGCGGTGAGGTTTGATGGAGAGAGATTCCGGTGAGGAGGATGGGAGGAGGTCGAAGGAGAGACGGCTGAAGCTGGTGCTGCAAATGCTTTCACTGCCGCTGCTTAATGAAGTTCGTTGTGTGTTGGAGTTTAATGTTTCTAAACTCATTCCAGAATCACGTCCACTACCACTCTCTAACATGATGGAACAATATCAACAAACATCATAGAAATTGAAATAGTTTTGTGATGATTTTGTTGTTGTTGTTGTTGAGTGTACTTTGAATAGAAATTGAATGCGTTGAGAGAGAAAGTGTTATGAGGTTTGGAGTGGAATGAAGAGGGTGGTTGTGTGGTATTTATTTACGTTGAAGTGTAGGAGGTAAAAATTGAAGTGGGTTTAAACTGTCACGTGAGGGGTTGAGTATTGGCACGTGGTTGGTTTTAAGAGGGGCATGGTCACGTGGTAGAGATTGTTTTTTTTCTTCCTTTTTACAAGGTAGTGATTGGTCAGATGAATAATACATCTTTGGTTGTGAGGAGAACTGATTTTATACAATTGAATTTAGTCAAAATGTTGCAAACTAAGAGCGATAGATTTACGTAAAAATGAGTTGAATCAATAATATAATAGAGGGTCCGTTTGTTTTAGATTTTTAAAAAATATTTTTATTAAATAGACTATTTTTAGCCTCAAAATGAAAAGTTATTTCAACTTTTACAAAATCTATTTTTTTATTTAAATACAAAGAACTCAAGTGTAATAACTTCAAATCTAAAAAAATAATTTTTATGATAGTAAACAAACAGAAATAATTTTAGATTAAATTTTTTTTTTTTAGATTCTTTTAACTCAACATTTTTTTTTTTTATAAAGCTAAAACAATCGTACTCAAAATCACATCTTCAAACTGAATCAATGAAATTATAAATACTACATTACTAGATAACAACCAAATATATCAAAATCAATGATACACCTTTAAAATTAATTTTAATCACATTAAACATGAACCAAATATAAATTAAGAATATCAAAATCAATTTGAGTTATCATAATTTTTCAAAAACTATACCTAATAAAATGTCTAAAATCACACCGGATAATGTTGGTATAACGTTTAGAAAATATCACCGTACACCAAACACACACTAACTATGAGACATATATGGGGCTGAGCGTGCGGTGCTGATGCACCTCGTGTGAAAGTTTTCTTGTAGTCAATTTTCTGTTGTTTTTTTACAGAGTAAAGTAGAAAAAGAATGACAGAAAAAGTGAAAGGGGTTAGTTTTAGATAACTCGTGCAACGTATTGATGCTTACCAAACAATACAGTGGTCAATTATATAACTTGTACGAACCAAGAGCAAATATTTGGATGAAATTCATCCACGCTTTATATTTTCTGTATATACCTAATATATGTACGGTTTGTGAAAGAAAATTCCAAATGTGTGGAGTATAATTTGCAAATAATAACTACGATTACAGCAAATTATTACGCATTTAATTATGTTTATATTGTTGTGGTATTTTACAAACATAATTCTAGATTTGGTCAATCCATTTCTAAATAAACAGGTACAGGTAACCATATCATTTTTAACCGGGTAAGAATTTCAAAAATCAAATTTCAATGCATGGACCATATAATCCATGGAGAAGAAAAGCTTTTTACTTATGCGTCAGAAATATTATTACTACAAATGCAGAAAAGATGTCAACTGTCCACGATGCTTGCATGAGTCAATCAGTCATATACTGCTAGAAGTGGTCACATTCAAGCTCCTTGGATTGATAAATTGCATATGTATGATCAACATTGAATTGATTTTTTTATTTTTTTTAAGGATTGAATTGAAATTTTAAAGTTGATTATATTCTATTAAGGCCATGTTTGTTTCAACTTTTACATTTTTCAATAGTAATTCTGATAGTTTTAAAAGTGAAAACTAGTAATTTTAAATTGTTTGGTTCAGCTTTTCAAAATCAATTCTCATCTGAAAAAGTAATTCTGGTTGAAGCTACAATTCCTTTTGAGTTTACTATAATCAATTCTTCATTAAAGTTTATATTTTAAATATTACCATCCATTATTTTCCTTTATTGTCCTTTATCGATTATCCTTCTTTTTTGTTTTCATTTAATTTGATGAACCAAATTTAATCAAAAAAATTAACGAACCAAATTATCCACATAAAATATTTATGGTCATTATTTACCAAGTTTTGGATTTCTCTTTACGATTTTTCCGTTCAAATTTACTGTATTTTTTCTTTTACGCTATATTTTACCATTTTTAGCAACTAGCTCTATTATTATTTAACTTAAATATATTTTTATCAAAAAAATATAAAATACATAAAACAAATATTTTGTCAAAATTTTTTAGTTTAATGATCTTATTTATTATTTTAAAATTAATATATAAAAAAATTATTTATTTAAATTAAATAATATATCTGCATTTAGTATTGGTCTACATATGCATTCAACTATGTCTATTTTTGTAATTATACATTCAAAAACAATTTTGATCAAAACTATCCAAACAACTTCCATTCTGTTTAATCAATTCTACATTATTGTATCCAAACATAAATCAATTCTCTCAAAATCAATTTTGTCAGAATCAATTTTATCATAATCAATTCTTTTAGAATCAATTTTTCAAAAGTTGAACCAAACGCAAACTAACATTTATAAAAAAAAATGTTATTTGGACAAGAATTTTCTGTTGTTTGTCAAAAAAAGAAAAATCTTTTGTCAAGATTCGGACAGCAATTTTATTGCCGTGTATATAAGTATATGATCTAGATTAGATTTTGTTTTTTATCAAAAAAATCTCTTTCTATGAGTTAACTCAATAGCTATATATTATATATTTCTCTAAGGTGTTGGTCAACTTTTAAAAATTCAAATAACATCCTTCCACCCCATTTTTAAATATTTAAATAACATCCTTCAACTGCATTTAAATAGAGTAAAATCTTAAGTATTGGTATGCACTATAAGTCTCCTCTAAATCTTTTGACATACACATCAATGCATGTACTCTTTGTTGGGTCGTTAGAGAAGCTTAAAATACCAACTAGAACAAGAACATATCAAATTGAATTAAGAGCAAACGCACGAAGAGCTTGAAATTGATGAAATGACAACAAAGTCCGTATTTGTTAGTGTAAGATAGGTTTAATAATATTATCTACGACAAATTCGCAAAATATTCATCTAACGACTATCCACACTGATATGAGATGGTCACATTGTCGTCCCTAGTTTTAAAGTCGTCAAATAGGATAGTTTTGTCAAGTCCTCTCAGGTCAGATCGACTCAGTTACATAAATGGTCAGATGGGACCGACCCACTTGCTATTGTCCTTGACATTGTTAAGTTCAACCCTACCGTCGCGGGATAACAGGTCTGCTTGATCCATTTCCTTTTTTGTTGCTTTATTCAATCATTTTGTTTTTATGCCACTTTAGTGTAAATAAATTTATCAGAATCATCATTTTATAAAGTGGAATGGTGTATTTTCTTTTTACATAATATTGAATATCAATCAAACTCAAGTTTTATGCATTTCATTAAATCAAATTAATAATTTATAAACATTTAAAATTTAAAAAACTTTTCTAAATAGATGTTTTTTTATTAAGTTTTACATATTTAAATAAACTTTTATTGATTTTATAATTCGATGATACTTATTTAAATTTCACTAGTATATTTTTCAAAAATTACATGGATAAAACTGATAGTGGGTTGATCAAAGCCATTATATATATTCTTTTATATATATATATATATATATATATATATATATATATTTTTCGTATTGGCCTAGGTTTGAACCCCGAACCTTGGATATAGTATCATGCATTATCCCTACCAACTGAGCTAAGCTAACGAGGACATCTTTGCTAAGCTAAAATGATGACATTTTTTATATAGAGAAGATGACATTGTTGTTTAGCTTAGTTTCTTACCATCCAACCCATATTAAAAATCAATTAATGAATTTATTCATCCGACGTTGGTTAATTTTATGGTGCATAAGTGAGACAAATCTTTCATCATGCATATATACATTTGTTTTTATCATTGAAATATTAGATCACATCATTAAATTAAATGAGATATATGATATAGTTTATTGTTCAACGGTAAAAAAAAATAAAAAAATTGTGCATGACGCAAGACTATTTTGCTTAGCAACATTTTTTTTTATAACTCTGTCTAATTTAAAGCATAGCGTTAACAACACTCACTCTATTATTTTACTTTCAATATTTGCTTTTTTTTTTGGTCAGACAGCCTAGTGACTGGAGCTCACACATTTTATAAATGTGAAGAAATGAGGTGTCAGGGGTTCGAACCCCTACCCCTGTTTTTTTATTGGTGAACTCAATGTGATTTTTTTAATCATTAAGATAAATAAATGAATAATTCAGAGTTTAAACTCCGACTTTTTAATAACATAATATACTTATTAACTGTGCTTATGTGATTTCTTTTATTTGAAAAATGGAACCATTGTTTTAGGTTAGATTCATTCTTAAAATGAAGACACTTACATAAATTTTATTCAATTAAAAAAAAAGGAAGTTTAAAAGAAACAAGAGGTAAAATCTTAAGAAAATATAGATATACACTAACCAAAAACTCAATTCGAGTTTTAACAATTTAGAATCCCTCATTACCTGAGGAGTGTTTAGCTATTAGAACAACAAAAAATGATTTTGAAATTGGAAAAACAAAAATAGAGAGACAGATGACAAAAACGGGAATAATTAGTGTAATAATTAGATGAACAAAGAAGCACAATTGAGTGTGTGGAATGAATAGCTGGTCTGGGAGGGCCGTGGACAGTGAGAGTCATATCACACACTGAGATATGACTATTGAATGACAATGGAGCCTAGATAGATTTCAGACATAGTTGGTGATAATGTTGAACCAAAAATGCACATTCCAATGCTTAAGCAAGCATAGTTTAGTTTTATTTATGGTTGTGAGTTTTGAGAGAGTAAATTGTGGGGGGTGACGAGTTTTGGACGCAACACAAGTACCAACCAACCAAACCATTAACTAAATTATTTAAAAACATTGTCCACAGGAGTAGGTCCAACCTATGGTACGGTTTAGGCCCCAATGTAAGATGTGTTGTGAGTAACTTTGTGACCTGACCTATCCTTTCACAATTCATTTTTCAGTTACTGTACTGGTACATCTGCATGGGAATCTTCTTCTTTCTGCCTCATTTTTCTCTCTTTCAAACCCACACATTCTTCATCAGCACCAAATTCTTGCTTGCTTCCACACCTTACATTTTTTTCTTCGTAGTATTTTCGTGTCAGTATTGTATTGGCGCATCGTATCTTGTGTTGCAACCTTAGATTTTAGTCGATGGAGTATAACTGAACTTGATACAAATTAAATATTGTGATTTATTGTGTTTGTTTGTTTTGTGGATGTGAAAATTGTTATATTTAAATCTTTGTGATTAAAAATGAATTGGTTTAAGTGGCGAAGAATTTGAGCTCTTTAAACTTAATTTTGTGATCATGGGTTCGATTTTTTGTACACACAAAGGAAAAAAATATGTTTAGAATGGAAGAACCCAAATTATGTGTCCCGCAGGTTTTTAACAAAGATTAGTAATCGCTAAAGTGACGGTAAAAATTTCATATCAATATCATGGTAAAAAAAAAGTTGATCGTAAAATGGTTTATAATTAAGAATGTTTGAATAAAAGTGAATTGACCAATAAAATCAAAGTTAAAATCAATCGTTGAAGTCCAAAACTACAAGTTTTACTTCAGATAAAATCAATTTTACTTTAAAATATTTAAACATATCAAAATCGATTATACTTATTCATAATCAATTTTGGCCTTTCCAAAATTGAAATCAAATATACACTTGAATTTAGATTTGAATTCAATTTTTTTTTTCCTCGTAACTAGACTGTATAAATATGCATAGCATAAAATGCACTTTTGGTGTCGGAGTTTTAAAATTCGACGATTTTGACTTCTATTTTTTAAAATAGCATTTTTTTACCTCTCAATTTAGCCATTTTTCTAAATGTGAGACCCCATAGATTATTTTTACTTGGTCAATGCTTACGTAGATGACGTGAAACATAATAACCGATTAAATATTGATGATTGCATATTTTTTCAAATATATAAACATTATTCACCGAATATTTTTTTAATGATTTAAATAATTAAGAAATGTTTTATCAACCTTATTTATACAACCAACATGTGTCACGTCATCCACATAAACATCAATCATGTCAAAATAAATGGAGGTCTCACTATTGTCAAATAAGTTAATGTTAAGGGGTCAAAAAGCTCGAAATTGCTATTTTTAAAATATGGGGCTAAATTTTGAAATTTAGAGGGGTAAAATATGCATTTTAGCATAAATCCTATTGCTGAAGTTGCTAAAAAAAATATAGCTGAATTTTTTTAATTTTTTTCCGCATCTTACATACAATATGTCTCTTTCAATCAATTTTTCTATACATCGACGGGACACATGAACGTGTATTTGACTAATAAAAAATAGTCTAATTTTATGTTAAGTGAGTTAAGTCTTGCATTTGTACAAAATAATTTTTATCATTAAATTAATAAATTTCACAATTAAATCAAAAGATATATATGATAAAATCTATTGATTTAATTAATAATAAAAGCTCATTTGTAACAGCCTTCCTAACTCAGTGTTTGGCCCAAAAAACATAGGCATGGCTGAAATGCAGTATCTTATGTAACCAAAAAAAAGAAATTTAGTATCTTAGATACGTTAATTCACTTTTTTTATTCTTTATTAAAATGGTAAACACCAGGCTTATTAATTCTAAGTTTTTCCGGACATAGGCCCTCATTGTAATAAATAAAAAATCTAACTCTTTTGTGGGATTATTGTAATAAATAAAAAATCTAACTCTTTTGTGGGTGTAGTTTACGTATGCTAAAAATATTTAAACAATTTAGACTTTTGTTGGTGAATTTTTACTTACACACGTACGGTTACCCTTTCCATTCCATCAAGTTTTGGCCTAAATTTGAAGACCATGTTTGATTTTATCTATCGTTACGAAGAATCCTTTTGGGGTTTTTGACTTAGCTCTGCTAGGGTTTTGCACCCTTGCATGAACACTGCATATTCATAATCGTTACTGTGTTCAAATATCAACGTGTTTTGCACATTAATCAATAATCTCTTTCCTTGCACTTGGCGACAAATATAATTCATTGATTCGAAACTAATTGTTTAAATCTTTTCGTTGGTGTTCCACCGAAATCAACATGAGCTTTAGGTTTTAGAGTTTCAGATTATGTTGAGTAAACAACCTATATAGACTATATGTGTGTGTGTGGCATAATAGGAAGTTCTCTAGGGATTCAGTTATGGACAAGAAATGTTTCACGGGAAAAACAACTATAGCTAGACAAAATCAAATAAAAAAACTGTTTACTTATAATTTTGTGGTCCTTTTTTTGAGGCAATAATCTTCTGGTCCTATTACCTCTTTCTGTTCACGATGGTGATAAACAACAGAAAAATAATGTTTCATATATATATATATATATATATATATATATATATATATTGTGATTTTTAGATATTATTTTATGAATAAATATATTTTAAAATTCCCAAGTCTTTCCCTTTTCTGCTTTAATTTGTTTGTAGATTGTTTAGTCGATATTTAGCTTGACAATAATTTATTAATTAGCATATGATCATGAAATCAACAAATTAAACACTATGTCACCATTGGATGTGGTAGTTGAAGGACGAGGTGTTTTGTGGAGAGAATTAGACAATAAAAAATGCTGAAAAGAAAAAGTTGTGTGATGATTTTGTGGTCCTGAATTAGTTCTTTATCCTAATTTATTCTTTTTCTGGGATGATGATAACTAATATGTAACACATGATTCCAAGAAAGAAACCCTGAATTGCCTTGGGTTCTACATTAGTGTTGATTATGCCCTAATGATTTTGATTTGGTTTATCAATGTTGGTACTCAACATGTTTTTTTATTGCTTAAAATTTTGATTGATAAATAAAGGAAATGGATCCGATAATTTAGAGGTATATTTATCAATATTTTATAGATAGACAAAATGATAGTAAACTCACACACATTAGATTATGATTGTTGTGTCCAATCTAACAATTTCAAAAATTTGTACCTATAAAAAGTAATTTAATGAAAAGTGAATGTTAAAGATCGTATTGCTAACATTTCTCTTAGTTTCTTTCTATTTTATTAGAATGAAACAAGATTCCAAGTGAGGTAATCCACTTATCATAGTTTGGTATGTAGAGATGCGATTTCATATTTCACTATACCCTATATCATATTGACCCTTTACTTGTCGTATGTTATATTGGCCTAAATAAAAAAACTAAAATTAAATAGATAAATAGAAACTCACGCTCAATTGAATATTCGAGGTTTAATTTTGACCACATTTTTACAAGTTGAGATAGGACTTGTGACTTCTACGACAATTTTTTTTTAAAAAATATTGGTTAGTAATTTCCTTTGTCTTAAACTGAAAAACAATATCAATTTCAATAATAACTAATTAATAACTTCAAAGTTGTTCTGAACATTATATTATTAATTAATTACTACGTCATTAGTTTTTTTTGAAAGATAAGTACTTCATTAGTTGTTAATTGAACTGATTTTAGTTATAGTAACATATTGATGTAAGTTGTTGTGAGTACAAACAAATGACAATTAAGTTGATGTCAATTAAATATCGTGTTCATTTAGTAACGGAAAGCAACATATGTAACAGAAAGTAGACAGATTAGATTGATTACTAAATATCCACATGGCCATTAAAAAAAAACAGTACATACATGGCATGTTATATTGATTGGTAACAACAGCGTGCCATGAACAATATTTGATTGAGATATTTATTGGGTCCCATTAATTGGAAAATAACAATTCTCTAAAAAGGCTAGTACATAATTTTTGAATTATTTGACAAACACCCTCATCCTTTTGTTGGAAATAGATCGAGAAGAAATTGATGCATAGGGGACCCATGATTGTTTGGGATGGGAATTAATGTTTTAGGAAAGAGCAGCAAAAAGTGCATCAAGTGGTATTTGTTAGTGCCATGGGGCCATAGCATATTGTTTAAATGGGGAACCTAAACATTCAGTATTGATGAAGCTCGTTTGTTTTGGGAGGTTTATGACAAAATTTGAAACATGTAAGGTGAAGAGCTCATTTGCCCAAGCACAATGAATTAGTTATTAGGTTTATCATGTTTTAAAAGATAACAAAATTGTGAATGAGTGACTTTAAAGACATTTCATTTCACAATAGAGAACTAATATGGTTTATTTTATGGTTTAGTGAGAGAATAAACCATAAAAGAGAATGATTTAGTATGAGTCATTCTATAGATGAGAAATTAACATGTTTGAGAGTTTTTATAAGTAGAAATGAGTCAATATGAACTTATTTATCCCAATTTAGTGAGAGACTAATTTAGACAATTTTAGTAGATAATTTTGAATTTAAAAAGAAAATATGAGAGAAACTAAAAAATATTCACGTTTCATCAATTTTTTCCACGGTGGCATAAGTAACTAACAATCAATCAGTTGCATTTGAGTCAAAATTAATAGACTAATTTATTTTTAGTATAAAAATTTGATTGAAAAAGAACAAAATTAAATACGAACACATTTTTTGATTAGAATTCAAATATTAATCCATCACATTGTTAAAGTTTAACTCCATTAGCTAGACCCAACCTCCCTTTATACTTTTGAATCAATAAGCAATTATGTTATTAGTTAATTTAGCAATCAGTCCACACGAGTTTAACTCAGTTGATAAGGGACAATACATAATACATGTAAAGATCGAAGTTCGAACTCTGAACACCGCACTTATCCATATTTAAAATATGTAAACTCCTATCACTAAACTTTTTGACAAAAAAAAGTAGCAACCAATTTTATCACTTATCACTTGAGGATCGAAATTTCAATTTTTATGTAATAATTATCGCATAATTGGGGGCATATCCCCTAATATAATCTTGATGTGACCTTTAAATGTCCACATACTTTCATCCGGGTTAACTTATAGCATAATATTAAACATTCATTCCACAAATTTAGTTCCAAAGTTCAGTACCAAATCAGATTAATATTATAATTTTTTTCTTCTAGAAATCAAATATTTTTTTTTTTGACAAAACAAGTAAAATTAATTTATAAAGATTCAGATGACCATTTGTTTATCACATACAGTTTTTTATTTAATTGTAGAAAATTGTATTTTTGTGTGTGTTCGGACGTATGACTTATGGGTGCTTAATTTTGAGATAAATATATTAATTTTGAAAGCATTTTAAAATGTTACTTTTGAAGAATAGCTTGGTAGTGTGCACTATATGGAAGGTTGAAAAAGAAAAAGAAAATACCAAAAAGAAGATTCCGTTAATTAAATATTTCCAAGGCAAATAAAGCTCATAGGCCTAACCTAGGTATAGGAAAATCAGGGACATAGCTAGAATGAGATCAAGAAAGGTCATGATCCCTCCAAACTTTTTTTTTTTCTTTCTAAAACAAATTTATATTAATATGCTATTTTTTTTTTGTCTTTAAATTCATATTTATGAACTTTAAAAAAAATGATACTATAGTATAATGAACACTTTTTTGACACAATATATTTAGTATGGAACACGTAAGTTTTTGGGTTTAGGGTTTAGTATGTGTTGTTTGTTACATGTGTTATTTTTTAAGTTTTTAGTTAATAATTCATATTTATGAACTTTAAAAAAAATGATCCTATAGTATAATGAACACTTTTTTGACACAATATATTTAGTATGGAACACAATATATTTTTTTATCAGATTCAATGTTTAGATGTTGTCCACTATGAATTATATTGTTTAAAATTATACTAAACTTGATCTTCATAAATTTAATTCCTGAATCCGTCTATGCCAAAAACCAATAATTGAATTTGGTGAGGATCCACACCATACTATGTGGAGGGTATACACCATTATCAGCTAACTGACAAAATGATACTATCCGCTAAGTTATCTTATTTAGCAAAACAAGAGATTGCAAATCAATAACTAGCCCTAAAAGATCTAGCTAAACCATAGATTTCCACAAGTTATAGGTACTAATAACGAGTATAATTAGTGGCTCCAAATTCTGCTAATCCACACATAAAAAGATTTGTGGTCCCTTTATTAATTCGTTTGTTGTCTTTTACCGGTTTTAGAGAGTTTGTCATTTTGTCAAACAACTTTGAAGTTTTTTATCTTACTGACATACAGTTTTATACAATAATTGAGAACCTAAAACTATTAACCTGAGACATAACATTATGAGAGTACTATAGTTTTTGGAATCGAATGTGTAACCATTGCCGACCACTTATATTTTGTACTAGAATATTTTTGTTAACATCCGCATATAGAATCATTTGTTTTATATACTTAGATATATGTGTATATTGTTTGATATAGTTAGAGTTTTATCAGATACTGTTAGAAAAATTAGTTAAAAGTTTGTTAGTTTAGTTATTTGTTGAGCTTTACCGAGCTTCTCAATATGATAATTAGAGTTTACCTTAATTAAAGGTCACGTACCATTTATATACACATCAAACTAAATAATGTTTTGTGTGAGGGATGTATTGAAAAAAACCTAAATTATACATAAAAAAGAGACTAATTTTTAATTAATACCGATCAATTTCACATTTAACAAACTCTAACAAGATGAGTGTTACGAATTCTCTCTTTCTAACACCCTCACCAAATAGAAGAATGAATGTTAGAGACGATAGTAGAAAGAGAGTTTTCTTAACATTTCCAATATCTAATAAATCTCTAATTATCATCTCACTTGTGTGTTGCAGGGTGTGGGGTCGAGGAGTCAACATCTCACTTGTTTATTCATTGTGATGTGTTCGGTTCGCTGTGGCAGCATATTAGGGCCTGGATTGGGGTGGCGGTTGTAGACCCGTCTAGTATCAATGACCATTTTCTACAATTCATTCATTATACAGGTTCATCAAAAGCTCGCCGTTCGTTTCTTCAATTATTGTGACTTTTTGGTGTTTGGTTGATATGGAGTGAACGTAATAACAGAATATTCAAAAACGTTGAAACTCCTATCTTATAGCTTTTAGAGAAAGTAAAATTTCATTCATTATGGTGGCTAAAGGCTAGTAATGCCAAGTTTGTTTATGGTTTGCAGAGATGGTGGTCGGACCATTTGTTTTGTTTGGGTATCGACTGACCTGTTTTTCTTGTATATGCACTGTTTGACAGCTTGTTTTTTGAGGTGGTCTTTTTGGTACATCTTGTACTAAAGAGCACTCACCGCCAATGTTAATATATATCATTTTTATATCTTAAAAAAAAATTCTCTAATTATATATAACAATATTAATTAAAATTAGTTTGATATTGGTTAATAGTTCACAAGTTATTTATGATTAGTTAGAGTTGGTTACATTAGTTATCTTTAAGAATTAAGATCTATATGAGGTGAATCTCTCACTTGTTGAATCCGTTTCTTAAATCTATCAATTACAAGCTCAATATTTCTCTCATTTTATTTTTCTTTTGTTGGACTTAAACATGCTTCCTATCTAACAATATCTACAAAGTAAATAAGTTTTGTAACTTTTATTTCCCATCTTATTTTTCGTTGATTTTGATTCGAACTTGAATTATAAACTTTGATAAACCTTATCATGACATATTGAATTTGAAAGTAAAAGTTCCAAACTAAATAAAATACTCAAGGTCCAATCATTTAATTAATCGCTTAATGACTCGAGCTATCTATCGTTCAGAGAAGATTATGATTATAGGGCAAATGATTATGATTATATAGTGGACTTCACCCTAAAAAAATGATTATATAGTGGAAGAATCAAAGAACTATTTGTAAGGAAACATCATTTATATGTGAGAGATCGAAAGCAGCCACCAATATTCCCGCTGTTTTGATGGGCCGACAATTGGACAAAATGTGTCACACAGATAGCAACTTATCATATGTGGAAAATTACTAACAAATTCGTATTAATTTATCATATCATGAACTCATATTAATTGGAACCATTTAAATTGTTTTTTTTTAAGGAAAAACCATTTAAACCGTTTTGTTGATCAAGAATAAATCAATAAACTAAATCAAAGATATGAGTGCCGTACCAAAATAGATTTTTTTATCTTTTTAGCAATACCGTACCAGAAAATATAAACTGATAAGGATATGTATTCAATCAAAAGAATGAAAGATATGTACAACACACAAAAATTTCATTAACAAAGAAAGGCCATACGTTAGCATAGCAAAAACGTTTCAAGTAAAAGAAAGGGTGCTAAATTTATATTTACTAGCGAAAAGACGGGCCCGGAGTGTCCGTCTTTCCGTTCTTTTTATTGCGCTAACGTTTGAAATTTTTTGAAAATTATGAACGATATTTTTTTTATGAAATTTTTGTTTTGATTAGAAGTAAAAATATAAATATTTGTTGCTTTTTTTAATGACACAGACAACAATATTTATTATAGAAAAAATTGTTTAAGAGTATACTTGAAATAATGCAAAAGTAAGTATAAATATGTTTATCTAGTTTGTTATACTTTTTAAATGATAAAAAAAACATATATACATATATTCATATCGTGTTTATTACATTTGTTTTAATATTTAAATTTATTTTTATTTATTTGTTAAATGTCTTATTTGTATTGAAAATTAAGGATATATTTTTAAAAAAATCCAACCAAAAAATGTTGAAAGTGGTAGTTTTTATAGATAACTATTTACATGTAACGGTCACCATCTCATTTACTTTTCCTCTTTAAAAAAAAATTCTCGTAGATTAATTATAACCCTACGAAAAATAATTGTATTTAACAACTTAGATTAATAAGGATTTCATCATTAGTTTCAAACACTATGCAAATGTTCTATAATTTTTGTTTCCATAGGAGCACATCTACGTGGTAATCCAAGCTACATAAAAAAATGGTAGAGTACCTTATTTAAGATACCATTTCATAAGAATATATATGATTGTTATCCTTACACTCATTTATATGAGGAAAGTAAAGATGGAAAATTAAGAATTTGTGATGTATCTGCATTAATTTATGATTTTTTTCCCTTATAATTAGAACAAAAAACACAAATATATTTTGTATATAGGTTAGAGGGAGTAATATCCTTCTATGGTGACTAATCTATGTTTAATTATAAAGAAATTAAATGATTCTGTTAAAACAATAGATTAGCTCTCGAAAACCAAATGAATGATCTTATGTGTTTAATGAACTTTATAAAAGGACAAATTGTTCGAAAGAATCGAATTTGATTTATGGATAGAACAATTCTCAAATCTTGATCAGGCTATACTTATTTCACAAACAAGCTCTAAATTACTAGAGTATTTTTGCTCTATGAACCAGATGGTAACATCAAAAAATCTCTTAAAAGTTGAAACATAGAATAAACATATTTGGTTGGATGGAAAGCTTTTAGGAGAATGGGAATAAGTGGAAAAATATTGTTTTCTGTTCATTACAAATCGGAAAGAAGACAAGTACAATAACTTTATTTAGTAAAATTTCGATATATAAGTCTAATTTTATACAATTTGATTCAGTCTAATATTGGGCAAAGATGTTCCAAGAAAACTAGGTTAGGTTAAACATGAAAAGAATATTGAATAGGCCTGAAAGGTTTTGCGATGAAAGTTTTTAGTACCTGATCACATTTAGTCAATTACATCACATAGTACTACTACTATTTATATATCCTATTATTTGCAGTGGTAGCAAAATAAAATGGAACAAGAATTACTAGAACACTATTGTGGTGGAATATATATCTATTCCTTCCTATAACTTCAATCATGCCCATTTCAATCAACTAGTCAATCACGGGAATGACACTTCATTTTTGATATATAAGATCGAGAATGACTCTTTTGTTCTCTTGATACAACCAATTGACTATGCACTGATTTTTGTTTACTTTGTTTTTAGCTTATAATTACTAGTATGTAATTGGGGTAAATTATTTACTACTGTCAATTTTATCGATCACTAATCTATAACGAAGAATTTGATTAGTCATGTTTAGTTGAAGTATTCTCTCCTAACCATACATCAAAGGATAAGATAACTAATAGAGATGAGAAATGTAAGTTCAAACTTATACAATTTAGGTAGAGAAAGAAAAAGAAGAAAAATTCAGGTGAATTTTTTTTCCTTCTTAAAGAAAAGTAAAGGCAACTAAAATGGAAAGAAGACATAAGACTAAAATAAATTGGGTTATGCTAACTTATGTAATAAGGGCACATATTAAGCACCTTAAAAAGAGTAACTTTACATTGAAAAATATGATATGTTAACTTTTAAGAAGTTGAATACATGACTTTTGATCATATATTTTTATAATGAGTTGTTTAACATGTGTCTTTTAAAGCACAAGTTAACATTTGCGAAATAAATTTCATATACATACACAGCCTAAGAGGTTAATACACCCACTTTTCATTCATCAACGTTTCCGATATATTGGTACATGAAGTATCGCCAAATTAAAGGATTTCATCCTTCTATTAATAAAGGTTAACCTATTAAGTCCAATTTTTTTAAGAAAAATTCAGAGAAATGGTTTGAATGAAATAAATTGCCAAGTCAACTTAAAAATTCTCAAAAGGAGTTTCATAGTACAAGAAATTTGAAAATAAAAACGAGTAAATAATGTGTGACATAAGTGCTACTACCTTTCATATAAAATTATTGATTGTGTGAGTCTGCAATTCACCCTACAGGATTATAAATGAACGTCACTTAATGCATTCATGGGTCCAACTTTTTTTAACTACGCTTTGATCTTCACAACAAGGAAAGTGACTAGACGAGACAAAAAGCAAATGGTCTGTACCCAAAAAAAGAGCTTGAAAAGTGAGCCACTAATAATAAGTGCGACATGACGTTGTTGTTGAAGAAGAAAATAAATATAAAGTTAAGCACAAGATCCCACAATAACAGAACTACACCGTCACTCATAACCGTTGTAAAAGACATAGCGATCACCTTAACGGAACTGAAGCTAGCAAAGACACCATCCTGTCACATTGATCGGATTTGGATTCTCTACCTTTCAATGACTTTAGATTAAAAATGAAGAGAATATAAAAAATGGAGAAATATGACAATAAAAGATGATAAAGATAGAAAGAATTTTTCATGTTTGTGTCTCTCAAATACTATATAAAAAAAAAGAGACTTAAATTGTATCTTTGTTGCGTAAGATAAGAGGAGATAAGATAAATGTATAAAATTATTTTTACATTTGACGATACTTTATGGTATGATAGATAGTAAAAAGAATAATTTAATATTTATTTTAAAAAATTAAATATAATTTTCTTATAAGTGTTGTCATTCACTTTGTTGAGCTAACGGAAAAAAAAGGAATAAAAGGTTTAAGATTTAAATCCTAGCAAAGGAGAAAATACTAATATAATTAACATACTAATATATATACGCTATAATTGTTTAGCTTATTTATCATAGTGTCCGTACTTTTTAAATTATACTCCATCCGTCCTTGTATGTAAGCACCCTTTGTATTTTTCATATTTCTTAAGAAAAGTTGTTAGTGCAATTAATGTGTCTATTTTATGTATTAATATTACCAAATTGTCCTTTGTTTGTATGTGTATTAAATTTGATTTTTCATATTTCAAGACAAGTTAATAGTATTAATTAGATGTATGTTTAAGAAATAAAATTAATGTTAATTTTTTTTCTTTCAATATTTTGAAATAGAGGGAAAAGGGGAACAAAATCCCTCGATTTTAATTTACCTTCAATATTAAGGAGTTTGAAGATGAGAAAAAAGTGTTTTATAAAATTTTCAATATACTCGCTAAAATATCATTATATAAAATAGAACAAAAAATTAGTGACCCCCCTATTAAAATCTTTCTACTCTACCAATGGGGGTTAAGTATAGGCTAAGCCACCACAACATGGAAAGCAATACTTTTGAATTTTAGTTGGAAGAGATACTCACATTTAACGTCTAACACACTTCAAATAGAATTACCTCTCATTGTGGGAACCTATGAAAAGAAACCAAAATAAAATCTCTCCACTCAAGAAAATGTTATCTCTTCTCCCATCCTTTTAATCAAACAAAATATCTAATCAGATTCCTCTACTCCCCTACATTGGTTTGAATCAAATAGACACAGATAAAAAATGCAGTCATGCGAAAAATTAAATTCATAAACGCTTGATCGTTTGTTTAAGCGTTAGCGATTTTAAAAAAAGGCTAAGAATAGCACAATACAATATACATGCAGAAGTAGCATAGTACAGTAAAAGAACAACTGTCAAAATTATCTAGAACCTATTGTTTGAAAAATTTATTTTGCCATCAAAACTTGTAATGCTAATAAAAAAAAATGATTTTTTTCCAAGAAATAGACAATAGGATTTATTGTATTTTCTAAGGTAATCATAGCTCAGTTGTAAGCTACATCGCCAAAATATAGTTAGCAAAGCCTTGAGTATGAGTCACAGGAAACCGTGTCCATCTAAATCGTGTAGCTTTCCTTACATATCAATTTGATCAAAGTTAATTGATGTGTCCTCAAAACCGAAATCTGATTGATGGAGCCTGTTCCTGGCCAATCTGCTCATCATAGCAAGACCTGATACAATGGCAGAAGCGATACAGTTACATAATAAAATGTAAAACTAAAAATCATCCTTCTAAATGCTAGACTGTAATCAGCAGAATTTGTAAATTATCTGATAAAAGTGACTTTGGTGTGACCATTGAAGTTAATGCTTTCTTCAGAAACTCATGTTGCATGGGAATAATTTATAGTTACTGATTTTCTCTTTTTGGGTCTGTTTCTAACTTTGGACGATATAGGAGAAAAATGCATTACAAAGGCGTATATTAATTGGTGTTCTAAACTTGTTATGACTTACATAATCTCAGTTCACGTAAGGCTGTGTAAAAGATGGAACAAAATTATACCTTCAATCATCTTGTAAAGGGATGACCACCATCCCTCGGAGGATATCTGGCGTTGGTTTAAAGATTCCTCAATTTCTTTATCATGCTTCCTTTCCAAAACACCTTGCAAAGTAATCAGAGCATCCTTTGTCTTCTTGAGAATACTATTCTCATCTTCTACTTCCAATCGTTGTAGGTCGTTCTGTGACGAAGTGAGACTGACAGCAAGAGCATACTGGGCCGCAGCAGCCCACCGAGAAGAAGCTAGCCATTTTCTCTGACCATCCAGATGTTTGTTCTCTTCTCTTTCTGTTTTGTCCCCACCATGTACTAAGCTGCGTAAGTATTGGGCATTTGCAGCACCTGTACTTTGCACCATCTTAGAGAACGCACTACCCTCATTTGACAGTAGCTCCTCAGGGGTATTATATTCAAGAACCTTTCAAAGATAAAGTTAGGCATCAGGGCAGAGCATTGAATCAAACGTCAGTTTAGGGGTTTAGATTCAAATTTTAGGCCTTTCTGCATTCGTAACAATTACTTGTTCAATTTTTCAATTTTTCTACTAAAACTTCCAATGGTATTTTTTTTGAAGAAGCCAAACTAGCCCACCAATATTGGCACCGGGGAGAATCAAACCTGAGACCTTGAGAGGAGCACACTCCAAGGTCCCAAGCCAACACCACCAGGCCAACCCAATGATACTGATTTAAGACCGGAGACAGCATCATCAATTAATTTCTTATGTATCATTTTATCCTTCCAGCTATTGAATCATAAGAATTCATCATGCCAACCAAACGTTACCAAACTTTCAAAACAAAGAAAAGCATTGCATCAAAAGAGCTATTTAAAATCGTCAATTGACAATTGAGTGCATACCTTGCCTCCATCAAGCAAAAGAACCCTATCACAATCAATAATGGTGTTGAGGCGATGAGCAATAATGAGCATTGTACAGGATTTAAATTCCTCTCTGATTGTTTTCTGTATGAGTGCATCTGTTCTAACATCAACTGCTGCAGTTGCCTCGTCAAGTACTAAAATCTTTGATCTCCGCAACAAAGCCCTGGCAAGACTCAACAGTTGCCTCTGTCCAACACTGAAGTTCTCGCCTGCCTCGGATACCTTGACACAGCATACTTTCATTAATGAAAAGAAGACGGGCAAGTAAATATCTCTGGCACAATATCTAACAATATGCTCAATCAAATGCAACCGCAAATTAGGGGCGAAATCAGGTCAGGCTGCCTGACACAGCCTAGCCTGTATTAGAACCGCGTTAGGCCATATACTTTTTTAAATAGACAAGGCCATGGTCATTTGGAAAAGTCTACTTAGCCAAAAAGAAAAAAACAGTCAAGCTATAAAGCATCTAAACAGTTTCTTAGCCTAACAAGCTGACCTATTTAAATAATATTAAAATATTTTTGTTGTTACCATCGGAATATAATTTATTTCAAATGTGTAAAAATCAAAGACTTTTTAAACTTTCTAAAGATTAAAGGATATTTGCCTTACATAAAAGATTTGAGTCAATAAATATATTTAGTGATAAAATTATGACCTATTTAAAGTCCCTACGGAAAAAATATGCTTTCAAAAGGAGGCTTTCGTGTTACCAAACTTAAAAAGGATTAGCTTAAAAATTAAAAAAAAATTATCTCAGAAACAAGACAGTTTCAATTCTAGAAACCTCTACCTAACATAGTATACTTTGACCTATATTATGATGCTATCAATTAGTAACGATTTATTTGAGTTATTCTATTTGCTACAAAAACTTTCACAAGAACTTTTTACGAAAGAGGGCAAAACCAATCTTATAGAGGGAAGTGGTAAAACAGATAATCATTGATAGGATAAAAAGCTAATGCTCCATCCAACCCACAATAAGTGACACATTTGCTCAGTTCAGGTAGAATACGAAAAGACTAAATTTTATCAAATAGAAATTACTACAAATGAACGAAAGAGAATAGTAATATTACCAAATTAACCTTATCAATTATTGGTGTATTCACCATTACCATAAATGAAAAGTAGAAGATATTAACTTACGAGTGATACACATAGTATTAATTAGAGGGTAAAATAAAAAAAATAAAAATAATAATATTACATACAAAATTGAAAGTGACACTCATTAAGAGTTTTCTTTTTTTCTTTTGCAAACGTGACACTCATTGTGGAAGGGAGGGAGTAAAATCTAAAGGATAGTATATGGAAGGGCTGCAAACGGGTGTGTGTTCATGCATACCCAAAAAGTATCAGAACTAGATACATAGACAGTTACACCTACCATTTAGAAGTATCCATGCATTATAGTTTCATCCTAAATTGGACTACATATCGGGAGCATATAGCTTCCAAATTCAGCTTTAATTCATTTAATAAACTGCTCAAATAAGCTAATCATCTAGTTTGTTTGAATGTCTGATTACACTACCAAACTATGAAAGCCGTTATTAAAGATATCACCAATCACTTACTGTAATAATAATAACAGAACTGGAATGTAGACATGTGGAAAGCGAAAGGAGTGTGGATTTAACGATAATCAAATTCAATTACATACATGAAGCATCCAAGAAAGACTTACTTGCACATTAAAGCATGTCTTAAATGAAAAGTAAAGAATGCCAGCATTTCAGTAGATGTTCATCAACAAACAAAGCAAGATTTAGCAATTACCTCAGCATCCAGCCCTAAAGAGTTCCTCCGTATCACATCCTTCAAATGTGCTCTCTCCAGAGCTTCCCAGAGGTCAGCATCATTGTGTTCAGTAAATGGATCAAGATTAAATCTCACAGTTCCTACAAAAATTAAGTCGACCTCAATGTTATAATAGTGACATTTGATTTTCATATTTTAATTTTATTTAGCTACAAGACACCAATTCAGAAGTTAAAAGCCTCTCAAGTTTCAATAATTCATAATTTAAGAACTATACAAAATTGACCAAATAAATCCCAACAGAAAACAAGGTTGAGCCTAGCCTAACCACCTGAGCATTTATGAATATTTCGCATCAGTGTTTTCAACCATGAGGTCAAGTAGCTCACCAAAGAAGAATTGCAACTTCCAATTAAACTGAATTTTAACTTTAATGAAAGTGTGTTAATCCCTACCCTTGTCACTTTCTAATTGGACTGTCTTACTAAAAGGCAATAACAAGAGAGATGATATCTTAAATACCAGAAAAGAGAACAGGAGATTGTGGTATAATGCCAAGAACTTTCCGCAAATCAGCCAGCCCAAACTTTGCAATATCACGATCATCAATTAATATTCTTCCTTTTTCCAATTCCACGATTCGAAACAGGGCATTTAACATGCTGGATTTTCCCGCGCCAGTCCTCCCAACGATACCAACCTTATCACTTGGAAAAATCGTGAAAGATAGACCATGAAGAACAGGAGGAAGTTCAGGCCTGTAGCGAAGAACAACTTCTTCGAATTTGATGGAGCCTGAGGAAGGCCACCCAGGAGGAGGGCGATTATCATCAACCACAGAAGGAGCCTCCGAAGGCAAATCAATGTAGGTTCCAACTCGCTCGACAGAATTTAAACTATTCTCAGCCAAACTTGCAAGTCTGAGCACACCGGTGAGCAAGCTGGTAATATTCAAAGCGTAGCTGAGAAGTAATCCCATGGTGGACGCAAATTCTTGTTGATTCTCTGCCCTACCATTCTGCATCACAGCGAAGGTTGCAGTGAACCATATCATGAGGCCTCCAAGGGTTTCTAATCGGATTGCAAGCCACCGGTTTGCGCTTATGTTCACCAGCGTGTACCGAATGTTGTTGTCCATGGATCTCCCGTTTATATCCGCCATTCGATCGTAAGCTTTGTAAGCACGAATCGTTGATAGACCATTTAGTGCTTCTCCAAATTGTGCATAAACAGGAGATCTGCTAATTGAATCCAATCGCTTTACTTCACGAGCAGTGCTCTAACAAAAACAAAATAATTTGATTTATAATCTACAATTATTATCACAACACAATTTTCAGGGATTCAACAAACAAACGCAGGACCAAGATGTTTATTATACCTGATAGTATAGATATGCTCCATAGAACAATACCAACAATGGCATTATTGCCCACAGGGACATTGTGCTTACAATCCCTATCAGGATGAAGGTCGAAAGAAGTTGTGAAATTTGACCTAAAAACATGCTCACAAATGGAGCCACATTACGATCGATGTCACCTAGATCTTTTGCAAACCTGTTGATGACCCTTCCGAGTGGATTTGTGTGGAAAAAGACCATGGGAGCTCGTAAAATTGAGTGAAGCATGGCTTCGTGCAACCTTCTGGCAGCATAAAGACTTGATATGATTAACCAGTAAGAATTTATTAGAGACACGAATACCTGGTAAGGACAGGGACATTCAAATTAGCATCTACGATGTGCATGCATAAAACTCTGTTCATTATTTTGAGCAAAACGATTGACTGCAACACAATGTGAATCTATTGCCATTTTATGAGAATTATTATACCTGACCCAATGATAGAGCTGCATATATGAGATTGTAGAAGGCAGGATTATAACCATCTACAGCACTCTGATCAGTCCAGTGGCTTAACCATGTGCTACTTGACACTCGTAACGCTTCAGTTGAGAAATAGCATCCAAATAGTACTAGAACAACCCAAGTGCCTCCTAATGCATTTTTGTACCTAAAAGGATTTAGAAGCCAATAAGAATAAAGACCACATAAACATACAGAAGCCAAGAGAAACATGATAAAAAAAATTGAAAAAGAGAAACAAGAATTAGCACCATATTCTCCTTTCTTGTAGATGTTCATTATCATAATTATCTATAATCTATATAAAATGGATACTGTTGATATTTAAATAAATAGTAAATAATTATATTAACGTTGTAAATATATTTTACCTTACTCTCTAAGTTACTTAGCATAGAATATTATTTAGAATATTCCTTCTGTAAATATATCCTAGCTTAGTCTCTAAGCTACTTAACTCCTATATAATAAATCTTCCGTGGTGCTATTCAGACACAGAGTTTTCATCATATGCCTCTCTTTTCTCTCTTATTCAACAGATACCAAGTTTTTGTGTATATTTTTTCGTCTTCTAATTTTACCGTTCATTTAAACTATTTTATTTTTAATTCTATCCTTCATCCAACCAAATATATGATTTTTTTTTTTAAGTATCTATACCTATATACTCCCTCCGTTTCAAAATACATGTCCATTTTGAAGATTAATTTTGTTTCACAATACTTGTCCATTTCAAGTTTCAATGCAAAATTAATTATTGTCTTGTCAATAATACCCTTATATATTTATTATAGAGAGAGAAAAAATAGAATGAAATAATAAATGGTTAAGGGTAGTATAGAAAACACACACATAATTTCATAAAAAATAACAAAATTTATTTGGTTTCTTGGTTACCCACAATTTCTTCAAAATGGACATGTATTTTGCAACGGAGGGGGTATAAAGTTGATACCAAGTTTTTGTATATCATTTTTCCTTCCAAGTTTACCTCACATTTAAACTATTTTATTTACAATCATATCCTTCTTTATCCAATTAGATAACTGATTACTTTAAATAATATAAAACATTGTATCTTGATTTATTTATTTTTTATAAAAAAAAAAAAAGTTAACAGACAGGGCACTGCATGCTAGTATGTAAGAATGGCAATGCAGCATGGAGAATAAGCCATTTTACATATGAACGTGAGTGCAGGTGCGTATAAGAGCACATCTGTGTGTTTCTGTGAGGAACCATCATCCAGAATTTCACTACAGCAAATAGCTGCAAGCTTTCAATATTTTGATTGACATTATACTTATTCGTTTAATCGTGTTACCTCATTAGAACATTCAAACTGACAACACCTGTTTCCCGTTCTTCCTGTTTAATAAGGATAGATTTTCCTCCTTTTGGTTTGCTTTCACTCTTTGCATTATCATTAACTGCTCCATTGACCACTGGTTTTGAAGAGGACTTCTGATCAGTAGCCTCAATATCTACCTTTTCTTCTTCGTACTCCTCCATTTTTCCCGCATTTTCCATCAGCTTTTGGAACAAAAGCCCCTGGTTGGAGAGTTCCTCAAAAGTCCCTTCCTCCTTCACCATACCTTCATGGACCAAAATGATTCTATCAACCTGTGAAAGGAAATGCAGCTGATTTGTAACAAGAACTCGAGTCTTCCCTCTCAATTCTCCCTTGATACATTTATCAAAAACCTGAGATGATACCGAAGTGTACATTAGACAATGTTAAGACAATATCTGATTTGCATGCATAAGATGACCAAAACAACACCATAAACAGCATAAATTTACTTTAGTTGAGTTTAGATCACTGAAAGAATAGAAATAACATTAAGTACTGTTGAATAACTTAGCATGAAGGTAACCTGTCTAGCCACATGTGCATCCAGAGCACTTAGAGGGTCATCAAAGACAAGTACATCCGAATTGGAGTAGACAGCTCTAGCCATGGATACTCTTTGCTTCTGACCGCCGCTGATGTTTACCCCTCTTTCACCAATTTCAGTAAGATCGCCGCCCTATAGTTATTAAGCATGTAAGAGAAAGAAAGAGCAAGGACCACCAAGTTGTAAATAAAAGAATCAAATTAAACATCCACTGCATCCAATCAAATTCTATAACATTCATGTATATACTCACAGGCAGTAACTCAAGGTCATGTCGCAGTTCAGTCACATTAATTGCCCTTTCATATCTTATTGGGTCAAAGACAGAACCGAACAAAATATTATCCCGTACCTGTAGAAATAATGTTATCAGTCACCTCCCTATTTGAAAGAGAACGATAATTATCAAATGGAATAGGATATACTCACGCATCTTTATGGTTAATAGCATCCGATTAATTTTATAATGTACATAACAAGATCCAATTCCCAACTTAGTGGACTAATAACAACCTATTAATTAATTATATGATGCACATAACACTGGTGGTGGAGACTGCTAGAGACCAACAATCATATAAGGTAGAGTAGTGCTATTTCTCGCGAGAGGGTTTCTCGTGAATTTCTGTGATTGCCATTTTACTATATTTTTAATTTTTTTAAAACATTTTAATATAAGAAAAGCTCAAACCGACTTATTTTTTTTTTTTAAGAGACCAACTTCAATTGTTCTACCATTGATTAATATTACAAACCAATTTTAATATATATGTTATCATTTTGTAGACAACATTTTCAGAGCCTATTTAGTGAATTCCTGTTTACATTTCTACTTGTTTTCTTTCTCAACAACTTCCCATCTTCTAGCTCCCAAGTTGTAAAAAGTGTCAATTATTCTAAATAGAGCATATCACTAACTTACAGTTGCATTAAAAATCCATGAAACTTGAGGTACATAAGCTACTGTTCCTCTTAAAACAACAGTAGAATCCGCAACTGGAGGAAGTTCTCCAAGCATTGCAGATACAAGCGATGTCTTCCCTTCTCCTGTGCTGCCAACAACAGCAACTAGGCTACCAACAGGAATATCCAAATTTATGTTTGACAATGCTGCCCTCTCTGCCTGAAGAAAGAAAAAATACATCATAGATTCTTTTTTGAGAAAATTCAAAAAAGCAAGAATGTTCACAATTCCTAATGTTATCAAATGAAAATAATTCTTCCATACAGGGCTTATTGGAAGATATCGTTTTAACACAACACTGACATACAAACAAATTTCAATTCTGTCTCAGCAAGATGAAAAAAATGACAGAAAGCAAATAGGTGAAACATGATGCAAAACACAAATATCTGTTTTTCAGCTTGAGGGAACTATTAAACAGATATCTTTAATGCAAACAATACGTCAATATATGTATCTTTAAGTAATGATGAAATATGCAAGCATGTGATGATAAAAAGACTGTGGACCTTTGCATCCCAAGAAAAGTATCCATTCCTGATTGAGATGGCTGGTAACCCTGGCTCAAGAGGTGGATTTGGTAGAAGTATTCTCTCTTCAGCTAAGAGCAACTCCTCTAGACGTTTCAACGATACATTTGCATTAACCACCTTTAAAACAAAATGAAGAATCAGGCCAGTGTGAACTCCACCAATCTATTTGGCATGGCATTCGTTTATTCATATTTAAGAAGACAGCGATAAATCTAAGCAAGCTTTATTTCTCCCTTTTTATGGAAATTTGCTAAACAAGTTAACTCTGATTCTGTTATTTATGAATAACTGATGGAAAAGAAAAAGAAAAACAGACAGGCAAAGAGAGAATACAAGAACATAGGATAATGCACCCTGCTGTAAAAACTCGGAAAAGTGAAAAGGAGAATAACCTGAGTTATAATATTTGGAAGCATGAAGAGAGGAAATCGAAGCACAGCAAACAGAGAAAGCGATGTGAAAGCTCTTGCAGGTGTCAAATCCCCTCCAAGCAAGGTGAACACTCCAAACGAAATCACAGTTACAAAAACTGGAATGCTATTTAGTATAAATGAATTACACTGCCAAGAAGAATTCAATAAAGAGATGAAGTCAAGAAGCAATGCTGGAAAAAAATATACTTACAGGTTTTCATGATTAATACGTGTTTTCTATGCTCAATGCTAAATACTAATATTTCAAGAAAATGAAACTCGTGAACACTATCAATCATTATAATAATTCAGCATTATAATATCTTTATAGTTTATTATTTGATTTGGGGTATGTGTGAAGGGGTATGTGTTTCATTGAGATTTTTATTTCATTTAAGTAAGTTTTTTTTATTTTTTTTTATTACGATATCATCCATCATACATCAAGTATTTTAACTTTTGTCATTCCTTTGTGTTGAGAATGATTGATCAGTGAGTCTCATGACCTAGCAGCTACTTAAGTTCAGCTTTGGAGGAGGAAAGACGTAGATGTAGGTTCACCTTAAGTTCAGCTTTGATCAGAATATATTTTATTGAGCCCAATTATTTTTCTTCTTTGTTTCAAAAGGTTTTGACTTATCTAGCATGATATCCTCCATCTCTGACCGCCATTGCAGCCACCACCCATCATCCATAGCCACAGAAAACATTTCTGGCAAGTTTGGATCGCTTCTGGCTGATCTACATTCTTCCTAAGTTTCAGCTCCAACGACCTTGACACCTACTCACATGCATTGTCTTCTTCCACTTTGAAAGACTGTTATTTATTGGGTATCAAGGTAGCTCAATCTAAGGATGGTATAGTGATTTCAAAAGAAAATACGTTATGGATGTTCCTAAGGAGACTGAATCATTGAATGCCAAACCAGTTGACACTACTAATCAAGAGGAGTTGTCAGATTCAAGAAGATATAGCAAATTAGTTGGGAAATTGAATTACCTCAGCCACCCGTCTAGACATTGCTTTTGCAGTCAGTGTAGTAAGCCAATTTTTAAATTGCCCTTGTCAGGACCACTGGAATGTTGTGATATGGATCCTGAAATACATCAGGTGCTCTAAGAAAATGTCTCATTTAGTTGGTTACTCTATTGCTGATTTGGCAGACTCTCATTGTTAGATGACCCACAAGGGGGGTATTCTGTGCTTACTGGATGTAACGTGATGTTTTGGAAAAGCAAGAAATAACTAGTTGCAAGATCCGCTGGAAAAGCCAAATACAGGGTCATGACATTAGTGACTTGTAAACTTATTAGGTTGAAACAGTTACTCAGGAAGCTTTACTTTGGATAGACTATGTATGTGACGCGAATATGCGATCATCAAACAAATTGTATATTGCATCTAGTCCTGCTTTTCATGAGAGGACTAAACATATAGAGATAGACTGTCATTTCCTCATGGAGAAGATCACGTCATTAGACAACACAACTAGCCAGATGCCTTCGCCAAATCCCTATGAGGTCCTTGGATCAGTTAACTTTGTAACAAGCTTGGTGCATATAATGTATATATGCTCCTGTTTGAGGAGCACTGTTGAAAATATATTAAAATCTTTGTATTTGTTGTATAGGATTGTAATACATTATTTTATGTTTTCTCCATTTATGACTCCGTTTTCTCTAATTCAACACTATTATTTAGGTATTATAATGATTTACTTCCTGATTTCCCTATTCATTTATAATCAGGAGGAGTATTGGTTTTTTGTATCCAGCAAACTATAATCAAGTTACTAACTTATTCAGTTACTATCAATAATATTCAAAGTATTCATTAGTTTTGTTCTCTTTTATCTAAACCCTATAACTTGAACAAGGTCCACAGGAGTCCAACCGAGAACAGTTGAATTCTAATCGAAGCACATCCAACATCCATGCAGTGCAATACAGAAATTGGTTTCTTCAGGGTAACCAAAACTTATCTATGCAAGGAAGCAAAGATAAATAAACAGCAAAACAAATAATGATAGGAACATAAATGTCTTGAATTAGTATCATTCCATACCGCTCCAAGTAATGATGCTTTTCGAAACCATGATAATTCATCATTTCGTACGTTCAATACTTTAGACTGGAAACTACTCTCCCACGCATAGCATCTATAAGCATGTTCACATATCAACAAAAAAGCAGTTAGAACTGAACACTTTATATAAGAAAATATTATTATATAACTTTAAACTTCTTAACATGTGCAAATTTGCACATGATAGAAAAACCCTATTATGTAAACAAACAGCTAATCATTTATGGTAAAAGACATACTTTACAGTGTCCATAGCAGCCAAAATTTCATTCATGAGACCGATTCTCTTGTCTGTGCGTTGTAATCCTTCCTTAGACAGTTTCTGCATTCTGCTGATGATTACTGTCTGCATCCACAAATCATGTCATCATTCATGTTTTCAGTAAGCTTTCATGATGATTGAAAAAAAGTCAGACCACAGATAACATGCCAGAAGCCCAGAACGCAATTACTAATCTAAATCTAAATTGTTAGCTAATGAAAAATACATATTTGGTGCTTCAAAAAGCAAATTTATATCAGAATTCAGAACCTCATTACCTTGATGGATGACAATGAAGAATGGGTTTGAATCAAAGGTAGGGAGAGAGGAAAGGGAATATATTATAATTTCTCATGAGTGTATTTATACTAAAAAAATGGTGCAGTGCAAGTATGGTATAAATTAAGTAGGTGAACGTTTGTACCTGTAATGGAAACATAAGAACTAGCAACAAAGCACCAAGAAGGGAAGCAACACCTAATTCTTGGTAAAGAAGAACCATTGCAATAGTAATTCGAAAGGGAGCTGACCACAAAGTGTGAAGTGATTGGCATATTTGCTGTTCAAGGGAATAAAATAATAAAGTTAATTGCAAGGAGGCAGTATAGCAACGTCAAACATATTATTGAGAAAAATTACCATACAAAAATTTCATTAAGTTGTTTACAAGAGAAATTATATTAATATCTCAAAGATTTTGGGCTCCACGACCATTTCCGTACAATAGTAAAATTTCCCACGGTATATATTCATTTCTATTTTCAAAACAAGTTGAATAAACTGGGTTGTTTTCTCTTAGTGGTGAAGTTTCGGTTTGTCCTTCCACTCTAGAGAATTTATTTGACAACTTTAATAAGTAAATAATCTGCAGCTTGACAATGCCACCATTGGACATGTAATTTAAAATTTTAGTTTTAACTTTCAAGTACAGGTTAGTTTGATATAATTGGTTACTATGTTTCCAACTAATACCACTTACTAAAGATGCATGTTACAGTCAAATCCAGTATCGTCCTATTTAACAGCTTCAAAGTCAGGTGGATCTTTCATACATGTCAGCAGCAACAATTAGAATAGACATCAGATGATAGGGAGGAAAGGAAAACCATACCTGAAGTGACTCAGCATCAGTAGTCATCAAGTTGGTTATTTTTCCAGATGCAAATTGTTTTCGCGATTCGTGAGTAAGCCTTAGAGACTTGCGAAATACTGCTGCCACCTACAAGGAAGGAAAATGGAACACCAAACGCACCATGTTAAGTGCAACCAAGTGAACAAGAATATCAATTGAAACATGCAGAGCTACTACTGGCTTAAGATCATGTGTATCACTGCCAAAAATATTGACATGGCTAGATTTTCAGCCAAAGCATGGAACTAGAGCCCCACAACCTATGCTTCAAAGATGCTACTCTTAGACCCTTGTTCAAGAAATGAAGCTTTAGGCAGCTCTTGCCTCATTGTTTGGTCAGAAGAAAGAATTACCAGCGTTGATCTCAGACGATAACCAACACGCATGACATTCTGAAAATATTGAGCTTCACTTAACACCCCAAAGACCTGCCAAACAAAATTTCAGATAGATCTTAGTCAAATCTCCCAAAAAGTTATATAGTACTTGCCTGATCAACCCAACCCATCATGTAGTTTGGCACAGTTTAGTTAAAACCAAAAACATCTTCACTGTTTATCATCATTTGTAAGCATGCAAAGGAAAATACGGAACAGTACAAAAACTGCAATTGAACTTTTAGAATCAGAAAAAAGCAAATAAATAAATAAGCATCAAAACTGTTGGCTTCGCAATGCATTCAACACAAGTATCCGCAAACAGTATTTAATCGGATTTTTTAATTCACCTCAAAAAAAAAAAAGTCAGATTTGTTTCATACCACTCCGACAAATATTGCGAAGGCATAAATGTAGCCCATTCCGGCTGGATCACCATTTTGCATAGACTGCAGACAATTCATGATACAAGTCAATTAACATCAAGAAAATCGTTAAACATTAATAATAGTAAGGTATTTAGAGAATAATAGTGCCAACGTATATACATTATAGGCTGATCTTCTATTAATCTTGTTCTAGTACTACTTGACAAGTGACAATTCATTAAAAGAGTAACTAACCTGTAGAAGCTGGTTCAATATAAGTGGGCCCGTAAATTGGGAAAGATCATTGCCAATCTACATATTGCAAACAGGAGAGCAAATAAATTAGATGTAAAATTCTGAACTGAACAGTTCAGTCAGGCTAAAGTATCACTCCAAATCATCAAAAGCATATCTACCAACAGATTTCACATTGGAAGCATAACATCGGATAGCCGGTAAAAGTTTGAACAATTATATAGCATTGCAATGGGCAGATCACTAGATGTCAGTGACGTCAAATACCAACCTCTTAAGTTGATAGTTGATGTGACAGCACCAACTTATTTGATGCATATGTATTTTAAGAATCATTTCGTGAGGCAGTAGATATATAAGAAAACTAATCACCGATTTAAAATGAAAGTGTTCTATATATAACCTTGCAGGAACATCAGGTCACCATATATAGTTTAACATGCAGCAAACTCCAAAGGATCCATAATCCATATATGTGGCAAACTGTTGACTAAGATGTGAACGTTAATCTACTCCTAACATATTCAACAGTTTAAAACAAACAAAACTTCCCTTTATTTTGAATTCATATCAAATGCTTTATACCAAAATCCTCACAAAGAGAACAGTTTATTATGTTAAATCATGTTAGAAATGATGTTCATCCATGACATCTAAGTAACAGGAAGGAAAAAAAAGTACATTACCTTGAAAATGCCTCCAAACCAAAACCTACAGAATCAAAACGAAATAAAATCAAATGAAGTGCAGATAAAAAAAAAAAATTAACCAATATAAAATCATGTTATATCTCTAGCATCTACCGCTAATTAAGGAGCGAGCTTGGGGAAATTTATGTACAATATGCTTCAACCTACAGTTTCTCTATATTATCTTTATCTACCTACAAATTTGCTAAACTCTTGCTTCTCTCTACACTTTTTCAACATGATATATATGGTATCGAAACAAAAAGGTCATTGATCTGCAAATCCTTGTTTATCCATACCTTCCTCCAAGGCTTGCATTTAATGCTCTTAAAAGCCAAGGTTTTGATTTCTGAGACTCCTCGGCCCAACATTTCTGGAATCTACAGATCCGAGAGAGATATTATAAACCAAACTTTAAACAATAATTTCAGTAGAAAGAAGAAGAAAAAATTGTAGGAGAAACTAAACATACTTATTCTGCAATGCCTCTGTCCGCTCCCATGTATCTAATTTCCATATATCTTTCTCTGTAAGTGGTCTTTCATATCCTAGTTTCATAATGGGATTCATCCATGAAAAAACCATCTCTGCCAAAGGAACAATTCAAAACCAGTTAACCATGCATACACTATGAACAGAGTTTTCACAATGCTACCTTCAAAATTGATGACCACATAAAAAAAAAAAAAAAAAAAAACAGAATTATTCTAAACAAAATGCAGCATATCTTATCATTTTCACTTAAGTGGTAACATACTAACATCTAATACCAGCAGCAGCAAAAACAGAAAAAATAATAGCTTAATCAGCAGAGTGACTGTTCAGATCCTTCTTCACATGAACCTTTAATGCATTTTCCAATAGCTCAATATAAATAGTATAACCAACTATTCAAATTAACATTTCATTAATATTTGTATACGTACTTGACCATAAACCAGCTCGCCTTTCTGGACATATGAGCTCTCCTTCAGGGAGTTCATCATATGCAGCATCATTAACAATTTCACTAGCAATGGGGGTATAGCCTGGATAAGGATCCAAAGTAGGGACATACACAAGCAAAAGTATTCCAAACAAAACCTGGAACCAAGAGAAGATAAATATTATTTTCGTTTACATAAAGAGTTGAAATTGAGGGAAAATACAAGTAGGAGGAGGATAAGATGCCCTCCAAAATAGAGAACGGGGGAAAAAAGAAACCTATAAGGAGGAAGAGTTCAATAATGCATCTAAACTGCCCAATCAAACTGTCTATGTGTAGTAGAAACTCCCTCAAACAAACTTAAGTAGAAATAACAGTTAAGACAACCTTATCCCCTCACAGATTTTGTTCATAAAGAAATACTCTTTATAAGGTGAGTGTTGTAGTCTGGAGAAATGTAATAAAAAATTGAAGGGATTAGCAAGGCAAATTTCCAAGCAATGTACATGACATTTGTAACAAGCTGGGCATAGTTATTGTGTAGCTTGAAGAGAGCCTTAAAGAGTAATGTCAGGATAACGTGTAAAGTAAGTTTTGGGACAAGCTTGAACAAGTCGTACCATACATGCTTTGAAAGTGTTAAGAGTCTCGCATTGGATGAGAGATTAAGTGGGGGGCAATCCTCACTTTACAAGCCGGTTTTGTAAGGACGAGTTAGGCCCAATATAAAATTTGAGATGGCATCAGAGTCTCCTCCAAGATTTGTTGGGCCATCTGCTATCAGGTTTCCGCCATCGGGCTCATCATTTATATCCACGCACTAAGCCCAGTAGTGCTGGGCGTGAGGGGGGTGATAAGAGTCCCACATTGGATGAGAGATGGCCAGAGGACAGTTTTCTAAGGATGAGTTAGGCCCAATATAAAATCTGAGAGATAGTATAAATGTGTGTGGAGCCGAACTGTATCAAGTTACCATGTCCCAGTAGCCAGCAATTCACTGACTCTATGCTTTATGCTATCCATGTATATTACTTTTTAAAACACATTACAGGTTTTTGCAACAAAACCATTCAAAGGAGAAAGCTCGTATTTCAACAAAGGTCCACTCGGAACCAATTAAGAAAGCCACAGCCAACTTTAGACACAAAGTAACGCTCCTTTTGAAAGCTTTGCAAGGGCCACAAGAGTCATCAGGAGCCTAATGCTAGCTTCAAAAGTGTGTTTTGGATTTGCAAACAGAACATGAAGTATCAATCAACCAGTAAGAATAAAAACATAACCAATGATCATACTAAATCTAATGAGTGTAGAAAATACCTGGCAGACCACCTCACTGATGTACAAATACAACACTGATCTGTAAAGGAAACAAAAACGTTGGATTTAGAAAAACAATGACGGGAAAAACATATTGCCTTGAGCATGAAGCGGATGAAAAACATTGATTGCTTAATTCCCATTGCGTGATATGCCTAGTTATATACTAATATAAATCTACAAACACACAAAATATGCATGTGAGTATCGGTCTTTTTTAAAAAAAATATTTACTTAAAAATGGAATGAAAGAAATAGGAGGTGATGCGTAGGAATCACGACACATATATTTCCAGGTCAACGCCTCACTTTTGGGTGAGTAGGGGAGGGGAATATGAGCGTATAATGTCATGAAATGATGATGATGATTATGATGTAATATGATACACAAAACAATTACATGATATATAGCATATGACCATGCATGTGTATAGTCACCCCAGATTAGATCTGCACACCACTACGACAAAAACAAGATTTTAAAATATTAGCTAAAAGGGAGGCTAAAATAAATTCAAAGGGTAACTTTTTGATTCATAATACAGGTTTGTTTCAGCGTAGGTTGATGCTTCAATTTTTGGAGGAATGGGGGGATGAAAACAAGTATTTGAACTGCAAATTTAGCAGAGGACAAACAAATTCTATTAAGGTGAAAAAAGGATCACATACATCACCACAGGTCTTACACTTTCAGTGCCTTGGAACTATTATACAAAGTAATGAGGAAATAAATGGAGAAGTCGACTATATAACTCAGGCAGGGCTGATGAAATATAGGAATGTTTTGGCTGGATTAACAATAGAAAATTACATCTCAAATGAAGGAAAAATTTGTTCCAGTTATATGACTCACAATTTTGTATGGTGCTGAATGTTAAGTGATATAAAACCAACAAGAAAATAAACTTAGTGTTGCAGATATGAGACTGTTACGGGGGATGAGTGGCTACACAAGACAATATAGGAGTAAAAATACAATCATCGTTATAGAGAAAATTGGGCAGCTCCCACGGTAGAGAAAATGATAGAACTACATCTTATGTGGTTTGAGCATGTATCAAGAAAACGTGTAGAAGCATTGATAAAGATAGTAGACTAGACGAAGTACAATCTAATAGTTATAGGTAAAGAGAGGTCAAAGAAAGTTATAGATTTAGAGGTAAATAGTCTATCATTGGATGTATGACCGGACTTTATGACGTCAACTGATCCATGTAACCAACTCCGCCTAGAGGGAAAAAGGTTGGATTGATATTGCAGTCATCGTTGTAGGGGAGGAAAAGGGGATGAGAGTATTTTTATTTTAGAAAACAAAATCCTATACAAGGGTACATAATAAGCAGATCGAGAACACCCCAAGGCTACAGAGAACTTTGGAGTATATTATTAGGGGTTGATGGTATGTCACAGATGCATATTATTTTCTTAGATGTGTTGTGATATAGGATCCTTTTTATAGCATCCCTGGTGTTCGGCCTTTTGACCCATACAAGGGGTCTCACTAACAGATATGCAAATTGATCAGCTTGTTATCTTCTTTCAGCTTTTCTAAAGATGATATTGTGTGTTCCATTTTTGTACTCCCAGGATTCATCTCTCTAATAACCGATTTTATGATATTTCAATAGATAATGTGCATTGCACCATTATTGCCAACAAGCCACATAACATAACAAATGTGATATGGTCAAACCTGCTATAAAGTTCCTGGACAGAAATGATGAAATTGAACAAAACAGCACCCCCTACAGCAGCATAAATCAAACCAAATCGGACAAACCATCGGAATTCATAGATGTACACTTTAGTTTCAATCCCAAGCAAAATCAGCATAGAGCACCAAGCAAGAGCCTCAATAATCAGTGATGTTATCTGCCAATAGATGATACTGCAGCTTTAATGTCCAACCAGAAGAAATAAAAGGTATGGTGTGCAAAAATGATAAGCTAACAACAGCTTAAACAAATAAGCACTTTTAAATTTCAATTATATGAAACATTAATAAGATAAAAGAAACCAAATCATAGAAATATATGTGCAGTGATCAGAATCATGGCGCACCTCAAACGGAGCAAGTTGAGATTGCCCGTCTAAATTTAGAACTGATACTCCCATAATCAATCTGTATAAAGGCTCTGCCACACAATATGCAGCCAAAATCCCAAGAACATAATTGTAGACATTTGACCTTAAACGAAACCTCTTGATGCTAAAATCCTTTTGAATCAACCATATACGATAGATGCACAATCCTAGAATCACCAAATGAGAAATACCAATCACCAAAGAGTCGACCGCACAAGGAGTGTAAGCACCAAAAGCATTCTGAACTGTTCTTGTCCACACTCCATTTTCAACCGGCTGACAATACCAAACCAACGGATCGAAAGCCATTTTTATCAAACTGCTTTGGTGAAGAAACAATTCAAGTTCAAATACCACACATCAGCACGAAATTCTCCCCTCTCTCCTCTTCAAATAATGATCCTAACAACAATAACAGTAAAAATAAGCATCCATAATTTCTTGTCTCTTCATCATATATTATCCTCAAATGAATAGAAAAATAATAAAATCAAGTATTCGCATTTCACTACTCGAAGAAAATCAAACATCTAGAAGAAAATATTTGACTGCCTGAATTACCACTATTTCCTATGACAACTAACAAAAATCATTTCTACCTCTGATAAAAGGCGTGTCCAGTATCCGTTGTAATTACGTCCAATTAATTCATTTTATCAAAATATCATTGGTGTCGACGTGTCAGTGTCAGTGGCTCTGCATCACTACTTCATACTTTCTACTACTTTTTTGACCTAAATTTTTAATATATATTAAAAATTATAAACTACATCTGTTTCATCACATAACTAACTTTAACAAACTACTATCAAAATAAAGAGATGGAAAAAAAAAATTACACCGTTGCAAACACAAACATACTTTACTTATACAATTCTAATTCGCTCGATTTGATTTTATGAACCTAAAATAAAATTCAGTTGCAGGTTTCACTTACTTGAGCTGAAAATCATTAGTTCACAGTTTAGTGAAGATTCTTTGAGCTAAATAGACGATTAAGATTAACAAAATCAACAGAAAGCAACAAAGTGAAAATTAAAGTAAAATTGAAAAAGCTAAATTCATATATGCGGATAGAAAGGAAAAATTGAACGAAAGGCGAGAATCCCGAGGAGAAGGGACGAATGAGAAGTGAAAAGAAAGAAGAGAGAGATACCTGATGAGAGAACTGAAGCGAAAAAAGTTCTGAAACGAGAAAAAGAAAAAGTAGAGAAAAGTTTGGGGACAAAGAAGACAAAAGAGAATTGGAGGATAATATCTTTATTATTATTTATTATAATACTGTTGAAGTGAAGTGTGGTAGAGAAAAGAACGAGTGGAAAATTTGGAATGAGATTAGATTCAGTCACAAGCATACATGTGAATGTGAATGTGTTTTGTAATGTAGTAAAGTACCTAAAGGAAATGAAAATGAAAATGAAGGAAAAATTGGAATTTAAAGGTGTGAATGAAAGATACCAACACCTTAATTGCTAGGACGGAGTCCATTCTATCATATCATATGTCTCTTTCGGTGCACTATAAACTAACTTTATTAATACTGTCATGCGTCACACCTTACGACTTCTATTAATGACAAGTACATATTTTTTGTTTAGTTTATCGTGGGTTTCTTCATATTATACTCATTAGTCAATCATCAAATTTGTACAAACGCTTGCCTTGTAGTAGTTGAGATTCAATCAAATTTGTACAAACACTTGCCTTTTAGTCGTTGAGATTCAAATTTAAATTTACCATTGGATAAAATAATCACATAGTGAATATTACATTTGTTAAACTTTAAAGTTAAGTGACGTATAAATGTAACAAAAAAAAAATAGATAAGGTATCGACTAATAACTACTCCCTCTGTTAAAAAATATATGTTATAGTTTTATAATGTGTATTATTTACATAACTTATTTTAACTATATTTTTTAATTAATATTTATATAAATATAAATATTAAAATGCTTATGATTAATATATTTTTTATTTCAACTATATGATAACAACATAAATTAAATTTGAAGAATTCATGTAAACCCTCTAAAACTTTTCAAACCCTTCCTTCAATACAATTTTTGAATTCCTTCAAATAAAGAGATTTTTGTAGTATGAAGAAAAATGAACCCCTGAAACCCTCCATTTCCAATGTTCTCTATTTTTTTTTCATTTGCTTGTTAATTTTTTTCCAAAACGCTCATCTATTTCCCTTCAAACTTGCATATAAAGCCTAAGAAAACTATGCTTATGGTAGAATATAAAGTAAATAAAAAAGATGGTAAGAGGTATGATGCGTAGTTTGAAGAGGAAGAAGAAATACCTAGTGAAGAGTTTCTAAGATAATAACTATGTTAAATGTTTCAAATGTCAGGGCAAAGCGCATAATGCATGCATGATTCTAAACGAGGAGAATTAATAATATACTAGAAGTTAACCCAAATTACCTAATAGGAGTGGCATAATAAACAAACCCATATTCCTATGCTCTGCCTCGCCATGAAACAACAAAAAAATAAGGTGGGTTGAAATTAAGAAAGAGGGTCGTATGTCTCTCCACACCTCGTCAGGATTGGTGGATTGATATATAATTTTCTTTTAAAAAAATATAAAAGGCATACAATTATTTAAATAAATAATGAAAGCAAGTGTGACATGCTAACCTTCCTTTCCTCTTTTTGACTCGTTATGCATGGCGATTCAAGGTGTGCCAAGATAACCAAATGAATACACAGTTACGTAAAAGTGACAACAACAATTAATGATTTAAGTTATACCTAAAAGCTTTAGATTTTATCTTTATCCATTATCAACTAAGTATTTTTCACTTTATCAACGATATTCGTTAACAAGACTTTTTTTGATGAAAAATACATCTGTTACACTCTTTTTAAATAGATTAAGGGCGCACCAATCAAATCAATTGGAAGAAAATATTTAGTTATTTTACATTCAAAGTTGAACCACAAAATTTGTGAAGGTTGATTTGAGGAGTATTTGATAAAGTACTTTGAATACACAACCACTAAAGGATAAGCCACCATACTTAAACATATTGTCTTTCGTTAGAGGTCGATTTTGCAACAACTTCTAAGCAAAGACAAAAACTTTTAATGGCACCAATTTGTTCCACAAAATGTCTTTGCTATTAATAAGATCAATCTCTGCAGCTTGAAAAATCTTTAGATAATAAGTAATAACTAGTACATTCATTTGATTGACCAATGTCCAAATTTATAAAGACTTGCTTCTTCAAATAATCTTCTCCTTTTAACTCTAACCCCCTTGTCCAATCTAAACTTCTCCGAAAAAATAATATTTTTAACATTAGAAACACCATATACACAACAATGCAAACCTCTCACTATGTTATCCTTTAATTGAGTAATGTCCAAATTGCTCAGACTTCCGGATCCATTTTTTAGTTAAATTATCCTACAAAATCACATTAACAAACAATGTGTCAAGAGTCTCACATCAGATTGGAGATAACCTGACAATGTGTTTATAAGTGGGGACAATCCTCACCTTACAAACCGATTTTATAAAATTGTGTTAGACTCAACCACGATTTCTAAGACAATACATACATTCCAAAAGATTTTCTTCTTCACAAACAAACAAATAATCTTCTCCCCCAATTATAACCCACTCCCCTAATCTAAACCTATTCGCAACAATGATATTTTAAACATTAGAAACACTAAAACCGTGAAAAATCTTCCCTAAGAGAACCACCCTCCAACACAAATGTCTCTGAAATAGAGTATTTTCACCATTTCTCACTACACACACCAAATTATCCTTAAACCAACACTCCTTCCCAAAGCACTCCCCCACCCATAACAGACATAATTTTCTTTTTCTTCCACCAAATAAAGCACAAATTACCCCTACCTATGGTCATACCTCCATCAAAATAATATATATTTTTATATCCAAAACCATATAGCACAACCCTTTTCCATCCACCATTAATCTCCAACACCATTTACCAAGTAACACTGAATTAATTTTCTTTAAATGCCTAACATTAAGCCCTCCTTTATTCTTATCAATTTTCCATCACTGATTCATGTAATGATCAGATTTCGACGATGATTCACCCTTGTGATGCGATTGCACCGCCATCTATGATGCCCGATACACTTAGAATACCACGGCACATGCTTGGCCGGAAAAAACGGCGATCAAGATGTAAGTTGTTGGGAGAAAATTCTGGACGTGAGGGGTTATTCTATAGTGATGGCGGTGACAATGTTTTTTGAAGCAGAGGTGGAGGTTCCAGTGGTGGTGATTCGAATTTCAATAGATTTCGAGGCGGAGATAACTGGGATTAATGTTTGTCTTCATTTCCGGATACTAAGTTTGATTTCATGTATCAGGTGTACGGTGATGGCTAAGGAACAAGGTTTCTGGAAGTTCTCTGAAGTTGTGACAAAAATGAAATAAGAAAATAAAAAATAGAAAAACTTGTTCAACCAATTAGCAGGTAATAGGTTAAGAAAAGATTTTAGACGTAGCAACATACACAAGCGTGTATTGAGTGGCGACTGTTTGAGCATTTGTTTGTAGCATATCTCTAATACTATTAAAGGGTGATAGAGAATTTTGACTTGTCTGATCATTTTATTCTTATAATTATACCCTTCCAATTAGTTCCTTCAATGTTTACAATTACCAATAAACTATAACAAACTACAACAATATATAATGAGAACACAAATCTAATTTGTATGCATTTTTATAATGTGATCATGGCTAGACAGAACCTTTGGTTCAAACGCAAATGTCCAACACAAATCTAATTTCTATGTACTTTTGGTTCATATTTTCAAACATCTCTAAGTAAATTGCTTCTTACATTTATTTATCAGATAAACACAAGTTGCAAATAAAAAGGTACTAGATGATTATCAACCGCAATCTGTCAATGAAAAAGACTGTCGTACCAAATAAATTCATTCAAACATGCAATGTTGGGTCGTTCCAGACTTTCTTTGTATCCCAACGTTACAAAGAAATAACGAGGAGTTGTTACTAAGACATTCACAACACATTTCTCCTATGCTGAAATGTTTCAAATTTGTCAAAAGTAATAATGGTTATCACAAAAAAATCAATCCCACATGAGAATTCATAATACCTCATAATACTCATAATCACCGTCAGACAAAAAATCTTGGTCCACGCACCAATCTGGGTCTTCAGCGGGTGAACCATAATCAAATGCCGCTTGAAATGGATAATCATCAGTGGCATCATATGGAAGCCGTAAATACTTCACTTGTTCCATACATCTCTTCCCCAAACTTGCTACCAAATTAAAATTAACGTTGAAACATTGGCGTATGTCAAGAGATTCAAGGTGAAGACAGCCATCAAGAATAGCAAGCAAGCCATCATTAGTCATCTTGTTTCCAAAAAGCTGGAGATGGCGTAACCCAGGCATGGTTTGCGCAATAGCAAATGCATCATTGTCATCTTCAATGCGTGGATATTTGTATGCTTGAATGTTGAATTTAAAGGTTTTCAATCGAGGGCAGCATCGGCCAATGGCTTCAAAAGAGCAATGAGATAGGTTGCTGAGTGATATATCAAGTTCCTCTAATTGAGGAAGCTTTTTAACAGCTTCACAAAATTCCTCACCCGTTACGCTATAGCAACAAGCAAGACGAAGGCGCTGTAGACGACTTGCACTGTAAAATGCCAAGACAGCAAGATGAGATACTGTTAAATAGATGTGCTACCAAAATCCACCATACATTGGTAAACTAACTAGTGCTACTAAAATATATGTGGCAACTTTAGTCATCTATCTAAAAATGTCAAATTTTGTATTTATAAATCACACATTGACATTTTATAATATAAACAGAAGCACTACAAACTAATTTGTATTACAAACGCGTGCAAGTTTTCACTTTCGGTGATAACTATATGACACATAAAAATCATTTCTATATGATAGACAATATCTCAAATCTGAAATAAAAGACAATTGTCACTTATCCTTTAAACAAAGTCTCACTAGTATTGTTATCACTAATAATAGAAAATAGATAAAAGGACAAATAGAAATGTAAATTTGGCTTTTAACAATGAGAGATAAACACACTTTCTTTGTCTAACTGCAGACAACCCACCGGACAAGTGACAAAATTTATGAAACCGAAATGTAAATTAACGTAGTAGCTCTTGAGGTTTGGGATGATTACACTTCCGACAATGACTAGAATGAATTGAATTGATGAATTTTGTAACTATTTCTTCTAATCATTTGCCAAAATTACACTTCCGACATCCTTCTTATTTAATACATCAGCTCCAACTAAACAGAGTCTTAGTAAATTTCTAATCAAAATCCCAGATACTAATTTAAGAGTTGGGCAATATTACTTTAAAAGTAATATTATTTGTAGTCAAACTCCAATCATATATCCAAACAAGCCACCATTAGCTACACCGAGTTCTATCCTCTAAATCTATTTCAAATTCAAAAATGCCTAAGTTTTACAGAAGAACATGAGTTTATTACTTTCATGATTAAAACCATCTAGGTTTAAAATGAAATTTGAGACTTCGGAAATATTCTAGCTATTACTTGTCGTCTTAGCCTACAAACAAATTAATAGGTTTCACTATATTATGTTTTACAACTTCATGCCAAGCAAGAGGCTTTCCCTTCAACAAGGAGTCGCTTGAGTGTGCCCTTGTTCCCAAACTAGCAGCGAAAATTAGGAAGAAGGATACAAGGGGAACAAATTTTTTGTCCTTTCTTTTAAACACTAACACTATTATTGGGAGAAATGCCATATAGACACGGTTAAGTAAACAGTTAAGGAATAAATCAACAATTTAGTCCCTAAAGTATCACTCCCATATCCCAAAAAAAGTATGACTAATTTGTTTTGATAGATAGATGAAATGACAGTAGTCATTGGAAACTTAAACACATAGTTGATAGCATTCAGCCTAACAATTTTGACATTTTTGGCGGTTGACTGGGGGACTTGTAGACAAAAGTATCACTAATTTTCTTTAAAAAAACAAAAATACTAATTTAGTCCCTAAAATATCACTCACTCTTCAATTTAAGATGCGTTTGGTATGCTATAAAATAAGGAATTGGACATACCAACTCCATTTGATTTTAAAATTGTTCCCGGAACTAGACAAATCGGGGAACAAGGGACTCTAATGAAATTGGAATTCTAGTCTATCACTAACTACGAAACAACTTTTTATCCCAAGTACAAGGTAGTAAGACCAAACAACCTTTTGTACAGCAAACATCATACAGCACAAAAACTTGTCTAATGCCTTAAAGTTTGTTTAGTTCCTGCAATTAAGATCTTAAGGACTAACAAGACCAACATGTAAATATATCACTAAAACCAATGGAATTAAACAAAAGAGCCTATGATTTGTTAGTTAGATACGATAATTTGCATGCAAATACAAAAATATGAATTAAAAGTAAGAAAGAAAGAGAAAATGAAACATACGAATTAGCGATATGGTGGAGAAGAGCATCAGTAGCAAAATAGTCGATGTTGATATCTGTTATGTGGCCGCAGCTGTAATCCACTGCGCGGTAGCATAGAGTCTCTAACTCCCAGTTAGTGATAGGGTCGCCGCCTAAATTGGGCATGTTGATAGTGCGATAGAGGGAAGGGTCCTTTGAGATTTCGCGCCATGTGGTGCAAACATTGTGAGGGCGAATCAGAATATCGATCGTGTCAAGCTTCCGGAAAATGGATAAGACTGCATCTCGTGGAAGATCTAGCCAGTTTCGTTCTACGGAATCGGTTACTGGTTTCGAATTCGATGGGAAAGCAGAAGAAGATGATGGTGGTGGCGATAAGGATTCCACTTCCATTGAATTGAAGAATTAGGGCATGAGAATTTAAAGATGGAATATATATATATATATATATATATATATATATATATATATATATATATATATATATATATATATATATAATGCAAAATTGCAAAATTGAGTATAAGTTTCTCCAGTGAATAATCTTAGCCCTTCATTTGTTTAATGATAGATCAACGCCCAGAAATAAAAACAATTAAATGATTTTTTGTTTTGAAATATTCATCTTGTACTTTGAAACTGTGATCAATGAAAACAAATTTATGTTTATGAAAGGATATTTGTTTTAATTCTGTTGCTTATATGTTAGGAATTATAGTAGTGCTGTCTTCATAGCTTTTTCTTGTTTCTAGTTTTGACTATTTAACAGTTTAAGTGCTATGAATAAAACATAGTTTCAGTTTCTAAGATATTCTATATCTCAACAAACTGGTATCAGAGCCCCCCACTGGGCCTGATAAAAATAACTAAGCCGCAGCTTAGGTAAGAAAGAGAGAGAGAAACACAAAAGATGAGTGACGGAAAGTTTTCAGCAAAAATTCCTCATTTTGATGGTCACCACTATGATCATTGGAGTGAGTTGATGGAGAATCTTCTTCGTGCCAAAGGTCTCTAGACCATAATTGAAATTGGTTACCAGGAACCTATTGAAACGACTGTGCTTACTGAAGAACAATTGGAGTTGCTACAGAATTCCAAAACCAATGATCACAAGGTCAAGCATTATCTTTTCAGAGCAATTGATAGGTCAGTCTTCGAACAAATCTTGGATAGGCGCACATCCAAGATTGTTTGGGATTCCCTGAAAAGAAAGTATGGAGGGAATGATCGCGTGAAGAAGTCAATGCTTAACTCTTTGAGAAGAGAGTTTGAGGTGCTGGAAATGAAGAATGCAAAAACCATCAATGAATACTTTGCCAGAGTAATGATGGTGGCTAACAAAATGAGAAGCAATGGAGAGGTTATGTCTGACTTAAAAGTGGTGCAGAAAATTCTTCGTACCTTGACAGATAAATTCACTTATGTGGTGGTTTCAATTGAGGAGTCAAAGGATACAGAAGAAATGACCATTGAAGAGTTTCAAAGTTCTCTGGCAGTTCATGAACAAAAGTTTAAAAGGGTTAACCGTGACAGTGACGGAGAGCAAGCTCTGAAGGTGGAAAGCAGTAGAGGAAGAGGAAAAGGAACATATCGTGGAAGAGGACGCAGAAGAGGGAGACAGTCTTTCACAAGGGACACTGTTGAGTGTTTTAAGTGTCATAATTGGGGGCATTTTCAATATGAATGTCCCAAATGGAACAAAGAAACAAATTATGCAGAATTCGATGATGAGGAAGAGCTCCTTTTAATGGCTCTTGTAGAAGAAAATGACGCAAAAAGGAATGACGCATGGTTCTTGGATTCAGGGTGCTCTAATCATATGTGTGGAGACAAAGGTATGTTCTTAAACATGGTGGAAGGACATAAGCACTTTGTTAAATGTGGAAACAACTCCCGAATGTTAGTAGCTGGAAAAGGTAGTGTCTGGCTGGTGTTTAATGGCACTATTTTTCTCATTCAAGATGTATATTATGTCCCAGAGCTTCGAAATAATTTATTAAGTGTGGGGCAGCTGCAAGAAAAGGATCTCACCATTCTCATAAAAAATGGGACATGCAAAATTTATCATCCGAACAAAGGATTAATTGCACAGACAAGCATGAGCGCTAATCGTATGTTTATTCTCTTCAATAAAAGCTCCATCATCACTACTCCTGTTGAAGAATGTCTTCACACTTCCTCTGAAATCACTTACCTTTGGCATCAAAGGTACGGTCATTTGAACCACAAAGGCTTAAAGACGCTGCAGGCGAAGAAAATGGTGCATGGCTTACCTTAACTAGAAGAAGCTTCAAGTGTCACTTGTGCTTCTTGTTTTAACGGAAAACAACACCGCAATCCAATTCCGAAGAAGAGTGAATGGCGCGCCAGCAAGGTCTTGGAGCTCATACATTCAGATATTTGCAGACCAATAGAACCAGTCTCAAGTAGCTGTAAAAGGTATCTCCTATGCTTCATTGATGACTATAGTCGAAAGGGTTGGGTCTATTTTCTTGTTGAAAAATCAGAAGCATTGGAATGTTTCAAAACATTCAAATGCATGGTGGAAAAGGAAGCAGAGGAATCCGTCAAGTGTTTGTGGACAGACAGAGGAAGGGAATTTAACTCTATTGATTTCAAATTGTTTTGTGAAAAGGAAGGAATTAAGAGGCAACTTACAACATCATACACACCACACCAAAATGGAGTAGCAGAACGCAAAAATAGAACGGTGATGAACATGGTGCGTTGTATGTTATCTGCGAAAAGAGTTCCTAAAGTGTTTTGGGCTGAAGCTGCAAAATGGACTTTCTACCTGTTGAATCGATGTCCAACACATGCTGTAAAGAATATCACTCCTCAAGAAGCTTGGAGTGGAGTTAAGCCTTCTGTTCAACACTTTCGAGTTTGGGGCTGCATAGCGCATGTGCATATACCAGAGGCAAAACGAGGTAAACTTGATGATAAAAGCTTTCCTTGTATTATGTTGGGTGTGAGTGAAGAGTCAAAGGGTTACCGTCTGTTTGATCCTAAGACAAGGAGGGTTGTGGTTAGCAAGGACGTTATTTTTAAGGAAGAAAAGAGTTAGGAATGGGGTCCAAATTATAAAGAACAAATAGATGCAGATTTTGTTTGGAGTAATGATGATCTTAGTAGTGATGAAAGTGAGGGGGGGCACATAGGTGAAACTGATGGTGAGAGTGATGATGACAACAATGATAATGAAGAAAGGAGTCCTCATGAAAATGTGACTCAAGGGAGAGAAAGGAGAGCACCACTTTGGATGGAAGATTATGTAAGGGGTGATGAGTTAAGTGAAGAAGAGGAAGCAGAAACCTATATGGTGCAAGATGACATAGGTGATGATCCAATTATGTTTGAGGAGGCAGTGAAGCATGATAAATGGAGGAAAGCTATGGATAGTGAAATAAAGTCAATTGAAAAGAATCAAACTTGGGAGCTTTTGGATTTACCAACAGGGGTAAAAACAATTGGAGTAAAATGGATTTTCAAGACAAAATTAAATGAGAAGGGTGAAGTAAACAAGTATAAAGCTCGACTGGTGGCAAAGGGGTACTCCCAACAGCATAGAATTGATTTTACTAAAGTATTTGCGCCTGTCGCTCGTATGGATACAGTAAGAATGATTGTGGCTATTGCAGCTTGCAGAGGATGGGACATCTTTCAGTTAGATGTAAAATCTGCATTTCTTCATGGAGAATTAAAAGAGGACGTGTATGTTCATCAACCAGAGGGATATGTGAAGAAAGGAAAAGAACACAAGGTTTACAAGTTACATAAAGCCTTGTATGGTTTAAAGCAAGCACCTAGAGCATGGTTCAGCCGCATAGAGTCTCAATTTGTGAAGGAAGGTTTTCAAAAATGTCTCAATGAACAAACCTTGTTCATTAAAAGAAGTACTGGAGGTAGCATATTAATTGTTAGCATTTATGTCGATGATTTGATTTATACAGGTGATGACAAAGGTATGATGGTTGAGTTCAAAAGGTCCATGATGGAAGCCTTTGACATGTCTGATTTGGGGAAGATGAGATTCTTCCTTGGCATTGAAGTTCTGCAAAAACCAGAAGGAATTTTCATATGTCAAAGGAAATATGCCGCTGACATCTTAAAGAAGTTTGCAATGTCTGAAAGCAAGTCGGTGAATAGTCCAGTTGTTCCAGGTTTCAAGATTAATAGAGATGTTAATGGGGCTGTTGTTGATGATACTTATTTCAAACAGATTGTTGGAAGTCTAATGTATCTTACTGCTACAAGACCGGATATCATGTTCAGTGTCAGCTTGATCAGCAGGTATATGTCAAAGCCAACTGAGTTGCATTTACAAGCTGCTAAAAGGATATTAAGGTATTTGAAGGGAACCACCAACTATGGGATTTTCTACAAGAAGGGAGGGGAAAAAGAATTGCTTGCTTTTACGGATTCTGATTATGCAGGAGATGAAGAGGATTCTAAAAGCACATCAGGTTATGTTTTTATATTAAGTTCTGGAGCAGTGTCATGGATGTCCAAGAAGCAACCAATTGTTACGCTATCAACAACTGAAGCCGAGTTTGTGGCTGCTGCAGCAAGTGCATGTCAAGCTGTGTGGATGAGGCGGGTTTTGAGAAACTTAAGTCATGGCCAAGAAAGTAGCACTGTCATCATGTGTGATAACAGCTCAACAATAAAACTTTCAAAAAACCCAGTAATGCACGGAAGGAGCAAACATATCAGAGTTCGATTTCATTTTTTAAGAGATCTTGTAAAGGATGGAGAAATTGAATTAGTACACTGTGTTACTCAGGAGCAGGTTGCAGACTTGATGACTAAAGCTTTGAAGTTGGAGGCATTTCAGAAGCTTAGAATGAAGACGGGAATGCTTGATTTCGGTGAAGTAAACTAGTTGAAAAATTGCTACTAGTTTAAGGGAGGGATTGAAAGGATATTTGTTTTAATTCTGTTGCTATATGTTAGGAATTATAGTAGTGCTGTCTTCGTTTGTCCTAGTCTTTAGGAAGTAGTTTCACATTTAATTAATCGTGCCAATATTTCTTTAGTGGGCTATTTTATAGCTTTTTCTTGTGTCTAGTTTTGACTATTTAACAGTTTGTGCTATGAATAAAACATAGTTTCAGTTTCTAAGATATTCTATATCTCAACAGTTTATACATTGTTGGTCATATTGCAGCTATTCAAGATGAAATTGAACTTGTAGTTTGAACATGTAACACTGCTATATAGTGCAGAAACCAACGTGTACATTTGTAAAACACAATGCAGAAACCAACATGTACACTGATATAACAGTGTAGAAACCGGTCGCTACAATAATACCGAAAATTTGATAATATAATTTTGCAGATGCGGTGTGCACTGCTATAATAGTGCAGAAAATCAAATATTATTGACAAAGTATAAACAATGATTAAAAGGATTCTAAAAGGATATAAATGTTAAAACACAACAATGAAAACGGAAAACTTGCCATTAATCGTCTAGTAAATTTAACTTGAGAATATAAAACACAAATTGCTTAGTTGATCAAATTAAAACATCCAAGCTGCAAGCAAAATTACCTCATGCAAAACTTAAGGCCTCTCAACAAATTAGAACCATTCTTCATTCTAGCCTCAAGATGTTTTATGTCATTTTGCATCAAATGCCAATAACATAGACCATAGTATGTTTCAGGCATTACCTCATGCAAAGCTTTCGCCATTGCTTGGTCTTGATATGTGAAAAGAGTTTGAGGCTTCTTATTCTTATGCGCCTTTAAAAATTCTCTAAACAACCATTCAAGAGATCCCGTAGTTTCATCGTAAAGAAACGCAACACCAAAAATTACAACTCCTTTAAAGTGATTAAATCCTGCAAATACATAGCCAAAGGTCTATATGCATTGTTAGTACTACATGTAGTGTCAATAGTGACTCCATCACCAAAGTATTCATAATCCATTATCATTCTTGCATCAGCCCAAAAAATATTTGTTATTTGTTCTTCAACATCTAATTGGACTCCATGATAAAAAGTCTCATGTCTCTATTAATATTTCAAATTAGTCCCCAGTCTTTTCAAAAGTTTCTCAATTAGGTCTCTGTCTTTATGTTTTTGTCACATGATGAAGAACCTAATTGAGAAATTTTTAACAAAGACAGAGACTAATTTAAAATATTAATAAAGTCATGGACTAATTTGAGAATGATTTACAAAGACATAAACCAAATTGACGGTTTACTCAATATCAAAAACTTCTCTGGAAATAGCAACCAAGGCAAGTTGTAATTTATGTGCAAAACAATGTATGTAATAAGCATAATGAAAATCTTTAGAAATAATGCTTGTAATCCATCTGATTCCCCTCTCAAATTACTAGCAGCGATCATTCCCTTGCCCGCTGATATTTGACAAATTTATACGTCAAGATCGAAAAAGAAAGAGTAATAGTTGTAGTGTACTTAACATGCACAAGCTCAAATTAATCATTCTTGTATACCACCATCTTTCACAAAACTCAAAATAATGGCTATTTGTCTCCCATTTAGATTCATCTCACGATTCGTACAGTTATACAAAAGGTCTTCAATCTCTTCTTGGATATAACTCTTCACTTTAAAAGACATCAGATGCAAAATTTACTTTTGAATATGATGAGAAATATAACTTGAATTATATGGAACGCTCTCTAACACTAATTTTCCAATTCATCATTGTATGATACTAAGAATTTGATCATTTCAAGAAAGTTACCTCTAGATTTTTTTTTATCTCAGTGATTCACCGTGGCATCCTAAAGAACAATATAGAAATGTTAGCCAACAAACAAATTGAATCAATAGATCGGATCACTTGACACAAAGTCTATTTTTGTTGATTGGATTGAAAATATACACATTAATGACATTTTTTATGTGAATAGATTGATCAAACAAGTATTTAGAAGCTTTCAATGCATTATTGTGCAAAATAAACAAGGACTCACTCCAATATGATTCAGAATAGCACAACTCTTGTCAACATTGACATTTCTTCATGCTTTAAATCCTATTCTAGTGAAGACGTCAACTCTAGGGTGTCCACTTGATTTTTTACTGAATAAGCAACAAAGAAAATAATAAGTAGCATCATTAGTGTGATAGTGCTCTAGCCATGAAGGGAACATTTTGTACCAATATGCTTCAAATTTTCTTGGATGTTTATCTCCATTGAGGGAGTACTTTTCAATTCGACATTGATAGGGACCACAATTAATATGAACTCTTTGATTCATTGGATATTCTTAAATTTGTAGTTCATCCATGGTGACTTTTTTGAATCTTGCAAGATTACTCATCTAATTAAATCGTTTGATTACTTGAAGGTTTCTTTTCCAGTGTCGGTGTTCATGTCATATAATTTTCATCTTGTTCGAAAACTTTCCTCTTGAAAAATGCATCATATGTCTTATATTTAACCAGTGTATCACTCATATAAAATGCACAAATCAATTGCTATTAACATTGAGCAGCAAAAAATTAATTAAAAATGTACAAAACAATTATTAATTCTATAATCTCCCTTTTTAATGTCTTAAAAAAAAAACTTAATTAAAATTTCACAATAAGTTATAAACCTATTGAAAAGAAAATTAAAACAAGAAATGGATAAAAGGAAATCCAATTTTGTGTTAAAAAACAACTGTATTTAATGTTCTATTGAAGTAGTTAAGGAACACACAACCCAGGGACAAAGTTCATTCTTCAACGTCAGTTGCTTGAAGAAATAGAATCACAATTGACGATATTAGTTGATGCCTCGACTAAATTCTAGCTTCATCAACACCTTCATTTCTTGTTCCAGCGCACTTTCATCGATTTCATAGATTCTAATGAACAACAACAACATCAACATTTTTTATGTCGGTCACCCTTTTATGTGTGGAAAAAGAGAATTCGATAAAAAAAGGCTTTAATATGTACTAGACTTTTACCCCGTGTGACGCACGGGTCTTCTCGACTATAATAGAGACCAATACATAATTTTTAACTCGTAAGATCATGAGTCGATCAATAAACGCAAATTAGATTATTAGAGATACAATATTACAATCAAATGATAATAAAAAAATTATAAAGAAAAAAGATAAAAAGAATACAAAATTATATTGTTGCACGAATCAATTTTATTTATTACTTTTATAGTTAAACATAAAAAATTAATGCAGTTCATGGCTCTTAACAAATTATTTAGGGTAGCCGAGTTTGTATGGAAATTAGGGTATTCTGTTTGTAAACGTATTAAATAAATGTACAACAACTTGTAAAAAAAAATCTACAAAAACAATAGGTTAAGTTGCTGCATACCTAATAAAATTAATAAATAATAAGGATAAGATTTAAGATATCTTTTAAATTTTTGCTTTGAAAAATATTCACGGTTATTAAAGAGAGAAATGAAAATACATATATGATGCAAATTTAGAGCCAAAATTTTAGGATTGAGTTGTTGCAAACCTAATAAGGGATTAGTGGAGGGAAAAAAATAGGTTTAATCCTTGCAAATTAGCCTTGCAATGTTTAATCAGTTAAAATTTCGTCCCTTGACCCAGTCAATGACTGTCATGTCATCTGATTATTGACGTGGCACTGTTAATCTGGTTTCCACTTGAATGACTCAGCAACTGGGCACAGGAATGAACAAAAATTCCCCTCTTCATCTGGTTTCCAATTTTGTAGCTTAACCCTATTGGTTGACATCCTATTCATTAAATATGTTCTAATCCATTCAGCCATGGTAAGGATTGGTTTGTTTCTAGCAACCAATATTGTTGAATTAAAGGATTCAGATATGTTGTTCATTAAAACATCACACTTAGGGTAATAAGAAATAGCATGCTTACACCACATTTTAGGGTCATGTGCCATTAACCACTCCCATGCTTTCAAGTCAATCTTCTTCAGCTCATACATCTTTGACTTCCACAATTGATAGTAAGTTGCACCCATCATCAAGTCCCTGATCAAAGCACCACCTCCAAACCTCTTTTTCAAGTTTGCATAAAGATGCCTCAAACATATATAGTATGTGTTCAACTATGTCAGACCACTCCTCTAGAACTGATATGAGCCCCTAAAATTAATAAACAGTTAAAGAGTTAAAGAACCAGTTATACAATTTAATTAAAGGAAGCAACCAGATCTAAAAAAAACAACTAACCTTTTGTTGATCAGATATAAATACTCATCTCCTGTTGGTTCCAATATCTTCAAGTAGTAATGTAAGGAACCACCTCCATGGATCTGTTGTCTCAGTCTCTACAGCTCCAAAAGCCAAAGGAAAGTATTGGTCATTTGCATCTCTACCCACTGCAACCAATAAAATACCTCCATATTGGGTTTTCATATGACACCCATCTACCCCTATGAATGACCTACAACTTGATAAAAAGGCCTGCTTATAACCATCAAAGCAAAAATAAAACCTATTAAACCTAGGTTGAACACTCAAGGACAATCTCTCAATATTATCTTGCACCTATTTCCTTTGGACACCCTCTAAAGCTCAGCTGCATACCTCCATAGTAAAGTATATTGTATCCTTGAATCCCCATCTATGAGTTCCTTGGCCTTCTTTTTTGCCATCCAAGTTATGTAAAATGACACTCCAACTGATTGGTGTGTTCTCAGATCTGTCATTATATCAGTAACCTTCATCTCAGAGGTCCTCATCTTATCAAGGGCATATTTGGTAACAAAGTTTACATCAGGACTACGGTTTTCTAAAACCCTACCACATGTGTGGTCCCCATTCCATGTCTTTAATTTAAATGAATGGTTGTAGGCCACCTTGCTACAAAGGGCTTTAAAATGACATTTGGTATCTTTGCACACTATTCTACACCTTTCTTTATCATTTTTTACTGTTTTAATCTGGGTCCCATTTAATACACACCACTTCCTTACACCATCCTTGAACTCTTTAAGACTCCTAAAGTCCATGCCAACTGTGAACACATAATCCTTGGTTAATTGGCTGGGCTGAAATACATCATAAGCAGGTGCTCTCTCATCACCACTCAAATCTGGATCAGCAGAATCTAACTCTTCACTCTCATACTCCTTCCCCCAATCAGTATCATGCACATCAACAATATTATCCACTTGCACACTTGTTTTTACATCAGCCATCTTTACATCACTGTCTTCATTCATATTGACATTATCCACTTCTTCAAACCCATCTTCAAATCCAAGTGCTCTCTCTTCTTCACTATCAATAAACCTATCATTATTATCTTCATCTTCACTGCTACTTATACCACCAACATCTCCTTTTTCATTATCATTGTACATTAATACCCCTTTTCCTTTGTCCCTTCTTACAACCTCAGAACTCTCACCCTTCTCATTGCTAACTACATCATAGCTCTGACCCAATTCCTCACCAACAAAACATAATTAGGAATATGAACTACAACAATACTTTCATCCACATTATGCTCAACAAAAAGATTCACAGCAGAGTTTTATTTAATTGCATAATCTTTTACAACTTCAGCAGTAGCATCATCTTTAATCACCCTAAAACTAACCTTTTCATCTAACATCCACCACAACCTATAAGTTCTTTAACTAGCAAATCAGTTTCCAGAATTCCCTTTATCTCAAAGTAACTCCACCTATCAGGATCTAAACCTTCAATCAATGTTTCTTCTCCACCGTTGTAACAAATAACCCAATCCCTAACAAACCTACCCCCGTAATGAAACTTAACAACAATACCATCTGGAAAAACAAATAAACCCCAATTTGGAAATGATGGAAACCAAACATACAAGATCATCAATATTTAACGTTTACTCAAAAACAACAACTAATAAGACAAACATTCACTAAAATTCAACAACTACAAACATAGTTCATCATTTCGAATGAACATACCCGTATAACATCGTGATGATTCTCCAAACACTGCATTCTTCGAACTCGAGTTTGACACCTCCACTGGATTTGCCATTGAAAACGAGCTAGACCACACTTCATTTCGTTCGATTCGTATCATAGAGCAACTACAATCTTCAATCACGTTTTTTCCTCTTTCGAAACCCTAATAATTCGTCACCCATAACCCATAAAACTCAGATTGTGAAAAATGAAGAGAATGAAGGGTTGGAGGGTATTTTCGTAACCTTCAGTTCGTCTCAGATGAAGAGGGACATTTTTGTCCATTACCGTGCCCAGTTGTTGAGTCATTCAAGTGGAAACCATATTAACAGTGCCACGTCAGTAATCAGATGACATGGCGGTCATTAACTGGGTCAAGGGACGAAATTTTAACTGATTAAACATTGCAAGGCTAATTTGCAAGGATTAACGAATACGGGGACCAATTTTTAAACGACCCCTAATTGCAAGGACGAAATACATATTAAAGCCAAAAAAAATGAAGTCTAATCTACGTTGCTTTAGGGGTGGAAAAACGGGCCAGCCCAGTTAACCCGCCATTTTAGGCGGGCTGGGGTGAGATTTTGAGCCCATCTCTTTAGTTGGCCTGTTAAGCCTGCTGAAAAAATGGGTCATAGCGGAGTGAGGGGGCTGGCTCGCGGGCTTTTTAAACTTTCTTTTTTTACTATTAGTGTCCGAATTTTTATTTTACACACCCCATAAACAATTGGGACAAATGATACCAACCCAACCTTAAATTGTCCCACTCTCTCTGATGGTGATAAGTGATAACTGGTTCACCACTAGTCCACTACCTCTAGAAAAAAACTGACTCACCACCGCATTATATTGAGACTTATTTCATGTTGTTGGATTTATTTTATAATTTGTTTTATGTTGGATGTATGATGGATTTATTTTGAGATTTGTTTAATGTTAGAGTCTTTATATTGATTTTATTGTTTTTATAATAGCAGCGTATTTGTTAATAACAACCGATAATTTTTAAAAAAAAAAAATAGACGGGCCAGCCCGCCAACCCGCTAATCCGCCTTTAGGCGAGGCAGGGTGTGAGTTTGAACCCACCCCCTCAAGTTGGCCCGCCTCGCCCCACCCCGTTTTTAGCAAGCTAATAGCGGATTGGGCCTAAATGAGGCGGGTGGCCCGTATTGCCATCCATATGTTGCTTCGAACATATATTCTTTATTGATTCAATTTTAAAATCTTCAAGATTTTTTTTTTTATATATAAAAGAATAGTCTCTTGAAATCTGAATCGAATACACCTCCCTAAAATTTAGTTTCCATTTGAGCATAAGTAGTTGGTAAGGAGTAAGGACATCAAATAATCAAAATGTACAATCCTTAAAAGGACACAGAAAACTAATAACACATTCATTAACTTTTGCTGGAATCACGGAAGAACATTTAATTTGTTGCAATCCAATAGTATGATCAATACAATTTTCACTTTAAAACGACATATCAGAGCAACTTTAGCTTAGTAAATGGAATAAAAAGGAAAGTCCATAGATATGATTAGAGCAGTTTTTCTTTACAAAATTCAGTGTCATTTTCAAAAAAGTTTAGGCAGATATTATAATTAACAAATCTTAAAGCACACGCTAGTAATGTCAACTCCAAGATCTTCTAGCTCATACATGAATAGATGATGTATGCTAAGAAAACGAAGAACCAAAAGTCCTTATTTAAAGCAACAATTAGCCCTCTTGTTATTGACTTGCCAACGAAATCAACAATAATTTAAGCCTTTAATATATATATATATATATATATATATATATATATATATATATATAAACACACACATCCAATTGCTTCAATTTGTTTTTATAAACCAACCTAATAATTTAAAATTTATTCTAATTGACTGCTTCATACACTATAAACTACAATATATAGTAGAAGTGTGCTAGTATCTTGATTGGTGTAGTAGTAATTTTTCTTAGCTTGGTTGTTATGAGTTAGCCTAATTGGTGTGATCCAAATTTGTTTTGTCTCAAGTTGTATGAGTAATTCTCTATAGGTGGTATGTTTGCGACTTTTTGGTGTACCCTTTTATCTTGCTCAAGCTCCTCACTAAGTGGTCTCTTGAACCCTAGCGTTGATGCTAGATACTTTGAATAAAATTTCTATCTAAGAGCAAACTACACCATATTGCTTCAATTTGTTTCTACTTTGTAGGAGGCAACCTTGATATTAGATGTGTATGATTTTGACATACTTAAATGTTTTCGAGTATAATTAATTTTACGTTTATGGTTGATTTTTGTGTCTAATTTATCTTTCAATCTATTTATGTAGTGTCTAATTTATTGTTCAATCTATTTATGTAAATATATATATAGACATAATCAAATTTACAAAATCAATTGATTTAAAATTTATTTTTATCACCTCATGATCAAAGGCATATGCCTTTTTTAAAAGAGGGGACCAAAGGCATACCTATTAACCAAAAAAGTTGACAAGTTCCAACTTCAGTCATTTTAGAAAGGTTTGAAAATTGTAAGTGCCACTTGAAAAAGCTCGACAATCACTATGTATAATATGTTAATACAAAGTACAATTATTAGATAATCAAAATGACCCATGTACACATAACATAATTTTTTTCCTTTTCATTATATCCTTTATTATTTTTTTGTTGAGTGGTTTAATTCCCTTTTTGTCACAAACTCTGCCGGCACAAAGATTAGCATGTGGGGGCTTGTTAACCATTTGATGAGTTCTATATTATTCTCCAACTTGGAATCATCTACTCACGTAGGGAAGTTTTGTTTAAATAAATATAGGGTAGAATTAAATAGAAGGTGACACCTTCAATTATAATAATATAAGATATGGTTACTAATTGGTTGTATATAAAATCAGAAATGTGTGTGTGATAAGAAAACAAATAATAGAGTTAGTGGAGCATTATAGGAAAATAAAGGGTATGGGGACTAAGCCAAGTTAAGGTGTAACATAGCTTGTGTTTGATTTAAGTCACAAAGTTTAGAAATCATTTCACGTGAATTTAAGTGTACAAAGCTAAGGTACCTTTGATCATGTGACATACAGATAGAGCTAGAAGCAGAAACAACTAATCACCTAATAAATTAATAAGTGAATTATTGTTAGAGAATGAGAAGCAGAAAGAAATAGATCAGGTCGGTTCTTGGAAACAACCTTGCCCTGTCATCACAACTGTAATGCCTGCAATTTCTGTTATCCTTCAAAATAATCAATCAAATAAATTTTTTAAGGAATAAAAGGACAAATCATTGAAATAAAAATGATGCAAGTTATAAGGTGAATCACTTTGATAGGTGCTCATTATGGATTGGATTCGTATTTAAAAATTGTCTAAAATTTTAATAAGTATAAGTTTATCGACTTTTTTATTGTAACGTCTGAGACAGTGACATATTCGATGTTAGTTTGCCAAAAACAAGAGAAGTAAACATGCGCGACTTCGTCCAAATTTTTGTTTGTTATGTAAGTAAAGTAACCTTTTCTTACAAGTCAAGGAGGGACATTTTTATCTTTATTTTAGGTGATACTTTTTAAAATATTGAAATTAGAGTCCTGACTTTTTATTTTTGTGGTTGTTATTGAATTCTTATACCAAGAGTTAAAATTTGTACTGAACTTTCAAGAACTTTCAAGAGTTAAATGCAAACAACTAGATAAATGATTGAAAGAAAGAAAAGGCATTGACTAGTGAAATATTATACACGGTTGGAATTAATACATACATTACATAATTGATCAAACATAACTATGATACCCACTTCTTCTTATTTCGTTATGTAATTATGTAATGTATAATGGAATGGAAACTTGTATGTGTAGACAATGACTAAATTCAATTTTCTAAACAAGATTCAACTTGTGAACTAATATAGTCCTCAAAATATAGCTCACCCTCTTTGAACTTTACTTACTTTTTCAATTTATTTGTTCCACCAGCTGCCTTATCTGATATTGAGTGCGACATATGCTTGCTACTTGGCTCTTATCTTCAAATGCTTTCTTTTGTTAAGTATGTTATAGGTGCCCGAAATATGTCCACTAACTCCTTTGTCAAAAAAACTTGACCAGTTATTTTTGTGATAACGAAATGTAAGGTTGGAAATAAGTTGAGTTGAGTCGAGTCAAATCTGTTTAAAATCGACATGATTTCATAAGAATATTTTTTTAGTTTAAGTTTGTCCCGTTTAAAGTTTACCAACAACTCAATTCAATTCATTTGCTTGAATCACAAAATTCAAAAATCAGTTTTTGTTTTTTTGTCAAAATATGTATAAACTTTTAGATCTTAGACCTTTTAATTTTTTTCAGAGGCAGAGATTGAAATAAAATAAAAGTTATCTCAATCATAAATGTTTAAAGAAAAGTCACAAATTTAAAGTTCAAATTAGCATAAATATGCATATCAATATAGGAAACTAAAACTTTAAAATACAAAACCACACCAAAGGTAACAAAGACAAAAGCAATCAGATTTCACATTTGTTTTGAGAATGCGCTCAAAATATTCTTTCACTTTCAAACCCTAATATCCAACTCATGAACCGAACGAATTGAATTATATATAATTCAAGTTCAATTTATTTAATTAATAAATTTAGTTTTTAGATTAAATTCAAATTAATTGTTGAGTCGAATTTTGGATATGTTCGAATTCATTTATAGTGAAATCTCCTCACTCAATCAAAAGATTTTATTTTCAAATAATTCTAGTCCAATTCATGTTGGTGCTTCAAAATGCTCTTTTTATATTTCCTACTAATTTCACTAATACCTTCAAACATAAATTAGTGATGTACACATACACACTTATTATGGTGAGACCCATTTGTAGATTAAGATAGACATGGTATGTGCCCTGCACACTGACTCCAGCAATTTAGCCATTACTAAAAAGGAAGAAGAAAAAACAGAAATAATGATCGTCAAACATTTTGGTTTCAACTTACAAGCAGTCGACATGAGCATGAGTAGTGAGTGCATTATATTATAAAAATAAACAATTATTATTACTATATACATATAAACTTTTAATATATCTCATCAATTATAAAATAGGGTGTGGTGTGGTCTATGATTTGTTTGAAACACAGGGGAAAACCACACAAAATCAATATATTACCTATAATTTTATCAAAATCTACTGTGTATTTGTAGACCCAAATTAAAGTGCATGTAGGTCCACCATTGGTTACAAGCAAAAAAGAACAATTTTCTAGACAAAGAAAAGTTTGATTGTTGTCCCTTTACACAAATCATGTCGATTTCAATTATGAACGTCATGTTTTGAAAACAAGAAAGAAAGCAATCAGAATACTTTTGTGGTAGAAACAGAAAAGGGATAGAAAAGAATTACGGAGCTTTCCGTAAACTTAACTTATAAAAACATTGTATTATATATGCGGTGCTTCAGATATAAATTTTTCACTTATTTATTTTAAGTTGTGAATTTCTTACCACTATATTAGATATACAGTTTGAACAAAAAGAAAAGAAAAGAGAGACAGAGAAAAACTCATAATTTTGGGTCATAATTTTGTGTTGTAATATGTTGTCTCTTTTGGTTAGAACCGTTCTGGGTTGGTGGTAATTGACCAGTTGATTGACAGTTAAATTGAGTTTATAATAAATGGTTGGTTCATAGAACAACAGTCTCAATCATGTTACCAAACAATTTGCTTTAATTTGTCTGACACTTTCGTTAAATAATTCTTTCAATAATTAATGAAATATTAACAAACAAGTACTAGTATGTTATTTTACTTCATATTAAAAAAAGTTACACGAGTTGAGAAAATGTAAAATTACTCTTCTTGCATTAATGATATTGATGAGAATCAAATAACAACCTACTCTAGTGAAAATGTTTACTACTCTTTAGATAAATCTAGGAGTAGTCTATCTACTTGGCTATAGTATAGTACTCCTACAAATTTGCAATTGTAAATGTTGGGAGTTAATGTTGTACACAGCATAAGTAGATTCACTATACAAATCTGACTGGCTAATTATGTTGTATTAAATTCGTCTACCTATCACAGGGGACCATCCTCCACAAAATTAAAGGCAGCCAGTTAGTGGTTTTGACACGGTGTAACAAAAAAAAATCAAATCCTTGTAGTACAAAGACACCATGTGAGCTTTAAAGGAAGCCAATTTTATCTATACTGCATGCATGTAATATAAGTTATCAACTAGCAATATAGCTGGCTAGCTTTTGCATTCACAGGACTTAAGAGTTAAGATGTATGTTGCGTAATAGCAACTGTTTTCAATTATTATTTTGTTACTTATAGTTACTCCGAATTGATAATTTGATGTACAATCTTTCGATGCTTTTTAAATATCTTTTGACAGCTAAGCTGGATCAAACTTTAGCTTAAAATTGACTAGCTTTTCAATAATTAGGTTTATTTTCTTCAATACTCTCGTGCCAATAATTAACATGTCAATGTCATGTTATGAAACATATAAAAATAAATTAAAAAATTTATGATTTCAAGGAGGAGTTTTACTACTATACTAAAATTTGTCGTATGTGCGTGAGTTAAAAATTTATACCGACAATTACATCTTCACATATCAATAAATACTAGTATCTATAAATATACCATGTATCCGTATTAATATACTGTGTTATTTGTTTTAGTTTTTGAGAGGTCATATATCTATTATTTGTTGTTAACAAAATAGTTACGATTTTTCTTTCATTAAATAATTAACCTGATATCCTTTTTTTCATACACAAGTGTACGTGCGTGTGTGAGATCAAAATCAGCTTATGAGTCAAAAATATGAAAAGTACAATATCTTCTCATTTAACAAAAAGGGGATATTTAAGCTTCATGTTCAGCCCTTAACTTGTAGGTCAATTTTCCGAACAAACCTAAAAACTCGATCCAGCATTTAATCAATTCATGAGCTGAATAGTTCAATCTCGGTGCATTTAATTCACTGGCCAACAAGATTTACAGCACAAGTTGAATTCAGCTCCTTGGCATGAATCATATGATTTATTGAACTGTTTACAAATTCACTTATAAGTAGGAGTTACTAAATATGACAAAGTTGAGTGCAGGAACAAGTATTGCACCGTATGATTGACTCATCCAGAAGTTATTTAAAATTACAGAAGCAAAAGTACATTGCTCATTTAACTTGAGAACAATATATCACAAATGCAAACCAAACGGATAAATAACCTAGAATATTCACAGATGTTGACCTGAAAAGGGCATATGACTACAAACTCAAAGATCTTACAACAAGATCATCCTAGTTGCAGGTCTTATAAAAGCATTGCCATAAATTTAAAAAACCAGCAGATGCATTCAGTATCTCAGTTCAAGCAAGATAGGTAAATGATTTGCAGCTCTTTTCATAATAATAACTACTACTCATATGGGGGCGGGCTGCAGTTGATCAGAAGCTGGAAAGAGCAAGATTCAGGTGGATGTGCTGCTTCCAAACAAATTGTGTCTTCTGATTCCTTCTATATCAGGAACTTCATGTTCCCCTGTTCTTAAATGATTCTACATTCCCTGAAATTTCATTCCAAACAAATAAATAAGAGCATTCTTAAACATGCATTGAAGGAATATAAGGTATTGCTAGACCAAAAGAATCAAATCACTAAAATAGAGGAAGCGAGATCGCAAAATAAGCAAAAGGCATTCTGTACATACTTTTTTCCAAATAGAGATATCAAGAACAGAACCCAAGTTGTATTTTGTCATTCTACCACTTCTAAAACAATAAGAAGACAGGTATAGCATATGGAATTAGGTTATCACTAAAAGTGTTTAGCATTAAAGTGAAACAATGAAGAGCTCTTGAGTTGACAAGAAATTATATCCAACAAACCAAACCTAACCTGAGAGAATTCTTTGAAACAACCATAATTAAAAGGAGACACAAGCAGATTCAGATTGTAGGCAAACACAAGGTTAAAAAAGTCCATGATTGCAATCTGAGCTGCGACATTAAGGTTTTTGATGTATCCACAACTGCAATTGAGGCCACATTAGCCACATTTGACCGCAATTATCCACAATATAAAGGATCACACTTATGACCAAAAATAAAACGCTCGCACACAAACACACGCGCGCACTCACACACACACTACGCTCGAGTAGCAATCCATTAACCTATCACAAAATCATTCTTAACAAAATATTTAGCAAAAAACAAGAATACAACTTCATATTTATATTGACCTAAAGTATGAATTAAATGATAAATTACGAAACAGAGCAAAACAATTGCGAAATAATGCACCTTATATGGGAGCAAAACACGTCAAAAGGAATTCATCTCAAGGCAATAAGTCCTTCTCTTAATAAGCATCGCAGCAGCGGACCTATAAGGCTCTTCAAACGCCGTCGAAACCCAAGACAAATCAGATCCTTCCTTCTTACCAGCGGTAGGTGACAATTCACTAGGCCTAATAGCAACAAGTGTAGCCCCTTTCAAAACAACCCCATCAGGCAACTCCAAATGAGGCGCATACCAAAGCCTCATATTAAGAGCAGGAACAAGTGTCCTCTTTGAAGCCGAGGAAGCCGAAAGCGGCTTCACCCTCAACTCCTCAAGCTGATCCCTGTTCATATACAACACACCTTGACCATCTGCATCAGTTAACACCAAATTATCCAAGGTTTTATGCTCCGAAATTATCGGTTGCAATAAGTAATGTCTTGCAGATGCAGCAATCAATGAACTAATTGTCCAAACTACCCTCAATTTCAATCCACCGTTCGTGTAAAACGAATCCGGTATACTTCCATTATCATCACCACCACCATTGTTATTTGCACCACTGCCATCAACAGCAACACCCCCATCTTGAGATTTCGGTTGAAAAACCGAAGAAGCACCTAAAATCACACAATTATCAAGAGTTGAACCAAAATCAGCTCTCCATTTCAACAAAACCCCATCTTCAATCCCTAATTCACCACTAGGAAGCTCAATCCTCAACAAACGAATCTCGTTAAAATTCTTCAAAACCTGCGTAGGTGAATGATGTGTAACACCACCATCACCATCCTCCTCACTTCCAACAGCAAGCGGCGAAGATCCAGAACCCGAATTCACCGACGAATTCGATCCCCTTTTCGGACCCAAAAATTGACCTAAAGTTTGAATCGGTTTAGCAATTCCACCAAAAACCAACCTCAACAAATTCCAAAACGGACCACGAGATTTATCACTCGAATTCGCCGATGAATTCGAATCATCGTCAGAAATTACACAATCAACACGAACAACAACGTTTTCAACTTGTGGGACTAAAGAGTGAAAACGACGCGAAACGACACAGCATCGACCAAGAGCTTTAACATCACCGATCTTGTTGAAGACAAGAAGGAGAAGAGAATCGGGGATTCGATCGAAGTGATCGATTTGAGGGAAATAGGGTTCTGGGTAGATCCGATTTGGTTGTTGATCTGCACGAATTGAACACATGGTGGTGTAGATCGAGAAAAGGGGGTGTGATTTGGGGGTAGATCTGAAGAATTGAGAAAGGAGAAGATTTAGATGAAAATGGGAAATGAGGTTGATGAGACAAATCTACGGTTATGGTTTTGTCTTTACATATAGACAATAGAAAAGATAAAAGAGAGAAAGTGAGAGATATTATGATTTATGTGTTTGTGTTGTGTGTCAAGGCTATGCCTGCTGCTTCTATATTTATTTTTACTTTATCACCAACAACAAATATATTTTTCTAATAAAAAAGTTGGATATGATTATTATTATTTTTAGTTTACATCTAAAAATAAATATTATGTTAGTTGACATCGGCAAATAGACGATTGAGCTTTAGGTGTGAGGAGAGTTTTCAACAAAAGTTAGGCAATGGTTAGAGTCGTCGAGCGAGGATTGTTCTCAAGACTAATGATGTAAAACATGAATCGTGAAGATCTCGGACTGAGTCAAAACAATATCAAACCATGCGAAACAACACTATATCGACCTAAGGATTTAATATCATTAAAATCTAGTTGAAAATGAGAAAAAGGATAAAATAAAGGATTTAATCTAAATAATCAATTTGGGGAAAATAGGGTTTGGGGTAGATCCGATTTGCTTGGTTAGTGCAAATTAAACACATGTAGTGGCACCAAAATTGTACTTAAAAATCAAACTTCAAATTTTCAAAAACTTATTCATCATAATATATTTTAATTTAATGGAACTATAAATTATTATTATTGTGTTTCTATTTGCTTTCGGTTTGTAATTGCACTTTTGAATTTCTAAGAACCACAATTTTTTTGTTATTATATACTATCAGTTTTTTTTTTTGGCAAACTGTAAAAAAAAAAAACCTTTTATCTACTATTATTAAGTGTGGAACGGACATTGTGTATACTATTTGCTTAAATAGCATTATTTTATTGTAAAAATAAAAAACTTATTCCTACTATTATTACCTTTTTTCTTTTTTTCTTAAGTAGCATTTTGCATATTGTTCTACACTTATTATATTTGATCTAATTGTTTTTTATTTTATAAAAGAATCATGTTGATTGTGTATTTACAAGCGTCTTCGGAATTTTGGTTTTATCATTAATAAACTTATTATGGCTTTGATATATTTAGAAGATGAACAACATGGTGTCTTCAAAAAATAATTGAAGTTGTAAACAGCCAAAAAGGAGGTGTGTTTTTCCTTTACGGTCATGGTGCCTCAGGGAAGACGTATATGTTGAGAACTTTAGCTTATTACATACATTCAGAAAAAGAAAATTGTTTTGACGGTTGCTACGTCTGGAATCGCAAAACTATTACTACCGAGAGGTCGAACGGTACATTCAAAGTATAAGATTCCAACACCTGCTCTTGAGTCATCATCATGTGATATAGATAAAGGGAGTGATTGGTTAGAGCTTATAAAACTAGCCAAGTTATCATTTGGGACGAAGCTTCAATGCTCACATGTTTTTTCTTGAAGAGTTAGATAGAACACGCAAAGAGATAATGTCTGGAACCCGTTTTTCTTCAGAAAAAATGGAAGGAAAGCTATTGTGTTTGGTGGTGATTTCAGACAGACCCTACCAGTTGTACCAAGATGAGGTTGATATGATATAATTCATGCAACCATCAATTTATCATATATATGAGATCGTTGTCATGGTGTTGAGACTTACAAAGAACGTGCGGCTGCAACCAAATATCCAAACATCCAACGATTCAAAATTGGAGGAATTTTTCAAATGGATATTAAATGTTGGAGATGGGAAGTTGTGTGAACATAATGATGGGTATGCAAATATTGACATTCTGTCATTTTTTTTATCACAAGTTTTGACGATCCAATGCAGGCGATTGTTCAAAGCACGTAACCATATTTGGTCACGAATTACAAGGATCGAATTTTTTTACACTCCAGAGCTATTTTGGCTGGAACATTCAAGATTGTTAATGCTATCAACAAATATATTTTAGGCTTGATTCTAGGTAATACATTGTTTTCAACATGTGTTTAGAATTATATGTTATAATTTGACCATTAATTATAGTTTTTTATGTTTTATAGGCGGTGAAAAAGAGTATTTAAGTGCAAATTATGTTGATAGATCTGAAGCTGATGGAAATGAGACTTTTGATGTGTAGTGTTGACCCTGAGTTTTTAAACACTCTCACAACTTTAGGGTTTCCTAACCATAAAATAAAACTCAAGACTAGTACACCTATAATGTTACTCAGAAATATTGACCGATCAGAGGGTTTGTGTAATGGAACAAAACTCACGGTAACAAGACTAACAAACCATGTTATTGAAGCAAAGGTTATCTCAGGTAAAAACATTGGAGAAATTTTATATATCCCCAAAATGGAGATAACACTGGCACAATCTCCATGGCCATTCAAGCTCTCTAGAAGACAACTTCCAATTGTCATTTTTTTAAGCTATGGCAATCAACAAATCTCAAGGACAATCACTGAATTATGTTGGATTATATCTTCCTCAAAGTGTGTAGTCATGGTCAATTGTATGTGTCAATATCAAGGGTAAAGGGCAAAAAAGGTCTTAAGATAGTAATCAAGGGTAAAGCGCAAAAAAGGGTCTTAATATAGTAATTCATTACAAAGAAAATCAAGCATTGAAATGTACCACCAAGGTTGTTTTCAAAGAAGTTTTTGAAAATTTATAGTTTGTAATATATTTTTATCTATATTATATGCTTATAGTTATATATTAAACATTTGTCGTAATAAGAGTGGTGTTGAAACTCTGTTCATCAAACTATACTTTTGTCTAGATTTCATCATTTACAAGTTGTTCTAACTTTTGGACGTTGACTATGGATAGTTTGTTGACTAAATTTTTTTCTATTCAAATTATCGTTAACCATATTATTTGTATTACTTTGACCCTTTCAATTTATTCTTTTATATACGTTGATTTTGACAATAATTATCGTAATAACATCCGACCCATACGAATACACGGGTCTATTACTGGTTAAGAAAGAAAAAAAAAGGATTAGATTCACGAGATAGTTAATAACATGGTGTGTAATGGAGCCACGTTCTTAGACTAATTCATTTTTATATCTTTTGCATGATCAGCTTTCATACAATAATATGGACCCAAGTTTATTTTTGGAAATCACTATTTTAGAATATTGAAATTGTTAGCAGCAGCGATTAAACTATCAGATCTCTTCCCAATATATTTCTGAGATTCAGTCTTTTGGGTTGGCTATAAAGTGAATCTACAGTGAATCATTATTTTTTTTTGTCTTAAATGAAGTGGTAATCCACTAAAAATAAACTCACACACAACTATGAGGTCCTGGGTTCGAACCCGAGTCATGACGTCCGACCTTGCAATTTCGACATTTGTCAGTTGAGCTAGGACTTCTAGACACCATCCAGTCATTGTTACAAACAAAAATATATATTTTAGACTTATTCAACTAATAATGTAAGTGATTTTTATTATGAACCACAAACATATTAATTGAATGAGTCTAAAATATAAAAAACATAAAAAAAATAATAATAATAATAACAGGTGGTATTTATGGATTCCTAAAAAAAAGTGGTATCTAATGATTTTTTTGACTTCCTAAAGAAAAGCGATTTTAGTATTTTAAATTTAGTCAAAAAAATCACTTTTCTTTAGGAAGTCAAAAAAATTATTAGATACCACTTTAAAATCCATAAATACCACCTGTTATTTTTATTTTTTTTTATGTTTTTATATTTTAGATTCATTTAATTAATATGTTTCTGGTTCATAATAAAAATCACTTACATTATTAGTTAAATAAATATAAAATATATATTTTTGTTTGTAATAATGACTGGACGGTGTCGTAACTTACTTAAAATAAACGTTAGTCTTTTAAATTTAGTCAACAAAATCACTTTTCTTTAGGAAGTAAAAAAAATCATTAGATACCACTTTTTTTTTGAAGAATCCATAAATACCACCTGTTATTTTTTTTTTTATGTTTTTGTAGAATATGATTTTTTTTTTTTTGGTTAGATACGTATGTGTATTATTATGTTTTGACAAAAAGAAAAAATAAACTTTTTTTAGGGAAAAAGAAAAAATAAACTTAATAAACTTTTATTGTTAAATTGAGAGCAAAATTTGTGATGAACATTTTGTTTTTAAATTTTAGGTGAAAATTTGTGATTACTCACTAAGTACCTACATGCACATATACGAGTAGGAGTATCATATTATGAATACAATTATCATATTATTTGTCCAATAGATACTCATTTACATCCTTATCTTCACTGAGCCCCTTTCAACTTTTTATTGGAGTATTTTTACTTATAAAGTTTAATTCGAAATTATGACTTTAATTCGGATCATATTGACAAGTATTTATTTACAACAAAGGCTAGTTTAGTCAAATATAAATAAAACTGTGAAATGTCATAAATGAGTGCATTAGTACATTGTCACGGTTGCGGCCAGCTGTTAATGAATGTTGGTTCAGTTGGTAGGATGTCGTATCCACATCAACGAGAGTTTAACTCCCACTGCCAGCATAAAGATCTCTTTAATGAATGATATGTAAGCATCTCTATTAATATTCGTTGAGTTTTAGGTTTGCCTTAATCCTAATGACCCAAAACTCCACTCACATAAACTTTTGTTAAAATAAAATTAAAAATTAAGGGATGCTTGAAAGAAGATCTTTAATTTTGATGTTGCATGTGCTAAATTTCAGTTAGTTTCTAACTTGCTTCTGCGTAAAAGTATAACTGGTTCATGCGTTAACCAGCCAAATGTGTAAAAATTTCATCAGCCCTAGCTATTCTATATATAAAGAGTAAAACATTTCATTAACCGAGTGACTAATGAACGTGATCAAAGTTTTCAACTGTTTCGGCTCATTGTTAGTCATGTTCATGAATTATTTTGGAATATTGGTAATGTAAGAGACTATACTGATATAATCTTACTTTTTCTTCTTCATATTACAAGAGGACCTAAGCCTAAGACAATACATATCAATTAAGTGCAGAATATAGAGTGCAACAACATCACCTAAAAACAATGAACTAATTTGCCATATACATATGCACAAATATTTTACTCTCTATACGAATGTTTAGAACCTCTAAATCCAACTTTAAAAGTTTTCCCATTGACGCACCCTCTTGAAGAAGAAATTAAGAGTGTGCACTATTACATGTGTGTCAATATCAAACTTCACCATGCGATACTCAAGAGAACGAGCAAGCTTCAAACCTTCAACTCTTCAAAGCTTTGCTACATAAACAATTCGAGAAGCCACAAATTCACTCACCACTAACTCCGCCACAAATCACGATAATATTACCCTTCGATGCACCGTATTAAGACCGATCCAACCCAAGCTGGGTGGCTGCCATATCATACTTTCAACGACCTTGCCAACATGAAGCAAACCAACGTGAATGCTGGTCTTGACACTATAGAGGTGAATCTTCCCTAAAGAAAAATCTTAGAGCATGGATCAAGGGAATAACTTCCTTCCAAGGTCTAAAATGCATTCTTTCCCTTTTATGAATCAATTTGTTACTCCAATACCACAAAGAACACAAACTCTTTAGGGGGAGAACAATTTTGCCAATAAATTTTAGCAACTTGAATACTTTTGACTAAATTAATTGATTTCCTTGATGTGATTGAATTATTTTAAGAAAATATATATTTTGGGCTGGAAGAAGTATTATGCAATTAATTAATTAATTAATTAATTAATACCTGATTTCTACAAGTAGACGTGCGAATAATCATAAGCTTCCAGCAAATAAAAACCATACAAAATGAATTGTACTATACTATAATAATTTATGGATCACATGCCATGTGCAATTAACATTGTTCTAGTAGTTTATTTTTGGACTAAAGAAATTACTAGTACTAACTAAAAAAAGAAAACAAGAATACAGGACGCACACGTTGTGGCATGTGTTCATTCATGACATATTTGAGATTGCAATTTCCGTACTCATATGGATCAATTAAGTACAAACACAAAACACGCAAGTTTTATAGTACTTTACCACTTTCAACTCTCGAATGAAAATATGGTCAACCCCTAATTAGGCGAGTTACTCACAAATAGTCAAATAGAGACTTATCAAGATCACAATAGGTCTTAATGTTACCCAAAATTCTTAAATGAAATGATGCGAGTCTCTTTTAACTTAACTAAAGTTTTGTCTTTAAATCTAGTCATGAACATACAACAACGCTAAAATTCATAGGAAGAGTTTGTTGTTCATTTGAGTTTCACAAGACTCGAGAGATTAGTCTTTGGAGTTGTGCGCGGATGATAACTATTTTACGAGAGAAAAAAAGAGAGTAGGTCTTATGGTTTTAAGATGAAATGTACTTCCTCCTCCCAAATTATTGGTAACTTTAACAATTTCACATATACAAATGTGGTTAATTTTATATGGAAAATAATTTTGAGTGATTTCACAAAATTATTGGTAGTATTCATTAGGGAAATGCTAACCAGTGCCCCGAACACTGGTTAAGGATGTGAAAAAAGAAATTATATAGTAGTTAATGCATTGAAATTGTGTAATTAATTTATAATAATGTCAAAAACAGCATCTTTTTATGGTAATAATTCTCTTTTATGGTATGCTTAACTAGTACCCCGAAGGCACTGGTTAGCAAGACCCTATTCATTAATAAGATTGAAAAAAGAAATTAAATAAATGAAGAAATATATGATAGAAAAAGAAACATTAATGTTTCATTCATTGACTAATATAATTTGTGATAATTTTTTGTTCAAAAAAAATTATTTGTGATAATTTTTCTTTTTTACAAAGTGACTTATATCCGGATGGATAAAATTAGGCACAAACATGCACATAATTTTATACGTATCACAATACATACTGCGTTTAGAGAATAATTTTGTTAATCAAAGGAATTCATTAATAAGAATTATTTTTTCAAAATTATGTGTAAGTCTGTGAAACGTTATAATTTTTTTTTTAGTCATATGAATTTATACGTAAATTAAAGGAATATATGGGTGGGTTATATATTACTTAGGTCTTCTCATGATTAACAAAGTGATTTCTAGTATACTTTGTTTGTGATACATGCAATATATCGCAATTTTGTCGTGAAAGATACATTTTTAGGTTATCACATGGGTTAGCACATCATTCACATGTGATAAATTAATTAGCATGTCGATAACATAAAACAACAACAACTTCAAAGATAAAAAGTGAAATGACATGAAACTTTAAGTTAAAAACAACTATTACGACAAACCAACCCGGGACATTAACGAAATTAGGGGATAGAAAATAGACCATTACATCCATTGTCATTTGTTTTATCATTATATTGAAGCCATCCTTACTTAAGTTTTATAAATTAAAGACTTGGATATTATCGTAAATAGTCTCTTTTGTTGCACCAAAATAAATATAAAATTATAATTTGCGATGCTAAATTCGTGAAAAAGACTAAATATGTAAGTTCTAAGAGAGTTTTTTAACAACCTTTCAAAAAATATAGTGACAATTATATCACTTTTTAATTGAAAACAGTAGGAACAATCTCTACGAAACGGTATCTAAGTTTTGTCCATTGACAAATATTCTTTAATATAGTATATTAAATTGTTTTTTCAAAAATTTAAGAGACAAATCTTACCAACCTTTACAATTTCAAATACTAAAATACTAGTTTACTCTTTTAGGAATTTATAACTCTTGATTGGTGATCTGATGGATGATATATTTTACTCCCAAAAAATACAAATATCTTAGTACATACTTATAACTAAATTTTTATCCATGCTACGAACTAGCTCTTTCCCGGTAAAACATTGTTAAAATGCAAATCGACTTACACGGTCAATTTTGCATTGCTAAACCAAAAAAAAAAAACTAGTTGATTTTTTTTTATAGAAAAAGTAATTCCAAAAGTGAAAAACTGTACATCTTCTGAAGGAAAAAAAAAAAACGTTTATTTCCACTTACAACATGACAAACGCACTTCAAAAAGAGTTTCTCAGTTGCCACTTAAAGGAAGTGGGAATAATAATTGTCCTGCTTCCTGTTGAAATATCCCAAATCCTTGAATTCCATTACACTAGAGTGGATTAAAAGAACAATGATGAAAAAGCTGTATGGTTGTGGTACTAAATACACTTTAATGTTTGCAGTGTGGTCCAAGTCCCTGTGGATTGTGTAGTGTAACAAGTTTTTTTTTTTTTTGAAAGGTGTAGTGTAACAAGTTGTTGTTCAAAAAAGGCATTCTTATTCAAGTAGTCAATTTTAGACCCATGAAAATGATAATGATAATGATATACTCCATCCGTCCCTTAATATAACCCCCCTTTTGTTTTTTTTTGTCCCTAAATATAACCCCCTTTTCAAATTACAACACACATTAATTATTTTTTTCCATAGATACCCTTATTTAATACTACTACTAATTCTAAAAGTACAATAAATTGACTTTTCACTTTATCTCTTTAATGAGGTTAATTTTGTAAAATTGTACTATAAAACAGACACATTAACTACACCAACAACATTTCTTAAAGAAATGTGAAAAAAGCAATAGGGGGTTATATTAAGGGACGGAGGGAGTACAATATAGTACGTAAATGCATGTTTGAAAATGTGGCCGGTGACTTCTCACTTTATACTATGGTTGCCTACCACACTAAAGAGTAACTTCAGGCAAATTGTAATGTGAATCTTGCCACATCCAACTACACACTTAGACTATTTTGGCAACTAGCTTACAACATACTAACATAAATTGTTAAGCCGTAACCATTTTGGTTGACCTGTTGATATTGACTTGGAACCTGAGAATATGTTCCTCTTTAAAGTTTCAGTTTCGATTCTTCAAATACCAATTTAGATGGATTAATTTAACTTAAAAAAAAAAAAAAACTGTAACGCGGAAATTCATATGATCAAAGTAGAAGGGCTATTTGACAAAACTGTTATCTCACAAAGCTTATATTTTTTCTTTATGAGCTAGTTCAACCATTAATTTTACCAAAATTTTATATTCAATTGTCTAGTTTATCTGCGATCTACCTTATCCGTAATTTTCAGCTAATAGAATATAAACATTATTGTCCCGTGAGCATAGCTCAGTTGGTAGGACAATGCATTATTATATGCAGGGGCCGGGGTTCGAACCCCAAACACCTCACTTATTCATTTTATAAGGTGAATTTTAACCACTAGGCTACCTGACAAAAAAAAATATATATAAACCTTATCGCAATGACATCAAGTATCATGTTCTGATTTTTTACCTGTTACAGTTAGGTTACGTGATGTAAGAAAACACTACTCTATCCTTTGGTAGAGGCTTCACAAAATGTCTGCGGACTTCTCACTTTTTCAGTGTTCATGGATTTTAAGTATAAAAGATCATTATTGTAAATCTTAGGAAAAACGAATCAAGCAAAGATACAGAAATCAATCCTTAGGGATTTTACATACATGTAATAATGATGATACACAAATATAAACATGATTACATGAAGACGTACTTTCCACAATTTTCTTATAGAAATCAAAAGAATATACTAAACTGGTACAATAAATATCTATTTCAACTTATGTAACAAAAAAACAAATTCATATTGACAAGCTTTAGTACAACTCTAACCCCCAATGAATCATACACCTTAACATAGAACCAAATATGTCCGGGACAAACCAAATATCTAGGGCAGATGACATCATCGACATATTAAAATGAGGATTGAAGTGAGACTGTAGAGACTATCACACTAGAAAGAACACCCAAGAGACTATGACTACCATAATTAGAAAGGAAAGGTAAATTTTCAACATAAACCCGAAAAGTGTCTAGTTGATGAATGTGCATTATACAAAGGTGGTTGAGCATTTGTTTGGTTCCGCATTGAATTTTTACAAAATTGTAGCTCCAGGAATTTCACGTTCAAAATGCATCAAGACATGAGATTTCGTGTTCATACATATCAAAACATAAAATTAGCGTGTGTATGTTTTTGCGATTGAAAACACAGTGCACACGTCAAATCTAAAACTACATTTTGTAGCTTAGATAATTCTACAGTAAAAAAGCTTCAGGAAGCAAGAAATTGAACTTGAATGTAGTTCCAAACATGCATTCAAATCTACCATAAGTTGTGCCAAATATAGCATCTTTCAATTTTAGTACCACAAAAAAAAATCTATCCGAGTCCTCAACAAATCAAGAGTGACTAGTGTTCAGTGTCTCATCAATATCCGACTGTTGTGTGAATAACAGAAGCACATGTAAGTAATGCCACATGATATTAATGATGAGATGTGGCATTGCTACATGGCATTTTGTTTTCCAAGTCAGCAAATAATGTACAACAGAGATTAAAACCAACAGTTTGGAAAAATGAAGGTTTTAAACATAAAAGCAAAGGAGCAAAAACCAAAAACAAACTAATTAAAGATGAGCCAAATTTGTATAGCACCAACCTACTAGTCTTGAAGTTTTTTATTAGAGAAAAGAAGACCATAAAATCAAAGGAGAAGGAAACATTGTAGAGGTAATATTACTTCACTATAACTCCATTCCTATTTTCCATATTCACCATTGCATAGTCAAGCAAAAAATCACTTAAAATCATGGATTTTTTTTTTGTCTTGGTCCTTCCATTTTTTTCCTCATGATGGTTGTTCTTAAATTAAAATATGCAAATTCAATGACCATGAAACATCTTGTCCAGGTAGATTTTAGCTTTTCTATCATTTTATGAAACTCGAAGTTGAACAATGTGTTACAAGCTTCAAATAAGAGAAAAATCTTTATTTTGAACGGTGGCTATTGAATCTTGGCCATGTTAGGTTTAGACAAAAAACTCCACCTCAAACACCGGTACTTTCCTTTGTGAATCAATGCAAAACGAGGCTCCCAATAGTAGCAAGACGGAAACTCATCATCAATGATGAACCAATTTGTCAAGAAAAAGCTAATCACAAGCACCACACAACTTAAATCTAGGTTTGATTATTTTGAAGCTAGACTACAACACAATAGCATTAGATGATGACCTGAACAAGACCTTGGATTATGCCATTCGGGACTCCAAGTGATTGATTATAGGGTGTTTAGGTTTCCATGTAGTGTTCACAATTCATTTTGCATTTGTGAGATTTGGGAGTGACAATGTGAAATGTAAAGTGGGATTGGTGAGTGCTTGAGACCTTGTTCAAGGAGATCAACAAGAAGACGTGCATCATGATCAGGACAAATTTGCAACTATGGAATAAATGAAGGATGAAACCATTGATACAATTGGGAGGGAGGGTGTAGTTGTGATTGAGCAAGGTTTGAAGTTTATAACGGCGAAAGATTTAATGATACGAGAAGATCCAACAAACAACAAAGAAAGTGGACATTGTTATCCTTCAAACTGAATGCAAGAACCCTAATGTCATATTTACATTTTTAGAGTCAGTAAAAATATATGATTTACTATCTTACCTCTCATCATATCTTATTTTGACGTGGATGTGACAAAATGCCACATGGCATATAACAATGTAGATTAAAGAGACTAAAGGGAGACATTTTGAATTTGTTATGGTGTCAAACATAAAATCTTTTTTTTTAAGAGAATAAAACATATTTAAGCCTACAAAGAAAGCTTGAGAGGAGTCAGTCACATGGCGGTGGAAGAAAGTTCTGAGCACATTGGTGCTGCAAGGATGATGTTTAAAAGATAGGAGTACAGCTACAAGGCAAATGCTGATGAAATAGGCTGACTTTATCTTACTGCAATTTGCGATTGTTCTTAGCAGTCAAAGAGAAACATCTGAAGAGCTGATGCCTAACGTATTAGTAACCAGTTATTACCAACAACTACAAGTTTCATTTGGGAATAAATTACTAAAATTAGATCAGTTTAATATCTTTGTTAACAAAATTCAGTTAAAAACGATACAAGATCGGTTGAAATAAGTTCTGAATAGTAAAACAGATAAGCTGCAGAGAGCAGAGATAGAGGTCAACACAAGAGCCCCAATTGATTGAATTTGGGAGATCCAATGAAATACATACATGTTAAGTTGCAATCGGATAATTTATACGCCACAGGTAGCAGATAAGCCAGATATGGAGATCATAACATGAACTTAACTAGATAGAATTTAAGAGATCCAATAAAATCATTTTGAACCACAATGGAAGAGGAGGAAGGACAGCTACAATAGAATGCAGCAGCAAGCATTTCCTTGTGAATGGTATCCATCATAAGACAACCAAGAAGTGAAAAGCAAGAACACATGTTTTACAAAATACATTCCAATGATTTTTCAGATTACAGGCATATAATAAAGTGCCATTGAGTGTGGTAACAAAATGACCAGAGGCCTGGAAATCAAACAGTACATAAATGGTCATATTTCAACTGCCCTCACTTACACTGAATTGCTAGATATACAGAAAATAGCATGGAGGAGGAAAATGATCTGCAAATTATCAATTTTGCGAGGCAACTACTGCACTTTTGACCGAAGAACTCAAAAGCCATGGTTACCGGATAGAGGAAATTGCTAGATAATCTTGCATTTCATTTGCATAATTAGAACAGATGGTTTCACCAAGAGAGGATAATAAAAGTCAGTGCCAGAAGAAACAAGTCAACAACATAAACACTGCTTTATGGTTCCTTCGAGAATTATTCATTATTCATGGAGATAAAGATGATTCCACACTAATAATGGAAAAACAGCATGAATGGACAGAAAGATCCTACATTTCTAAGAGAAGTCATAGATGAAGAGTAGATTAAGAAAAGGCAGAGAAAGGAACTACAAATCCTAAATACAAAACCAGCAATGGAAGCTCTGTCATAATCTTGCTAGTCACTTATGGAAGAAGCACGAGTCCAGTCAAAGAACCCTAGAGGATATTCTCTCGAAACCAACCTAGACGGAGTAAGAAGAGGAATGAGCAGATGCATTGAGAATTAAATTTTCACCTCCAAAACATCTGGAAATAGCTCTGAAAGCTTATGTAGCCATTATGAATGCCTGGATCAAGTTTTCAGCTGCGCGCTTTTCCTCAGATGTGCCAGAAATAAGAGCAACGCGATCACCCCGGTAAGATTTGGACTCAGAAATCTCTACTGTTGCTCCTGAAATCTGAATAGAAACATCCCGGCATAAAATACACATTTAATGATGTGCATGTGTAATGAGCATGGAATATCAAAAAATTATTAGTCCATGATGCTATGTCAAATGTGTATAAACGTGAGAATGCCTGAAACTTTGGCCATTGACATTTAAAAGAGCAAGTCTCCATATCTCTCTCCCCCTCCCTTTGTGTTTGTATCTTTTTTAATATTTTTGGCGGAGGTTTACATTAATGGTTGTCATTAGATGACATCTGAAAGATAACACTTAAAATTTGATGGTCTGCCACTAAAAATGTAAAAAACAGAAAACAACACTGACAAAAAGCAGGGAAAACCCTTAGGGTCCATTCGATGGTCAATATAGGATGAGGGATGTGGATAAGGATATGATAGGGTAAGCTTTTATCCTATCATGTGTATGATGCGCACCAAATAGCAAAACTAAATAGCATTATATTACCATGTTATTATTTGAGATGATTGATAATAGGGTTAATTATGTTTAAGGTCCCTATAAATAGGCGTGTTTTCAACATTAGTCCCAACTTAAATTTTATTAAATGTTTGGTCCCCAACATTTTTGGCCGTTAGCGAATTTGGTCCCTACCGTCAATTGTTGCTGATTGGGTTAACGGAGGCAAACATGTGGACGCCACATTATTTTTAACTAAACCATATTGTAAGATTGGGCCTTAACCCGACCCGATAACTGTAATAACCCGAACCAAACCCATAAATAAACCCAAGACCATCTGCTTCTTCCTCGTCAACTTGGCCATAACCCTCCCTGAATTCCCCACCTCATTGCAATTGCCCATATCCATAGAGTTTCACGCCTCAACATGAAATGGGACAAAATAGAAATAAGGAAGAAAATAGGATGCAAATCAAGAGCAAGGTGTGTATCAATGTTAATGATAATAAGAGAAGATGAAAAGTGGATTTGCCCCTTTTGTTGTTGATCCATGGCCGCACCTCACACTTCCCTCGGTCCTTCCCCAATCCTTCTCCAACGCTTGCGACACACCAACCACCCCTCGCCCCCTTTCTATTCTTTTTCAAAATCGGAACTGTTATCGATTAAGGTTGGCATTTTTGTGACTGAAATCTTGGGTAAAATTCTCCAAGCCATAAAAACGTGTTAGAAGGACCTAAAAACCCAGAACAGTAATGAGTAACAACACAGATGAAAATGGTATTATAACAGTGAAAGGCATACATTGTAAGGTTGGTTGGGAGAGACTCGAAGGAGAGGGAAGGAGATAATGGAGTTGGAAGTGATGGACGATTGTGATTGAGTGAGAGAGGATGATTGTGGTTCCTTCTAATTTATTATAGTTAAAAATTAAAATGAAATCATATCAGATTTTTTAAAATATTGTTTTACCAAGTTGCATGCCATGTCATTTAATGAGTCCATGTGGCATCATACTTGTTCATCTACATGTCAATTCCGTTTGTCCAGTCAGCAAAAATTTCACAGCAGGGACCAAATTCGCTAACGGCCAAAAACGTTGGGGACCAAAAATTTAATAAAATTTAAGTAGGGACTAATGTTGGAAACGCGCCTATTTATAGGGACCTTAAACATAATTAACCCTTGATAATATTATAATACGATATAGAAAAATGTCTTTCAAACGGTGAATTATTTCCCTCTTCCGCAGAATAAAAGAAACGTAAATAGGAATACGAAAACTGACCTTCCTGATATTGGCTAGATTTGCTCCACCTTTACCCATCACTTTGCCAACAGCATTAGCAGGAACAACCATCTCCAATGTTGAAAGGGGAGGCAAACGATGTCTAATAAAGGCAAGAAACATGAGTTGAAAATACCCAATCAGTTTAACTAAAGGAATAGGCAGAAAGAAAAGTAAACTATACATGCAAATATAACTGTAATTAATAACAATATACACTAACCCTTCATACAGATTGGTGGCATATGAAGACATAGATCCATAGCCATTGTCTTCCATCTTTTACAAAGAAGCAAAAAAGAGTGAAAATATCAGTTCCATATAATCAAGAGTTGAAAATAAAAATGAATTATGTTGCAACAAAAAAAAAAAATAAAGAGGAAAATGCAAGTATCCATTTTCTATTGTACTCGAAAAAACAGACTTCAGACAGTGCTGGAAGAATTGACAAAGAAAAGAAATCAAAATTTGATGAGGAAAAGAAAGCTAAAATCCATCAGCACTCGGTATTTAACTACTTCATTATATCTCTAGCAGTTCTCATAACTTCATAACAACTATATTCCAACCCAAATGACTAAAACTACAAGATATACTTTCCATTGCTAATATAACTTCAATTTGCATTGCTACAAGATTTTCCCGTTTTAAATTAAGTGTACAGTTGTGAAAACATCCTTATCCATACACGATGAAGAAAGTTAAGTTATTTGCTGCACCTAAACTCAATCAAATTGTCTATAATTAGAATTAGTCTCAAAGAATAATATCATTGAGCATAATCATTGGGCACAAGATGTTCCAAGCAACTAATATTACACAAGAGTGTGATATTTACCAACAACAAACAAGACCAAGTATATTAACACTTAATAGTCATACAAATTTCAACCCAAACATACCGAGTATGAATCATATCCATAATGGCTTCTAGAAGAATGCATGCCCAGTCCAGTTCCGCTTCCAGTCCTTTGATCATAAGCTAGTGCAGGAGCAGTAGCAGGAATTGAAGACAGCATAGGTGGTGCTGAAAGAACAGAACTGCCAGCGTACAAGGATTCGGAACCTATGTGGCGATTATGGTCAATGTCCTTATTTTTCAATACATCCTCCCTTAGTCTCAAGACTATCTGAATTAGTGCATCTCTCACACAATCAACTTCACCGACCACCTAAATTATAAATTGAAAAGCAGATTGAATGAATTTGCTACACAAATTAAAGAAAAAAAATGAAGTGAAAAATAATTCAAACCTCAGCGAGTTCATCATTGTCATCTGCATATTTAGGCTTATTACTTCTTGAGATTTGAATATCAGCCTTAGTTCTCTTCCGAATTTCATTTATGATTGCACCACTTCTTCCTATAATACACCCTATCACTTTAGATGGAACTAGGAGCCGGATTGAAACCGGGGCATCATCTTCATCATTTATCTTCTCTTGCAGCAGTAGAACAGCTTCAACAGCTACGGATTTCAGGTCACTTGATGACTACAAAACACATACTACATGAGAATTCAATTCTATGATACCAGAACAGCACATTCAAAACAAAATAGAAAAAGGCTACTAGTACTACATGCAGAATATAGAATATTGAAGAGAAAAAAAATGAGGCACCAAAATCCACCAAAAAGTAAACCAAGCATAAAGTTGATCCTGAAATTCAAATAGTTGAAGAAGCTACCAAGTTTATCTGCAGTTAACACCTATAGATTAAGCATATTATAAATAAAGCAACAAATAAATACCTGCTCCCTAGTGTGAAAACTTACAGAAACACATTCCTGACATATACCTTATTGACATTCTGACATAATGAAGTTAAAATATTTTCTTCACGTGAGTAACATTACAGAATCACCATGTCCTCACCCCAAAAGATTTAAAATTTTGATCTACAATAATACCATATTGCAGTTAACATACGGACTCGGTTAGCGCTGATTTCCAAATAAGCATCAATGCTCCTTGTTATGACGGGTGGCACAGAATTATTTAACAACGAGTCCACAGTAATTAACTGGTGACAACTATAAAAATATTTCCTTCATTTATGGATCTGATGTGCTTTAAACTTCAATGGAACTTCAAGGATATGAATGAAATGTACGAGTCAGATAAAAAAAACTGAGGTCATGGTCATCAAAAGAAAATAAGAGAGCATTAAAGCAAAATGTACATGATGATCCAACCAAAGAAATATTTAAGATAAATCAACAATATCGAAGTAATAATAGATGAAACACAGATAATCATGATGACCCTAAACCCTACTCTAAGAACAAGTGTGATTAAATGTGAACAAATGGAAGAAGCACAGATAATCACCTCTGTTGCAGTTACAGTGATTAAACATTCATCATGACGAGCCTTGGAATCATCAACCTCAATTCGAGCACCACTAGCCTGCCTCATACGTTTAATAGTACCTCCTCCCTTCCCAATGAGTTGTCCAATTTTATCAGAGGGGCACAACATTCTTACAATTAATTCTTCAGATTGGGAAGCACCAAGACTGGAAACTACCGGAAGGGGAGACGAGTACAGTGGCCATGTATTTCCTGTATCCGCATAACCACCATGCAGATCTTGCATAGTTGTAGCACCTATAAGTTGAGGAAAAGATCTAGGTTGAATAATAGGATCTGAAGCAGGATACAGTCCACCAGGTGGGTAAATAGGAAGTTCAGAAGGAATGATGATGCTATGAGGGGTTTCTGGTACAGTTGTGTCAAGAGGAATGTCCTCCTTGGGGGAGAATTTGTACATGATAGTTGAAACTGCAAATAATGCTCTTTTTACAGCTTCCGATTCACCTGTAATCTACTCAATGAAAACAAGCACATAATAAGATAGAAGCTCACTGCAAAAGAATTGATCAAACAACCAGAAAATATCAAAGTATAAAACTGTCTAAAATATAAAATTTATAAGATTTTCTCCAAAACTAGATCAACACCTATATGACACACACACACACACACACGTTACAGAACGGAGATTCATATATTGTAATCATGTTATCAATCTGACCATAATTTCAATAGCAAGTTAATATGTTTGATTATAGTAAAAATACCCACCGATACAAAATTGTCAAATTCCATGGCACACGAGTGCTCAGGGTCAGCTGCATCCTTCGGAACGACCTTGATATTTGTCCTTGTCTTAACTCTCAGTTGTTTGATGGTAGCCCCAGCCTTGCCAATCAAAATGGCAGACTGACTAGACGGAACAAGGATTTGACATTCATCCTTATTCTTTCGTTTCTTCTCAGAATCTCCAGCAGTTTCAATGGAATTCGAAATGGCTGAATGAACCTTGATAAGAGCATCTTGGGCAGCACATAAAGGCTTCTCATTGTCGAATTCATCTTCGATCTCAATTTCCTCTTTATCCTTAACGTGACAAAAAATTGTTATAACTCGATGCTTGGCACCGGGAAATGGATCCACAACCTTGACTTTTGCCCTACTCTCTTGCCTTATTGAATTTATAACTTTTCCATTCTTACCAATGACACTCCCAATAACTTCATTCGGGCATAGTATCCTATACGCAATCAATTCACCCTTGTCCCTTTCATCTCTGTCATTCACACGCCTCTTCTGATTTTTGTTGTCCCCATTACGGCCTCCACGGTCACCATGGTCTCTGTGCTGACGATTTCTTTTACCGTTTTCACCCATTCTACAAATCACCGCTGCAGTTCCTGAAAACAAAACATACTTTCAAATACACGCATGATAACCCGTCATAAAACATTGTTTTATTTTCACCATACAGTAAAAAACATCAAATAAACAATAAAAAAACAAAATTTAACCACTTTTTTGCTAAATCAAGGCACTAAAAACAAATAATAGCAGATCTAAATACACCCACTTAGTAATAATCAGTTAACAGAATATGAACATGAACATATCCCAACTAAAATGCATACACTCTTATATGGATGGATAATATTTTACAGAATTATAAGGCAAAAACATTATAGAAGCACAGATCATAATTCAATATTAGCTTTGGCATAGTAAAATTCGAAAACACAATTCAATAAAATTGCAATTAAAAAATTAAGCTTAACAAATAATTATGTATTCTTCGATACCGAATTGTATTGCAAGGTACGTAAGAAAGCTTAAAAAGGATAATTGACGAATAAAAGTTGGCAATTCCGAAATTTTTATTGTAAAAATAAAATAAAATTGAAGTTTGTTAAATTTGAGAAGCGTATGTATGTTCATGCGAATTAGAAGAAAAAATAACATATATGTGAATTGGAGAAAAAAGTGAAATTTCGTAGTTACATAGCTTACCTGATTGATTATAATTGAAATTGGAATTGGATAGAAGAGGAAGAAGATGAAGAAGAAGAAGAAGTTAAAACCCTAACGTGAGAATCAGAGAAAGAATCGCTTCTGATCCCAGTCCAAGTGTTTTTATTTATTTATTTTTGACGTGATTATTAATTTTTTTAATAATGGGAAAAATGTAATTTTAGATTGGTTTTTTTTTGTTTTTTTGTCATTATTTATTACATAAAAGACCAAGTTCTTAATTTAGTTTAGTTGGCTTGCAACAATTTCTCCTCGATGTGTCCTTGTTACGCCAACGCAATCGGACTTTTAATGGTCTCTATCTTTGATGTAATGAGTATGACGAAACATTCTTTCGTTGTATTAAAGACTATTTAACTTCTAGAAATATCTAGCATCTTCTTCGTTTCTCCAATGTTGACTTCTTTTTCGATTTGGACACGATTAGTTGGCTCATCACGGGCCTATATTCGATCAACTCCAACAATTTTGCCGCATGTATATGGTAGTCTTGGTGTGATTACAATTCTTTCTGCTTCTCCAATCCATTATCCTTATCTACCATTTTACTATGGGAGCTCATAACATGACTTTCAACTTCATCTCTTACTTCTCTAGCTCCCCGCCAGTTGCACATCATGAAATATGCGTTAAATGAGATTTTTTAAACCAAGCTTATAATATTTTTGATGTTGATTGTAATCGTCTATGCAACCCCACCAGATATTAAGTTTTTTATGGGGTCATCTCGTGCTCCTCTCAAGCTCCTTCAAAATTTTCCATGTCGAGTTCACATTATTCATCGAATGTTACTTTTAGCTAAACAATTGAACTATCGTGACATGGTCTGCTTCACAGATTCTCGACTCTGATTCAAGACATAAAAAATTCACTATATCAAGATTGAAGTGTTCGCATTATACACACTCCCCAAGAAGGAAACATTGCATTGATTTTCTTATTAAACTTGGCTTATCAGACCTCCTCGTTTCGAACTTCATGGAAGCTTTGATTATATATTGGTGCACCATTTGTTTACTATTATAAACAAAAATCTACTTTTTAATTTCATTCAATTAATAATGTATGTAGTCTTTGTCATAAACCATATACGTCATTTATTGAATGAATCTAAAATGTTGATTTTTGTTCTTTATGTTTTTCTTTTAGTTTTGTAAAAGAAAATAGTTTTTTTTTCCAAAAAATAAAAAAGATTAAATTAAAATAGTTTTTTTTTTTGAAAAAATGAATAAAAAAGTTTAAACTAGTTAGACCATCTCCAATGGCCTATTGAAAGTGAGTTTCAATATATTGAAACCATTGGAGTGGGGGTATTGAAAGTGAGTTGGAGGAAAGAGAAGATGAAGAACTTCAACATGTTGAAAGTCTGGCCCCGCATGGACACGTGGCGCGTTGCAATTGCTTGAACTGGGTGTGTGTGGTGCACGCGCTGACAGGGCGCATGGAACATTTATACATGCGGAGAGAGAAAGAAAAAAAAGGAAAAAGTTGTGACACTTTGCATGTTTTGATTGGCTGCTTGGATTTTTATCATCTTAATAATTTGGACTCAATTATTTCGATGCAAATATTTTATTTACATTTTACCAAAATTCGTGATTTTTTTTCTCTATTAACAGAGACTTTGATCATTTGATTTGAACACAGAAAAAAAATCAAGTTTTTCACTCTCTTAATCTTATTATTAGCCTTTATTTTGAAGTTGTAGTCTTTGATTAGTGAAATGGATCCCAATAACAATAAATTCAACACCAAAAATTCTTCTGATTACCCATTTAGCTACAAAAATCCCAACAATTATCAACACCCAAATCAATTTATATCGTACTAAATAAATTACTTGTGTGTTGTGTGCTTGTTTGTTGTCTTGCATTTTAAGCTATTTATGTGTCGCGTGCTTAGTTTGTTGTATTGGATTTTAAGTTAAGAAAATAAAAATAAATTATTTAAATAAATTTTGTTTTTACAAAAAACAAAAAAAAAAATTGTTAAATGTTTCTTTATTTTAATTTAACTAGTAATAGACCCGTGCTTCCGCAAGGGTCACGTAACATTATGGTAATCATATAAAAAATAATTGCATTGTTAATATCATCAAATATTTAAAAATATTAAATGAAAGTTATCAACATTAATATAATGTCTTTTCTGTTAAAAAAAACATTAATATAATGTTTTTATTAAATATTTGAATCACGTATGTTGTGGATTTTATTTTTTTTATGTACACGAAAACAAATTTTTATATGCAAATTTGAGAAAGTCAATAAACTAAATTTTTTTTAAAACTGATAATTATTTTCAAAATATCAAAATTAATGTAATGTTTCTATTAAATAACTTCAATTTATATGCAAAACACCGTTCAATGTTTGCATCACCCTGTTGTAAATTTTATGCGTTTTATCTGCAGAAATAATTTTTTATGTAAATATATGAGAAAGTTGATATGATAAAATTGCGGAAACTCATTAATATTATCAAAATATAAACATTAATACAATGTTTCTATTTAATAAGTTTTTATTTTATATGCACAACAACGTTCAATGTTTGCACCGCATCCGTTGCAGATTTTATGTGCTTATATATATAAATAAATTTTTATGTACATATATGAGAAAATCGATCCGATAAAATTTTAAAAACTCATGACTATTTCAAATATCAACATCAATGCAGTGTTTCTATTAAATAACTTTTTATTTTATGTGGAAAACACTGTTCAATGTTTGCACTGCACCCGTTGCATATTTTATGTGTTTTATCTGCAGAAACAAATTTTTATCTAATTATATGAGAAAGTTGATATGATAAAATCGTGAAAACTCATTAATATTGTAAAAATATAAACATTAATATAATGTTTTTATTAAATAACTTTTTATTTTATATGCAAAACACCGTTCAATGTTTGTACCGCACCCGTTGCAAATTTTTTGTGCTTATATACGCATAAATAAATTTTTATGTACATATATCTGAAAATCGATATGATAAAATTTTAAAAACTCGTGACTATTTTCAAAATATGATCATCAATGTAGTGTTTCTATTAAATAACTTTTTATTTGATATTTAAAACACCGATAAATATTTGTGTAACACCCCGTTTTCCCAACATAAAAATTTCATAATAAAAATTAGAGTAATTCAACTTAAACGTTGTGTCACACTTCTTTTCACAAAAATCATAAATAGAATAAAGTTATTATTTATTTTAAACATCCCAAAATACTTCGCAGCGAAAATTATTCAAATCTTAAACAACTTTGGCACGAAGGCCTCAATGTAAAATCTCATAAAATTGTTCCAACAACATGTTCATAAAATCTCATAAAATAATACGTAATGAATAGAAGACAATAACAAAAGTTATCATCCCGTTACGTATCAGAGCACCTAAAGACACAGTGAGAGATAACCACTCACGACAGCAATCAACAACTACTTATCCTCAATCACCTGCAAGTTACTCATACGAAGAACAACATTTTCAAGCAGAAGGGGTGAGATTTCACAAACATTAATGTTAAGCATATAATTCATCGATTACAGTTAACAACATAAACATCATCAAATTCATCATATTTAGCAACAATGCATTCATAAATAATTCATCACAACTCATGTATAAAAAACATCTTAGCATCTTAACAACTCAACAACTTGACAACTCGACTCGACTATGCAACTTCAACTTCTTAATCATGCATGTGGTACCATCCGGGGCATGAGCCCCCAACATAAGAGCATAAATACACTCACGGGGCATAAGCCCTCAACATAAAGAGCAAAAGCTCACAGGGCATAAGCCCTCAACGTAAAGAGCAAAAGCTCGCAGGGCATAAGCCCTCAACATAATGAGTATGCATGGACTCAACAACTTACAACTTGAACATCTTAGACAACTTCTTACAACTCGACATCTTAGACACTTCATCATATAATTCATGTAAAATCAATCAAAAGAGATTTGTACATCATATCAAAGCTACTGGAAAGATAAGTCATATACCAGCAATTCACATGTTTATATCAAAGCTCAATTCAAAACATAAACCACTAAAAATAGTACAAGAATCCAACTTAGGCAGTCTGATACAGTGCAACTTGCGAGGCAAGGTCATCTGCTCGCGGTGGCGAGCTCACATAAAAAGTAACTCGCGAGGCGAGAAAGGTTACTCGCCTAAGGCGAACAAAACTGGGTAGCTACGGCTTTTGTGACCATTTTACCCCCAAAATCTCATTTTAACTTTCCTACATCCAATTTCAATCTAAAAACTTGTCTAATAATTCTTATACGTGTTAAGACACTCAAAGCCATCTAAAACTTAACCCAAAATGTTAATTCTCGAAAATCATGTTTTTCTCACTGGGCAACTCGCTACGGCGAGTGATCTGCTCGCTTGGCGAGCAACAAGGGTTACTCGCGAGGCGGGGAAAAGTTGCTCGCTGCGGCGAGCGATGAAGTTCATCACTCGCGAGGCGAGAATCATTGCTCGCGAGGGCGAGCGATGAATTACAACACCAGCAGAATTCAGTTTTTCTCAAAATTTAACCTAATCTCATGGTTCTAACCTTAATTCTAATTTCAATTACCATCATATGGATTATCTAAGGTCTGTACACATTTTTTACATCAATTCAACAGTTTTATATCATCTAATTATCAATTTCACTCATAACCCTAATTTTCCAAAACTTTCAAAAACTAATCCTAAACATGTTAATTGCAATCATTAGAATTATAGACTTAAAATCAATGAAAGTTAGTCCCACCCTTACCTTAGAAGTTGAAATCGCAGCCTTCTCCCTGGTTTCTCCTCTTCTCTGGTTTTCTCCCTTTTTCCAAAACCGTTTCACATAAAAGCTATTCTGACCTAATTTTCTCATATTTATCTCTTCCCATCTATCTTATCTTATTTACTCTTAATCCCTTAAACTCTCTAAATTCTCAAAACAGCCCCTCGTCTCAATATTTATTTTATTTTCAAATCTTATTCTATTAAATAATAAAATAAGTCTCTACATAAATTCACATCACGACACATAATTATTCACATCTCATAAATCATATATTCTAGACTCCATAAATAAATCAAATAATTAAAATAATTAAAGAGGACGTTACAATTTGCACCACACTCATTAAGGATTTTATAAGCTTATATATGTATAAGAGATTTTTTATTCAATGAAATGTGATAGTCGATATAATAAAATCTGGAAAACCCGTGTCTATTCTCATAATATCAACATCACTATATTGTTTCTCCAAAATACCGTTAAACATTTACACATCACTCATTGTAGAATTTATGTGCTTATATATCTAAATCAAATTTTATGTATACCGATATGAGAAAGTTGATACGCCTAAAATTTGAAACTGATGATTATTTTAAAATTATTAACATCAATGTATCTTTTCTTTTTTTGAAGAAATTGATGTATCATTTCTATTAATTTTTTCTTATATGCAAATTAGTAAGATTAAGAGAATAAAAAATATCAGAATAAACTATTTTCGTATACTTATAGCATAAAAGAGTAACATATATTGTTTTCGTATATTTATGTTATACTACACTATTTTTTCTTATTATTTTATAGAGAATTGACGATAAAGCACACAAAATTAGTGATATTAAAAGTCCGACCGAAGATTTTTTGTGCAATTTATTTATTTAACAAATAAAGAGAATCAGATATTAAGGAGAAGAAAGAATAAACAAATTGACTTTTTTATTTGCAAAAAATTGAAAATTAATTAATTTGTTAGAGTTGTGATGACATTATCCGTAATTTTTTTATAAAATTAATTAATTTCATAGTTATCCGTATAATTTTGTTACAATTGTGATGACCGTTATCCATTATTAATTTAAAAAAATTAAAAGGATTAAATTAAATTTTGTAAAATGACGATTATGCACATAAAATTAAGGAGATCATGAGTTTTAAAGAGAACGATTATGAAATTTTGATGTACTTCAACTTTTATACATTGTTAGTAGATTATAATCGATAATTGTAATTTTATGTAATTATAAAAACAAAAATATAAAATTAAATAAGAATAAGAAATAAAAGGTGGTGGGGTAGAGTGTTGAATGAAAAAACCATTAGAGAGGTGAAAATTGAATGGGTGTTGAATTAAGAGAGAGGCAATGATGTGGAGGGTTGAGAATTGAAAAATTGGGTGTTGAAAGTTGTTTAATGTCTTTTGCCATTGTACATGGTCTTAGAGTTAGACAGAGTCTCACTCTCTCTCCCTCTCCATCCTTCCTTCCTTGCCGTATGCCCGCCCTGCCTTTTTCCGGCCTCTGTCCTTCCCTTGCGTTGCCTTCGTTTCTCTGTTGTCAGGTATGTTCCTTTGTTTCGTACCTCACTCTTCAAATTCAAATTAGCTTATTTCCAAAAGTTCTCCATAATAGCTTATGAAAACAGCTTATAGCATAAACAAAAACAATTTCACTTTATTTTATTGTGTGTAATCGAAATACCTTATCCATGTGAGCTTATATGACATGCACTTATGTTATAAGCCGCAAATTAAGTTGTTTATCCAAACAGGGTCGTTATAGAGAACTGTGTTTAAGTGATGCTTTAATCGCTCTTGCTCTATGTAGAGAAGATTCTGCAGAGTTATTTCTTTACCTGCTCAATATCACAGATAAATAATGAAATTCACAATCTTGGTAAATCACTAATTATGTTAGTTAAAACGAGAAAATATCATGGTGATGGTAAAGGGTATAATTTTCTGTAAAGTTTCATTATTTTGATAATGTGAAACAAAATAATGTCGCGTCAATATAAAAGGAAGACGGAGATGTAGTTATAATATGGATTTAGTTTTGTGTTTGATTAGCTAATTATGTCACCTTAATGAATTTGAATAAATAATGAGCTTGTGAAATTATGTTAATAGCTATCATGAGTTTTTGTTTAAAGAAACTAAGTCATTCGTTTAAGTATTTATTCAAGCTTGTTATAGAGTCCGGGTTATACCATTGTGTGATACGGTTTAATCCGATTCAGCCATATGGTCCAACAAGTGACCCATTGTCCTCGCCGAGTCGATGATGGAGCCGGTTTTTAAAACACTGCTCCAAACAACATGCTTATGTTAATAAATAAGCTACAAATAAGTAGATGCGAAAAGGTAATATATTTTTTTTCTTTCTCATTAGGTTAGCGGAAAGTTGGTATGATAAAATTGCGGAAACTCATTAATATTATCAAAATATAAACACTAATAAAATGTTTTTATTTAATAAGTTTTTATTTTATATGCATAACAACGTTCAATGTTTGTACCGCATCCGTTGCAGATTTTATGTGTTTGTATATATAAATAAATTTTTATGTACATATATAAGAAAATCGATACGATAAAATTTTAAAAACTCATGACTATTTCAAATATCAACTTCAATGTAGTGTTTCTATTAAATAACTTTTTATTTTATATGGAAAACATGGTTTAATGTTTGCACTGCACCCGTTGCATATTTTATGTGTTTTATCTGCAGAAACAAATTTTTATCTAATTATATGAGAAAGTTTATATGATAAAATCGTGAAAACTCATTAATATTGTAAAAATATAAACATTAATATAATGTTTTTATTAAATAACTTTTTATTTTATATGCAAAACACCGTTCAATGTTTGTACCGCATCTGTTGCAGATTTTATGTGCTTATATACGCATAGATAAATTTTTATGTACGTATATCTGAAAATCGATGTGATAAAATTTTAAAAACTCGTGACTATTTTCAAAATATTATCATCAATGTAGTTTTTCTATTAAATAACTTTTTATTTGATATTTAAAACACCGATAAATATTTGCACCGCACTCATTAAGGATTTTATAAGCTTATATATGTATAAGAAATTTTTTATTTAACGAAATGTCATAGTCGATATAATAAAATTTGGAAAACCCGTGTCTATTTTCATAATATCAACATCACTATATTGTTTCTCCAAAATATCGTTAAACATTTACACATCACTAATTGTAGAATTTATGTGCTTATATATCTAAATCAAATTTTATGTATACCGATATGAGAAAGTTGATATGCCTGAAATTTGAAATCGATGATTATTTTAAAATTATTAACATCAATGTATCTTTTCTTTTTTGAAGAAATTAATGTATCATTTCTATTAAAAAAAAATGATATGCAAATTAGTAAGATTAAGAGAATAAAAAATATCAGAATAAACTATTTTCCTATACTTATAGCATAAAAGAGTAACATAGATTGTTTTCGTATATTTATGCTATACTACACTGTTTTTTCTTATTATTTTATAGAGAATTGACGATAAAGCCCACTAAATTAGTGATATTAAAAGTCCGACCGAAGATTTTTTGTGCAATTTATTTATTTAACAAATAAAGAGAATCAGATATTAAAGAGAAGAAAAAAGAAACAAATTGACTTTTTTATTTGCAAAATATAAAAAATTAATTAATTTGTTAGAGTTGTGATGACATTATCCGTAAAATTTTTATAAAATTAATTAACTTCATAGTTATCCGTATAATTTTGTTACAATTGTGATGACTCTTATCCATTATTAATTTAAAAAATTAAAAGGATTAAATTAAATTTTGTAAAATGACGATTATGCACATAAAATTAAGGAGATCATGAGTCTTAAAGAGAACGATTGTGAAATCTTGATGTACTTCAACTTTTATATATTGTTAGTAGATTATAATCGATAATTGTAATTTTATGTAATTATAAAAACAAAAATATAAAATTAAATAAGAATAAGAAATAAAAGGTGGTGGGGTAGAGTGTTGAATGAAAAAACCATTGGAGAGGTAAAAATTGAATGAGTGTTGAATTAAGAGAGAGAAAATGATGTGAATTATTGGGAATTGAAAAAGTGGGTGTTGAAAGTTGTTTAGGCCCCGTTTGGATTGAGCTTATTTTGAGTTTATGAAAAAGAGCTTATGCAAATAAATAAGTTTTTATATTAATTCATAAGTTTTCACTAACAAAAATTATACTTTCATAAATTGCTTTTTCATAAACTACATCAACAAACTTATATATAATACATAAAGACCTATTAATTTGCATAAGTTGTTTTGTATAAGCTCTAAAATAAGCTAATCCAAACGGGGCCTTAATGTCTTTTGCCATTGCACATCTCTCTCTCTCCCTCTCCATCCTTCCTTCCTTGCCGTAATCCGCCCTGCCTTTTTCTGGTTTCTGTCCTTCCCTCGCGTTGTCTTCGTTCCTCTGTTGTCAGGTTTGTTCCTTTGTTTCTTACCTCAATCTTCAAATTCAAAATAGCTTATTTCCAAAAGTTCTCCATAATAGCTTATGAAAACAGCTTATAGCATAAACGAAAACAATTTCACTTTATTTTATTGTGTGTAATCAAAATACCTTATCCATGTGAGCTTATATGACATGCACTTATGTTATAAGCCGCAAATTAAGTTGTTTATCCAAACAGGGTCGTTATAGAGAACTGTGTTTAAGTGATGTTTTAATCGCTCTTGCTCTATGCAGAGAAGATCCTGCAGAGTTATTTCTTTACCTGCTCAATATCATAGATAAATAATGAAATTCACAATCTTGGTAAAACACTAATTATGTTAGTTAAAACGGGAAAATATCATGGTGATGGTAAAGGGTATAATTTTCATCCATTTTCTGTAAAGTTTCATTATTTTGATAATGTGAAACAAAATAATGTCGCGTCAATATAAAAGGAAGACGGGGATGTAGTTATAATATGGATTTAGGTTTTTGTTTGATTAGCTAATTATGTCACCTCAATGAATTTGAATAACTAACGAGCTTGTGAAATTATGTTAATAGCTATCATGAGTTTTTATTTAAAGAAACTAAGTCATTCATTTAAGTATTTATTCAAACTTGTTATAGAGTCCAGGTTATACTATTGTGTGATCTGGTTTAATCTGATTCAGCCATATGATCCAACAAGTGACCCATTGACCTCGCCGAGTCGATGATGGAGCCGGTTTTTAAAACACTGCTCCAAACAACATGCTTATGTTAATAAATAAGCTACAAATAAGTAGATGCGAAAAGGTAATATATTTTTTTTCTTTCTCATTAGGTTAGCAGAACTAGAGAGTTCCAGTTGGATTTCAAAAAGCGAAGTACTAAACAAACTTTCAATCAAGGAGGCGATTATTTTGTGAAGAAAGGTTTCATTTCCTTGTAGGTAACAATTGTTTTGTGGCCATTGCATTTGTTTCTTCAACAATCATCAACTTGTTACTCAAAAGATATTGTCACTTTTATGTCTCTCTCTTACCTTACCCCTTAAATTTGATGGTGTATTCCGGTATGAATTCATTAATTTGGGAGAAGTTATTTCACTTTTGTCCAATTTGTGTAGTTAATTTGCGATCATTATTGACAATGATGTTGAAATTTTGGTTTTCTCCATTATTTCCACATAATATGAGGTTGTCACATATGTTGTGTTTTGTAAAATTTGCAAAGTCACACTTGTGAAGACCATTATCCGTAATTAATTTTATAAAAAATAAATAAATTAAATTTTGCAAAATAACCATTATGCACATGAAATTAAGGAGATCACGAGTTTTAATAAAAAGGATTGTGAAATTTTGCTAGACTTCGATTTTTATATATTGTTAGTAGAAGTAGATGTTAGTAGATTTGTATCAGTGACGACTTCGCTCGTGTGTAAAAGTAATTCTTAGTAGACGTAGATGTTTGTAGATTTGTATTAATGACGACTTCGCCCGTGTATAATAATAATTTTTAAAGCCAACAATGACATCTTATTTCGTGTATAATAAATCTTTTAAAGTTAACACGTGTAATTAAGAATACAATGAGTTTTAATAAGTACGATTATGAAATTTTGGTGGACTTCGATTTTTATATATTGTTATTATTGTTAGTAGAAGTAGATGTTAGTAGATTTGTATCAGTGACGACTTCGTCCGTGTGTAAAAGTAATTATTAGTAAACGTAGATGTTGGTAGATTTGTATTAGTGACGACTTCGCCTGTGTATAATAATAATTTTTAAGGCTAACAGTGACAACTTATTTCGTGTATATTAAATCTTTTATAATATATATCAGTGTGACATGTCGCATGGTTAATAATTATCTTGAAATTTATATCGGCGACAACTTGTCTCTTTTGTTATGATTATTTTAAATTTGTACTGATAACATGTCATCTCGCGTATAATATTGAGTTTTGTTTAAATGTTTAAGTTAGATTTTCACTAATATTTTAAATAGTACAAACTCTTTGTCATGAATAATGTTTTATAAATGAAAACTTATCACGTGTATCAAAGTTAGTTTAGTTAGTGACAACTTATCGTGTTTATTTAAGTTAATTCTGAACATTTATGAGTGAAAAATTGTCAACTACATGATATTGTAATTTAATCAATGTCATCTTCTCTTGTGCATTTTATTATGGATAACTTATCTCGTGCATGACCGTTCTATTTAATCAATGTCAATTTCTCAACTTTCATTTTGGTTATTTATAAAATTTTAGTCAATGTTCACATGTCTCGTGTATATTAGTCAATGAAGGTTCAATATCATTGTAGAATTGAGGAGGGAGGTGATATTATAAATAGTAGAAATGTTTTAGCATATCCATTTTTTTTTTATAAATAACAACTTGTCCAGTATATCAAAGTTAGTTTTGTAACACCCATTTTTGATTATTTAGTTATTTGATTTATTTGAGAAATTGCTATATATTTTTATATATATTATGTGATGTTAAGTGAAGATTTAAGATGTTTTTATGTGACGTGGCGACTTATTTTATTGTTTAATAAAATAAAATTTGAAAATAAAATAAAATATTTAATTGTGGGTTAGTTTTGGATTTTAGAGAATTATGTGGGAGAAAGAGTAAATAAGATAAGATTTGTTGGGAGTATATAAAGGGAAAATTAGGTCAAGAGAGAAGTCAGTAGTACGCGTATAGAGTTTTGGAAAAGAGAGAAACGGCTGCGTGAAGGGAGAAGAGAAAGAGGGCTGCGATTTCTGCTTTTACCAGGTAAGGGTGAGCCTAGCATTTGATTATATTACTCTGTAATTCATCTAGTCAGGATTGAACAATCATAGGGTTGTTTTTGAGAGAATTGGAATTAGGTTAAAAGTGAGAATAATCATGAATTGGACCATAAAGCTGTAGAATAGATGTTTAGATTGAGTACAGAACGTAGATTAACCATAATGATGTTGTTTCTGAGAGTTTAGATGATTTAGATGATGAATTTGGGAACCTTTTGTGTGATTTTCGCAGAACCCGTAGCAGTCTGTTCATCGCTCGCCTGGGCGAGCTATGCAACTCGCCGCGGCGAGCAGACCTAGATCGCTCGCGAGGCGAGCAACCCAGCTCGCCATAGCGAGCATTACCCTAGAGCTCGCGAGGCGAGCACTCCAACTCGCCATAGCGAGCAGGACCTTAGTTACTCGCGAGGCGAGCATTCCCACTCGCCATAGCGAGTTATGTCAGAACCCAGAATCCATTCTGTTGGCGACCTGCAGTCGCATATAACCTTGAGAGATGACCTTTGGGTAGCTTCTGGGACTTTTACTGAAGTTTAATATGATCTGCGATGATGATTAATATTTTATGAAGATTTAATGTTTATTTATTCATTAACATGAGATGTTTTTAGAAATGTGATGCCCTGTTTATGTGCTTACTCTGATGCATGATTATCTTTTTAAAGAAATTTTTATGTTGGGAAAACGGGGTGTTACAGTTTAGTCGATGACAACTTATCTCATGCATTTGAGTTAATTTTGATATTTTATTAGCGAAAACTTGTCAAATGCATTATAGTTTAATTTAATCAATGTGAATTTCTCTTGTGCATTTCATTAATGCCAACTTGTCTCTTGCGCCCATTTCAAAAACAAAAAAAAAAGTATCTTGTGCATGATTTTTTTTTTTAAGGGGGCATGATATTTCTATTTTTCTTGTTGGTGAGATAGTTATATTTATCAATGGAAAATTTTTGTCACATGCTTGTTTTTACACATCAGTGACAAATATTTGTTACAAATTTTTATATGTTAACGAAAAATATTTATGTGGCATTTTCTAAAATTTATAAGTGACAAATATTTGTCTCTTGCTTTCTTATATCTACCAATCACAAATCTTTGTGTTTTTTCTTGTGACAAATTTTTTTCCCATATTTATTTGTATGTATCACCGACAAATATTTTTATTCTTTTTTTTTATGGAGACAAATATTTATTCCTTTTTTTTTACAAAAAAAATATTTATTCTTGATTTCTATCTAGGGAGCCCCTAATATGAACCTCAAAAATAAAGGTCCACCAGTGACCTGCTATAGCAGGTTACCCTAAGTTTAGTGAAAATTGAATTTTATAATCTTCATCACAAAATCACCCAACCACTTCACTCTTCTCCAAACACCATCCAGCATGACATTGATTTGCATTAAAGTCATTTGAGATTTGATACAACTTAACAACAACTAAGTGACATTGGGTTGTTATTTTATTTTGTTAATTTTCTCTGGAAATCCTTTTTTTACATTGAAATGAAATTAAAATAACAGAAATTAGTTGAGTTTTTGTTTCTGTTATGCAGGAAGAGATTACACAAGGCAGGAAAATAAAAGGATTATCATATGTGAATTAAAATTGAGCTACCGAAAAAGAAGAAGAAATAAGTTGCAAGTTCTCGACATAGAGAGAAAATTTATGTGCAAAATGCAATAGTGATGATGAAAGGTCAAAATCCAACATCATAGATCTATGTAGAAAACTTTCAATGGTTATTTTCTTGTAAGATTCAACCAAATCTTCCTTTCCAACTCTCTTTCAATTCCTTCCACCATCCAATGCCTTCTGTTAAACTACCAAACTGTCCCTCTCATTCCTTGCTCTAACCTTTTGTAATTTTTTTTAAGGTAACTTGTTGCAGTAGGTAATATGGACAGGTCCATTAGTGGACCTTTATTTTTAGGGTCCATATTAGGGACTCCCTTCTATTTATCAATTAAAAATATTTTTTTTATATATTTGTTTTTATATTCAACCGTGATAAATATCACACATATTTTTAAATAGTTATCAGTACACATGTCATTTTGTACATATCAGATAATCAATGTTTTACCGTTAATTTTATTATGTAACAATGAAATTTATTTATTTTATGTTTTTATAAATATAAAAAAAGTTTCAATATTAATTACTCCCTCCGTTCCTTTTTAAGTGTCTTTTTAGCGTGTATTTTTCGTTCCTATTTAACTGTCTTTTTTGTATTTTTAGGGTATGATTTGTCAATTATACCCTTTTTCAATTACTCTTAACTTTTTCAATAAATCTAATTAATGTTATCTACTTGGAAAGCTAAAGTTTATTTTTTTTAAACAACGTTTGTTTGTTTTTTTAAAACAAAGTTTGTTTCTTATTATCTTCAAATTTAAACAAAATTTTGTTACAAACAATGGTTCAAAGAAGAGTTAAAATTCTATAAATAAGATGAATAACAATTCTATAAATTTAAAAATTCTATAAATAAGATGTCTCACAATGCGAATCTAGCATTGGTTGAAGCCATAGTTGAAGTCTTAACTTTGATTAAAGGAGTTGGAAGGAAGTAAAGTTTTTCTTAGTTTTTGATTAATGTGAAGTTTGAATAATTTTTATATTGACTTATAATAATTTAAAAGATGTGCGGAATATTTAAAAAATTGACAATTGTTTATTTTGGGAGAGAGAGCGCGTAAAAAAATAGGAATTTGTTGGAGAAAAAGATAATAACTAACAACTGTTTGTTACGAGAAAAAGATAACATATTAAATTTATTGGAAAGATAAAGTGTGTGCAAAAAAATATGAATTTATTGTTGAATTAAAAGGAGGGTATAATTGGAAGAAAACGTGAAAAAATACACTTTGCTATTTTGATGGAAATTTTCTAAAAAGACACTTAAAAAGGAACGGAGGGAGTAATTAATGTGACAACATGTCGTTAGATATGTGTAAAATAACATTAATTTAACTATTTTTTAGAGGTTAATTAAACTACTACTATTATTTTAAATATTTTATAAAAATTATTATTATTATTATTATGTTACCCTACTTTGTCAATTTTGCAATTAAAAAAACACATACCCCTTTCTATCTCGTACAAACCTAGAGTCTTTTTTTATTATTATTTTTTTCATTTAACTTTATCCCCCACGCACTATACTCATTTCAGAGTTATTTTTCTCTCTCTTCATCAAAGAAACCCTAGCCGCCGCCTCCCTCCTTCAGTGTGTCTCCGGCGGCGGCGTTTCATTGTTCCACCATCTTCATCCTATCTTTTCGGCTAGATCTAGTCAACCACATACAAGTTTTTGAAAAACCATCACCATAAAAATAGTCCCCTCCATCGTCTCTACAAAACCCAGGATCAGATCACTTTCGCCGGTTACCACCGTGTCGAAGTTTGCAACCACCGCGCCAGAAAAGAGCTGAATCTCCTACCTGTGTTGTTGTCTTCATCAAGGTGAAGTTGTTTACATATTTTGTTTCCATGCAGCAACAACAACAATAGTAAAAATATGAAATTGAATGTGATTTTGTTTTATTTTCCAGAGATGTAAAAGTTCTTTTGCAGATGAATCCTTTTTAGTAAAAATATTCTCATCTAATTGTAGAGTGGAGTTCATTATTTCCTGTTAGATGCACTTTCTCTAATACGATTGGTCTTTTCCATTTTTGTTTTCTTCATCATTAATGAAAACAATGTTGATATTGATTAGCTTGTTGTAGAATATAATATATATGCATTCATGTATGGATCTTACATAAAAAAGAGCTTCATTTAACATGTTATAGCTTGTTAGAGATCTCATGTGTGAAGAGAAAAAAATAAAGACAATTCATTATCATCTTCATACCTTTGTGAAGATAAGACAAGTTTCATTTATCTACATTTGTTGTTGAAGAATTTTCTGCAAAATAGAGATGAACAAAATATGGAGGTTAGAAAAAATTTGAGAAGAAAAAAAAAGTATACATAAAAACCAGTTAAGTATAAGAAAGAGAAGAAAAAGTGAGAATGATATAATAGTGAAGAAGTATTGGATGATATATAAAATAGTATTTGAAATTTGAATTTTGAATTTTTGCCCCCAAGAGTACAACTTGCAGCATTGGTATTGACAAATAAATGCTGTCATGAGACCAGCAAAAGTGAATTATCTAGTTGTAATGTAAAGGAAAATGTGTTTTTGTAGAGCAAATAAACTAAACCAAATGCTTTTAGTAGTTACATGACATCATCATAGTTAATTGTGGTCATTTAGTTCAATAAAGTAATTTTTAGACAACTTTTACCCTCAATTGTGTGATTTGGCAAGCAACCAGCTTAGGGTAGTAATCTCTCTTAATATAAGAAGGGAAGATGTTGTGGATTTTCCACAACATCTTCCCTTCTTATATTAAGAGAGATTCTGAAGTTGCATTTACACTTGTTCAGACTTTGAAGTTGTTTAGATGGTATCTGTTCTTTTGCAGGTGATTGTCAAGTGCTGAGATGGAACAAGAAGCAGAACAACCTGTTCCAGTTCAAGGAGGAAGCTCAGATGGTTTGGAATCAGACCGAGTCAGTCGGGTAAGGAAGCTGCTGTTTCGCCAAATGTTGGTTGGGATCAAAGACGGAAGATTCTTCTTGGGTAACTTCTATTGCATTGACAAGCAAGGGAATATTATTCTTCAAGATACTGTGGAGTATCGTAGCACTCGACGTTCGTCACCTTCTCCAATGGAACAGAGGTGCATTGGTCTTATTCTTATTCCTTCTTCTTGCCGCACATCATGCCATGTGGATTGCTCTGTAGATGAACAATTGTCACTTCTATCACTTCACAAAACATGAGTACTTTTGGGGGTTTCATTTGTTCCATTGATGAATTATCAATGGAATTCGAGATTTTAGTATGTTGTGTTGGAATATAGGATTGCCACACTTGCTCAGGTTTTCAATCATGAAGAAAAGATTATGGTTTACCATGAGTGTAAAATGTTCTGGTTCATTTGAGTGGAGATAAAAATAAAACTATGTTGGAATGGTGACATTACATGGCTTCTATATCTTTTTGTTGCTTTATTCATGCCAAATGCCAATGCCTTCTTTTCCCTTCAAATCTTGTATTGTAAATTTGTAAGCATCCTAAACTTCATGTGGCCTGTATTAGTGTATTGTAATTGAGATTGAGATGCTGAGTTTGATATATCATCAAGTATCAACTAAATTTATTCCGATGTGATTGTGCTGAAAATTTGTATCCTGGAAATAATGAAAAGTTGCATTTCCTTTGAGAAATAATATAAAATAATGAACAAAGGGTGAATCAACTCATGTTTTCTAGCCTTTGTAATGAAAATGCACACATTTTTTTAAAGGAAATTGTACTTGTAACACTAGGTCTGCTCAAGACACAATAAACTTTGACCTGTTTGGACTGACTTATTTCAGCAATAATCACTTGTGAGATTGTTTAGGAGAGTTTGAAGAAACAACTTAGTAAAGTTTGCACGTTACTAAAATTGATTGATTATATGGGAAAAAAGTTGTAACTTAGTTTAGTTTTGGATTTGAAAGAAAGCAAATGGAAACCAAATGTTGTGAATCTACAAAACAGTGCATATTTCACCTCTAAAAAGAACAAGCATCGTGAAAACAATTACTGAAGAAAATGAAACTTTACAACCACATGAATTGTTCCTTTTCAAATTGAGTAAATTTTGTACGGTGTTCAAAAAAGCAAAGTGGAATTTATTACAAAATTGAGTACCATCAGTTCTCAACCAAAGATACAAAGCATCAGTCCTATGCAAAATGTGTTACTTGCTAGTTCAAAACTGTATAATACATGTTCAAAAACATTAGAAAAAAAATTATACTCTACAACAAAATACTCTTATTTCCCTTTAATCGATATATGTAGTAAAGCAGAACCAAATGGATATGGCAAAAATCTAACAGCAATCATAATGTCAGTCGTCCGAGCAATTTGGTGAGCATAAAGCCTAAACTGCAATGCCATAACAATGACTTGCTAATGCATCCTTAAAATTCTGTGTATCATTTCTCAAGACTATAAAATGAATTAGAATTTGAAATTTTTCATTGAAAGACCCTAATATAAAAGTTCACACTACAGATTACAGAAAGCCAGACAAGTTGTATTTGGTACATAGAACCTGTCAAAAACACAAGCTTGTGTCTTGTACTAATTAAAAAAGAAGCTGAGAATTTTCTGATGTCCAGTGAGAATTTTCAGATGTACATTATGCAAAAAAACCATTGCCAATCCATAAACAAAAATGTCATTAGTATCTAATTAAACAGTATTACCAAAAGCTATATAAGCTAAAGTTGTTTATGAGATTTTGTCTTTGCCTGAAACTTAAATAGTCCCATTTGTGTTTGCAAGTTATATATGGTTGAAAGATGATATATTAAATTGTCCCATCTCAATATGCAACATATCTTGTGTGCTTTCGAACTGATAAGCTCAACAAACTAACATAAACTCACATCGAATCACATCAACATTATCAGGAAATATACTCCATCTGCTGAATATAAGTATGACAGAAAGGAATAGACAGATAACTTAAGAACTACAATTTATTGTAAGTTGTACAGGTTAATTTACATTTGAACCACGGTACACAATACAAATCAAAATTAATTTCAGGCAATAAATTTTTTAGTCCAAACCAACATTTAATTTGGTTTCAAGGGCACCAGCTTCTTAATTTTCTTTACTCTCCCTAGGGCACCAAGCAAACTTTCATTATACTTTTCTTTTGCACAGATATCTACTTGGTTATTTTCATACTCGTCTCTTTTTCTAATAAAACCGCCAAAAACACAAGAAGTTCGGTCCTTCTGCATCAGATGCTCGGACAGTGTAAAATGTGCCTGTAGAAATAATAAAACTAACATCAAAATCAATGCAAAAAAGAAATCAAGGATATGTCTTAGGAGTGCGAAATTTGAAACATTTAAAGTAACCTACCTGGTTGTAGCTTGCAGAGACACTCCTTTTAATTCGAAGCATTTCTTGAAAGGTATCTTCATTGTCATGTCGAACCTCAAATTCATGCCACTTATTCCAAAAGTCTGAATCGAGCCGTGGATCAGCAAACATGGAGGCAAATACATATACTCCACATGCACATTCAATTTCTCCCAAACCTTTTTCCATCCCAGCATCCTTATCCGGAAGACCAGATTCAATTGCCTGCTCGTAGAACTCTCGTGTTTTGAGTACACCAAATATCTCAGCTACACAAGTAATATATATTTCATAAATGTTTAACTTTTCATTGTTGGGAACAACTTTAATTGCCTGGTCGTAAACTTTCATAGCTCTCTTTGCTAGTCCGTAGTCCTCCACCATCTTAGCATATTGCAAACAGAGGGGTTTCACTTGATCAGCCGGCGCCTGTTTTGGCAAGCATTACCCAAAAAAACAATATGGTTCGCATTATACTTCTTTATCAGAAAAAATTTCAAGTATTACAAGACACAAACAAACACATTGTCAAACAATTAAACATTCTCACATACCACAATGATTACCCAAAAACACTGTTGGGTTAGCATACAATACATTATCAGAATTGAAATTAAAGTGTTACAAGAAGCAAACACATTATCAAACAGTTGAACATGATCATATACCACAATGAACTAAGGGAAATACTTGTCATGGTCATTAGAAATAGGAGGGCCAAATTTGAGGTTTTGCCGAAGTAAGGGGACCAAAACCGCATTTAAGCTTATTTTATATTACACTGAGGAATTACCAAAAGCAAAAGAGGACACTATTGGTTTCAGAGGCATGTTATTTCACCGTCAATGTAAGTGTTGTTTATGGTTCGGTCTGGAAAGGAAAACCAAAAATGAACCGGACCGTCTTTTGTTTCTCAATATTCTTATATTTGTAGATTGAAATGTTTCTAAGAACTGAATTGTTTCTAATTTTATGAACAGGATAATAAAGAAACCTCCATATCAGCGTTAATCTACAACACTCGCCCGATATGTAATCCAAATCAACTCATCCAATCCAATGTTTTGTGTAAAATAACTACTGGTTTGTAGGTTCAACTAATTAAGTAGTACAAATTACAACCATACAAAAGATGCAAATTAGAGATATAAACCAGAAAATTGATGGTGGGTAATTTGGAAAAATATCACAGGAATAAGATTTGCCTATATTTGACACATTTCAAATATAATTTAGCTCTCGTATCATTAAAGCAAAATAAAAAAACTTAAAGCATGCATAGAGATGAGGAATCAAAGAAACACAAAAGTACATACCGATTCAACCGCAATCTCAAATAGCTCTCTTCAATTTTGTCTTTCCATATTTCTGAACAAATTTAGACAGATATGTAACCCAAATATCTTTAACATGCGGGTACTTAAATATCTTCACTCCTCTTTCATACACCTTAAAAGCATCTTCAAAGTATTTGTGTTCCTACATTAATTAAAATCAGTTAATAATATGTCGATGAGCCAAAATCAGCAGAAGTAAAATCCAAGAGATAGTGTACTAAAACATGAAAGGTGCTCCATACCTCAAGAAAGTATGCATAATTGATTATTTGTGGCGTGGCTATTCTTAAATTCAAAGTTCGCTCATAAACTGCCCGAGTAGACTCCAAAATACCTAGCCTTTCCTCCAAATTAACATAAAAGGTCCACAATCTCAAAGATTTATGTAGCTTCTTCTGAACCGGTTGATTCCCATCAGCAGCCACCAAAAGTAAAGCAGAGTATAAATGCAATTCTTAGTAACTCTTCCCACAAACACAAAATAAACTAAAATTAGAACATATTGTGAAAAATTAAATGGGATAAAGTCGAACTATGCATACCTTTTCGTTTGACCTCGACTGATGGTTCTGCCGTAGCCCGCCTCATAAGCTCGCGTGCTCCATTGATATTCTTGTGTTTTAACTCTAATTCAGCCCACTCACACCAGACACTAGCCAGATTATCTACAGTTTTGTAGGCTACCTGCACTGCCTTGTTAAAAATAACCCGAGCATTGGCAAGATCTTTGTGCTGCTCGTAAATCTTCGCTAAGGCCAGCCATAACGTACGAGGTTTTCCCACCGCCTGCATGGGATCAACAGTCCTCACAGCCTCTGTGTATGTGAGTATCTGCTTGGTGGGATTACCCTCAAAAAGTTTCACCCTCCGGTGCCACTGTTCGACATTATGAGGATTTTGACGCAAAAGCATGCTGTTGGCCAATTCAGGCCTCCTCTCCATGAGGTAGTCAAACCGAGCCAATCTCAAGTCAATGTCGTCTTTGTCGTCCAGCCAAAACCCACTTAAACGAATATATTCATCTTCCTCCTCTTCTACCCCGTCTTCATCACAAAAACATGTATCTTCCATCTTATAAGCAACCATGCTCTCTTCAAATTGCGAGTAGGAATCAAATACCACACTGAAATCCCTTACAGCAACAACAGTACACATACCCTCCTCAAACACATCCTAGCCTTGTCATGCAAACCCCTCCTAATGTAATACTCAGCAAGAGAAGTCCACAATGGACCAACCTCATCAGAGAATTTCCTAATTCCGGTCCTAATAATTGCATCCACATTCAAACCATACACATCAATCGCATGCCTAGTCAACAATTCACATAACTCTAACCAAAGGTTATGCTTAGTTTTCCCCTTGATGGAATAAAACTTATCATCATTCAGCACAGAAGCTAATCTATGATGCAATATCTTGTTAATTCTTGTTTAAGTTGTGACATTTTGATGATCTAAAACTTAAGTTAATTAAGAAAATCACAACTGTTTTTAATGATTTTTCAGCACAACGGTTGAAGATTTCGCTACAATTTGGTGATTGTGTCACTAACAAGTGGTCTTTTTTTTTTTTTCTTCTTCCAGTGCAAGGGGTTAGAGATTTCAACGAGCAGAAATTGTTAAGAGGATGACACGTGTGATGTCTATGATTTGCTCAAAGGTGAAGGTTGTGCTATTATTACGACTGCGATTTCCTTGATTAAATATCTTTCTTGAAGGTGTAATGATTAAAAAATCAATAAGCAAGTCACACAAATTTAGTTAGCAAGGAGCTGCTGTCACGTGGTTCAGGACACGTGGAGTCTGATTCAAATGATCAGAAATTTGGTAGAGGAATGAGAAATAGATATCCTAACCAAAAATACTGGCTGCTGGAGGATATAAGGATGATTTCAGCAAAGAAAAAGGCAGGAAATGGTTATTGAGGCTTTGATTTCTCTCCCGTAATTCTTCTATAGAATTATTCTATATTAGTTAATTTCCCTTTTGTAATCCCTTCAAATAGATTGAATTCCATAGTTCTTCTGATTTCATTGAACAAATAACAGAATAATTATTTTACTGTTTTAGTTACTTCTATAATAATGCAGAATGGAAAACTTAGAGATTTCAATATAAGTTCTATTGATATTTTGGCTGGCTGAATATTCACAAACCTTAGAGAAGGTTTACTCCGACACAAAAGTACATATAGAAAGTTTTTTTTGAAGGAAAAAGTACATATAGAAAGATGTAAGTTTTATATGTTTTTCATATTGTCAAAAGGTTCACTCATAAACATATTATAAAAATATTTCAGGAAATTAGTATATGTTTTTTTGTAGGGGTAGCATATGTTTCTATTTATTTGTATCAAACATCGGATGAGAAAGGACTATAAGTTGACTGATTTTTTTTTTTTTTAAGAAAAGTTGACTGATTATTTGTTAGTTCAATATTATCCTAAGACATAAGCAGTGCTCGGAGACCAATCGATAATCGTTAGTTCAATATTATTTAACTTTTAAGTATTTTTTTTTCTAAAATAAAAAATATAATGGGTCACGTTAACTAGTGTCTCTGAACCACTGTGTTGCACATCAAAATTAAAATGACCATGTACCAAAAAAAAAAAAATTAAGATGACCACTTGTATGAAAGAAAAAGAAAAGTTAGAATACTCCTTTCAGTTTTAGAAGAAACATGATATTTATTTTCATGAACATCTTTAATGTGAATAAGGTGTTCCACAAAAAAGTTGATTACACACATTTTCAAAACCTATTAGTATAAGGTGTTCCATATACAATAAGGGATGGTACACTTCTAATTACCGAGTCGATGGGAATTGCAAAGTTAACTCCTGATGAAGCTCCGGTACCTGAATTAAATCGGAAGCAAAACATTCTTGAAGGTTAATAATGCAGTAGACAGAAGTTTTCTATCTCAATTTCTAGATTTCAATTTTGTAGCAGCTTCTTGTATAAAACTATTTTTAAAAAAGTGTTACAAGCAACAGAATTTTGCAACAAAAATGATGCAAAAGAAGTATAAATATGGGAAAGGACATGTTATATAGAACTATACTCAGTAAAATACAATGAAGGAGCATTATATTACCTTTCCTCGTGAACGTGGCTGTGTTTACTCCAACAACATGGCCATGAGAGTCAATCAATGGTCCACCTGAATTTCCTGTTAACATCCACGCGCGAACACAAGATCATATACTAATATAGTCCTATGATCAGTAGCAAAGGATGGAAAATACTGAAATCTAACTCGGTAAAATCACCATTCTTTCTTTTTTATTTATCATATTTTCTTAATATGTGTGAAATGGTCAAATGCGATGGTTATTGTGGGTCAAAGGAAGTGATATTTTTCCTTAATTTTAATTCATGGGAGCAACAAGCCAACAAATGCTTGGTGTTGAGGTCTTAACATAAAGAACCTTAGACAAAAGTATAGCTTACCTGCATTAATAGCTGCATCAGTTTGAATAGCTCCTTTGATAGCCCCTCCATTTGGGGAAGGTATCTCGCGGCCTAAACCACTGACCACCTGCATAATTTACATCGCATAATATTAGTCTGAAGAACCAAGAAATTTTGTTTTATCTGAAACTACAGCTCAACATGTCATGACACAGACACGGACACCGGACACGACACGGATACCGACACCAACACTTATAATAATTTGAGAAAATGACATAATTTACTGTAATCATAGGTGTCATGTCGGCATCGGTGTCGGACAACGACGCCTAATCCGAGGAGTGTCTGTGCTTCATAACTTATGGATAATTTCTTGAATTTTATCCACAGTTTTTCATTGATCGTGAACAACTAATTGGTATGATCAAATAGAGTTCTTAGCAGATTCTGAGGCTTTCTAATGAAAGTTTGCCGTGTTGGATTTAACTTATCAAGAGATATTACCCCTGTTGTGAGAGTATTCTCATATCCATAAGGGTTCCCAATGGCAAAGCAACTCTGCCCAACATGTAAGTTCTTAGATTCACCAATAACAACAGGCTTTATTTTGTATCCATCTACATCAACCTGCACATAGATCGTGTGTCATGCATTTCTTCCAGTGGCCTATAGTGACATAAAGAAGAATGCAAAAATTAAATGTAACATAGATTACCTTAAATAAGATTCACAAAAGTAGGGGGAAAGAAAAACAATGCAAAGTATTTTTACAGCTAAGGGAACTTGTTAGATATTCCCATATATCAATAGTTAGTTACAAGTCTGTTGAGTAAAGTATCAATAGTTAGTTAGAAAGGTTAGGACAGGGATGGTTTTAAAAAATAATAATCATATGTCAGGGTCAAAGTGCTCAATTACATGCACGACGCAGAACTAAACATCATAACCCTATTATCATGCCACTAATTATTTCATCTATTTTCCGAATTGGTAACCATGAAAATGTGTTCACTTCCATTTGAGGGATTTTTAAAATTCATTTATGCTGCTTACTGTGAAAGGAAGCAAGTTCACAACATCGATATAGAAATTGTATGCAGTGTACCTCAATCCTAACCTCTTTACAAATAATTCATGACATGTAATACAATTATACATGTTGTCATTTGGAAGGTGATAAATCTTAGCGTCTTTTAACTTTTGCTAGCTTCTAGCAGAGTAGACCAGGTGTATTGTAAGAAGCAATGATTTGTTATCACTATCGTAACTCAAAAGACGAAGAATACAGAACGGCAGATCCGGATTATGGTCAATATCATATCCAAATCCACCACAGTAAAGTTGCATCAACTAAAATGGAATATCCGGTGTTACATCCTATTCTTCAAATAGTTACCTGTTAGAGGTTTCTTGGACGGAGCAAATGAGGTGTAGCGTCAGGGGACACGGAAGCCACATGTGGCGGCCCCTTTTCTCCTCATCATATTAAAAGGGCCCAGGTGTGGATGAGTCTCCTTGAAAAGAGGAGCTCTAAACCCCCTGTTAGCTCATTTGGTCGTGTCCTATGAAGACAGCTGACAACCAGGGTTTCCTCCTAAATTATCTGAGGTCTTAGAATACTTGGTCCTTGTGTAGTATTAAGGCAGATGGCTTGGCCAAAAACTTAATATCATAAAGCAAATGCCTGCATTTTTGTGCCATAAAGATACCAACTTACTAGGGTCTTTCAGTGTGGTGAACATCAAATTTGTTTCTATATTCATTTTTAGAACCTTACACTAATATGGGTAATCAAAGGAACTAAACATTTCATTACCAAAACAAGAAAAAAAAAAAAAAAAAAGGAACTAAACATTTGTTGCATGGTTATCAAGTTTATATTCAAGTCGTGAATCGGAAAACCTATTTTCTGAATGGTGAATTGAATCCTATTGTGGATCATATTGATGCACTGTCAATAAAAATATCATTTTTAAGTAAAAAGAAATGACATAACAAGATATAAGATAATATATCATATAGAAACCTCAAAATAATTCAAGAATCAAGCCATTTATCAAATGACAAAATAAAAGTGGTTGGTTATACAAAGGTGATAAAAAAAAGTGGTCGGCTGCACTAGATGCAGACAGTGATTCGTTACAATGAATTAGGATTCAAGATGGTATTAATGTCTTAATAGATACACGCTAGCATCGACTGGGTTCAGTTTAGTATCAAATTGAGATACAACTTGCATTTATCGTAAGATACTAATAACCATGGTTTGTTGGATAATTTCAACTTGCTTAACAGAAACTTTGAACAAGCAAATTTGAAAATGACTTTTACATATTGAGGATACCTCTATTAATGACCTTCTAATTAAGATAAATATTTTGTTGGACTCAACTGCAAAAACCATAATGGTGGACAACAGCTTAAATTAAAAAATATTTTGTGTTCAAGTATCGACGAATATTTGGACATGTTATGGTAATGGATTGGAAAGTGGACATTTATGATTGAGAGCATATAGAAGAATCCTACAGGAGTAATAGAGAAATCAAAATGTTCGGGAAAAGACTAATGAATATAAAAGAAGAGGATTGGAATGTATATACCTTCAGAACAGCTAGATCATATGATGGATCAAACCCAATTATTTTCCCTTCCCTGGAAAAGTTATTCCCTTTGGCATCAACTAGGAAAACCTACAGATAGAAGTATAAACTCCAATATTACATATGTTTCTTCCATCTAAAATAAGAAGTTTGATGGAATTAACAGCACAAGGGAAAACCTTACAACGTTGTAAACCACTTGTATCGGTAGCTAGTTTAGCTACAACATGGTAATTGGTAACCTGTGCACCAGAAGAAGGAAAAAACAAATGACTACCTTGAAAGTTTGAAAAAATGGCAACATGTGTAATTTAAGACTATATCTATGCCATGGAAGAGTCTGCAATTCCTGAGATAGTATGTCAACTTATGCATACATGCCTTACATTTAGGTATTCACTGTCCAATGATTTCAACAGTTTTTCAGTATGTCCATCTTCACTGAATTGGAAGCACCATTACAACATCTTGAAAGTAATAATTTGTTCAATAACTCTACCATGGAGCACTGACACATATATAGGTACCAAATACGACATTGACACTAATATCTAGATACTGGTAATAAATAAAAATTTAAGAAAATAGAAGTGATCGAGTGTAACCACATGTATCGGTGTTGTGTTAATGTCTGACACCGATTCGTTTCGGACACCGGACAGACCTTTAATCTAAAGTGTCAGTAATTTTTCAAAAAAATAATGGGATAACTGTAAAATAAGTATAACAAGCAGAATCGAATTAAAGGAGACAAACAAACTAATTCCTCTTCTAATTTATTTTTCCTTACTATGTGGCCAAATTTATCCCAAATGAAGCCTGAACCAGTGCCTTCCACTTTTGCATTTTCATCCTCGTCTAGCATGACTTCATTAGAAGAGGTTTTGGGGACTTTAGTCAATTCAATGTCTTTAATGGAAACAACCGATGGTGAAGTTTCCTGTGATAATCCAAATGCTTAATTTAAAAATAATCAACAAAAATCACCATTTCATATGTGTTGGAGAACAAATATGACATCAGCATTTATCTAATAACAGAGTGTATTGAAAGTGTGTTTGTCAATCTCCACATCATTGGTTTTAAACTTTTAATCATATAATTCAAAATTGTCGCTTGCAACTGCAACTGCGGTTGCACTTTAAAGGACTTTGCAACGGTGTCACAACCAATGAAGCATGATACTATTAGGATTAGGCATTTCCCAGTGTCGAACATGTGTCGGTGTCGGACACCACTGACACATATGATTACATTGAAATTATGTCATTTTTTCAAATTATTATCAGTGTCAATGTTCGTTTCTTTCCATGTCTGTGACCGTGTTTCATAGGTCACAACTACAACTGTGGCCGACTGGCCGCATTTGCTTGCATTTGTCCCCAACATCAAAAGCGTTCCTTCAACCACATCTGGCCACAATATCAAAAGAATGAAAATGTAGAGATCAAATTATAAACAAAAACAAAAACAAACCATTAATTTGGTCTCTAACCTATCTCTGTCTCTCCAATCTGGTCCATGAACTATAGAAATATAATAAGTATTCCCTAAACTATTTTCAATCCGTCAATTTAGTTCATGATTTAAACCCCAAGGATTGGCCTAGTGCTGAAGGGACCTAGGATCGTGCTCCTCTCTAGGTCTAAGGTTCAAATCCGCCGGGTGCCAACAAGTCCTGAGTTGGGTCAGTCGATACAGAACATTTGTTCTCGCTTCAATTAGGCTTCTGTTAGTGGATTTTGAGATTGGTACCCAATATTACTCGTTCTTTGGGCCGGATACCGAGTCTCCCAAAAAAAAAAAAATAGTTCAAGAACTATATCATACACTTCCTATTTTTAAAGCTAACGACCCAATTGCAAAATTTGATTCTACATGAAGAAAAGCAAACAACTTTAAAATGTATTTACAATATCAATGCAACCCAACACTACATGATAAAAAATAGTGAAAATTAGAGTAAAGGGGTGTCATAAAAAACAGAAAAACCTGAAACAAATGTACAAGGTGGTCTTCTTGTTGTTGAAGTTCATCTTGTAGCTGCTGTGAAAGTGAAAGTGGTTGTGTTGAATTGAAATTAAGGAAATTAAGCCATGAAGCAACTACAAGGCTTGAACTGAAGACTATGGCTCTTCGCTTAGTAGCTGTAACAGTGGCGGTGGGAAGGGTCTTTGATGAAGAATGAGTAGTTAGCGTTGGAGAGGGAAAGAGATTCATTTGGAGAGAAAACATTGTTGCAACCATACAACACTTTCTCTTTCAGATTCCAAGAGAGCCATTCCTTTTCTCTCATATTGTTCTATCTTAACCGTTAATATCAGTTTTTTTTGTAATAATAGTTTTATAATATCCGTTGAATTAATTAATGGTCAACCATACAGCTCATAAATAAATTTATCTTGTAGTTGTATTAGACCATCCACGATGAAATTATACATGTCATTCATTTTATAATTAATATTTAATGAAATCAAATCTCTCCAACTCAAAACATCAAAATAATTATTAATTAGGTTCCAAGTCTCAACAATAATTTTATATTATTAAATTTTAACAATAATTTATATACTAAAAAAAGAAGTGAACATTTTGTTATTTTTATTAATAATCCAAGAAAAAATTAAAACTTGAAAAAATAATATAAAATGAATGATGATAAATTACATAATCTAAATAACTACTAATCTTGTTGAGTATCACTTTCAAAGCTTTGCTAAATATTTTCCACAACATCATGTTGAAGTTGATGATGAGTCTCTCTATCTTGAATTTGTGCTGTAAGGCATGATGCAAGATTTGGATGAAAACCATTATGTATTTCATTCCATGCAACATCATTGTTGGAATAGTCAAAATTAAAATTACCAAAATATGTGTCGTTCGTCTTCTACTATCATATTATGCAATATGATACATGCATTTTTTTTGAAGGAGTAATTAAATACAAGATTTGTCAACAACTAATTGTGTAAAATTTTCAACGGCTCTATGCTACAAGCAAATTCAGATTTAACTATTATTTGCAACTATTATATAATTTATTTTTTAACATTAAAATAATATAATAATTGAATATAGAGAAAAAATGGAATTAATTGTACATGTGGGACCTATAAGTAATAGGAGAGAGATGGTGCCTATAAAAGCACTCATCTTTATAAGCACTATATTCATTGATGTCACAATGGAGGTGCCTATTTAACATGGTGTTTAAATAGAGGAAAGACTCCCATTGTAGATGGTCTTATGTACAAGTTAATTTCTTATGTTTCATCGTTAAATTTTACTATAAAATTAAACAAGATATGTCATGACTTAATCAGTAGTGATCTAATGATTAAAAAAACATTTATGCATGATATAATACCATTCTGCTTGCACACAAAAAAAAAATCATTTTGTACAAAAAAAATCACTTTGGTTGTGCATGTTAGACAAAGTTTTACTTATATAAGAAAAAGGAAGCAAAAAGGCAGAGCATCCAAATTTAACTTTTGAACATTATCTTCCGCTCGTTACATCTGATCATTTAAACTAGGACATTTTTGGCAATTAATTTAAAGGGATGTATAAGGCAATTTCAGTTTGGTTGTAAGATAAATATAGCATGATTAAAAATTATTCTACGTAAAACATAAACACAAGTTTTTCAGAACAATTTATCATTTAATAAAGTTAATTAATCATTTGAATTTAATCACTTAGTTAAATGTGTGTTATTTAGACACAACATCGGACATTGTATAAAATACAACATCGGATGAGTGTGGTGTTAGAATCATAGAGTGTGTGAGAGAGAGGATAAAGAAATTATATTAGAGATGAAAAATGTATAAACATGTGGAATTGGTGTTAGATTTTGTGTTCGATAAGCATTTTTTTATTAAATAGAACAAAAAGATCACACAAAATCCAAGATGGTTCTCCTAAAAAAACAAATAGGTTGAGACCAGGGATTGGGGATAAATTTTTACAATGTAGCAAATCAAAGTTTGAATTATGAATGATATACACATTTAATTTTTGAAACGTTTTAAATATGATAACTCAAATGGATGAGAAATAGTAATGAAAAATATTAGTGGAACCCTTCCTATCATAACTATTTTCAACACGCTTTTTTCTGCATAAAATAAAAGTTTAAATGATCTGGATTTTGGAGCTCACGAGAGTCAAATGATGTCTAAAAGCACAAAGAGATGACATAAAGTTAAAATTACTCAGTGAAGGATTTCTCACATCAGTGATGGAAGTTAATCCTACACTCTTTCGAAATAGTAAACTTCTTACTAACTAAACCAACTTTCTTAACTCAACAAATTTTAGACTTTCTTAACTCAGCAAACTTTATTTTATTAATCAAAGTGTTTATATCAATTTCATCAAATTTCTATGGCATCCACATAATTTAATAAAATTTAAACAAAATTACTTCTGCGCTCACAGTGTTTCGGGATTATATGTGCCCATTTTTATTTTTTTGTGTGTGTGTTTTGTTTCGTGATAAGAAAGTTATCTTTTAAAATGTAAAAGACTAAATCGTTACTATAAATTTAGTTAATAGACAACAAGAGTGCTTAAAATATAATTCTAAAATAATGAGGCTCGTATGATTGCTAACACTTGTTTAAAATATCTTTTTATTTAATAGAAGTGAGTGAGTCAAAAATGGTGTCTTAAATGTATGTTACCTTGTGCCTAAAAAAAGGCATGTTAATAATAGTATATTCGGATAAAATGAGTTTTTTTTCTTAATTTAAAAACAAATATTATTTAACTTTTTCAAAACCACAAAAATAAGTTTTATAATTATTTTTCTTTTTTATCGCCAATGCTTCACGACCAATGGATGCCGACTACCACTCCAACCATTGTTGACCACTTCTTTAACTACACGACCACAACTTCAGTCATCAATGACATCTTCGACCACCACTAGTCTGATTATCATCAAACGCCACTCTGACCATCACATTTGATAGGTGCGACCACCTGATCATGATCATCACTCTGAAAGTGTTTGTTGCCAATTCCATCAATCATCATTTAAACCACGATTATTAAAATTATGGCCAAGTAAATAATTATAAATTTTAGATTGTTTAGTTTTTTGAAATAATTAAAATTATTTTAGTATATTTTTTTATTATTAAAAATATAGACTAGTTTTTAATATTAAAACTATAGGTGTTATCAAGATAGTTCTTGCTTCATGATGATAGATGTGTATGAATCTCTAGGTTTTTTTTTTTTTGTTATGTATCCTTCTTTTTATTAAAAATTAGTATGAAAATAAAATATTAAGATTTGAATGAGTTCATATTTTATAAATTTAGTCGTTAATTTTTCAATGAATATGTTTTTTTTTTTTTACTTCAAAGGAATCTCTTAGTTTTTCAATTTCTCTAATAAGAAAAAAAAAGTTAAAAATATGAAAGAGAACATGATGGTGCATGCACAAAATCTAAAGTAAATAGACAAGAGAAACACTGAGAAAAAGATAGGACTAAGAACTTGTATAGCAAAATGTAACATAATTAAACAAGTACATATGGTACATGACACCAAAAATTTTGGACTATAGTCTTTGATTCTAACTCTGAAAAGACCGTCTAAATTTGATATAGTCATTAATTAATTTATAGTTGATGCTTGAAGTCTAATTTGCTTATTGAATTTCTGAATAAACTCTTCCACCCTCTTATTGAGATCCTCATTTGACATCTTAGAAAACTCATTTTCTTCTTCTATTTTTGGTTCTATCTTCATAGACTCTAACCTTCTCACTGAGTTCCTCCTTTCATCAATCACAACATGCTTGGCTCTATTGTGCCTATAAGATTTACTTCTTCGGTAGATTGATCTTGTAGGAAATGTTGCTTTCTCTAATTCATGTTCCTTATGACCATCATCACCATCTACTTGTAATTGAAGTGTTGACTTCTTCTTCTTCTCATTTGCACTATCATCACTAGTACTAATTTTCTTTGGTTGATTTTGTACCACAATTTCCAACACACGTTCGGGGACAATTGTTTCTTTTTCCTCTTGCAAGAGCTTAGTATCTAGCTCTTGGTTGGAATTAATAATACATTGCTTATCAACTTGTAATTCTTCATATGTTGGAATTGATGAGGCATGGTTTCTTATTTCTTGACTATGTTTTACATACTCTTCATGGAGATCTTGTTTTTGTTTGGATGAAGAGAATGCTTCATAGTCAATAGCTATGATGAGGATCAAAGTGTTGGACATGATAAACCAAAATATGTTGTTGTTCAAGAGAGTATAAGGAGAAAGGTTGAAAATATAGAAGATGCATATGTAGATGAAAAGGGAGAAAATAGAAGCAAAGAAAGACAAATTCTTTGCTTTATTAGGGCTACTATTATTTTTTATTTTGTAGTCTTTGATACAATCTTCCTCTAGATATGGTGATTTGGCCATGCTAATTTAAAGCTAGAAGAGTGTGGTATACTATAAAAGTGTGGTATTCTATGAAGATTGAGATTTGGTGGGAGTTGGAAATGAAATGAAATAGAGCTTATATATGTGCTTGGATTGATGATTATTATTATTTGATTGAGTATATATCAAATGATTGATACCCTACATTTACAAATATACCCTCTTTTCTCTCTCTTGTGGCAAGTTTTCGTTCTCTTATATCATTTGAATAATGATTCAATGAATTAAAAATGTGCCAGCTATATAACATGGTGAATAATTTAAACCCTATGATGTGTTTGAGTTGAACATATCTTGGATTCAGCAGTATTTGTTGGAATTTTCCTATTGCTTGACCACAAAATCTACATGATATGTCACATACAAATATCTTAATTATTTGTGTTATGCAAATGAATGTGATAATTATAACTATATATAAATCACATTTCACACAAGGAAGATAAATTATTGGAATGATTGGAGCATGATTACAGGTTACCTTTAGGGTTTAGGTGTCTAGCTAGTTGTTTTTGCTACAATTGTGGCTAAGTGTTTTCTCAATTATTTTACATGATAGCTATGTAACAAGTAAAGGATTAAATTATCATGTATGAAAATGAAAAGAACTGAAAACAAGGGGGAGGTCAAAATAAAATATCATAAATGTCATAATAAGTTGGTGTTGTTCATTTGCGGAGCAAAGTGTCTGCAAAGTCTTCATTCAGCTCTAATGATTGTCATGCATTTGAATAAACAATTCAATTTGATAATTCCTCAAACACATTATTTGAATAAACAATTCAATTTAAAAATTCCTCAAACACATTCATGTGCCAACAAGGTGATCAAACCTAAATTTCTACACGGCAAGCCGAAAAGTTAATTTTATAAGCTATTCAGATTAAACTATAATTACAATTTCATGGGATTTATCTTCTTAACATTAATAGAAAGCATGTATAAATCCACGTGAGCTTACCTCAGTTGATAAGGATATTGCATATTATATACAGAAGCCGAGGTTTAGACACCGAACACCTCATTTTTCCACATTTAATTGTGTGAGCTTTATCAACAAAAAAAAAACATGTATCAATTATTTGGAAAGTCTGGGAGAGCACCAAAGCAACAATAAAATGTAAAAATTAAAAATATTAAAATATTTTGACATCATATCTTCGTCACAATTTTATGTTTATAAGGGATTTTGAGAACAATGGATGATTTTTTTTTTTAAGGAATGTATGAATTTTTTTTATTTTGGCTAAAATATGTTTTTAGTCTTATTTTTGTTAATTTCTCAATTCAGTGCTCTTATATTTCTAATTATTGTAGTATATATTTTTTAAAAAAATTTATAATGTTTTTCCACCTTTGAATTTGAGGTTTATTAGTGCTAATGTGTCATGTTGAATAATAAAATTACAAATCACAAGGTGGTGCGTGATAAAAAAAAATTAAAAATTAAACATGTGGTATGGACCACCTCTATTTTGGTTTACTGCAACCAAATTAACTCATGTCATTTATAATATCGAGTTCAATATAAGATGACATATAATCATGATAATGGAGACTAGTATAAGACAACGACGCCTAACTAACAAATGAGCCACATTGTTTGTTTGTCGTCGGATGAAACACGAACCAACTCTATTATATATCATTCATCAAACTCGTTGTATATGATGTGAAGCAAACTATTTACACTAAAATTACAATGAATAATGTTCAATCTTACAAAGCACACACTAATGAAACACACGACTTGATGTACTGTTAACTTAAACCAGCACACGACCATGATTTCTGTCAAAGCATGGACTTAATAGTTTTTTTTTTTTATAAACAATACATAGTTATATTCTTTTTTTGTTTAGGAAAATACATAGTTATATTCTTGTGAAACTGTTTCATAATGTTTAGTAGTTGTTAAATTTCCTTTTTTCCCTCCTTATTTAAGTTTTTGGATTAAAACTTGCTTGGATATTTATCAATGCATTTCCTACCATTGCGGTGATTCACTATTGACTTGTTAATTTGATAGATTGTGACGTCTTCTTCATCTTCTCAACCTATAGCTAATTCATGTTTGTTTTTTCCTTTTCCTTTTATTTAGTACGTTCAAGAAATCATTTGATTAGATATTTTATCTCATATGAAATTACTAAGTTTATATCACAAATCTTTTTATCTGAATTTTTTATCCGAGGTTGCTCATGGCACTTTCCAAACCAACAACGAACATATACATCTCTTGTTTTCAAACGCCACACTTTTATCTTTATCTCTCTTTCAATCACATAACTTTTTTTAATCTATTTTTCTCTCAAAGTGTATACTCCTGTGAAGGTGTCAAACAAATATTTTCTTTTGCAAATTCCCGTAAGATAACTTGCGGAATTGTCTAGAATTTATACCGAAAATCGCATTAATTTGATATTATTTCATAAGAGAATCTTTATAATTCATCCTGATCTAGTGCCACATATTGATTCCTCATGGTACAAGGTCATTTCCGTACCAAAACGTAGACTATATACTTCTTCGTCAAGTCTCATTTACAACTTTGAATAACCGGACCAACCACTCACTTTGTGACGGATGCAAAAATATTGTGTTTGGATCATGTAGTGTAGTAGAAGATTTAGAGCTATCTCTAAATCTAACGATTTCTCCAACTGCAACACTATACTTTAGTCGTAATGAATCTAAGTTTAAATATTTTATACAAACTTTCAATAGTTTAACCTGACTCAACATTTATTCTGCTTGATTTGACGAAATTACGACTCAAACGAGATTAAATAAACGAAAGATCTTGTCGAATTCGATTTCAAATGGTTGAATCGGCTCATAATCAAATTTGTAAATATTCTACAATCTTTTCCATTATATTTTATTTTCTTAACAAACAATTGAGACTCAAACTAACATGAGTGGTCTTGTGACTAAATATGCCATAACATGTTTGTCTTGATAAGTTTATATTCGCGGTGAATTTGCCAGAATCATTCTAAACAACAGTTTTTTCAAATCAACAAAATACAAAAATGTACTTGATCAAATTCACGTGACTGAACCATACCAAAGAAAACACGTCCTAGATTACTCTGGGCTGGGGAGACCCAATGTAAATTTTTCCAATTAAATACCCTATGTTCTCGAACTTTCACTAGCTTGTAGTTGTGGCTGAGCTGAATGATAAACAAGCGTGTGATTGAACCAAATGTATGACTTTGATATTCTGAATAAAGACACTTGTATGATGTAAAAACACAAGTTTATGATTCATCTAAATAATCAAGAGATGTTTGACTAACGATGAATGATGTCTAGCAAGTTTTACGTACTTATCATTGTCCGTAGATTATTGTTCAATCATGACATATAAAAACGGAAATCACATGACCAAAAGCTAAGCAATCATTTACAAAAATTATGAGTAACTCTTCTTAATATTAATCTTAATCTTGTACAATTCAATTAATATAATTGTGTTTGTGGGTCCTTTTTCATAAACTCTTTTCATTCTTGTGACACTCAGCTTGACACATGTAACATACTAAAGCCTTGAACATGGCACGCAAAAGACAAATCCATAACTTTGTGCCGCCTACAAATTTTTTTGTTCATTTAATGCTTACTTGGCAAACAGTACCCTTAAATTTTAATCAAGATTAAATCAATAAATATATTTATGCCAAATTCCAAGATGGTGACATTAGATTGTGTGGCACACATATCTTTAAAATAAGATCTCAAAATTGGAATTTGCATAAGATTAGCAGAATTTTGTTTCTTAATGGGTCTTTTTCACGTTAATCAAATTAGTTGGTGTCTAGTCTAATGTAACTTTTCAATGCTAAAAGATTTATATACAAAGGGAAAAACAAAATAGATAAATTTGTCACATATAAAAGACTAGGGTATTAGAATCCTTAAAACTTTATTTTTTCATCCTAAACTCCTTGAAGTAATTTGTTTATGATATCATAGGGTACTAGTGTAAGCCTCTCTTTTAAATGAAATTTAAATTTATAGAAATTTAACTCATCTCATTAAAATGTGTATGTAAACTTCGACGAAAAAAAATGTATATAATAAAGAAGAGTGTCTTAGAAGTTAGAGATGGTGTTAAACTGTTAATAATATGGTTAATGTTTGATAGTTCTGATCATAAAAAAAAAGTTGATACTATATGTTCTTTATTTTAGTGGTCCTTAATTTTAAATGGTGAACTTGGTCATATTCACAATTTATTAATATAATCACAACACTTTTTTATGAAATAATTACGACAATGTTAGGGAACAAGAATTCGTGGGATACAACATTGGAAAGAGGGTTGTCATTTTGCGATTGGTTAATTATGTCTTTCTTGCGTGATCAAATGACCTAAAGATCATGCATTAATTATTAAACCCTACTTAACAAGACTTTATAGTCAGAGGAAGAACACACCAAGAACAGCCAAAATATAACAGCCAAAAGTTAAAGAAGATGGATTTCATCTGTTTCATTGATGCTTACTCACGGAAACACGGAGGCTGTAATCTTGGGTTTAAGATAAGGATGGATTTATGTTCTAAGTTCATTAGCATATGCTAATATAAAAATATAGAAATTAGGTTGACATGATTTGCAAATCATTATTGTTTTATAAACTAGACCATCGACCCGTGCTATCGCACGGGTCATATCGAAAGTAATATTTAGCGGTAACATGTAATAAAACAGTTTAGTTAAATGTCATAATTGTTCTAATTAAATCCATAATATTAATTAACATAGACATTGGTATTATACCATATCATATTATATCCATGACATCAACCTTGATATTGTAACATGACATTGACCCGGCACATATTTTGATCTTTTAATTAGAATGAACAATAAATGCGATTATCATTGAAATTTTGATTACCCAACATTCTCCACAATTTACGTTAATTGGTGTATATTCTCATCGTTTCAAGGGGGCACATGAGAACCAAACTTCTTTATTATGCAGGAAAACTATATACACTCTCCGGTCACAATTATAAGCAAAAATTAGCATGTTAGATTTATTCATTAAATGATGTATAAAGTGTATAATAAAGACTACATACGATCATTTAATGAATGTATCTAAAATGTTAATTTTTGCTTATAATAGTGACCGGAGGGTGTATAATTTAAATCAATCAATGGCATGCAGAGTCAAAACAATTAACAGAAAATACTCCAAATTACACGTTATATACTCAAAGCTTATTCAACGTTAGCGAAAATATATCATCTTTAATGCAATTATATTATGAGAAATTATGGTTGGGAAATATGATTTGATTTTAGAATAATTAGGGAGGAGCGCATAACATATGGCCAAAAAAAAAAACATATTAGACTATAGATGTGGATGAAATTAAGTTAACTGTTACAATTAGGGAAAACAATTAGGTAAATTATTATTTGACTTTATAATTGCAACTGTTTAAGGCAATTTGTTTAGCGCGGTTGTTCCTTTCCAAAAAAAATAGAACCTAAATTGCCATGATGGGAGGAAGGATTAAATTGCAAGCAATATAGGGCGGGGTAATTCCTTTCAAAAAAAAATGCATAAAATTAGGAACATATTTTGACTTTAGATAAACATTAAATGCAAAAGTGTGGATAGAAAAATTAGATTAAAATTAGGTTAAGTATAGCGAGACAGGTTAAGATTTATTAAAATTTAGGCTTAATAAGGTCTATGAATAGTCCCTAAAAAAACAGGGCATTTGATATCCAATATCAATTAATGGAAGCAAAATTAAATTATCAATGCTTAGTGGTGAAAATGTTGAGAAGAAGGTATTAAGGCTCGAGTTCGAATCCCTTCAAAGGCTTTTTTCAATAAAGACTTTTTAGATTAATTGCGTGGAGAAAGGAGAGAAATTTTTAAATTAGAATTAAGGTTTAATTAGAGTTAAGTATAACTTGACCAGTTAAGATTTATAAATAAGAGAAGAGATAAGAGATTAGAGTTAGGGTTTGATTAGGGTTAAGTATAGTTTGACCGATGAAGATTATGAATACTCCCTCAAAAAAAAAAAACAGGGCGTTTGATATTGGATATCAATTAATGGAAGCAAAATTAAATCAAGAAAATTGTCAGTGGCTTAGTGGTGAAAATGTTGGGAAGAAGCCGTTAAGGCTCGGGTTCAAATCCCTTCAAAGGCTTTTTTCAATAAAATGTTTTTAGATTAATTGCATGTAGAAAGGAGGGAAATTTTTAGGTTAGAATTAGGGTTAAATATAGCTTGACCACTTAAAGTTTATAAATAAGAGATTTAAGTAAGTGGTATTCTTTTGAGTATGAAAAATCACATAAAATGAATAGCCAAAAAATAGTTCTTTTAAAATGGATAAAAAAATTGGCTGGATTTGAATATCCAAATAATTTATTTGTAAAAGATTGCATATAAATTGATTTTTGTCTTCTTGAATAAAATTGTAGGATCATTCTTGAGCAAAAATAAATAAATTGTAGCTCCATTGATATTGTAATTGTAAATATCATAACAACCTTCTATGATTGAGCGTGTGTTTGGTTATGCGGTGGCGAGAATTGATTTTGAATGAATTGATTTTATCGAATTAATTTTAGTTAAAAGTGAGTTGAATGCAAAGTAATTTATGTTTGGTTATCTTCCTAATAAAAGTGATTTGAATGAAAAGTGTTGTTTGGATATTTTGTGTTAAAACTGCTTTTGGGTGTGTAAATGACCAAAATAGGTTTTTTTTTATATTTTAAACTAGATTTCATTTATTTTTTGCTACAAATTTCATTCCATTTTTAGTTATTTAATTTTATACTGCAATACTAAATTTAATAGAATTGCTTAAAGATTAATTAAAAAAACATTTGGTAACTAAAATTCATATTATTATTTTTGTAAAACATAAAATTTAACGGGTATTTATTCAGAAAAATAAAAAATTAACGAGTGCATAGGGCCATTAATTAAGAAAGACTTTGGGATGGGCCTGTAATTAGAAAGCAAACAAGATATCACGCTTTCCTTAAACAGTGTCATCTTCAACCTTTAGATTTCTGCAACAACCAAAAAATAATAATTCATAGCAACACAAAAAATCAGCAAACTTCAATCAATAGAAATATGGAGTAATGAATTTCTGAAGGGTTTTTTCAAATATAAAAAGGTATGTGAAAGAAAGTGATTAGATTCAAGGGTAAAAGAGACAAATTGATGTTATGTGTTTCCAAGGTAGGGAGACTCGATTTCAAAAAGCTAGGAGGAGCAGCTTCACGAAAAATCGATTCTACAGATGAAAAGCGTGACGGCGGTGGAGTCTTGGTGGAGAGCCAAACAAGTCAAAATCGCTTTTGGTGATGTTGACCGTGCGTTGGAAGAGTTTCACCGCGTAACCAAACATGGACTGAATTGAATTGCATAATTCACACTTAGAATAGTTTTGGAAGTTAGTTATGTCTTGTCTGTTGTATGAAATAAAATCGTGCAATCTTCATACGTTTTTTTTGTACAAAAGAGGGTCAAAGACCCAACAGAAAATTAAACAACTAATTGAACATGACTAGGAAAATAAGTCTAAGAAATGTCATAAAAAAGAAACTTATGGAACTCACTAGGTGGATACTCCAATCTAGCAACAGCAAAAGAGTCTAGAGAAAGGCTAAAGGTTGTCAGCCAATCGGCACAACGATTACCCTCCCTCCAAGTATGACGAAACTGGACATGCCAATCTAAAGCCAAAAGATTACGAATACGCCGCACCAAGTAGGAATGCATCCACTAAACTTACAACTACCAGTAACCATATCAATAAGAGTTTTAGAGTTGCTTTCCACAATGAGTTGTGGAATATGATCTCGCCAAGCCATATCCAAACCAAGGTACATGCCCTACAATTCAGCATGAAACGCGTCACACACTCCAACCTTTCTAATGTAGCCTTTTAACCATATTCCATCACAGCTGCGAAAAAAGCCAGCACAACCTGAATTCTCTCCACCACCTTTGCAAGCACCGTCACTGTTGGATTTTATCCATCCTTCAAGGGGTTTATCCCAACCCACGTAGATCGTCTCTTTTCGTTGAAGATTGTGATGAGGCGAAAGGGTTGAAAAAAGGTTTATTTGACTAGGAAAGTTTTGGATCACCATGACAGGGTTGTTTGGCTGGTGAAAATCATTTTCAAAGATAGCTTTGTTTCTCCACGTCCATAAGAACCAACAAGATGTTATGAAAACGGTCTTCTAGTTTTTAGTAGTTGCACATATCCCACGCTTGCCAAGGTTGTTGAAATTCCAATCCCTGCAACGAAAAGTAAACAAATCAGTTATAAAACGAGATGGAACTAAGCGGAGCCATACCCGAGTTGCATAGACACAACCCTGGAGCACATGAATGGTAGTTTCATCTTCTCTCCCACATCTAGAACAAAGTGGAGATATGCCCACTTCCCACTTGCTCTACGAAAACTGGTAAGGATGCACTCCTGGGTTGCAAGCCAGATAAAAGTTTGAATACGATGAGGTCCTTTCCAGTCCCTTAAAGAATTTCAATCTCCTTCCAAGGCATTAATATCTCCATGTTGCAACCTATAAGCACTTCGAATGGTAAATTGATGAGTATTATTGCCTTCCCATAACATCAGGCCCATCTGCATCAATTGGGGTTGGTAAAGAAACCACTTGATTCACAATATTGGTTGGCAAATTTTCACTCAAAAAATTTAGGTTCCAAACTCCCTCTGCATTCAAAACATCCCGCACAGAAATGGTAGTATCGATGAAATTTTGGGAAGCTAACGGGAGGAGCTAACTCCTGTTAGGGACCCACTTATCAAACCAAAAATTTGCATTTCTACCATCCCCTATTTTCCAAACAACATGGTGTTGAAAATCATTCCAAACTCCAACCAAAGCTTTCCACAGGGGGGAATCATAAGGCTGAGAGTTGCTAGAAACCCTAAGATCGTTATTTCTACCATACTTGCTGATAAGAACTCTGCACCAAAGCTCATCTGAATTATTTATGAGGTTCCACATCATCTCCATCAAGAAAGCTTTATTCATATGTTTATATATATATATATATATATATATATATATATATATATATATATATAAGTTGGAAATTTATTAATAATGGTCCATATGAACTGAAATTATCCACCTTTCATAAAGTGTTAAGCTAGAAAACCGACACGATCGTGTGCTAGTGATAGGCTCTAAAGGCTATCACCAATAAACAACTACGAATATCAGAGAAATTGAACTAAATAAAGAAGATAAAATTAACTAATAAAATAAAAGTCATTTGTTCATTAATTTTGTTTTTTTAGCAGGATGGCAAATACACTACATGGATAATAATTTAATAAGTCATTTAGAATAGTCTGATGACGTTGACTTTAAATTAAATTTTAAATTTTAGATTATAGTAATACTAATCGTCTCAAGGTCTCTGTTCTGGTTTAATTTCCCTTCAATGTCAATTTTTGTAGATTAATCATACAACGTTCTAATATAGCTTTAAAGGGAACTCCATAAATGGATGATGAGATTAAACTCTTGGAATTAGTTGATCTTTGGCCATATACCAAATATTAAAAATAAAAATATAATGGGCCTAAGAGCTAAAGGATGCCCAATTAAACAAATTACAATAAAACTCAATTAACAATATAATTTCTACATAATATGCAAATTATGTATGTAAATAACCAAGTAATTATGCTCAGGTAATTAATGAGCTCCATCAATAGACGAATCATTCTAAAAACCCAAATTTGGTTTCATTGTTGAATAATTTTGAACTTCAAATAGAAAGGTTAATACTAAAAATTATATTTTTATTGAAAAACAACATCAATTATTAAATGATTATCTATTTAATGTAAAATGCACAAGTTTTAAAGAAAATACAATTTTGAACTTGATAACATGTACAAGTTTATACATAATAGAAAAACCTAAGTTATATGTTTAATCCTAATCAATTCCATGCTCTATCACCTAGCGTCGGAAAATAACACCATACAAAGTTTATACAAGAAATAAGTGCCACAAGCATAATTGGCACCACCATTTAAACAAACAACACCCCCATACTCTTAAGACAGCCAAAACAGACCACCAACACAACAAAGACCACTAATACATACTAGCATAAGGCCTTTAAAACACCATAATTGCCTCAAGATAACCACATATACTAGCGTTCGAGTATAATAATCCCCTTTGTCACGTTTGGATTAGGAGATTTTTTAAGATAAAGTAATTTTAAATTTCTTCTATACACATATCTCTCTATTAGTTTTTAAAATGTCTTGTATAAAATTTTACTTTAAGCCTCAATAAACATTGGTCCGGCCCTGAATTGCAACACTCTTTCAAAATTTAAGAACAAATGAATCATATAATTTCTTTTATAACTTCACTTTAATGGGAGATACTATATGTCCCGAGGAAAAATACAGCGAAATTATCCTGAATACAATGCAGTCATTAGGTTTATCAATTGATTAAAAAAAATACATGAGCAGATGAAAAATAAAGGGGTCCACCCCCATACACATTTGTAGATCGTGATTATCTCGGGATGAATTTTCTCGATGTATGTATCACTACCCTTTAATAATTATGTGAATTAAACAAATGAACATGTGTTTATAATTATGTGATTTTTTTGCATAAGAATATCAAATTTCCTTATAAATTCATTTTAATATTATTTTTTCCAATGCCAAATAATAGATTATAAATTCTCTAAACAATCTAATATCTATTTAAGTTAAAAAAAAATTAAAAAAATCTTGTACTTGCAAGGATTTCTGAAACCTGAACTTCAAAACTACCTTACAGAATATTAATTAACAAAAATAAAAAAGTTGAAAAAACATGTACTGTAGACATTGTTGGCAATAGTTCACATGAGTACACTGGCTAATGAATAATGAGTAGAGGTTATTTCAATTCAAAAACTGAAAAAAGTTGTACATGAGTTGATGGATTGAACAGAGAAAGAATGTGTGTGTTGATTGATCATCACTCTATTGCTTTGTCACAGTCTTACAAATACAATGTCATGTCATATCAATTCCACATTTATCTGAATTAACCATTTAACTATTCTTGAACTAGAAATATGTATTGCTACTTATAGCAACTATTTTTGTCTTTCACTCTCTCTCACACCCTTTTCCATGCAAACTTTCACTGTCATTATCACATTATCAATTTTTAGCAACTTAAAGGCAACAGTTTTGATTTTTTCTTTGCAGCTTTCAACTGCTGACATAACAAAAAAATGAGATGCTTAGAATTAACTTTACATTCTTCTCCTTTGCCATCACCACAATTTAAGAAAGTGGATCTTACCCTTTTCAATTCTCTCCAAAAAATCAAATCTTTACAAGTCCAAGATTAAGGTTGTAGTAGTCAAACATTGTCTCAAAAAAATGTCTTATTTCTTGTCTTATATTCTCTTTGTGTTCCTTTTGTTTACAAGCAATGTAATACAAGGTGATCAAGAAATGGTGATGGAAGAGAAGGAATTATTAGGATTGTTTGAAGTGATGGAAGCACTTTTAGATGAACCTGATTTTTCACAAACACATCCTCAACCATGTACTGAAACAACATGGCCAGGAATTGAGTGTGAAGTTAGCATTGATGACAATGATACACAACAAATCTTTCATGTCACAAAGATTCACATTGGTCCTGATATATCACCTTGTAAACCCTCTGCTTATTTGTCACAATCCCTTTTGAAACTAACTTTTCTGAGAACACTTTCACTTTTTAACTGTTTTGTTACTTCACATGTCACACTACCCAAGACTTTGTTTGGTCCTTTTTCTTCCTTAGAACACCTTGCTTTGCAATCTAACACAAAACTCTATGGAGAAATACCTTCAAGTTTGGGTTTTGTACCTAATCTTAGAGTCTTAAGCTTGTCACAAAACAGCTTATATGGAAGCATTCCAAAACAAATTGGAGGTTTGGCTTTTCTTGAACAACTTGATTTAAGTTATAATAATTTCATTGGTCATATTCCCAATGAAATTGGAGGGTTGAAAAGTTTGACCATTTTGGACCTTAGTTGGAATAAATTTGAAGGCAATCTACCTAACTCTATTGGAAAAGTTCAACTTCTACAAAAAATGGATTTGAGCTCAAACAAGCTTAGTGGAAAATTACCTCAAGAATTAGGCAATCTCAAGAGGTTAGTCTTGCTTGATCTAAGTCATAATTTTTTTAGTGGCCCAATTCCTGAAAATTTGCAAAGTTTGAAACTTTTAGAGTATTTAATCATTGATGACAACCCCATCAAAGCTATGATACCTCACTTTATAGGAAGCCTTTGGAATCTCAAATCATTGAGCTTTTCAGGGTGTGGATTAGTTGGTTCAATACCAAATTCATTATCTTTGTTGAAGAATCTTTCAGCTCTATCCTTAGATAACAATAGTCTCATTGGAACAGTTCCAAAAAATCTAGCTTTGCTACCAAACTTAGACCAGCTTAATATAAGTCACAATGAGTTGAATGGAGTTCTACATTTTTCAAATGAGTTTATTGAAAAGCTTGGTGAAAGGTTAGATGTGAGAGGAAACAATGCACTTTGTGTTGGTGATGATAAGACAAACAAGAATCTCTCTTTATACTTGGAAATTCAATCTTGTGTGGGGTTGAGGCCTAAAAATGACAAATCTTATGATGAAGATCCAGCAGGAATAAAGCCAACATGGATCAAAAGCAACATGAGTTCATGTTCAACATATTTGGATCTGCAAGTCATGGTTTTATGTTTTTTCTTTAGTTTCCTTAATTTGTGTTTGTGAAAACTTGGAATGTATTTGCTTTACTCATAATATCATAATTTTACCCTTAATCATATCTATATTTGGGTACTGAAACTTTATCTCATTAAAGTGCTTTCATAGGCAATGTGTTTTTTTCCTTTCATAGGTAATGTTTTTTTTGCCTTTCATAGGTAATGTTATTGTTGGTGATTTGTGTCCATGACAATATTATAAAGTAAATATCAAGTTGGTTGTTGAAAATAATTTTTAGAATTCTAGCTTCTTCAAGAAAAAGATATTAGAATCATAAAATATTATTAAGTTGGTTCCTTTCTTTGTATTTGTTATCAAATGCATCACTAATATTATTGATTTAGTTTCAAGTTTATACATCATATATTACTTTCTTCCCGACAAGTGTCACTTTTATCCATTTCACAAATATTAAAAAAGGTCATGCTAACAATGAAATAATACTATTAGAAAAAATTATAATTTATATTATCCCTTTTGAAACAAATTTCTTTTTATAAAGTGACAATGCATTGAGAAGTATCAATTTTATGACACTGTAGTTTCTGCAAAAACCAATAAATTGATAATGTGAGGGAGTATCAATATCAAGTATTTTGTTTTGTTGGAAATCATGCTGTGACCGTGAGGAGGTGTTGGTAACCCCACCTTAATTGTGATATGACTTTGGTTGCCTTATGTTGGTTTGTCTTTGAGGGAGTGAATTTAGTCTCACAATGATTAGATAGGAAGCTTGATCAGAGTTTATAAAGAGGAGGCATTCCTCATCTTACAAGCCGTTTTTGTAAAGATGAGTTAAGCCTAAAATTTCAACAGTTTTAACCGAGAATTATATTGAACTCCGATTTTCAACTCGTTAACTTTTCCTAACATTTAGTTCAATTTAGTTCAATTATCCAAAAGAAAATAAAATCCTAGTACCAATTCAAAGACAGTTTTGAATATACCACATAAAATTCGATGCAATGGTAATGTTTGGTGGCAGATAATTAGTGGGTATAATTAATACTAGTACTGTATTTACATGCAATGGTGAAGGAAAAAGATTCACAGTTTTTGGAGTTTTGCATTTGATTTTTGTTATTTTTGGGAAAGATGTGTCACAGCTCCCAAGTCATATCCCCGAGTGTTGTTGTCTGTAGCAGCCTTTGTGAAAGAACTGTCGGTTTCTGATACTAATTGAGCATGCTGCTGCTGCTAGCTGCAACCACTCTTCATAAAGATTAACTCTTTCAATACTTGTTTTGGTACAAAGGAGACACAGAGAATCTTTTAAGTAATTCCCAATTTTTACCAACAACTTGTTAAGTTTTAACACAATAAAGTTGTGTAAAATGGAGGGACCAAAGAATTAACAAGAAAAGTTATATGGTCTGTTTCCTTCTACTTGTTCTCTTCTTAGCAGTGAATATGCTAAGTACGTCTTAAAATTGTTAAGCGAGGATTATCTGTTTGTTTGGCTTAGCTCTTATAGTATAGTGAATATGCAAATTACTACTTAAAATTATGAGTCAGGATTTAAATGTTTGTTTTATTCTGCTGTGAAAAAACATGATTTTGAATTGATGAAAAATGAATTCAGTGTAAAATTATTTATGTTTAGATATATCCATGTAAAATTGATCAGTTGAATATGAATAAGCTAAGAAAATGATTTGTAGAGTCAAACTTTAAGTCATAACCAATTTTAGAAACAAAATCAATTATACTAACACCCTAGTTGCAACTTGCCACTAAACTTAATGGTTTTATTCTCATTGATCATGAATTGTTTCGAAACATCTTAATTTAATCTTGTTAGATGTGTACGATTTGTTCCTTAGCAAAAAATAAGTTGATTTGGAACATTTATGAGTTTCGAAGACATATAGAACAATATATCTACATGTGTTGGATACGGGACACGCCTTAACCTAAAAGGGTCATAGATGTAGATAATTTATATCAAGTTCTAGTCGTCCCCAAGAATATTTTATTTTGGCAGAAATCCGACCTACATGTTTCGTAGTGTTTTGAATAAATGAGATTGCACTGTACTTTATAAGTTTATACATCTTTTTTTTTTTTTTAGCAATAAGTTTAAGTTTATACATCTCTAACAATGTAACCTTCGGTTTTTAAATTTGGAAGGTAGAACTACTTAAATTTTAAATAAATTAAATTGATAAATAGAATTTAATGTTATTAGTATTTCATCATTGTATTTTGAACTCACCTCCAGAAAGATGGAGACAAGTTTTTTGAAGCCAATGTCAGTATAATAAATGTTGGCAACAAGATGGAGACAAGTAACGTTACCAAGTACGAGGCAATAATAATCACTAGGGAAAAATTGGCAGAGATGATACTATATGACTACTATGTATGCATAGTGCTGAGAACCACTCTTCAATCCTATTCCATTCTCAATGATTTCTGTGTTCTATTTTTCTCAACTTCCATTTTTATTTTCATTTTTATTCAAAATCTGAGTTTCCTTCCTTTTCATTAGTTAGTGCATCTTTAGTGGTTTAGGTGTTGGGTTAACTAATTTGAGTTTTGTCTGTTTGTTTCTACTATGACTTGATATTGGCAAATTCTCATTTTACTTTGCAGGAAGAAAATTAAACTTGTCTCGGTTTAGTAGGTGACAAAAAGATTTTGAAGGGAACTATTTGTGATGGAAATAAGATGAAATGCTAATTAGGAATAATGTAGTCTTTAAAAAAAATCAATCAAGTAATTGAATTCAATAGCTAATGAGCTTCACTAAAAAACGAATTGTTTGGAAAACCTGATTTCGATTTTCAATAGAACAATTATTGGTTATATTTTACTTCCCTCCATATCAAACTTCATATTACCATGGCTCATTTTCCCTAAGAATTGGAAAATCAACACCAAAATCTTCTCTAATTAACATTTTCATTGTTTTAAAAAAATACATGCAATTGTTTTTTATTTATATAAAGGGTATTATTGGTATTTGAAAGGATTTTTTAGGGTAGGATCTATGAAGGGGTGCATAAAGATTTGTCTGGTGGGATAGCCATGGTGGATTGTCCAGTTTGAAGACCAATGGATTAGCCCACATATCTCAACATTAAAAATGGACGATGATTTCTTTTTACACTCCCTCAACATCTTCCAAGAGTTATCTATGTGTTAAAATTTAAATATAAAAAAAAAAATTCCAATTTTTTAAGGGCCTAAACTTTTGATATTATATTTTTTATTTGAAATTTCAATTATATAATAATTTTTAATTAAGTTCTTTTGTTTTATCAAATCAATGTTTTTTCTCTTAAAATTTTATGTGTTACAGTTGAAAATTAATTTCTCTAAAATATCCATACAATATAATTAATAAAATGCATATTGCTGTAGTCAGTAGATGTCTAAGTAATTTGATGATGTATAAAAAATAATCAAATCTCAACCAAAATTATGGATTAAATATAAAAAAAAAATTGTTAATCAAGAAATCAGATTTATCACAAGTATATGTTTGCATTTGAATCTCAAAAGAGTGACTATAGTATAATAAACAAATTATAATTCATGATCTTTGATGGATCTATTTTACAATGGCAGGATTTGAATATGGTTAAAACATTTAAAGTATATGTGAAGACAAATACCTTTAATATTTTAAACCGTAATTCTTTCAACAACAAAAAAATGAAAATGTATGCATAAATAAAAAAAAACCTTGCAAGGTTTAAAAAAGAAGAAAAAAAAACTGATTCAAATTAAATATGCTATGCTAAAAAAAATAAGGACGAATTTGATCTTGCTAGTGATGATATGGAGATGCTTCTTGGACCCTATTCTTTCTCTTCTGTAGAAACCTTTGCAAAGATCTTTTCATGGAAAGACCTGGTCCAGGGCTATACAATTGATGAGGAGATTGCACTATTGTTGGTGTTGATGGCTCTGACCCCATTTGTGTCATCGCTTTTTCTTGCACCTTAATTCTATTTGCCAGCATTAAGATGGATTTGGCCTGCACGACATTCACATTAACACATTAATTTTTTTGATAATAAAGAGATAATTATTCTTTCACTTTCTTATCCGAAATAATTGACCTTATACTGCATAACACATGAAGAACATGCACAAAGAACATTGGTATATATGCACACATATATTGTGTGCAATTATTAAAGTCAAATTAGTAACAAAGTCTATGAACTATAAAGTTTGAAATTTCTTGGAAACTTGCCAATTAGCTTGCTTTAAACAAAATCAAACAAACATATCAAAGCTTGCTTTGCATCAAAGTCGAGAAATATTTCCACTCACACCAAACTTTATTTACAAAAATGAACGCAAAATTATAAAACTACTTTGAGTAGTAGTAAGTTTCACATTAAACTTGAAATATATTCAAGATGTCATGGTCATGCACCACATATAGGAACCTACCACTTACTATCTCTTTCGTGGAGTATATCCTCAATTTTCTTTTTAAGGTTTCACCACCAACTTGTCGGCAACGACCAATTTATAAAAACGTTTACTATATTTCTGTCTTAGGTTAAGTGCTATGCACGGTTTCATTTGACTAATTAATTGCTAGAAATATTATTACTCGCTTTGTTTCTCTATACATACCTTTTAAAATTATTAAAATTATTTTCCACAGATAATTTTATTAACAAGTAAATTTTAAATATTTCTACCAAAAATATATTTTAGAGCTTATACAAAACAACTTATACAAATAAATAAGCTTACAATTTATAAAGATATAATTTTTGTTAATGAGAACTTACAAATTAAAATAAAAACTTATTTATTTATGTAAGCTATTTTTCATAAGCTCAAAAGATAAACTCAATCCATATAGGGCCATAATATGAGACTCATAACATGGGGCAAAGGGAGTAAATTACTTTTTTTTTTGTGGTGGAAGGGAGTAAATTACTAAAATATCACTAAAGGTTACTTATTTTGAAATTGATTTTATTGATGAAGGATTAAATGAATGTTAAAAAAATCCGAAACACAAAAATAACAGATACTATATATTGTTATTATTGAAAGAAATTAGAACGAAAAATTGTGAAGATCAAAGTGATAATGCCTTCCATTTGGAGAAAAAAAAAAAAAACTCAAACTAAAACCAAAACAATGAATTAGGCTGGGATTAGATTAGACTTTCCTTTGATCCATGAATGAATATGATAACCTTTTCTTAATACCCTTAACATGAGGGTCTCTAACAACGAATATTCTAATATTCTATTGAGTTTACTCCTCATTTTGTGGTAGATATGAATCAAATCAGACACATAATAGAATAGTATATATAGTATCTCATCATGAAAATCAAATCAGACACATATAAAACTAAGAAGATGAAAATGATACTGTCGCATACATATCTTATCACATGGAGAATCATATCATCTTCAAACAGAGGCCAATCAAATCAAATGGTAACATAAAATAATATATAAAGATATATTTACCTGAATCTCAGTGACATCAGTAACACACATCTTGCCATCGTAGAAAATGGTCAGTGGCTGTTGCTGATTTTGCATTGGAGTACTCTCATTACTATCTTCTTCTTCCACCCTTTGGACAAATTAACAAAAAAACTAATTCAATATCCAAAGAAAACAACAATCACATAACAAATTAAATTGAAAAATGAAAAGGAAGTACAATCAAAGAAAACAAATTTTGCTTACATGGGGTGATTTTGGTGATTACTAGAATTGTATGGTGGAAAAAGGCATAGTTCCAAGTTGCAATTCCTCCTCATGTTTTCAATATTTTCTAAAGAGATATTGAGATTTTAGAGAGAGAAAGAGAGATATGAAGCAAAAATGTGTTAAGGAATATAGAGAAGAGAGTAGGTAGGTATATATAAATGGAATTAGAAATGTAAATTTCGGCGTGGAAACGGCTGAGAAGGACAGACACCGAGGTTCAAGTTGAGCTGTCTTGTAGATTTGTACTGCTGTCATACTATTAAGAAATAGAACATGTGTTTTTAATTTGTGTTTTCAACATTGAAAAGGATAGATAGTAGAATTAGATTATAGCATGTGTTTAACGTATTTTATAAATAATAATTTGTGTCACGTTTTCGTGTGTTTACGTTCTGCACACGAAACAGCACACCACAACTATGTCACTACTTACTCGTGTCGGCACCACGGGATCATCTCTTTACAATTAATTGTTGTTTGGATTAATTGAAAGAACACAAATCACGTGAGATTTGGTTTGCAATGGTTTGAGGCCCACATAGTCCCGTGTCTCATTGAGGTAAACTGCTCTTCTCCCCTGTAAAATTACTCATTTTCTTATATAAGTAACTGTTAATTATCCGTCGGTATTTTTTAATGGTAGTCAATTGTTATTGGTACTTTTAAAATCGGTTAAACTGACATAAAAAATAATTAAACTGATTTTAATAGTGTCGACGATAATTAACCGTCGTTGAAAAATGTCGAGCAATGGATAACTGCCAATAATATAATGGAGAAGAAATATTTTTCTCTTCAGGCCTAGTGGGAGCTAAATTATGTTAGATGGTAGTTATGTATGAGGTGTATTAACAATTGTTGTATTGCATTGACCTTTGCTATTTTGGCCTTGTACCGTGTAAAATTAGCTTGTACTTTTTCCGTTTTAAAATTAGTGTCGTTTTAGTCAATTGTACACAAATTAAGAAATTGAATGAAATAATCATTAGACATAACATTTTTACTAAAATGTCCAAGAAAAAGACAAAATTAAAGTTGCATTGAAAATTGTGCGAGAGAAAAGTTTGAATATTTATTGAGGGTAAAGTTGGGAGAAAAAAATTAAAGTTGTATTGAAAATGTAAAGCGACACTCATTTTAAAACAAGTTTTTTTTGCTAAAGTGACACTCATTTAAAAACGGAGGGAGTATAAAAGACGTAATGCATTGTGACTTTTGAGTAACCAATCCAATTTTATACTGAAACTAGTTAAAAACTCGTGCATCGCACGAGTTGAAATTTGAATTAATATTGAATTATTAAAATTTGAAAAATGTATTTTCACAATTAATTTATGAATCGGAAATAATGAGTTTTGGATAATTTACACAGATATATCAACCACTAAATTACAGTACTTTGATTTGACAATGGACAACAATTACACACAATGTACATTAAAAAGTGGGAAGCATCAATAATAACAGTGATACCTAAAGAAAAGAAAATATTTTATCACAAAATAGTATAAATTCCCTCTTATGTAATGTGTTCCGTCATTGGAAGTTTTGAAATAAAAGAGAAAAAAAGAAAGTGACATATTTGTAATGGGTCCCTTTAGTTAGACCAGTGTATGTTTTGGTCCTACTTGAACCAGTTAAATGACCTGATATTACAGGTTGTGTTCAAGTTACCCCGTACCATACACCTTATCATAGAAATACACGGTAGTAAACCTTTTCAACCAAATAATTTACAAAGTTATTATTTTTTCAGATCTATTAACCATCTACAAACTTAAATTGAATGTTCAGTAAGACAAACAATTTTTTCAAACAAATTTTCCAGATCCAACCTTGCTACTCTTTCCCTCAGCTTCACGTGTTTTGTTTAAGGGTGCACAAAAACAACTCTCCAAATCCCCAATTTTTCCACTCTAGAAACCTCATAGATTCTTTCCATTACCCAAAACTAAGACTAATCAATCTACATATTCGTGTGTTTCTCAATACTTCTCAATACTTTAGTATAAAGTAAAAACTCTCCAACCCACTTTTATTTGTTCGCGTAAATTCACATGAATTCATAAACTACTAACTCAGTGATTTCTTCATGGCCTAGCCAATACAAATACTCTCCTCTCAAATCTTAATTTTCACATCCATTCATTCAACAATAATGTCATTATAAAAAAGGGTTTTATTTTAATGGCATAAAAAAAGGTTACTAAATGTTAGATTAAACAATTAGTTTTTTAATCATCAATTATAGTTTGAAAGGAAAATTCCATCATAAACGAATTGTAATAAATTGAATGATTCGGTGCATGTTAACATGGTTCGATGCGGGATCTGCGAAATCTGAGAATGAAGAGACCAGTGGGAAGGAGGAGATGTAGAAGAACAAGAAGATTAACTATGGACTAGACCTTGCATCCGAGCTGCCGCACGGGTCATAATTATTGGAAACAAAACATTCAAAAAATATAAAAAATAATGTTTTTACGGTGCAGATAAAATGCAAGTAATAAAATTACAACAAAAAAGTAGTTCATGTTGGTACATTGGAAAAAAATTCCTTGTAAACAACATTCGACATGCTATCCATGCTAACACCATTCTCATCAATCATTAGAATCTAAGCCTGCAAGTTGTGTGTTGATCAAAAGAGCACAACCACAAATAGCTTTCTAAGCAGAAATTCTCAGGTATGCTCCAAGAATATGAATGCTTTGAAAACAAAATAAGAAAGAAATAATGTTTGGACTGTTGTGAAAAGTGTGCGAGGGATGCCATAAATAAAATTCAAATAAGAAAGCCAAAAATATGTACTAATGAGCTAACAAAGGTACTATTTGGTGCATTAATGGAATTAAAGCAGGACACCAAATGATTTAAGGCTTTACTTAGTTTCACATTTTTTTGTGATCTTTGTTAAGATTATTGATACCATGAAAAATAACGGCACTAAAATATATACGAACCAACAGTAGTAAAAGGTACAAATTCAACTTAGAAAGTGAGAAAATGAACAAATTCAACTTACGGTAAAGTGAGAGTTTCTCAATTGAATGAACCATTTAAAAATGAATGACTTAACAAATGAATTCAACTTACAAATTCAATGTAGCTAGGGACTTTCATTAGGCACAATTTTGTATTACAAACCTAAAGGACTAACATAATGAACCATTTAAATAAATGAATCACTTAACATACAACACCTAGGTATACATTCAAGGTTCATACATAGTCCTAGTTTGCATAATTAGAAGATATTTTCCAAGAATTTGATAGAGTAAACGATTCTAATTTTGTTAGATTTTTTACGGAAAAAAGTGTGTAACTAATTGAATAAAAATTTAGGCAAAAAAGTGTTTTACTATTTCTATAAAGAGATTTCCAGAAAAATTACCGTGTCGTGGTGATATCAAAGAGACTGGATCTACGGCGACGGCGATTGAGATTACTTTTGTTGAGAAAGTACTTATGAGCATGACTTGCAACCTGCGTAGGCATTCTTATTTTCACATAGTTCCTCGAGATTCCTCTCCAATCACCTTTTCCAACTTTCTGCAATCCAACCAAAAACATCTTGTGCTCTTCCTCCGTCCACGGAATCCCTGATACATTCAAAGAAAATCAATAACAATAATTACTTTTCAATCTCAATAAATTCAAACAAAGGAAGAAACACAAAAATTATCAAGTTAATTTAAAGTTTTAGTTAATTTATAGAATCTCTACTAAACAATAGCCAAAAACCATTTAAATCTGAGACATATAGCCATTGTTTGCTTAGTGAGAATGCAATCAAACATCTACTTAAAATCCTAAGGTAAGCAACCTTTAATGCTCAAACCAAGTGAAAGTTCCTCTTGCATAAGATGTAGTTATTCCAATTAAAGTTTGTGCACATGTATGTTAACTCTAATAGCAGTCTCCTCATTCTCAGCCCCTAAATGAATAAAGCAGCACACCAAAAATTGAACATCCTTGTAAGTAACAAACCTGCTGCCTTACAAACCAGAAGCAAATTCACAAAAACACACAGGATAGGGGGCACACAAAAAACATCTCTAAAAAACTCAGCACCAAAAAATAAGAATTTGAAAAATTCCAAATCAAGGGCACATTAGAGGTTGCGTGAGATGTAACACCCCGTTTTCCCAGCATAAAAATTTCTTTAAAATAAATAATCAGAGTGAACACATAACGGAGCGTCACATTCTTTTAAACATCTCAAGTAATGGATAAATAATAATTTATTCCTTCAGGAAAAATAGTCATTTAAAAATATTCAAACATTGCAGCGGAAATCATTAAAATCATCACAAAAGTTTCTGGCACGCAGGCCTCATCAACGTCTCAGAAGATTCTCAACATAATCATAATCATGAAAGTCAAAATAAAAGAATACGCAAGGAACAGAGAAAACATAATCAAAGGTTCCACATCCCGTTACGTATCAGAGCACCTAGACACAACCGAGGAATGCCTCACACGACTGCACCTAATCTTGGTTACCTGCACTTGCCCACAAGGTGGCAATTCCAACAGAAGGGGTGAGATTCACAATAATTATATTAAACATGTAATTCAACAATCCCAGTTAACAACAAAACATAAGCTCAACACGTCAAAATCAATGGCATTTAGCATCTACAGCATCATCATGTAAAACACATCACTTAGCATCATAACATCATCATAATATCATCGTCGTAGACATCTTAAATGACTCGACTTGACAACTTTACTTGACTATGCAACCCTAACATCTTAAATGCATGTGGTACCAAATCCAGGGCATAAGCCCTCGTCGCTTTGAGTATAAATATACTCCCAGGGCATAAGCCCTCGTCGCTGGTGAGTAAAAACTCTAGGGCATAATCCCTCGTCGCTGGTGAGTAAAAACTTCAGGGCATAAGCCCTCATCTCTGAATGAGTATGCATGAGACTCAACACATTTTAACTAAAACAAGTTAACATCTTAGACGTCGCAAACATCACAAAACTTCATGGACTGACACATGCAACATTATTCATATGTAAACAGCAACATGGCAGCAAGCAAGTCACAAGATATAACAATATCATTACAAACATCATCTCAACATCACATACCTTCCATACATATCTATTTCATATGATTCATAAATCATTAACAACGACGTAAGGTTATCACAAGTGTCATTCATATTAAAAACAGCTTACTGTACTACCCAAGGTTCATCTCTCAAAGTCTCGTGCGAAACAGATCGCATCAACATAGGAAACATGACATTCTGTCACAGCACAAGTCGCTGTGGCGAGCTCAATTGCTCGCCTGGCGAGAGATTACAGGTCTCTCTCGCCATGGCGGGAGGATTTCTCGCCTGGCGGGACGTTACGGGTCCGTCGCTATGGCGAGCTATGTCTCGCCTAGCGGAGCGATGCGGGTCTGTCGCTATGGCGAGCTATGTCTCGCCTGGCGGAACGATGTCAGAACAGACTACGGGATTACGAATTTTTTCACTCAAAATCCTATTTTTCATCATGTTAAGCCCCAAATTCGACTGAAACAACAGCATTATACATATTATAGGCTCTGTAATCAATTCCTACATCAATTTCACAGTTTTACATCATCAATTCACTAATTCTTCATCTTTAACCTAATTCCCAATTCCTCAAAAACCACCTCTTACTCTTGTTAATTATGATTAAACGAATTACAGATTAATATAATTGAATTGTTAGGCTCACCCTTACCTTATAACAGATGAAATCGCTACTCTCCAGGTTTCTCCTTCTCTCCGCCTCTTTCTTCCTTTTTCTTCAGAAACGTACGTACTGTGTTTTTCTCTTAACCTAATTGCCTTATTTATACTCCCAACAAATCTTATCTTATTTACTCTTTCTCCCACATAACTCTCTAAAATCCCAAAATTACCTCACATCTCTATATTTATTTTATTTTCAAATCTTATTTTATTAAACAATAAAATAAGTCACTACGTCACATAAAATCATCAAAAATCACATAAAAATCATATAAATCTTATTCTCCACATCTCCTAAAATATATAAAAATATATCTAGACTCTTCAAATAAATTAAATAATTAAATAATTAAAAAAAATGGGCGTTACATGAGACATGATTCCAAATTCCAAAATGAAAAATATTTAGTACCAAACAATTAATTGCATAAGAATTTGAAGAATTTCTAGTCAAATGGAAGAAAGGGATGTGATTACCATCACTAAGTTGTGTCATCACCATCAGAATCCTCACCATCACATATGTTCATTTTAAGCACAGATTTTTGCATAGACAATACAACTAAGATGAAATTAAATTTATCTTTCAAAAAATAAAAAATAAACAGAAATGGGGACAAAAGCAATATAAATAACACAAAAGCAAAAGCAAAAATAATCTAATCTAAATGTATCCAAACAATTTTGGTAATTATATGTCTAAAAACCTTCACTGGTTCCTTAACCTTCACTGGTTCCTTAATATTTTTTTAATGCATATTAAGGCAGAGAGAGACCTATATTTCACTTCCTTGGTCCTTAAAAACCCTTGCAACCACCGTTCAATTTTCAATTTATAGATATTGCAGCAGCAAGATATCATAAAGTAATAGCGATTTGTAATTCATCTTGAATGTAACATATAAACATGAAAAATGAATAGTGTTGTATGAGCTTCCAGCATCATTCACTAAATATACTAACTGTCATTAGAGAAACAAAAGTAAATTGCTTCATTTGAAAAGAAAACTTTAAGTTGCTTACCCATCAAATGAATATTCTCTATAAATCATCAGAATCAATAAATTCTCCAAGAAACACATAATCAAATATTGCTTTAACAAATTTAGAACATTCATCAACAAAGTTATCGGAAAAATTAGTAATCAAGTTATGGTTTTATAACCTCATAATATCAGCTTTGAATAAATGTACATCAACTTTGAATAAATTGCTTCCTGATTCAGACAACTCCTACAAACATCCTTTAATTTTACTATCCAAAAACCAAAAGAAACGAAAGCAAAAGAGTCACATTGGTAGGTTGCAACTAATCAAATTCTAAAAACAGTGATATACAACCTGTTAAAACAAAAGAGATTTTACAGCAACAAATGCACCCACCATTTTTGAAATGTTTATGTCAAAATACATAGCTTCAACATTCTTAGCAATTTCTTTAGATTAAACAAAACCCACCATTCTTTTTACCACTTTTTATTCTCAAAAACACCATTGTTTGTTCAATAAAACCACAAAATACAAAATTCACTTAATTTAACGTTAAATCAAATAAACACAAATAAACCCAGATATTTAATTCTAAAATTAACAAATTAGCATAAAACAAATTGAGATAGATTGAATACCTGGAGAAATGGAATTAGGTCAGCAAAATCAATGTATTTTCATGGATTTGATGTGAGACGAATATGTTCATTCTCGACTCACGGTCTCGTAGTGGTTTACGGAAGGTGGTCGAAACTGGAGGTGATGAGAATGAAGAAGAGCAGAGCATCGACAAAGAGAAGAGAATAGCAGTGACTGGGAGAGAATGAGAGAGAAGAGCAACCATGGAGAGAAGAGCAGTGATTTTGATTTGACCAAACAAAAAATATGAAATTAGTTGATGCCTTTTGTTGTTGTAGGCATTAAGCCGTCTGATACAAGGATAATGGGGCGCCTTTTTTAGCATTGGAACCGCATCCAAGACTATATTTGTCATTTACAATGTTACTTTTAACTTTACATGGGAACTGCTTTATACACACTGCTGCATAGCCATATAAATGTGCATGGGAAATACACACACGTTTATAACTTGGCCATTGAAAATGTGCATGGGAAATATGTTATGCTTTAAATGTTCTTCGTGTTTGAATGGTTTACCGCCCTAGCATACAATGAAGAGATTTGAAATTTGAAAACGATATTAAATGAGGTTATAACAAAGATTTCCCGCCCATAATTTAGGTTTAGGGTTTTGCAAGTGTTGTTTGCATTGTACATTAGGATTAGATAATAAGGATAATAAATGTTTCTTGTCCCGAAATGCAAAATCAATAGAATGATTAAATGGTGAATTGCTGCATCGGAACGAAGGAGATGGAATTTTAGAATAAGGGAGATGAACACCGGTGAAAGTGAAAATGAGAATGAAGGTTTTGACTTTTGATGTTATCTTAGGAAACCATTTTCACATAATGACAAAATTACTACTGTACAGGCAGTCTTAGAGTATGCTTGGATGTATCTAACTTAAACATCAGGTAGTGGATATTCAATCACAACCTTATATATTAATTAATATTATATCAAAGGCCATAATTTAACTGGTCCAAGTTGAACCCCAACATTCACTAGTCCAAACTAAAATTAACCATTTGTAATAGTTGTTACACTCTTATTAACACTGTGTGAGAGTGCACTTTCACATTCAACTAATATATTGAACAATTTATGAAACCATTACAAATAAATAAACAATTTATGCTCTCAACTTACAATTCATTGATATTTGAGCAGACATAACTCACAATTTGACGCACGATTTTCCCATGTTTTTCTAATAGTGTTATGTTTTCTTCTTTTTGTTTCCCGTGTTTCTCAATGAGAATCTAAATAGTGCGGACTTCACAATCAGTTCTTGAACAAAAACATAGTAGTAAAGAAAGAAAAGAGGTAACAAAACAACACAAAATATGAATAGCATGAAAGAACATAAACATGATAAATAGTAACATGGCATTATTAACTATGATATCCTTCAAGAAATAAAATTGTAGCTGTGTGTGTGTCTATATATATATATATATATATATATATATATATATATATGGGTTTTGCTAGAAGCCACATGTGTGATTCTTTTTAGTTATAAACTTGCTAAATGACACCTTTATAAAAGGTGTCTTCTAGCTAAACCCTATATATATATATATATATATATATATATATATATATATATATATATATATATATATATATATATATATAGTAGTACTGAGAATAAGGATTGATCTTAAGCACATGAACCGTATGATTGACAATGCATTCGAAAAACTTGAAATGAATTGCATCTCAAGCCTGTTATTCATTTTTAATGTACAAATTAATACTCTCATCCTTGTCTGAGTTTTGCTGTAATTGACAGATAATTTTAGTAATCAACTCCATAAATGACTTTTACACACAAATTTGCCACATAGAACCAAGTACTGAAAACCATTGCTCCATAAGAAATCATCGAACTCTTTGGTCAAAATCTACAAACAGACATACATAAGTATATTTGTCAAACATAGATATTCATTACATAATGAAAATATATTTTTTTATACTAAATTAATTATGATCTTATTGTCATCTCAAATTCTCCCAAAGTAATGTTAAAATAAAATGTTTAACCAAATTGTATGCTCCTGCTATGGTATGATGTTAGGGTCTTGAATTGTCTTTATGATGAAAAAAATAAAGTAAAGACAACTTAGTCCTATGTAGTGCAAATAATATATATATATATATATATATATATATATATATATATATATATATATTATAAGGATTTGCTAGAACACACTCACTAATTTTTATGTGTCTATATATATAACTTAAACAAATGCTCCAATTTGCACATACCTATTTTAATTTTATTTGATGATTTGCCAAGCCTGCGTTGAACAAAATAATAGCGAATTATTGAGTCCACAATATGCAAAAAGCCCAAAATAAATATTTAAAAAAGCTAGTTTCCCACATAAAAAGGAAAAAAACATGCAAGAATCAATACTTTTCAAGCATAAAAAGTTTCAAACCTCAAAAGCCTTCAAGCATCTCAAGGTTACAAATAAACTTCTCCTTAATCTCATTTAACAAATCAAACCCCAAAAGCATCTTAGAATCATAACCTACTGTATTCAGTGGCGGTTCTAAGGTCCGACGACCCCAGACACTTGTCCAGGCTCCCGCCTAATTTTTTCACAATTTATTATGTAAATCCCTCTGATTTTTTTATATAAACCGCTATAAATTAGACAATTTCTTTATATTTTTTGATTATTTGCTTACAATTTCTTATGTAAACACCTATAAATGTGTTGCAAATTTTTTTGCCTATGCTTTATAATTATCCTGGCTCCGCCACTAATTATACTCATGTTTGTTTTATTTGAGAATAAAATCAAACATTTGACATGCATTATTTGTTGCAACAAAATCAAAACTTGCCCATAAGCAGAAAATAGCAGAATTTGAGATAAAAACAAAAGTACATAATCTAAACAAAAATAAAAAAAATACAATTACTAAATTTATCAAACTGAAAATCCGAAATCAACAACAATGAAAGATAAATTTGATTTTATACCTTTTCAAGAGATGAAAAAAATATGCAGCATCGTGCTTTTGGCTTGAATTAGGGGAGTTTTGTTGAACTTATTTTCAAACCTGCGTATTTTATTTAAAGATATCTAAAATAAAGAGACAAACAAAAATTTAAGAGGTAAATTGAACCTTACCTCTCTTTAAATTATTCAAGATCGATTTTGTTGAACAATGAAAAAAGATGTAAATCAATGAATTTAATGGAAAACACGTTTAGAAAGTTGAATATGTTCAAGTGAAAAATGAAATAGCAGAATAGGACGAAAGAAGAAGAAGAATAATAATAATATAGAAATACGAATTAAAATATATGTATAATGGTTTGATTTTGAATAATCAATCTAAAATTTGATCCAATCCAAACGATTTTTATAAAATGACAATCAAACACATTCAATAATATTCGGTGTGTGCAATTTTTTATTTTTTTATCCGTTTACGGTTTTAATTTAGATTGGTTTGAATTTGAACATCTTTGTTATGTAATATCATTTTTTAACTTTAAATAACAAACATTAATAAAATTATGTATTTATAAACCAAAAAAATAATTAAAACAATAGTGACTTTCTTTTTATTAATAAAAAAAAACATAAAATTTGGAACTCCCTACACATAGATTGTTTGGCAATTCACTTTCTACCCGTTGAGCGATTTTAAAGCCCTAAAACCCTAATTTGAAAGAGTAAAGTAAAATGTTGATTTACTGTTACGAATGAAAACCCAAATTTACCCCCATTAAAACCCTAAAACCTTTGTTGTATCAGAAACACGATCCAATTGTATCATCTTCCAATTGCTAAACCCTTTTCCTTCTCTCATCTAAAACCTTCACGTAGAGACAAAGAGAGAAACTCGGCCACTGACCCACCAATCCACCATCGTTAAGGTATTCACTACTCTCATCCTTCTTCATTACAATAAATTATATTTTAATTTCAAGCTTTTTATATGATTCAATTTTATGAATCATTATGCTACCCATTTTTGATTGAAAGTTTTTTCATTTTAGTGTTCTGTTGGTTGTATTTGTTGCTGTCTTAGGGCACTTTTGAGAGAATACAGCCTCTGGCAAAAGTAATTATTAATTATTATTATTATTCACTCAAAAACAAAATCGCAAATCGCAAACGGCAAGCAGGAACAAACTGAAATCGCAAACCTGAAGAAAGAGAACGAAGCAAGAAACGGCGGCAACACCAGAATCGCAAATCGCAAGCAGGAAGAGAAGTAAGTAATTGATTCAGATTCCTTCTTCTCCTGTTCAAATTTCTGAATTTTCAAGTCTGTAACGGAGTCCGTAACGGCGATTTTCCTGTGATTTTTGTTCTCGACGTGAAAAGGTCCAAAAACGGTCACGGTGGCTGCTGATACCGTTTTGTAACGGCCTCAATCCCGGGACCGGTCCGTTTTTTGAAACCTTGGTTGTATTTGTTGCTGTCTTAGGGACTGTTTGGATTTACTTATTTTACCTTATCTAGTTGTATAACCACTTTTGAGAGAATACAGCCTCTGGCATGATGGTCATAAGCTCTTTTCAGCTTATAACTTATATCAAAACAATTTTATTAATTTTATTTTATCTTTTATTCTAGATATAGCTTATACATGATTGCTTATTATTTTATCAAATGCGCCGCTTTGACCCGCGTTTGACTCGCTCCCAACCGTTGCATATCGGCCGCTTTTCACAACTATGATGGAAAGATTCATATTGGCCCTCTTTTGAATTCTACGGATTCATATTAGCATTTTTTCTTTCTCTTTGTTAAGTAGAGAGGCATGGAGCAGAGATTGGCTAATTGTTGGCGGTTGACAGTTAACGAAAAGAAATTCATCGAAACTGCTCTTTTATCAGAGCTTCGAGTGGATGGCCGGGGCCCCTTGGACTATCGCAAGTTGAACATTAAATTTGGGAGGGATTATGGGTCTGCCGAGGTCCAATTGGGCGAGACACGTGTGATGAGTTTTGTGAGTGCTCAACTTGTGCAGCCTTACAAAGATAGGCCTAATGAAGGTACACTATCTATCTTCACCGAATTCTCTCCCATGGCTGATCCTTCCTTTGAGCCTGGCCGTCCTGGAGAATCTGCCATTGAGTTAGGACGCATTATAGACCGCGGTTTACGGGAAAGTAGAGCCATTGACACTGAATCGCTCTGCATTCTTTCTGGCAAACTTGTCTGGGCCATTCGCATTGACATCCACATACTAGACAATGCAGGGTGAGAATCAGCTTTGCTTCTGTTCTTGTCTTCTTTCTTACCCAACTTGCTGATTTGTTTATCTACAACTGAGGCAAATTATTATTATGTTTTAATTTGTGAATAGAAATCTTGTTGATGCTGCAAATATTGCTGCATTGGCATCTCTGAAGACATTCAGAAGGCCTGAATGCTCGTTGGGGGGAGAGGATGGTCAACATGTTGTAGTGCATCCTCCTGAGGTTAGCTTCCTCAGTTTAACAGCGTGACCTTTTGCTCCTGTTTTCTATTTAGCTTCCGCAGCAGTTATCGATAATATGATATGTATTGCAGGTGCGCGAGCCACTCCCTTTGATTATACATCATCTTCCAGTTGCAGTCACCTTTGGATTTTTCAGTAATGAAAATCTTGTGGTACAGATATCTCTCTCTCTCTCTCTCTCTCTCTCTAATACATGCCCTTCTTTATTTTGGTATATATACGAGGTAACGATCTTCTGATTTTATACGATGCTCTCTAGGTATTGGATCCGACATACCATGAAGAGGCTGTAATGACTGGACGCATGACTGCAACACTTAATGCAAATGGTGATGTGTGTGCAATTCAAAAGCCTGGGGGGCAAGGAGTCTTTCAACGGGTTATCATGCATTGCTTGAAACTTGCTCATGTTAAAGCTGGTGATATTACAGCAAAGATAAATGATGCAGTGAGTTCTCTTTTTTATGCCTAAAGATTTGAGGCCCTCACTCTCTTTTAATGCTTATGAACAGAACGATGCATCTAGTTTATATCATCTCCCATTTCGTGTTCGGTGTTAAGCTCTGCGTGTGCAAAATAATCAAACAAATCTTCGTGTTTTCTGCTTCTGGTTGGTTTAATTATAATTACAGTATAGTATGAGTTGCCTTCTGTTTGCCTTTCATTGCAGTGAAGTGTGCTTTAATATCTTATATTCTAGATGCCGTTATGAAAATTTTCATGCTTTTTTCGATCTGTCTCAATTGCCATATCAATTGCGTATGGATTATGGAATGTATATTGTGGGCTAATTTCTTTTGTTGTCTGAATGGATGTAGGTTGAAAAGCAAAACAATGAAAGGGCACTACAGAAGATTAAACGACATTCTTCCTCTGTTGCCGTGGATGTATGTGGAACCACTGCCACGTTAGAGAGAAAACAAAATCAATCAGATGGTGATAAAGAAGGTAGTCATCTAGACCAGTTGAAGCTGAAAGGCGAGACAAATTTTATGGAATGTGATGCCACATCATCAGGGCAAGTACAGAGTAGCAAGAAGGATGGAAGCTCAAAAAAATTTATTGGTGGCCCCTCAAGCTGGTAAGGTGTCAGTTTGCCAAGATCTAATAACTTCTGATTTATTTATGTTTGAAATTTGTGATAGTCTAGTTGTTTCTGGTCCCTCAAATACTGTTATTTATAGTCAATGGATTGATAATATGGAAACCTACACTCCCTCCGGTCACTTTTTTAAGCAAAAAAAACTGTTTACGCGGTGTTTAAGGAATTCAGTTAAGTGCACTTAATTTTCTTGATTTGATGAAAAACATGAGTGAAGTTTACTACGTTACCCTTAGAAAGTTAACTGAAAAATTGGATCAGTTATGCTAGAATAAATTGAGAGAGAGAGGAGTATATTGATGTGGTACACTGAACGAGATTATACTAGAAACTCTAAAATTGTATTCAGCTGAAAGCAATAAAACTTTCTCCATGTATTGGTGTATTGCTGCAAGTTCACTTGTTCCCAAAGCAAAAAAAAGAAAAAGAAACTCACGCGGCCAATAAGAAGATGGAAGGGTTTTTTTTCTAACTTTTGTAGAAAGAAAATGGAAGGTTTTTTTTATTTTTTTTTTTATTTTTTTTTTTTATGTAAATCCTTATTGGTTTGGTGAGAAAGAAAACTGAACGATACTCATACTACTACTACTTGGAACTTACCCATGGTACTGTTTGTTAATTAGAGTAGAGTAAATGCCTAAAAAGAATAAAGTTGTAAAGTGGAATTAAATAAGGGTATATTAGGAATAGTAGTATTAAATAGATTAGAAGTTGTTAACTTTTGCTTATAATAGTGACCAAAATTATAAGTGTTTTTTTGCTTATAAATATGACCGGAGGGAGTATGGCATAAGCATGTTAATAAAGTAACAATCATAGTAAGTCAACTGCTGAAATTAATAATTACTTTTATCTGTCATTTTGGTTCTTCCATTCTGAGTTTTGTCTGTGTTGAGGTAAAACATATACTTGGTCTTTCACTTCTCAGGGATCCATACTCAGAGTGTGTCAATTCGGATCTTCTAAAAGCTTCTCTAGCTTCTCGTGGTAATTGCTTCTCTTTCATCTTCATTATAATCTTGGCTGTTATATTGCTTTTGATTTAACATTTAAACTGGCCACTCTACTTAGTTGCACTTGGTTCCAAAATTCCAGAAATCAAAGTCATTGCAGTACTAAGGCCTCTCATTTGTTTAGATAAAATTGTGCAATTGGATGTTTTAGAATTATTTACCACCCATTCTGTCTAGAAGACATTCACTTACACAAACAAAACTCTCACAAGTCCCATGCAAAACAATACTCCCTCCGTTCCCTTTTAGTTGTCATTTTAAGAATTTTTACACATACTAAGATGATCAATAAAATTTTTTAGTTTTGATAAAACTACTTTTCTTTTTCCTATAGTACCTTTAGTCATTTATAATCCCACACGCGCCTCCTTTCCTTTCTTTTCCTTGTGATTTCAATTTCAGGAATTGTCTCATTATATCCCTGTATCCTTCTTTCATTTCTTACCAAAAATTTGTTTTCCTGTGAATTAACTCAAGCCAATTTTTTTTTTCCGTGAATTTTTTTAATCATTTTTTTCTTTCAAACCAATTCATGGAAAGCCTATGCATGATTAGTAACATATCCAATTAAAATAAATTAACAATTCCAAAGATAAAAGTGGGAAAAGTGTCATAGAACTTAAGCTGCAGAAAAATGGTGGAAGAGATATTAATTTAAGAAATTGAGAAGCTAGAAAGAGAAGCAAGATTAAATGGCTGAGTTAAGAGGTGCGTGTATCATATGCGGGTCTTTTATGGCTGTGTTTTTTAAAGAGTATTTAATACAACTTTTTTTTTTATTTTAATTAGTTGACTTATTTTTCACTTTAATTAAAGTAAAACAAGCGGGACCCATTAATTTATTGCTCCTTTTTGTAATTCAAATGCGACAACGAAAAAGGAATGAAGGGAGTAACGTAGTGGATGAGATGTGAATCAACCATTACTTTTCACAGCCATAAATCTCAACCTGATTGATTATTCTACAAGGAGTGTGTGAGGTTTTCGTTTAAATAGGATGCAACTGTTATCTTGTTGATTTCATTTCTGCGTTTGGTTGGACTTCTTTTTTAGATTTCAGTATTTCATTATAATTTTTTGATATAACAGATTGCTTCATATATTTCATAATCATTGGTGTATGTATTGCTTCATATAGTTTATACACAAATTGATGTAGTGTTATGAGAAGATAGAAATACAGAATTTCACTGATTTGTACTATTGTAAAATGAGCAGGACAATCAACTCCTAGTAAACAAAAGGATTCTAGACAGGAGACTAAGCCAGAAGAACCGGCGCAAGAAATCAAGACAGTTTCTGCACCAATTGACACTGCTCTAACTGCTGGGCAGAGTAATGAAGGTAAGACTCTGAAGGATGCTGTCAAGCCCAAGAACAAGAGGAAGAAAAAATCATCTTCCAATAATGGAAATTAAGTTATGAAATGTGCAGTCACATTGTTACCGACCATGTATCTTATCTTAGAAAATGCGATAGACTGGGAGCAATGCTGTAATTTAATGGATAATGAAAGATAGTATATTTGTTTGTGCATTTAGGCATGCCAAAATCTATTTTGACTAAAGGAAGGGAAGCTTATGTATCCCATAAGGCGCAAAATGTCTCACTTCTGTTGTGAAGAGAAACTTAACCAAACATGCTTTGTCAATTTTGTGACCAAAAGTAATGATTAATCCAAAAGTTGTTATTGCATTTTGTTTTGTTCAGTGTTTTATTGGAGAGATTTGGTTGTGTGGGAAGAAGAAATTGATGAGAAAAAAAGAATGAGATTTATAAAAAGTTATCTTTTGTAACAAGAAAGTGGAAGAAAAGAAGAAAAAAAAAAAGATGGAAGGAGGGACAATCCATAGAAAATGGTAGGAAACTGCGCTTCCAAAATTGCTCTCATGCACTCCGAAATTACCCAAATTCGCTCTCATGCCGTAGCAAATTTTATTTTATTTTATTTTGAACGGCACTTTAAGCGCAGCGCTGTTGTCCATCCTCTGCAATTTTTTTAGTCTTTCTTTGAGATTTACAAAGCACAAACCACAGTTTACGGTTTAGATTAAAACATGGAAAAAATGGAGATGAGTGATTTCAGGTGTGAGTGAAGAAGATAAAACTTAAAAGGTGTAATTTATCTCTCTAGATAATTAAGGTAGGCTAATCAACTATTGTGTCTGGTTTTACCTATAATAATCGCCCTTTATAATAAGAAAATAGGAAAATGATAAAAATGAGCAATGATCGTCAGTTAAAAATTATAGTGAGTTTTTGTATCGCATGAAAGGTGAGTTATTGTATCGCATGAAAGATTTATTACCGAGTATAAAGGTGTAGCTGAATTTTTTCCTTCTTTATTTCATATATTTTCTAAAAGGAGGGACAAATCTCAGTCAAACCCAAACTGATAAAAATGTATCTGTTTAACCATTTTAATGCCGAGATTGAACAAGTTCTAAAAGAGAAAATGCATAGAACATGAACTTTCTGTTAAAACTGAGTACTCTGATCATAAGTATAAATATTTGAAAAATGATTTCTTTACCTCGTGTCAAATGTGGCGACTTCTGCTATTTTTCAACAATCCTCAAAATTTAGAATTTACACATTTATTTACCTGATGTATACTGTTATTCACTATGTAGACATATCTCATGTTAAGTGAAGATAGACAATAGTAAAATACAAACCAGAATACAAATTCAACCTACATGGTTACCATCATTGCCAGTTTGGGAATGTTTGTTATATAAGCTCGTGTAAACAAATGCTTGATATTTTCTATGACCATGGCCATTTAGCGTCGATCCACCTAAACCACCGGTCTCTAGGACTTGCTTCATCAGCTAAACAATCCTGGTTGCTTCCTCTTTGTGGACTGAATCCACAACACTGCAGTTTTCTATCTCGTATTAAAGCTTCGTCCCTGTACGTGGGAATGGCATATCTAGGGTGTTGTATAAATTGCACATTTTTCCACCACAATTTTATAGCCTGGAGGATGAATGAACATAATGTGTTGGGTAAATGTCAAAAACAAAATCAACTGAAAACATAAAGTAATTCCTAAACAGGTTGATGTTGTTCCAAAGGCAACATGTCCATTTAAATAAAGGGGGTAAAGTTAGGATGCACTATTCAATTCAAATGCAAAAGTGCCTTGATTAAGCTTAAATGCAGTTTTAGTTCTCTATTTTGTCTCATAAGATTTTGGTCGCATATATTTAGATCCTCGAATTTGGTCATTCGGTTTTCAAAATGTCTGACATTTTCCTCCCATATGCATTTGGGCTGATTTTTGATGATTTGGCAAGTGAGATAATTGTGTGACAACTAAGATGATGACATGAAAATGAGTTATTAAGTGAGAATCCATATTTTTGTCAAAAAAATAAAAAGTGAGAATCCATATAAACAATGTTTTATATGAAATTTTGTTGTTTTTGTGATATGGATTAATGTATTTTTGTGAATTAGAAATTAGATGTAAACAATTCACAAAAATCGCGGAATTGTCATGTAAGTGGGGGAAAAGTTAGTTATTTTGAAAATTGAGGGACCAAAATCGTGGATTTAAAAATATTACAACAAAATAGAGGAACCAAAAATGCATTTTCAGTCAAATGTCTACAAACCAAAGTGTTGTTCTGGTATCTCCCAATCTCAAGCTAAAAATATTTACTTCTCATGGAAGAAAATAGTGGTGTCACACCCCGAAGTGAGATTTAAATTGCTTGCCAAAGAAAATTCATCATAACATAACATAAATTGCAGTAAATACTTAATCATTTAAAAACTGAAGCTTACATGCCAGTATATCCATACAGCAACCTTATGAGGCATCAACCAAAAGAAAACTGCATGATCCGATGCTGATGTCGAGCACAACTTTTTGGCTTTCAGACTAGCAGTAAAATAGTTTCCAAACTCAGGGTGATGAACTGAAATTGATATGCTAAGATTTTCTCCAGGATCACTTGCTTTGATATTCCAACTCCCAAGCATATCCTGTCATAGTTCAGGTTCAGGGAGATATGATCACCGAAAAAATGCAGAAAAGCTATTTTTACAAATTGCCATTTTTATAGTAATTTAAGTTAATTATGTAGGCTAGGCATCTAATGCCAACCATGATATCTATGTGTTGATTATCGTTGATTCAGTTTCCTCAGTTTGAATCGTATAACACAATGACTAAAAGAAGAGGAAAACAAAATATATGGACCAAGCAAAACTGAGGAAGTAACTGTTGTTTTTCTAAAAACATAGATAAAATTAAAGAGCAAATAGTAATTTGAATGAAAGTGTCCTAAAATCTGCATAGAAATGGCATAATTTACATACCATGAAAGGACTGACATGCAAAGCTTTGGCTACTAGATCAGAATGCGGATTGAAAATAAAGGTTACTCTTTCAGCCCATGGTGTATTTGTTACCTGAAACAAACAAAAAACATTGTCACCAGTTTCACAATACTCTACTTACTACGTACTACTTAGTAGCCAAAGCTACTTACTGACAATATTAACAGAAACAAAGAAAGAAAAACAGTCCTGAATTATCAAATACCTGAATTCAAATTACATATCCCGCAAAAAAGTGAAAAACACCACAAACTGTTTTTCACTCAACCAAGAGAAATCCTAGAAAGAAAAATAAACTGATAAAATGGAGTCGAACATGGTTTATGATAAAAGACCTAGAAAAACTATAAGAGAAACTATTAGGAAAAATTTAGAGATTAATGAGTTGGACCCAAATATGGTTTATGATAGAACATTTTGTCGTAATTTGATCCATGTAGCTAATCTCATTTAGTAGGATGAAGCTTGGCTGTTTTTGTTGTTGTTAGCTTATCATGTTATAGGCACAAAGTTTCTAATGCCGTATAGTGGTGACTAATCTCCGTCAGGGAACCTATACAGCACACATGGTGGGTTCTCCCCCTCTCAATCGAATTTTCTCCATATGCAAGAGTCAGGGATCAAACCCCTGGCCACTTGCTTAAGTGGCTCAAGTCCCTTACCACTCGGACAAATCCATTGCTAGTGATCTTATTCAAGATTTCTACCTATATTTCTTTATCAAAATACCACTAATTAATTAATCTTCTCAATTTAATCAATGCTCTTGCTATGTTTAGCGACAAAGTAGTAATTCGTTTGAGCAAGTGAATCACTAATTATATGTGCAACTGTAAATTCAAAAGGTCAGAGAAACTAAGAAAATAAAGCTTAATTATCATATACCTCAGCAATGCACTTCTTCAAACGTGTATCAGAATCTTCAACATCATAGCAATAATACACACTCAAAGGATTCTGTTCATATCCCACACTAGCTGGAATTGTCAATAGCAAACTACAAAATTGAATTCAACAAATGAATCAAAAACTTCAAAAGCACAGAAAATTTCACCTACATTTAAATTGAAAACTAAAAATCAAATTTTGCATGGTTCTAAGGGAACCCACTTGAGAAAAAGTAAAGAATAAAGAAAAACACTTACATGGGTCCATTGGTATCGGTAATTTGGCGAGCTTCATCGGGAGAAAGATGATTGGGAGGCGCGTGAAGTGCACGGTCGAGATCAATAAGCGCGTAGCGAACATTGTATTGAAAGGAATGGTGAACCGGGTGGCGGCGCTGATGGTAGACGGTACCTTCGTAAAGAGACATGGGTTCATCTCCATCATTGAAAGAGGAAGAAGCGGCGCGTGAGGATACTAAACGCCGCAGTAGCGCGTGAAAAGGAAGGATAATGGATAGAATAAGAGTGGTGAAGGAAATGGAGACTATAGAGCATAGAAGATATATTAATTCCATTATTATTTTTGGTGAAAATTAAAAAAGTTTTTTCCTTGTTGGTGTTTAATTTTGGTCACTTCAAGTTCAAGTCACTACTTTTCAAGTACTGCATTTGATTTGGTAAGCACCCATATAAAATGTGGAGACTTTTATACCTTGTTTATTTTCAACTATTTCTTCAAACATTTAGAGTTTAATTATCTCAGTAATACATGCAATTGTCTCAGTAATATTATGGACTTCTTCCGTCTCATATTATAAAGAAAAAAAATTATACTTATTAAGAAAACTAAAATATAGTGGTTTGTAACATAATTTCTTGTGTTATCTTTGAAATAAGTTTTATAAAAAGGTTATTACAAAAATGAAAGAGAAAACAAATTGAATACACTTTACATTTAATTTTTTTTTGGAAAAGATAAAATTGATCTTTTTTACTTATAATTTGAGACAAAGAAAATAGATTTTTTTTCTTATAATTTAGGATGAAGTGATAATTTATTTAAAACAATTACAAGGTGAGTTTTAGCATGTGGAAATTGATAAATTTCCCCATCGTAGACCAATTTTGTCTTACTTGTTATCAACTTTACTCCCTTTTATTTTTTTATTTTTATAGGAAATGTTAACCCGTGCCCTCGACGCACTGGTTAAGGAACAAATGTAGTAAGCATTATATTGGAATTTGTGTTGTCAGCTATCCAAAAACATAAAAAATATTTTTTTCATTTAAAATTTTTCATTTTTAGTTTCCTTAACCAGTGTCCCGGTGACACTAGTTAACATGACCCTATTTTCATTCTAACTCATGGCACTAATTCTAAATCATAACTTCACCCCAATTATTTTGCTTATTTCTTTAAGGGACATACATCTTATTTTTCTTACACTAGTTTAAAAATATAATATTTATTCCCATTCCCGTTCTCAATAATTGTTTTAGTATGAAAACATTCCCTTCCAAATTGAAATTTAAAATCATTTCTGAAAAATAAAAATAAAAAAAATACTCTTTTTATATTAAAATAATATTAATTTCTCAGAAAAAATCAAATAACATTCATGTTTTTAGTAAAACACGTTCTTTGAAATATCACTTGATTCATTTTTTGTTGAAATAAATATCACTTGGTTCATAAAAAATATCAAACTTACATCATCGAAATTCATGATATTGGTAATATACTTATTAAAATCATCATTATTAATTGACAAAAAAAAAATTCATCATTATTAGTTTGAGTTAAATATTAAATGAGTCAGAGATTCTGAATTTAAACTAAAAAAAATAAGTATATATTGATCTAATAATTAACCATTAATATTTGTTGATTTCTTTTAAAATCATAAAGAAAAATGAAATATTTATTTTGATAAAAAAAATGAATTTTGTAACGAAAAGTCGAAAACTAAAACAGCCAAATTTTCTACTTGTTCCAAATCTATAAATCTATCAAAAGTAGGTGATTTGTACAATTTCAAAAAATAGTACATTAGTTTTTTAATATTAATATCCATCCATGTTATAGGTAAATATTTGAGAGCAATCTTATTCATTGATATTTATTAATATTAAATCTATGGTCATTGTTAAATTGACTTAAGATGGGGAAATATGTCAATTTCTCATGCTAAACGCTGCTTAATTACAAATCTAAAGAGAAAGGGAAAATTCTGGATAGTCATCATTTTTCATTGATATAGGAGGTTGAAGAGCTCAATTGATTTAACCGAAAGAAAAATAAATTGGAGGTTATGATTTAAACTCGGACAAATAACAAACTAACTACAAACATCTTACATTAAAAAAAGGTGGCATTTAGCTTCCACCACCTAACACATTGGTCCAACTTGGACTACTAAAATTACCCCTACAAGAAGTATTTATCAGGTAAAAAGGTACAGGTTACATTAGATTTGTAAACACAGTAATAATTCCACAATTCGTTAATTTCTGAACACAGTAACATTTCCCTTTATTTTTCCATCAAATTATCCATATACAAAAATACATTATTAACTCAGAAAATGCCTCCCCAAATGATTCCTGTCCATTTTTCTCAAGCCCAATAATCTGTCAAAAAAATAAAATCTGGTGTAATACAGTGCAGGTGGGTCATTGCAAAGTACCAACCTGCTGCAGAGGTAAGAAACTATAAATCTAGGCCATTGCATTATCTTAATAATAAATCTATGGCTGTTATTTCATGGTTCCAAGTTGGACCAATGTGTTTAATGGTCCAAACTATAAGTTGTCTAAAAAATAATAAGGCTAAATTGCATTTTTTGTCCCTTAACTATTTTGGTAGTATTGGGTTGGTTTCCTAACTAAAATTTGATTTATTTTGGTCTATTAACTTTTCTCTGTTACACATTTTGGTTCTTTTCGTTAGTTTTAATTCAAAAACGTTAGGTTTTCTTCATCTTCTTCTCCTTTTTTTCATCTTCATATCATCTCCATTAACATTCAACAACAAGAATCCCAGAAAAATTTCAGAAGAAAATAAAGAAAACCTAACGATTTTTAATTAAAACTAACGGAAATGACTAAAATATATAATAGAAAGAAGTTAAAAGGACCAAAATAAATCAAATTTTAGTTAGGGGACCAAACCGATACTAATTAAATAGTTAAGGGACCAAAAAATAATTTAGCCAAATAATAATATTTCATTGGCATAATTTGTCCTATAGAGTACTAACAATACTTTTTTACTTCACCTTTTGGAGTTGTATTTTCATCTTCAACCTTTGAATCACTAAACACCCTCTCTTTCATCCAATACTGAAATGTTGAAATAGTTAAATATGATGTTAGATTTTTGTGTCAAAATTAGATCTCTCAAGCTTTTATTCAGTACCTCATACGCCCCCATAAAAGGTTACTTTTGTTTATCTAACATTTAAGAATTCATTTTGCTTATGTAAAACACAACTTTCATTTTCAGTCATTGAAAAATTCTTCTCCTAACTTGGTTCACACTTGGATATAGATAAAGGAGAATATAAATGATGTATTTAAACCAAAAGAGACATTTTATTTTATGATAAACACAAGCCAATGGCGAAACTCTCCATTTTTTTACGAGCGGGCAAATATATATAAGTGTAATTCAGTGCCACAAGAATATTATTCAAGTGTAGTCTTGACAATTTTATTATTAACATATCTCTTTTTAAAGTTGTTTAATAGATTGTAAGTGTTTTTAGGGAAGATCGTGTGTGTTAAACTAAAGCGAAATATATCTATCATAGAAGTGGATATATTTTTACTTTCTTATTTTTACCGGTTATCAATAAATAAACTCATTTGTAATAACTAAATATATACTATTGAGATAGTTAATTATAAAATATACTAACTTTTTTAAATAAAAAAAAAGGGTAGCTTACATAGATAAGCCTTTGGACAATTTAATTAAATATATACTAAGAAAGTTGATTCAACGACTCCAACATACACAATTTAACCAATTTTACATAGTGTGATCTCATCCGTTTATTTCTGATCAGATGATCAATAACAATTACTGCATAGAATCCATTTTCCATAAACTACGTATTGATTTTCCAGCAAGACGAGGGGCCAAATACACATGCATTCATTGATATTCAATGAAGTATCTAAAAAAAGCGACCCGACTCATGTGGCCAAAGTTAAACACCATAGACATTGGTAAACTTTTTTTAATTTTCACAAAAAAGTAATTAATGGAATTAATTTATCTTATATGCTCTATAATTTTCACTTTCTTCACCACTCTTATTCTATCCCGTATCCTTCCTCTCCATGTGCTAATACGACTTTTAGTATCCTCGCGCGCCACCTCTTCCAATGACGAAACTAAACTCATTTATCTCTTTGCATGTCAAGTCTACCACCAAAGTCGTCGCCCCATTGACCATTCCTTTCAATACAATGTTCGCTACACGCTTATTGATCATGATGGTGCACCTCACGCGCCTCCTGATCATCTTCCTTTCGATGAAGCTCGCCAAATTACCAAAACCAATAGACCCATGCAATTCTTCTTAATTTTCACCTTTTCTCCATTGAGCTTTCTCTAAATCATTCACGTCTTTTAATTAATTAATTAACATTTAACTATTCATTGATTATGAAAAAATTAATTAATCACTCACACTTAAAATTTGACAATCTCCTATGACATGATAGAGTTTTTTTTTTTTTTAATATTCACAACTTTAAATCAAGGTGCCACTAGAGATATTATCATATGCCATAAATTACAGCAACACTAGAAAAAAGAAAGTATAGGAGTAAGAGTGTGATGGCATTTATCATGGGAAAGGATAATCCTTTTCCACTATGAGAAAAGTGTTTTTTGACCTTAGATATAATAATAAAATAATTCAATGGTTGCGATCTTTTACTTGCTACTCTTTTTCAACCTTTTGCTTTTTTACTTGAAACAAAAATTAAGACCTGACAACATATAGAATAATGTTAAGTGAGTGGGTCATTTTTTATGGACTTGTGGCCATCTAAAAATAAACTCATAAAACTTGAACCAACACTCTATCAAAACCCCCCACATACAAATTTCAATCTCATCGTATAATCAAAACATTACATAATATTAAGATAAATAAGGTCTTAGTCCTTAAAGCATGTTTAAGAATAAACTATAATGTTTTTATTATGTTTTCTAATTCTTTTTTAAAAAAAAATATGTTCTCTAATTAAATATGTATTAAAAATAATTAATTCAATTTACTGATCAATTTGCATTTCTCAAAAAAAATATATGTATTCAATCAATTAATATGACAATTCATATATTTTTATATTCATTAATTAACAAACGAACATTATTAAATATTGTAAAATAATTTTACACTGACCACGTTTACTAACTAATTCTAAGAACTTATCTAAAAAGGTGAGATCATATAGTGATTTGATTGCATGCATGTGTAAAAAAATTGCATTATAAATATATACAAATTAAATCCAAAATAAAAAAACTAACTTTAAAAAAAAATTGAATGATATGGTTTGCGTAAAAAAAAAATTGAAAGTTGGTATATGTGTTTTTGAAGGGAATGCTAGTATATGAAGTTAATCAATTTTTGCTGGATATTCGTGAGAATATTTCCTCTAGATATAGCATTGCCGTTTAAAATATTAAACTTCTGTCAATAAAAACTAAATTAATTGCAAATTCCTTCAAAAAAAACATTAATTGCAAATGTTCTTAAAAACATTGTAACTTTGATCAGTTCTTACCATTAAAAAAAGTTTAGATATCAACAAAAAAAAAAGTGATAAATCTTTTACATAATGGGTGAGGTGCATGTATGTTTCATAAAAACAGGAGGTGTACTATTAAACTTGTTAATACTATTAAATATTAGCTTTTTTAATCATTGAAAAAACAACAAAAATAAAAGCAACTTGTTTGAGTGACATGTAAGACCATTTGCAATGGGGTGTTGAAACCCACTTTCAACAGGTTTAAACCATTGCAAGCACCTATTGAGAATGAGTGAAGAGGAAAGAGGTATTGAAAGCATTCAATAAGCTTAAAGCCTGTCCCGTGTTGCCACGCGTCGCGTCACGATTCGCCAAGCCTGGCGCGTGCAGTACACGCGCCGACAGGGCGCGTCACTGTCAGTACACGCGGAGAGAGAAATGCTTTTGGATTTAAAGTGGGACACGCGGCGCTGTGTGATTGGCTGGCTGGATTTTTATGTTTTTAATAATTTGGACTCAATTATTTCATTGCAAATAATTTTTTTTTTTTTTTTTTACCAAAATTCATGATTTTTTTTCTCTACAAATAGAGACTTGGATCATTTGATTTGGACACAGAAAAAAAAATCAAGTTTTTCACTCTCTAAATCTTATTATTAGTCTTTCTTTTGAAGTTTTAGTCTTTGATTAGTGAAATGGATCCCAATAACAATCAATTCAACACCAAAAATTCTTCTGATTACCCATTTGGCTACCAAAATCCTAACAATTATCAACACCCAAATCAATTTCCCAACCAACATCCTCAAAACCCAAATCAATTTCCTAACCAACATCCTCAAAACCCAAGTCAATTTTTCAACCAAAATCCTCAAAACATGTCTAATTTTGGTTTTGCCTCAAATTTCAATCACCCATACTCTGTTCCAAATAACTTTCATCCATATTCTAGATCTATGATGGGATATCCATCTCAAACACCCTCATTTAATGGTTATATGCCAATGATGAATGAAAATTTTCAGAGTGTTGGTGAATATCCTGAATTTTCATCACAAATAAATCGTGATGGAATGACAAGTGGTAATGAACTCACTCAAGTTTCAGAGGATACAACTCCTAAGAGCAAGAAAAACCAACAACCAGGATGGAACACTGAACAAAATTTGGTGTTAATTAGTGGGTGGATAAAATATGGAACATGCAGTGTTATCGGGAGAAACCAGACAGGTGAAGCATATTGGGGTAAAATTGCTGATTATTGTAATGAGCATTGCAAATTCGATCCTCCGCGGGATGTAATTGCATGCCGAAACCGTTTTAATTATATGAGCAAAGTAATAAATAAATGGATTGGTGCTTATGAAAGCGCTAAGCGTATGCAAGGAAGCGGTTGGTCGGAAGATGATGTTTTGGCAAAAGCGCAGGAATTATTTGCATGTGGGAAGAATGTTCAATTTACTTTAAAGGAAGAATGGCACGCTCTCCGTGATCAACCACGTTACGGTAGTCAAATGGGAGGAAGTGTTGGCTCAGGAAGTAGTGGATCTAAGAGATCTCACGAGGACTCTGCAGGATCTAGTGCTCGTCCAATGGGCAGGGAGGCAGCCAAAAAAAAAGGAAAAAAGAAAAGCAAGGAAGCTGCCTTGGAGGAGGTGGAAACTGAGTGGGTTCAATTCAAAGAAATCAAGGTGCAAGAGATTGAACGATTGAAAGAGTACACCGCAGCGCAACAGGAGAAAAACAGATTGAAGAAAATGAAATTGTACCTAAAGTTAACGGCCGAAGAGCATCTCGATGACAGGAAAAAAGAAATGTTAGAAAACTTGGTGCGTGAGCTGTTTGGAAATTAATTTCACTGTAATATTTGTTTGTATTCGGTCAAAATTGTCACTGATGTCTAGTCCTAGTGTTTACTTTAATAATTGTCAGTGATAGTCTATAGTGTTGTCTAGTCCCCAGTGTTTACTTTAATAATTGTCAGTGTTGTCTACCCCTCAGTGATAGTCTATAGTGTTGTCTAGTCCCCCGTGACTTATTTCAGAAACAATTTGCTTTAATAATTATGCCAACTGTCTTCCTCCATTCGTTGTAATGTGTGCCCACAGTTTAATGTCCGTGACTTTAATAATTATCCCCACAATTTTCTTTAAAACAATACAATAACTTATTTGGAATCCGTAAGTGTCCACCACACAATGTGCTTATATATAAGGACTCATATCTACTTCTAATATCACAAATCTCTTTTCTATCCACTTCTAATATCACAAATCTCTTTTCTATCTACTTCTAATATCACAAATCTCTTTTCTATCTACTTCTAATATCACAAATCTCTTTTCTATCTACTTCTAATATCACAAATCTCTTTTCTATCTACTTCTAATATCACAAATCTCTTTTCTATCTACTTCAAATATCACAAATCTCTTTTCTATCTACTTCAAATATCACGAATCTCATTTCTATCTACTTCCAATATCACGAAATCTCATTCATATCTACTTCCAATATCACCAAAAACTATCAATGGATTCTTTTGATATGGATGCCTACTTCCAAAAACGTGACGCTGAAGACACTTATATCGTCAACCGATTTATTTAGTGTCGGAAAAAAATAGAGGAAGGTAGTGGATCAGGTAGTGGATCTCGTACAAGAAAATATTTAAATAGAGATCATGCAGCAGCTAACCAGAGACTCATTGACGACTACTTTGCCAATGAGCCTACATATGACGATGCAATGTTTCGTCGTCGGTATCGGATGCAAAAACACGTTTTCCTTCGAATCGTTGGAGACCTTTCAAGTAGTGATAACTACTTCACCGAGCGAGTTGATGCCGCCAACAAAGAAGGTATATCACCATTAGCAAAATGTACCACAGCAATGCGAATGTTATCATATGGTGTGGCAGCAGATGCGGTCGATGAATACATCAAAATAGGAGGTAGTACAGCATTGGAGTGCTTACGTAGATTCTGCAAAGGAATCATACGACTGTATGAGCAAGAGTATTTGAGAGCACCAACCGAAGATGACCTCCAAAGAATACTAAATGTTAGTGAAATGCGGGGGTTCCCAGGAATGATCGGGAGTATTGACTGCATGCACTGGGAGTGGAAAAATTGTCCTAAAGCATGGGAAGGTCAATTCACCAGGGGGGATAAGGGAACCACAACAGTGATTCTTGAAGCAGTTGCATCTCATGATCTATGGATCTGGCATGCCTTTTTTGGATGTCCAGGAACGTTGAACGATATAAACGTTCTGGACCGGTCACCAGTGTTTGATGATGTGGAACAGGGAAAGGCTCCAAGGGTGAATTACTTTGTGAATCAACGTCCCTATAATATGACATACTATCTAGCTGATGGTATCTACCCTTCTTATCCAACTTTCGTCAAATCTATTAGACTTCCTCAAAGTGAACCCGATAAGTTATTTGCAAAACATCAGGAGGGATGTAGGAAGGACATCGAACGAGCTTTTGGAGTGCTTTAAGCTCGATTTAAAATCATCTGTGAACCAGCTCGCTTGTGGGACATAGCCGATTTGGGTCTCATCATGAGGACATGCATCATATTACATAATATGATTGTTGAGGATGAACGAGATACATATGCTCAACGTTGGACCGATTTTGACCAATCTGAGGGAAGTGGATCCAGTACACCGCAACCATACTCGACCGAGGTGTTACCCACTTTTGCATCTCATGTGCGTGCTAGATCCGAATTGCGTGATTCAAATGTTCATCACCAATTGCAAGCAGATCTAGTGAAGCACATATGGACAAAGTTTGGAATGTTTCGTGATTGATTTCTGATTTGTAACGTAGTTTCATAAATTACTTGTGTTTTGTGTGCTTGTTTGTTGTCTTGCATTTTAAGCTATTTGTGTGTCGCGTGCTTAGTTTGTTGTATTGCATTTTAAGTTAAGAAAATAAAAATAAATTATTTAAATAAATTTTGTTTTTACAAAAAAAAAAAATTGTTAAGTGTTTCTTTATTTTAATTTAATTATAATCGATAATTTTAATTTTATGTAATTATAAAAACAAAAATATAAAATTAAATAAGAATAAGAAATAAAAGGTGGTGGGGTAGGCTATTGAATGAAAAAACCATTGGAGTGGTTAAAATTGAATGGGTATTGAATTAAGAGAGAGAAAATGATGTGGAGTGTTGGGAATTGAAAAAGTGGGTGTTGAAGGTTATTGAAAATTTTTTACCATTGCAAATGGTCTAAGTGAAAAGTAACCTTTCCCATGGTGAGAAATGATTAACCCTTCCCATCACCTAACCAAGTGCAATGGCTTATTGAAAGTCATTTTCAACAAGTTGAAATCATTGGAGGGGGTTATTGAAAATGAGAGAAGAGGAGAGATGTGATGAAAGAATTAAGTATGTTGAAAGCCTGCCCCGTATGACACGTGGCGCGTTCGAATTGGTCAAAGCTGGGCGCGTGCAGTACACGCGCCGACAAGGCGCGTCTGTAGCAGTGAGACGCGGAGAGAGAAGAACTTTTGGAAAAAGGTGGGACACGTGGCGCTTCGTGATTGGCTGGTTGGATTTTTATCTTCTTAATAATTTGGACTCAATTATTTCATTGCAATTTTTTTTTACCAAAATTCATGATTTTTTTCTCTCTACAAATAAAGACTTTGATAATTTGATTTGGACACGGAAAAAAATCAAGTTTTTTACTCTCTTAATCTTATTATTAGCCTTTCTTTTGCGTGCTAGATTCGAGTTGCGTGATTTAAATGTTCATCACGAATTGCAAGCAGATCTAGTGAAGCACACATGGACAAAGTTTGGAATGGTTCGTGATTGAAGATGATTTGTATCGTACTAAATAAATTAGTGTGTTTTGTGCGCTTGTTTGTTGTCTTGCATTTTAAGCTATTTGTGTGTCGCGTGCTTAGTTTGTTGTATTGCATTTTAAGTTAAGAAAATAAAAATAAATTATTTAAATAAATTTTGTTTTTACAAAACAAAAAAAAATTGTTAAGTGTTTCTTTATTTTAATTTAATTATAATTGATAATTGTAATTTTATGTAATTATAAAAACAAAAATATAAAATTAAATAAGAATAAGAAATAAAAGGTGGTGGTGTAGAGTGTTGAATGAAAAAACCATTGAAGAGGTAAAAATTAAATGAATGTTAAATTAAGAGAGAAAAAATAATGTAGAATATTGAGAATTAAAAAAATAGATGTTGAAAAGTATTGAAAAAAAAAAAACCATCGCATATGGTCTAAGAGTGAACCTTTGTTTACATCATAAAAAATGAAAGTATACCTTTATTTGCATTTTCCTTTTCGTGTGAAACTAGTAACTCAAAAAGCGCGTGGTTTTTCTTTCCTTATATCTGCTCTACTGGCTTCATATTTGCCACACAATCATCAAATCTTTTATTAGCAAAAAATAACAAAAAAATAATTTTTATTTATTTTCCATTTTTCTCATCACAAACAAAACAGTCTTCAAAAACCAGTCTTTATCTCTTTCTTTGTTTGTTGTGTTAAAAAGCAAACTCTACCTTCAACTGAATGGAATCTCATCTTTAGTACATACCAACCACTTTCTTTGCTTCTTGTAAGTGTTTTGTTTTTTTTACACCTCTTCACTTTACCTTGTTTCTTTGTGTGTTTTTGTTATGCTTCAATGTTTGTTAACATTAACACATACATAAATTCTGGGTTGTCTTTGTTTTAATTCAGAAAAACACTTATAATGTTTCCTCACTGTTATTTTCATATAAAGTTGAGATTTTTATTTGATATTGCTTCTGGGGTGTTGTTTTTATGAGACATGTGAATTGGGTTATTTGCTTTTGGTGCAAAATTATAGCTTTTTTGGTTCTTAAGTCTCAGTTAGTGGTAAAGTTACTAGCTTTTTATGGAGTAGCAGGTTCCAACAACATCTTTTATGACTGAAATGCTTTTATTAAAGTTGATTAGTTGAATATTTAGTAAGGGGGATTTACTGTTTTTTATTCTATCTGCTTTTGGATCATTGTGGAGGAAGAATTGGTGCTTTCTTTTCTTTATTGTGGATTAGGATTTAGTGATTCCTTTTATTTGCCATTAAAAACGTGTTGAGTGAATCAGTTTAGGAGAATTTGGAATAGATTCTTATCTCTTGGATTGAAAATTTGGATGTTACTATTTGGTGTGATGTTATTCCAACCAATTTGAGAGAATATAGTAGGTACTAGAAATTGCATATATTACAGAAAGTAACAGGTTTTGGTGTTTCTTATGAAGGGTTTAGGTGTGTATTTGAGATTTAAAGATAAAGATGCAGCGTGTTAGATTTTCGTCTCAACAAGCGCCTGTTCACAAGCTAGGTGATCCTCAAATGACACTATCTCCTAAGTTTAGGCTAGCTGTGGTTCAATCTAACTTGACGAGTCCGATGCCAGAGTTAGATCATTCTCTAAGAGAAGAACCCTTAATTCCGGGCTTACCTGATGATGTTGCTCTTAATTGTCTTCTTCGTCTTCCGGTTCAAAGTCATTCATCCTGTAGGGCTGTCTGCAAGAGGTGGCATATGTTACTTGGTAGTAAAGAGAGGTTTTTTACTAATAGGAAGCAAATGGGTTTCAAAGATCCCTGGCTTTTTGTATTTGCATATCATAAGTGTACTGGAAAGATTCAATGGCAGGTTCTTGATCTAACTCACTTTTCTTGGCACACCATCCCTGCAATGCCTTGTAAGGACAAGGTTTGTCCTCATGGTTTTCGGTGTGTTTCGATGCCTCACGATGGTAATCTTTACGTATGCGGTGGCATGGTCTCTGACGTGGATTGTCCTCTTGACTTGGTGTTGAAATATGAGATCACGAAAAATCGTTGGACCGTGATGAATCGAATGATCAGTGCTAGGTCATTTTTTGCCAGTGGGGTAATCAATGGGATGGTTTATGCAGCTGGGGGGAATAGTACTGATCTTTATGAGCTGGATTCAGCTGAGGTATTAGATCCGATTAGCGGGAATTGGTGCGCTATTGCCAACATGGGAACCAATATGGCATCCTATGATGCTGCAGTTCTAAACGGGAAACTGCTTGTAACAGAAGGATGGTTATGGCCTTTTTATGTCTCTCCTAGAGGACAGGTCTACGATCCGAGAACCAATAGCTGGGAAACTATGGCTGTTGGACTTAGAGAAGGGTGGACTGGTTCAAGTGTGGTTGTTTATGATCACTTATTTGTTGTTTCTGAGCTCGAAAGAATGAAGCTCAAGGTTTATAACCCGGAAACCGATTCTTGGGAAGCCATAGATGGCCCCCCTTTGCCTGAGCAAATATGCAAACCTTTTGCTGTGAATGCTTGTGATTGTCAAATTTATGTCGTAGGCCGGAATCTTCTGGTTGCTGTTGGTCATATCTCTAAACTGAACCCAAAAGAAAGTTGTGAGGGGAAATGGAACTTTGGTGTTCAATGGCATGTAATTGATGCGCCCAAAAGTTTATCCAATCTGACCCCTTCAAGCTCTCAGGTGCTATTTGCATAGTTTTTCATTATTGTGTAATATTATGATACGAGTGTTGTTTTAATAAAATGTAAATTAAGTATAGTTATTAGAGGTCTTAAAGTTGTAATAGCTGTGTGAAGTAAACCTGTTTTTGAGTTGTATTAGAATAGTGTCTTTTGGTTGTTTGGGAAAAATGTTAGTTGTACACTGATAAATATATTGATGTTTTCTCCTTGATCAATATCTCAAACAGACATGATCAAACTTGTCTGTATAATTGTATAGGCCTCTTCCCTTGTCAAGTCATCGGTTGGTATACTTGATTGCAAACTTAGATATGTTTATGCGTAAACTATTTATATAACAAAAGATAAAATTAATTAAACCGTTTTTATATAAACTATAAGCGGTTTTCATAAGCTATTTTGGAGAGCTTATGGAAACAAGCTTAAAACAACTTATAGTCATGTCATAAGTTGTTATCATAGGTCCTCTCAAAGAGTCTCACAATTAATTATGTGAGCATATAAGATCAAATAAGTAAATCCTAACAGGCATAGAGAGGTACAGAGACTACAACAATGAAATGTTCAATGTTGTAGTACGATTTGGATGCCCACGAGGATTCTCATGCCTACCACTTGATAGAATTAGGTTTACTCGATTGTGTTAATAGCAATTTTCAAGAATGTGACTGACATCTATACATATTGACTAGAGCTAGAATGTGTTAATAAGAACTTCAACATTAGTTCACAATTTTCAAGAGTTGTTTTGAACATGCATGTGTCACTTGGTCAATAATTTTTCATCTTATTTATTGCATAGTTGCGTATGTGTACTTGAATTTCCTCACTCCCTTCCATTTGAGATTTAAGTAGCCACTTTTATTGGTGGTAGTCACAGTCAGTTTGAGAGACAGACAAATAACTCTTTTAGGATTGGCTTTGATAGTCAAAGAGAGCCATATTATTTAGAATTGTATAAAGTCAAAATTGTGCAAAGGGCTTGAAGATAAATGTATCTTAAATACTTTTGTTTATGATGTATTTTATCTGATGGTGATGGGTGACTGCATCAAGTCTATTTCTGTATTTACTACGTAAAATATTATTATTTGGAAATGCAAAGAAATGTTTTAGAGATGGCAAATAGATGGATTAAATGAATTTTTGAATGAAATAGATGGATTAAAATAGTCCATTATTCCACTCATGATCAATTAAAAATTGTGATCTATTAATTTTTGTTGATGTAATTGATGAATTGAATGAATTACCTTTTCGATGGATTGAAAGAATGGTGGACAGCTGAATTCTTCTCTAGCCACCTCTTAACATATGTAACAATTTAAGCTTTAAATGTGAATTGAGAAGAGTAATTAATATCAAAGCTTTCATAAAATAATATTGTATTTTTTACTATGTTGCAAGAGTTAAAAAGGAGGTATTAATATTGATCAAGATTTCAATAGATTTATTTTTAAAATATTTTATTGATATTATAAAACGATATATAAACTATTTATATAATTTGTTTTTTAAAATGATTTATAATATGGGAGGAAGGAATATAATTTTAACTTATGACTTTGTAACCAAGTTAAAATATAACAAAGTGCATTTTGAAGTGCACTCCCCAATCCAAATTGGTAGGTTAGTGCTACAATTTTATTTAAGTTCGGGATGAATGGTTAGACCAAATTGGACATAATAGGGTGTATGAGATTTCTTTAGATGTAAGATGCAATTATTGTTGTGATTGATTAGAATGATATGTTCCACGTGCTAGATCTTCATTACTTGAAGAAGATCTATTCATGTTAGAAACGGAACAGATTGTGATTTGTGCAGTTGGGTTCTCTTATTGGTTTTAGTTGGTAAACCCAAATTATGAGATATTTTGGTAGTTGAAACATGAAATCAAAACTCACTTTCGGGTGATAATATAAGTTTGGATTTGGAGTTGTTGAATATGTTTTGATTAGTTTTACAGGTTGGCAATTATTATGTATATTCCTTTTCTGTCGTGGGATATGCATTCTCTTTAATGTGAGGATCGACTAGTTCCATCTGATAATAATATTAAAATTGTCAAGTTAAAATATTATAAGGTTCAATTTAGGATTAGTCAAATTTCAGGTTCTAGGCTAGTCTCTTACAACGTCGCAACATGGTGAATTAATGTCCGAATTATAGATAGATGAAATGTCTAAGTTGATGGTACCTCAAATAAAATTATCTCAAATAGTAGAAAGTCAATAAAAAAGCGATTTAAAGAAAAATAGAGATTTTTTTTAACAAAATTTAGGTGAGCTAGGCTCCAAGAGCTCACCAAGGCCGTAACAAATTTCAAGACTCAAAAACAACTATAGAGGTGCTTATCGATCACCATCCAAAGAGATCATCACGATGATGACAACAAAAGTTGAACTCACGTCGTTGCGGGATATGAGTCAACTCCTACATAAGAAAATAGACAATAGTATGATACAATAACAACAATAGCACCTTATCCCACTAAGTGGAGTAGGCTAGATAGATCAAACAATGTTATAATATTTTATCATATACGATGCTCATATCAAATTCATTAATCTTTAGATTTTTCTTAATAGTTTTTTAATATTTTTTCTAGATCTTCCCACTACCCTTAATGATTTGGCTATACATTCATCTAATCTACTCTGATAATGAAAAATCTACAAGTCTTCTTTCCATGTGCTCAAACAAAGTAAACCAAGTTTCTAGCATCTTTTCTACACTAATGTGTAGCTTGAGGTATGAAATCATCTCTAAACTTTGGTATTTGTGTGTTTAGTTTTTCTTATGGGTTTCAACATTGGTTTCGGTGGTTTTGTTGTTTGTTTTAAAGATTTTTTTACTTAAAACATGTTATTCATTCATTCAAATTAGTAAGTTACATTGAATACAACACAAATTGCATGCCTTTAAAACTAAAAATGATGATTTTACATAAGCCAAAATTAAACACATTAATACCAATTAAGAATCCTAACTAGCACAAGGATTGTAAGGATATAATTTAAGAAGTTACAACAATCACAATACAAAATAAAGTTACAACTAAAATAGACGAACAAATACAAAAGTTAGGCGACAAAACCCAAACTTTGAAAAGGGTTAAGCCAACAAAAAGTGAAAATCAAAAGCTAAATTCTCTTTTTTTTTTGGTTGCTTTCAACCACAAAAAAGATAAAGGTTTTACTTTATCATGTAATTGGTGCATCGAAGACTCCTTATGTTGAAAGATAAGACAATTTCCCTCATTCAAAATGACCCAAATGCAAGCCAACCAAATCAATTGGAGTGAAGACTGAACTTTTTTGAAAATGACATAAGAACTCAACAAATTGGATGAAATGATCGAATAGGTGATTCACACTTGCTGATAAGTCATAACAAAATGATTGCAATCCAAAAAAAGATAATTGATATTTTTCTCCGACCCATATTCACTCATGCACACACGTCGTCGAAGCAAACCATCTTAGGTTAGTAGCCGATAAATTACTCTCCCATAATGAAATACAAGCAAAAATGGTAATGGAAAAATCAATACATATATATTTAATAATTTAATCTATATACTTCACTTTTCAACTACCATTTTTGTTTATATTTCATTTCAATTGAAGTAGTAAGCATTGTACTTTTACCAGTAACATTGAGTTTAAAACCGTTTCAACAATGTGCAAATCACACGTGATTGATCTAACTCTAGTCCATTTTTTTATCTCTTCTTTTTCATGGTTAATCTTCTCTAATGCATATTAACCGCATCTAATGGAATTAAAACACCTTCACCTAATAATATGTGAATTGACAAACATAAGGCAAACTACGAAGCACAGATGCTTCTCGGATTAGGCGTGTCTTGGTGTCAGATACGTGTCGTGCCCGACACCGATATGACACCGACACTTATAATTACACTGAATTATGTAATTTTTTTTAAATTTTTAACTATGTCACCGTGTCAAGGTCCATGTCGTGTCCGAACTTCATATAAGGCAAACCATGTGTTGTTCTAACTATACAACCACATGTTGCTAATACTCTAGTAAGATGTTGTAGATTTTAAATCTCTAATTCATAAATTTAAAAGTAGTAGAGGGAATTTTGTTGTAAAATATATGGGGGTAAAATTGGAATTGAAGAAAATGTGTGTAGGTCCATTTGAAACAGTGTATCAATTCAGAGAGAGAGAGAGAGAGAAGGAAGGGACGATGGGAGCAATCACCGGTGCAGTGATCGCAGTGGTAGGAGTGATTCTAGGTTGGATCACTATCGAGATCGCATGTAAACCTTGTCTTGAACAAGGTCGTCAAGCCATCGATCGCAACCTCAACCCTGATTATGATCCCGACGACGAAGACAACGCCGTTCGAGCACCACTCAACCCCGCCCCCGCCCCCGTCGCCTCCACCACCGCCGCTAAAACCGTTTCATAAGTGGTATTCACTCTTGTATCTTGAAGAGAAAAAAAAAATTGAATTTTTCTTTTTTTTCTTCTTCCTATTTTGTGTGTATTATATATTTGATTTGAGATATCATAACAATGAGTTGGTAATTGCTGTAATGTAACTAGCTATCAGTGATTTGTTAATGGATTCAGATATTCTTCTTCAATTATGAATGTATAATGAAATTTATTTAAAAGGTTTTTAATTTTTTTTCTTCTTGTTTTTTGAATTAAATTTAGTTTCTTGAAATGAAATAGGGTTTGGATAAATTGTGCAAGCACCACCAACATAATCAAAAATTGAGTTGAATAATAGAGTGATCAAGATTTAAGCAATGTTGGGGGTTACAGTGAATTTTATCACTAGTGGTTAGTTTTAGCCATTTCATACTTTTTACTGAAATTCAAGCAATGTTGTATTCTGCAATTGATTGCTCAAGATGTCAAATGCTAACAATAGCTTGTCTCAGTATTGTTCTGCCATACAATATGTTGCGTAGCGGAATTTGAACAAACTAAAACTAAAAGTTGTTAATTGGATAAGCTGTTTTAGGTTGTATTTTGAAGTAAGTTGAACAAACCTAGTGATGTCTATCACTTTAAATCAGTAGAAATGTAGAATGTCATATGGCATAAGTTCCGATGTACGAAAAATTGTATTGATCTGCCCGAGTTTCATTATAAATCACTCACACACCCCTCCTTGTTTAGAAAATAAACTTACCTCCTCAATGACTTTGACTTACTTTTCCCTTCACGTGCCTCTATAATCATAACTCATGTCCTAAGTTGTTTCTTTCTCACCTCACGAGGCACATAAATATGAAATATCACATCTTTCTTCCATTTACTTGATCATTTGTCCCAGCAATTACTGGTTTTATTGGCTGCTGTTATGGGATAAGAAACCAGTCTCATATTGCTATCAGTTACCAAATTATGGCTGCTTCTGTGTTTTGGGTGTCAATTTGCTAAATGTTACGGTTGTTGTCATGTATCAGAAAATCTGTTAAACCATTTCAGGTGCTTTTTTACAGTTGTTGGGTGCTATCATATTTTGGGTATCATATCTAGTTTCCTTCAGAACCTTGTTTCAGGTGCTATATTGAATTTGACATGTAGTTGAAAAATATCAAGAGAACTAATTTTGGATACTATCACTTTTGTTAAGCAATTTCGAACCAAATCGAACATGGCATGTAACTGTGGTAGATGCCTTTTAATTGAACCAATTGGAAATAAAAGTTGCTTTCTTTAAATCAGTTATTGGATAGAAAAGATGGCTCCTTTTTACTCAACGATTGATAGTACTGAAACTCCCAGATATTTAATTTGTGAATCAGATTTGTATGTAAACTCCTGCTGCTGCTAAGTGCTAGCAGAAAATGAAGGAATAATATTTGGTAAAGTAGATGTGTTTTTATTCAAAAAAGAAATAAATAAATTACTCTTTCATTATACTACATATGCAATAGCTTAGAGAAAGCGTAGTTTTTCTTCAATGGATTCATGTTTAAAAATCTTTTCTTGCTGTGTAAAAGCTTGAATTGTTGGATTGCACTCACTTTCATCAATAGGTTTGATCCATTAAAATTCACGAATTTATAACCAGCCGAGACACTATCGTTGGAATACAGAGGTATTTTCGCTTTCAATCTCTGACAACTTATAGGCGGGCAGCATCGCCTCTTTCATGTCCTTGGGCATCGCAAGTGAGGAGCTACAATTGTCAGCCTATAAATAAATGTGCAGCAGTGTTGCATAACTGCACAAACAAACACAGACAATGAACATTCTTCACCATTTCACTTTATGCCTGTTACGTGTGACTAAATTAAAAGGTCAACTTAAAATGAGTTAGAATCCAATCTCCCCAGCAGCTAATAGAACCTTCTGCAATGTCATGTACCTTGGCTACATAGGTTTTTAACTGTAAAAGTTTAACTTCATCACCACTGGTGACAAAGATTTTAATCGACAACCTCGCAAATATGGACTATAAAGGGAGGAAAACTGGATGCTATGCCATGGTTTTCTTTTCTAGTTCTATGATTAAAGGACGGACTATCGTAGATTTATAATATTTTCATGTGTGACGTAACATGATTAGTTAATCCCAACCCTTTTTTATAATTTTATGATTGGCAATGCTATGTAGCACCACGTCAATATGTCCTAAGTTCACATCTTCTGAAAAAAGTCTTCAAATATTACTTTAGAATTACTAACTTAAAAGATAATGCATGGAAAAGCATGTATGAACCGGTTTTTCAAATACAAGAATGAGCAGATTGATCCTTACGCTTTGGTTGAGAAAGCATTATTACATTCTTTTTTGTGGGTGAAGGCAAAACATCCATCTTTTAGCTATTGTTTTTTGATTGGTGGAAACACCCAATGCTTTGTTTAGGGATTTACTAATTACTAGTAGACTTGTTTTGTGCCTTTCTGTTTGTTTTGGCACTTTGATTTTGTAAACTTTGCTCGGTGAATCACTTTTTTGCACGCCTTGTGCAGGATACTTTACCGTTGTTATTAATTTATCTCATTTTTGTTTTGTTCAAAAAAAAATGTTAAATCAATTGCAAATGAAATGAAGACAAAATTTTTAAAGTTTGAACTGAAATATGAAATTATTCAATAATAATAATAAGTAGAGAGGGTTGACTGCACAAGGTGATTGAAGACCTAAAGTAAACCGTCTACTGATCATATGTTCTTCAACTAGTTGTTGTCATACCAAGACTGCTTTTGAAGATAATCAATTATGCTCTTGTCCACTTGAAAAGCTTTGGTAAGAACTTCGTCGGAAATAAGAGGATTAGATTTAAACAAAGCATTTGCAACGGTGATAACTCCTGGGTTTTGACTGCTAAGTCCAGCAATAGCAACAGCGTTGCCATATCCCACATTCAGTTGAAAATGAATAAGACCAATTGGGAACACAAACACATCACCCTTGTTTAGCACTTTGGTGAAGAGACGATTGTTGTCTTGATTGGACGTGACAAATCCAACATAAAGAGTGCCTTCGAGTACTATAAGGATCTCTGTTCCCCTAGGATGAATGTGAGGTGGGTTTAAGCCCTTAGGCACAAAATCAATGCGAGCCAAAGATATACCGAGTGTGTTAAGTCCGAATAGTTGGTCTACAGTAACTGGAGTCACTTGAGAACCCAAGGCGTTAGAGGCATTCCCAGCTTCAACATGTTTGAAAAAATCTTCAGCTTTAACAAGCGCGGGGTCTTTACAGAATTTCCCATTCACAAATACTGCAAATTATCAAACCATAGTTTTGTTATATCAAAGAAATTTCAGTGGTATAATTCTTCTAGTCATGACCTAGCTAAACCAAAAATCACTAAGGACCAAAACAAAAGATTCTATATATACGAGGACTAAAGCCATAAAAATATAGAGACTAAAACCAAAATGTCTGATATTTATAAAGAGCATTTGCATATTTAAGCCTAAAAATTTAACAGTAATTAAGATTTAAAGTTAAGGAATATATACGTACTGCCATCTTTGGGGTCTTTGATTGCAACACAAAAGTCTTGGAGAGGACTGGGGTCATAAGCAAAGGCAAGAGAGGATGCCAAAGCCAAGATGGTAACAAGGAAGTATATAATCTTCATTTTGCAACTCAGTACTACTCTTTAATATTCTTCTCATGTAAATCACCGGTGAGAATTGAGTTTTGTTGCATGTATTGCTTGCTATTTATAAGAATGAAACATCGAAGTGGTTTGCATTTGATATTTACCGCCATTAGTTTTTTATTAAATAATGAACCATTCTTTAACAACTACATGTGTACTTGATCTCCATACCAAAGTCAAAACTATTTTTAAACTTGTCTTTACCTGTTCTCATAATGGTAATTTTATAATGTTAATGTTTTGGACTAAATGAAATTAAGATAAGTTTAGACCAACACGATGTCACACAAGTGGTATATGTTTCGACCATTTAACCAATTTATTTAAGGTTCCATCGTCGGTCGATGCATATGGCAAAATATATGTTATGGGAGATCAACTCCTTAAATGAATTTCAATTATCTCAAGTGATTATTCTCTGATTTGCTTGCTAGATACATTTGCTAAAAAAATCTGAGATAATTTAGACTTTTTCTTAGTTCTTGAGACTTAATTATAAACAATAGTTGGTGGAATATGGAAAATATTCGAGTAATTGGCACAGTCATACCATTACTAAAATACGTTCACACGACAAAATTGAAAGACCATTTCAGATTTACCCTTTCAACAAAATAATTAACAAGAGGTCTCTGATTTTAATTCAAATTAAGATCAGTCTAGTACTTTGTCAGTTGTGGGCTAAATCAAAATACTATGATATTGTAATTGTAATTTTATAATGGCAAAGGTCTTGTCTAAATCAAAATATGAAAGACAGATTATTTTTTTTTGAGAAAAGAGTATTATATAGGAAAGAAACATTAATATTATTAATTATATTGTAAAATAATTTATAATTTAAGAAAGCGTTTTCTTTTAAAAAAAAAAGAGGACAGTGTTTATTATAAAGTGACAATTTCAAACGTATGAAATAGTTTTCTAAAGAAAACTAATGCCCAAAATAATTCAATCTTTCTGATAGAATGACTCAGTGTCCCAATGTTGTGATTGTGGGAGACTTTTTGGTTGATTTTTTTCTCAATGACTAAACCAAGTTCTACAATTTTCTCATTGATTAGAACGTGTGCTGACTGTAAACAAAATAAGACTAAATGTCCAAATTGATGAGTAAAAATCTTTTATTTTCGGACGCATTATATAAAATCTTCAATATATTTTTAGGTTTTTTGCCTAGACTATTTTTTATATTTATTGTTAAAATAAAAATAATCTAAAACAAATAAAGAGATGATATGCAGCGCATAACTTATTTTGCATGAAAAAAAGATTTCATGTCATTATGGACAAAAAATTAACCGTTATACATTAACATGAAATCTTCAATAATCTATTTATTTATTTTATAAGTTATAAGTGATTAAGTAGCGCTGTTAATGTATCATGGTTAATCTTTTCTTCAATAACTTATAACTTTATGTCTAAGTTATAAGTGACCTCAAGATTTCATGTTAATGTATTATGGTTAATCTGTTATTTTGCATGAAATCGACATTACAAGAGACGAAGACAGTTGACAGTGTTGACATCTTCAGTTATGCAAAACAATTCAAAGCTGATGGCACTGACGGAAGAAAAATACATTTGGTTCAGCCTTTAGTTCACAATGGTTGTTTTTTGGTTAAGACAATGGTACTGTAGGGGAAATAGGTAAACAGATGTTCAGTATATGAGAGAGCTCCTTCTCGAATCAAGGTCCTTTTTTGGAACAATTTTGATTTTTCAAGAAAATGAAAGGACATTCAAAGGAGGAAAAATATGCTTTACAATTACAACAGTACAGTTGTCGATAAATGAAAAGTTAAACAAAAAAAAAAGGTGGGATCCTTTTACTGTACATATATGACTGGGAATAAACATTAAGCTCTCCCATGTCATTTAAAAAAAGAAAGAAAAAGAAAAAGAAACTTTGAAATGTAAAGTGAGGTAAATATACTATGCGAGGTAATTGTATACTTGAGGATTGCTCTTGTCCCTCTCCAGATATTCTCTGTCAATCAGGCTTTCAATCCTTTTCTTCAAATCAGCTGGTTTAATAGGAAATTTGAGCTGTTCACAAAACAAAACAAAATCCTAAAATCAGTATTTATACTAATAATCACAGAGAAACAGTTCACATCAGAAATTTACACGTGCAAGCAAGAAAGCATAACGACTAGAAGGCCAGACAACAGTGAACAGGTGTAGCTGCTGTAGAGATTTGGTTGCAGCGCAACATATTTTAGAACATTATCAGACATCAGTAGTAACTCGGCAAAGTAGGTTTGCGACAATAATAAATATCACACCATCAAAAGACCAGACAACGCTATTTTGATATGGAAGTGATGGAACTACTTAGGGATCACACAGACTACAATTGCATTGAAGAAACTAAAGGTAGCAATGATGTCACCTGTTGGAAGAGTTCAGTAATAAGAAGAGTGTGACTAAGCACTTTCCTAGTCTTCATTATCCTCACAATAGCAGCATCGACCTGCATATAAACCATGCCACGAGGAAAAGGTTATAGATCATAATCATTATTAGATGTTCAGCACAATTTTTTTTTTCAACTAGTCATTACATAGTACATAGACATTTAAAACTCATTTTGGATACCTAAAAAAGTTATTGGATGATATTGATTTTTTATAACAGGATGTCCAACCAAGGACCCTTGTTTGGTTGCAATCACAATAATAATACTTTCCAATTTTGTGTACATAACTTAAAAAATAGCTCCTTCAAAACAAAAACAAAAAACTTAAAATATGTTGTTCGTGGTCCTTGAAGCAAACATACCGGCTTGTGAAGTGAGGAGTGCCTCCTCTTTATAATCTTTCATCAAGAGTCTCATCTATCCGATATGGGACTTGGGTTTTTCCCAATAGGGGGGATAGTAAAATGAATTTCAATGGACCACAAATAATTTGGGAGATGAAAACACATCACTTTCAAAAGGGGAACTAACACCAAATTTTAGGAAATTTGATGGATTATAAACATGTAACCCTTAAATATATTACAAGATTTTACGATGAAATTTAACATAATAACAACTTCATGAAATTTCTTGCCAACAATAGTATTTCTAATCCTATTGTCTTGTATGACACGATGAAATTTAACATAATAACAACTTCATGAAATTTCTTGCCAACAATAGTATTTCTAATCCTATTGTCTTGTATGACCACTAATCCATCTTAACGTCTCATTTCCAATAACACATCCACTCATTAATTTTATTATTTGACATACTTTGTGAAATAAATCTAATTGGTATAACATTGATAATTCATTAAAAAGTTACGAGTATAATCCCCATGCTAAGTAGGTTCTTTTGAATTTGAAGGTGCATTGCATTCTTGTGTACATTAGTCTTCTGAAGTCTAAACTAGAAGGAAGCTTTTAAAAAAAGAAAAATGACCTGATATTGACGATCTTGGAAAACTCTTTCTGTGGTGTTTGTATTCTCCTCTACTGTCTCCTTCAACTGAATTGCATTCACCTGCACTCCACAACGCCGAAATGAGTTTGAAAAAGAACCTCAGTCATAGTTTTAGAGTAACCCACTACAAACACTAATCATTGCGAAGTGCTAAACTATGGTAATCACAATTAAAACTGCAATGAAAGTTTGAAATCAGTTAATCTAGTCCCTTTAGTAGTAAGAAATGGGTATTATACCTTTATACGGTAAAGAGGAGCGGTAAATGTGTCATTAAAAACAAACGAGTCATAATCTTCCACATCTCTACCCTTTGGCATCTTTGCATGTTCAACAAACGGAATCAACATCAAGAAATTGAAGGAGACTGTTAAAAACAAATTCTATGACCTGATTAATTCTAAAAAACGGATACAAACGAACCTTTTGTAGAACACGAACTTTTCCACATGCAAGTGATTGCAGAGTTCTTCTCAGTTCCTTGTCTTCGATACCAGTAGAATCCTTGATATCTTGAAAGCTTAGTTTCTCAGCATCATTGAATTGCATCAAAACAACAGTCTAGAGCAAAGCCACATATGCAGAATTAATTCCAGAAAAATGGGTGCAATACAAGATAAACAAATGAAACTATAACAAAAATAAATAATAATAATGGCTTTTGGCAAACCTGAAATAGGGAGACAGCCAACTCCTTTTTCCCTTTGGGAAAATCTGCCTTTAGGACACAGTGACCTAAAGAATTTTGCCACATGAGACGCCTTCCACTGTATTTGCTCAGATAGAACTCTTTAAAAATATCCTGAAGAAATAAAGGAAAGGACCATGTCAAGGAAGTCACTTGAATATCAAGGATTTCGATTACCAACAGTTAAAAGATCATTCATTTATGGCTTGTGCTTAACCTGGTAAACATTCAATTCATGAGGAAGTCTGACATCCATGGGTGGATATGTTGGCCAGTACCTGCACTCATCAAAGAACTATTGTAAGACTCCATTTACATTACTGATGCCAATAGATAAGAAAAGGAAAACAAATAGCTTACCCTGTTGTCAAGACATGAACGCTCATTTCAATGCCTGATGGGAGTTTTGTTCTCGCCTGGGATGACTGTCTGAAGGATTCATTAATTTCTTTTGATAATTCAATGTCCTGTATCAAAATGATTTTAAACATAATTATAAAAAAAAAAAACTATGAATAAAAGTTTTAGTAATTTATGAAGTTTGTTAGATTATTGTCATTATAATATTACAATATTGGAGAAAAGAATGTAATTTTGATGAGAGTCTTCCCAACTATGTGGTGGTACCAATAGAGTACCACGCAACCAGTGAGGGTGAGAACAAAATACAAGCACGGCATACTAATGTCCAACCTTCTAGGTACTCGAGTCTTGGACTCTCTCCCAAATTCTATTCCTGAAACACTAATAATTGTCCTCGATTACACCACCTTTAGTATCTATATACAGCATAGTAATTTCCAACCTTAGTATAATTCCCTCCCAAACACTATTCCTGAAGCTTTCATAATTCTCCTCTATTACATCACCCTTAGTATATATAAAGTGTTGTGTCCCACCATTCTAACTGAATCAATAAACTAACTGATCCAACTAACTAATTGGGTGGGGTTACTTCAATTGTTATTCAAAACGTAGTTATACAAGACTATGAAACCCAAGCAAATGATATATGAACTTCAATCAAAGAAAAATACCAAATTACCATCGTCAAAATACAAGTGATAGGTCATTTGATGGCTGTCGGGTAAATCAATATCATAGATGATGCATAAAGATGCTATGTCATAGATTTTAAAACACATACAGAACAGAAGTCTACACTGGGTGAAGAGTAATTTTCCTTCTTTAAAAGCATGTCCAATATTGTTTATCGCCTCTTTATATAAATGCAAATAAATTGTACAGCAACAACATTTTATATGGCTGAAGAACTTCAGTATTCAAAATCCAAGTTCAACCTCACAGCTGAATTTTAAATGTGACCGAAGGCCATAAAAGATTATCTCTAACCAGGTTAGAATTCCAAAAGAAAAAGACATGGGAAAAAACTGAGGTTGGTATAGAGGATTTCCAGCTTGTTTGTAAAAGACATGCCAACCAGAAGCTGAATAAAATGTCAACCAGAAGCTGAATAAAATGTCTCAAAAGTTATAAACTGATCCAAAGATATGTATACCTTAAACATTCCTTCCAGCTTGTTTGTAAACTGGCTGCCACACTCGGTCTTCAACTGCAACGATGAAAGGAAATTGCCATGTTAGTGAAAACTTGCTGAGGAACCATCTATTTATTTAAGATGTTAAATGGAAAAATGAGCCTTCACCTTGGAGATCATGGATTTCTCCGCGTCAATTGAAGCACTCTTTCCTAACAGTAATCTTTTAGCAAGATCTTTCTTATAAAATGCCTCAAACACATCCTTGCCCTTCACAAAAAAACGTCAAGTAATCTTGCCATTGTCAGTATGGATGAAAAAAATAAGTAGAAATGCATGATATCACCACAAACATGAAAGAATAATACAGAAAACAATATGTAATTGGTTAGCTGCTCCACAATGAAAGATTGTGCTTACCTGAATGAACCTGAATAAAACCAGGACTTTATCAAGTGTGCCCTCTAATTCCTCTTCTGAAGTGCCCTTATTACCTGCACGAAGTTTATCATCCAAAAATTTGGCAATCAACTCTGCAGGTCGGTTCTGCCATGTAAAAAAAATAAGATAACAGTCAGTTGACTGCAAATCACACACATCACATAATAAAACACACATGAAGGTAAAAAATAAGACTCGAGTTGCTGACCAAGAAGCACATGTTAGACATTTCACAAGCTCTCTCTCATAGACAAAAAAGGAGTAATGCTCAATTATACACCACTGGCAGACATATAGTAACAAGAATCTGAATTGATTGAAAAACCAAAAGTACGCAAGAAAATAAGTTGTTTTTATTGGATATTCTGTAATATTCTTCGACATTCTGACCTGCCAGATTTTAGACGGGTTGTGTGAATTCGAAAAATGACAAATATGACAGATAAGGTTAATGTGTTCGAAGAAAGGATGGAAATACAAGGGTTCAACGAAGAGGAAACACATTGGACATTTCACTGGCTGATGCCTGACATGCAGCAGCACAGAAACTTGATGTGTTAGGTACATTTTTTTTAAGGATTGATGTGTTATGTACATATTAAGTATGTTTGACTTCAAAATGCCAATATCTTGATGTTTGCAATGTTTGATTATCTAAAGAGTATAGTTGTTATCACCAGTATTTTATCATGAGTCATAGTAATCATAAAACATTTTAGGGTTAAATAAGTTTTTGGTCCCTATAAATATAGTCAACTTTGATTTTAGTCCTCATAAAAAAATAACATGTTTTGGTCCCTATAAAAAATTTCAGCACGTAGTTTTAGTCCCTGTTAAATTAAAATTTGTTTAATTATGCTTAAATTTTAAATTTTTGAATGATTTTTTTATAGACTTGTTTATAACATTATAAAAAGTTCATCCACAAAAAATAAACTCAATTTTATTTTTAGGTCTAAATTTTCATTACTTTAATTTTGAAATTTTGACGTTTAGAAAAATTCATATTTAATTCATTACATATTAAAAAATTCTAATTTTTATGAAAGAATATCTTATAATGTTTTCATTTCTTAACATGTTTGTAAAAAATCATTCAAACATTTAAAAGTTTAAGCATAATGAAACAAATTTTAATTTAACTGGGACTAAAACTACATGCTGAAAATTTTTATAGGGACCAAAACATGTCCCTTTTTATGAGGAGTAAAAACGAAATTCACTATATTTATAGGGACCAAAAACTTATTTAACCCAACATTTTAATTGAAGATTTGAATGTAGGTTTTCCCATTCACCAGTCTACATGTGGCAAACTAAGGTTTCTTTTTTGGCACTGCGTTCATTGATTAATCTACAAGACAATGAAAATCAGATATGAAGGGGGGAAAAAGGCTGTTGCAGAAAAGGTACCAGATGAGTTGACCCAAAACATATTGGCTGGAGCTTTCAATCTTAAGATATTTCTAAAATTTCTCTATGGAAACCGACCAACAGATATGGCAAAACCACAGCAAAATGGTGAGTACCTGACGGAGATTGATAAGATGCTCAAATGCATCTTTAATGGTGTTACTGAATGCTTCATTCTTAGCAAAGCTTTCTTCCCATGTTGTGTCAAGAGCAGCTTTAAATTCAAGAAGGGATTGAACCATGTCTTTATCTTTCTCCTCATCCATAACAATGCCCTGCCCAGTTCTCCTGATGTATGAACTAATGGCCTGCCTCAATGACTCAAGGGCATTGACCCTAGAAAAGAGCAAGTGCATTCTTTGAAGGTCTTCAATACGATTTCCATCCATAAGCATAGAGAAACCCTATAACATGAAATAAAATTGAAGCAACGAGGGAATTTTTTAGAGAAAAGGAATCACTAGAGGATAGCCAAGAAGCTAGTGGTGTGCAAAACCTTATCAAGAATGGCAGGTATATGACGTTCAAGAAGTTGTTTTTCTGTTGTTGTTATTAATGGCTTCTTAGTACTTGCATCCAAGTAGATCAAACATCTTTCATGTTCCTCTTGCAATCTTGTCTGCAAAAATGAGTACCCAAAAACATCCCTACAGTAAGTATACAATGTCGACAAAAATACAAGGGGATAAAGAAAAGTAAGCACCTCCACATGCTTCAAGTAATCTGGAACATCTGATTGCTGCATGTATTTCACACCTTCAGCGGCATAAAATTCAGATGTACATTCAAGGAATGGCTTCTCAAAGCTTTCTGCATAAATACCCAGAGCAGTAAACATCTTTAAAAGATGGTTGAGAAGAGTTCTATCCACTGCTTCACCTAATCTGGAAAATTAGACAAAAGTACAAATTGTAAGGTAAGCTACATCACAAGTTGATGAAATTGATGACTTTATTCAAACTAATATGAATCAACCTGCTAAAATTCATATATTACGAAATAATTTAATGTCCAAAATTGCAAATGATGATCTGAAACGAAACTATCTAAGTTCCTGGCATGAAGGTGTCAACCATTGAAAAAAACCTCTGTTGGGGTAGATTCATTTCAATAACAGTAAGACTGGTCTATCCCCTAACTCCATGCATCCTTAGATTAGACCATTCAAGCCAATAATGTTCACTAAATTATCCATTGTACCCCCACCCACTAACAACAGCTCCAATGTCAATATATTCTACAAGTTAACAGCGGTAAAACTACAAGCATATGCATCCTTGGATTTACACCTTTCAAGCCAATATTGTTCACTAGATCATGCTTTGTACAAGACCCACTGACAACAGCCTAATACCAATATATTTTTCACTGGTAAAATTACAAGCATCTTGTAAAAAACTCTTAGGGGAGTTAAAATAAGATTTGAATTGTCTAATTAAGATCAGAATAAAATTCTAGTTTTTCATAGCTTATTTTTCTCCTTTGTATTTTCCTAAGTTGTAGCAAAGATCAGTTGGTGTTTCCTAAACAACTTCGCCCTTACATTTTAGCATTGTATGACTCCATATGAATATTAAGAAAAAACTATAATCCCTTCTATGAATATTATACATCCAGATATCATTGACACTCAGGACATGCTCATTCATCAGTTTGATAATTGATATTCACTTAGACCAGGATAGGTACGGGAAAACAAACTATCCTCGTGAGGTTAGTTAAAAGTACAAGTTTTCAGCACATATCTTTGTTTCCTAACATTTGGATTTAACGATATGCATTCCAAAACTAAATGAGGAAATTAAATTGCAGTAAGAATACAAGGCCTTATATTATGCAAAAGATGTCAATAAAAACCAAATGTTTATATACTCAACATACGAAAAACTGCAAAAGATTAAAAAAAGAAATAAACATAAGTTGAATTACCCAATGCACTGTGATCAGAAGCTCAGTTGAACATATTACATAGGTTATACACATTGTTGTTCAACATAGGTTACTACACATTGTTGGTCCGTACAATAAACCAACAACTGCATGCTAATTGACAAAATTCATGTACCAAAAAAATAATTTAAGATAAAATATGGAGCTTCACACCAAGAAAATAATAGTATAAAAAACATAAATAAAAAATTGCGCGTAAGTTCGAATGATATGTTTTGCGTGTTGTGAATAATAAATAATACTCCCTCCGTTTTAAAATGAGTTTCGTTTTCGCCAAAAAAGAATTGTATTTAAATGAATGTCACTTGCGCTTTTCAATGTAGAATTACTATTTTCCTTCCAACTGTACCCTCTAGTTAATTGAGTGTATGTTACTTTCAAAGCATTACACCAGTAGTAAATAAGACTAGTTTAGTAAAATTGTCATGTCTTTTGACATCATTATTTCATTTCTTAATTTGTGTATACAAACGACACTAGGCTCGGAGTAGAGAGGAGGGGAGGGGGAATTTCTGATGAAAACGGAATTCTTGTATGGACTCTGTAACTCTATTACAATCAATCTCTTACATAGAGATTCTGACATAACAAGTAAGACTGGCAGTTACTGTCATAACCGAATTTTTATGATCATATGCCAAGCACACTGAGCTTGTCCAGAAGTATTAAGAAATCTGGAAGCGGGTAGAACCTTCTTCAGCAATCTGTGCACGAATGTGTAGAACAGTGAGTTGTCATTTAAGCACATTCTCACTAACAAAGAAGAGGTCTGGTATATGCTTAGTGCATACATGTAGAACTGGATTGTGAGCCAAGGCAGCTGCACTGTGGTTAGCACAAAAATATGGAAGTAAAGAACAGAACTCCAGATTCTGTATTCTGCTATGTGCTAGAACACGCCACTAACATTTTCTTGCTGTACTGCCAAGAGATAAGGTTTGGACAAAAATTAACTGCCAGTAAGGCCTGTTTAAAGGTTCCACGAGTTAGTAACAGAGATGGATGAGATGGATATTAAAAGGGTAGATGAGAGGATGCTATGCACTGAGTTTGAGGACTGTTATGAATCTTTGTGTAGGACTGAGTCACAGGCCAAGACTCGGAAGACTCCTTGAAATCTATAGGGAAAGTAAGAAGTATATCATCCTTGAACAGGCCCCCTCCTAGACTAACGAATTTTTTTTTAATTCTAAAAATAATTCTTGATTATTCTTTCCAATTCAAGTCTGCCTTTTAACAGGCTGCATATAAGAAAGGGATCCTGATTAATAAGATCATAACTAGCAGTTACTTACAATTATGTCATCTGATAAAAGATTGTATGCAACAGAATTTTATCAAAACAAAAATTATAAATAATTCAAATTTTGAAAAAGATAAAGTATACAAATTAGCAAATCCTAACTAAAAGGATGAAATAATCCTAATCAGTAAGTCAGCCTTCATTTATGCCATCTTCTCCCTCTGGTGCTAAGTCCCACTTCATAAACATGGTGAGATGCTTTGGGGGACCACGGGATTTTGAAAGGACATCTCTAGGACAGTAGGTGTATAAGATGCTGCATATGAAGGAAACAACTCTTCCTAAGGGAATCTATTCTCATTGGAAATTACATCCCTTGAATAAACATTTATGAACCACGGACACAGACATGGACACCGATAATAATTTGAGAAAATTATATATTTCAGTGTATTCATAAGTGCCGGTGTCATGTCGGACACTGATGCGTGTCCGACACAGGGACACACCTAATACGATTATGAGGAGTGTCCGTGCTTCATAGATATACATGGCACCATTAGGAGGACACTTGTAGTATGTAGCCTTTATGAGAGACAAAATAACCAACCATAATGCATTCATGGGAGCATAAGTCTAGTTTGTGAGTGTTGTATGGTCTTATGGGGTAGAAAACAGGCACATCAAACACCTGAAGAAGGGATGAAGGTGACCTATGTAATTTACCAACACAACAAGCAGAAGAGAATTCAGTAACATCTTCAATTGAAATCGGTATATCACATTTGTGAAAGATAATGTGTTTGGAATGTACAAATCTGAGATACCATGTGAAGAAACTAGGATCAACATATTTAAGTACATAGTGAGTAGAAGTAGTGTTTCCAATAGGAAAAACAGAAGAAACCGAATTTGATAGTGATAGAGGCTGACGCTGAAGGCTTGGAAACTCATACAAGATAACATCTAAACTTCATTTGAAGCCTAAGATAGAAGATTTCACAAGATAATGGTTTAGGATGAAATTCAAGTACACAGCATTATCTTTTGTAAATTTACTGAGATTAATATGATTTTTTTGTAATGGAGGGGGCATGAAATAAATTATGAAGAACTGGAGAGACATTAGGATTAAGAGTGTGCTCGGGTAACATCTTAATTAAGTGCCTACTGAGTAAGAGTTTGTCATATCATATGCATAAAGCTATTTCTATAATAAAGGGTGGAATGTAGTTAAACTGCTGTCGTATGAGTTGTAAGCCATTTTCATAAGCTACCAATGTTTGGTTATTTTCAGAAATAATTTTCTCTCTTGATTTCTTAACTATTGCCCTTAGGGCACTAATTAGCAAGACACGCATACATATAGACATATAGACACAAATAAATAAATACAGTTGTTACATACAAATATATGTGCAGCAATAACCAAGTCTTTTCCAAAATAGTGGGGTCGGCTACATGGATCATTATATACCATTAAGTTCTGCCATGTATTAGGTCCAAAGTTAGACCATATACTTTTAAATCTTTGTTGATGGTTTGGTCTATATACTCTATTTTTCTTGGTCTCCTCTATCTCTAACTATTGGACTACCCTCAATTTGGTCTACTCTCCTTACAGAGCTTCAACATATCTTCTCCATACATGTTCAAAACACATGTTCTCTACATCAGGTACTGGCAATTATCCTTTAAACATGAGTGGTATTTTTCTATCACATGACACCTGAAACATTCTTCCATTTCACCCACCTTGAATTATATGGAAGACATCTCTATTTATCTCCGTGTCGCTTTGTATGTTAGACCTAGGGTAATTTAAATCTGAGACTTCTGAATTCTGATATTGTATGTTCACTAATTTCATCTATACATTATAATTTGTTTTTCTCTTGCTAAACTTGGGCTCCATACATTCTTTTTACTTCTACTTGGGCAAAACCCGCGTGTTCTCAAGGCTCTGTGTCATTTCTGACTTGTCATCTTTCTTTTCTTGCAACTCTCCAACTAAGACTATATCATCTATAAAAAGGATGTACCAAGGATATATAAGTTGAGAGCATTAAAAAAGTTAATATTGATCGTGTGATTGTACTGTCAAAATTACCTCATTTCACATTCCTACTTGATTGATACCCTTCAAATTAATACATGTGTGGAAGTACAAGGATAAACATAGAAAGTGGTGAGTGGACTGGTGACATTTCCAAATAAAGTGTCTTGGAGATTGTTCTCAACATGTTTCAGAATTTAACTATTTTTTTTAACTTTTTTATACTTTAGGGGTTACTTCTCTAAATAATAAAATGAATTTTTTATAAGAGTCATACACTTCAAGTGTCAAGCCACATGACTGTCAGTAAAATGATCAAATGGACACTAAGTAAGGAGCATCTAACACATGTCACACCAGTGTCACTGTCGAACACATGTCTCCATGTTTCAAAGATCATAACAGCAAAAATCCCATTTTAACCCCCTCTAGACCTCTACAATGCTGAAATTCATGTATAATAAGGTATTATCCCTTGCTTATGGAAATAAAAAGCAAAAGTGCCACCCTGGGTCATTCTGCTAACCTAAAAACTAAATGACCACTCCCATGGAACTGTATAGCCATTACACAAACACAAGTCTGAGTAATTTTTCCTGGTGAACAAATAAATAAGAGTTTCACCCTTAGTTCAAAACAACTTAACAGTTCTAACTGAAAAGATATAAAATATAAATGAAGCAGGTTTGTGCTTAGCTCCAACTCTAAAACGAAAACAAATCAGTAATTTTATTTTACATTGGAGAATGATGCTATCGTGGTCAATGATATCATTATTAGCAAGTATATTTTGCATGTTGCATTGCATATATACAAAAAAATAAAAATTAATAATCTGAAAAGTAGTTTGGGCAGAAACATAAAAACCAACATAAAATCTATAAGTGCCACACACACTCTCCCAACCCACCAACGATCCATACATACATGAATTGAAGTATGGAACATTCGATCAATAATATATGCATATATATAAAGGTCTACCAGTCATTTTCAAAATCAAAAGTGAGATCACGAATATTGGTTTTACCTTTCACTGTCAATCATTCGTAAAAGACCAGTAACAGTTTTGTGTTGAACTTCAGGAGACAGTGAAAGATGTTTCCGGAAAATTTGAAGGCCCATGTCCCATATTGACCGTATATTTGGTGATTGTTTCACATATGTCCTATCCAGAAACAAGGCTATACCACGAATCATCAACATTTGGTCACAGAGATCCTGCCAACATCTCTCGACTAGAGAAAGAAATACAATCAAATCCGGGCTTTGTCCAACCAAAGACTGCAGTGCTGCAGATATGTGTACTTCACACTCCTTTTCAATTCGTTGATAAAGATTCCCACCCATTTTATGAATGCAAAGATCATTGACGGCCTGTGGAGATTATGAGTTTACCATGAAATTCCCACAAATTAATTCACGATAAATATTAACAAGGCTAAATAAACCACATTATTACCAAAATCATAAGAATAAGAATTAGAAAAATTCAATGATTACCTGATAAAGCTTCTCCAAGTCGCAGGAGTCGGGCTGCTTCAAAAATATAGCACATATGGCAGACTTTAAAATTGCCCATGTCTTGTCTTCAAAATTACTGGGCACTGTTGGGTTGCCTGCAAATGAAAACAGGAAAGTTAAAAAAAAAAAATACGAATTTAGTAGCCATTCTATTCATAGGAAGAAAAAAAAATTGATTTGATTTATGATACTGCAGCGTGGATGGATTTTCAAAACAACACAGGAACTAGAAATACATTCCATTTCCAAAACAGTAAAATAAACTCACTTTACTGCCATACTCTATGGGCAAACAAACTCAACATAATCACATGAAAGGCATGAGATATTCGAAGGTTCGGTCAGGTACAGACTCTAGATAAAAATAATAAAATAAAAACATCTCAAAATTAAATCCCATCCAATAAGAGCTTAATATCAGCTCAACCTACAATCACAATTTTAGAAATGCAACAAATATACAACCTACAATATATCAGACGAAACTGACCATAGATATCAACACCGAATTCACTTCGTAATTCAAAAAGCATCATCATAATATACCTAGCTTTACCCAATCACAGTACTACTCATTCAGCAGGATCTAGAAGAATAATCATCCTCTATAAAAATAAAAAATGGAACCGACAATAGATATCAACACCGAACTCACTTCATAATTCAAATTCTCATCAAAATATACCTAGCTTTACACAATCACAACCTTCACACAAGTCTACTCATTCAGCAGCATCTAAAAACCAGAACCATTCTCTAGAAAAATAAAAAAAAAACGGAAAAATAAAATGATGCTAGTTTGATAAAAAAAAAAAACGGAACTGACAATAGATATCAACACCTAACTCACTTCATATTTCAAAATTCAAATTATCATCAAAACAATCACAACCTTTACACGACTCTACTTATTCAGCATCATCTAAAAAACAATCACAACCTCTACAAAGATAAAAAATGGAAAAATAAAATAAAAACACACAATCTCTATTTCAATAACTGTTTCTAGCTACACTAAGTCTTCAAAACTAAAACCCTCACTCATGGATCTCATTTCCACACTCTAAAATCCTATAACTACTTTAAAAATCTAAAAAGTGAAAAATCTAACAAATCAGTTTATGAACAAATTAGTAATCGAAAACCGCAATTAAACAAACTTTAATTACATCAGCTAAACAGAGATGAAAAATCGAAAATCTCACAAGCACTAAAACGAGTGAAGAATCTAATTAGGCAGATTATGAACAAATTACAATCCAAAACCGCAATTAAAGCTTAATCACATCAAATAGAATAAAAAATTCGAAAATTAACAGGAAAAATTAAGCGAAAAATGAAAAAACCCTGAAAATTGAAGAACGGTGGAGAGAGTGAGAAATGACCTTTGTGGAGCTTGATGAGAAGCTTCTTAGCAGGTTGAGGAGGAGTAGCTTTCTTCCGAGCGAGATTAGCAGCCATATTAGAGGCGGCGCCGCCGCGAGGAAGGTCGGTAGGTTTGAGATCGTCATCCATAGAAGAGTCGAAAACGACGTCGTCGAAGGTTGAAGAAGATTTAGCTTTTTTCATAGAGGTTGAAGAAGGAGAAGATGAAGATGAAGTAGCGCCGCTAGAACGTTTTGTAGGGAGAGACATGAAATGAATGAAACTCTCCACTCTCTATCTCTCTCTCTCTCATTCAACATACCATTGTATTTTCGTTTTCTCTCTCTCTCAGAGTAACCAAACAAAAGCTCAGATCGACCGTTTGGATGATGGTATATTGGTCAAAAAATGAAATGGGTCTATTGGTTTTTTTTAATCTCATTAATTTTTATTTCATATTGTTCGAATCGAATTTGAAATCGATATCTTGGTTAAGATAAAAGAGATCATTGAAGAGATTGGTATCAATATCATCATCGGGTTTTATGTTAATTGTTAGTAATATTTATAAAAAAGAGTTTGATAGTAAGTATGTCAAAATGGACTAACTCATATGGGCTTATCATTAAACTAGCTAAAACATAAGGTTTAAGCTTTAAAATTCCCACTTAAACTATTTCAAGGCTTTCTAGCCTGATTTGTATAAACTCGTTTAAAATACATATGATATACCGTATGAGTCCGTATAAATGAAAATAAACATTACAAAGAAAACGAAGTAATCATTGTCCATATGATTTGCAATTGCATATGGTAACTCAAATTCAATTGAATTTGTGTTACGTTTCATTTGAAACTTTATTGTTTGTGATCAACTCATAAATTATGACAAGTGATTTCATATGGACTTGTGAAAAAGTTTTAAGTGTATGTGACAATTATAAATGGCATATTTGGGCATATACGAAAACAAAATCACTTGGATACAGATAAGGACTATATTTTCAACTATATGTACATATATGGGTGATTAAACATCATATATACCATTTCTGATCGATTTATTTGATCAACGGCTATCATGGAGTATATTTGTGTTGTACGTTAGAAAAATGATTCAGCTTTTCTCTTTATGATGTTATTATGAATTTTTTACTAAAACAATTCGTGTTTATTTATTTTTTATCAAAATTTAAGTAGAAAATAAAAAAAACTAAATGGTGGGTTGATCCAAAAGCTCGTAGCCCTGTTATGAAAGGGCTCAGACACTCTTATACAGACCATTTGGGTCGGCCTTAATCAGATCGGGTAGCACGTTTGACAACTCTAGTTGACGATATATTGATATGACAGACGTGTTAGAATTTCTTCTAATATTTGGTGGGTTACAATCAATTGTTATTTTTTGTTTTAATAAAAACGGACTGATGTTGTGATCCATTTGATAATGTTTAGGCTCAAATAAAAGTAATCAATAAATAATGGGCTTTTGGGCACTTAATCTAATTTGTGTAGAAACATAGTGTAAGCCCAAACACTAGGCCCATGATGGGTGATGCCTACGGTTGCACTGTTATAAATAGAGAGGCTATGTCCCCTTTGCCATCACTTGGACTATTTTGCTCATTAGTGGTTTGCCCCATTGAAAACCATAAGTTTGGAGCATGTGAAAGGCAAAGGAAGACTTTGTCTCAAATCTCGACGAGACTCGCATGATCATGATTATTCCTTTCGAGTAAGTGTGTTCTAATTTTATATAATAACTCGATCTTGTTGAATTAATTTTTACGGCACGCACATAACATAACACAATTTTTTAAAATTTTTGTATATTTGTGTGGATTGAAATTCGGAAAAATGTACTTTTATTAGATAGAAATTTAAAAGGAAAATATTATAAAGTTTATGTTTAGATAGAGAGGGAAAACAAAAGGTGTGAACGTTTTATTTTGAAAAAAAAAAAAGTTTTTATTTTGGATTACTTTGTATTTTAAAAATATTATGGAATTTCAAAAAAAAAGTATTGGCATGTAAAATGTTTTCTCTTCTTGTGCAATTTTCTTGTTAGTTTAAACTGCATATATAGTTGTCGTAAAAAAAAGTTTTGTACCAGCATTCAATTATATTTGTTCATTGTGACACTTAACTGTGTTAGTTTTTTCAAAATTATGAGGTAAAATATGATTGGATGTGCATGTAGATATTTTCTTTTTACGTAAGGTAAGGCTACTAATGGGATGGATTTTCGTGTATTTAAGAAATTACTTGTCATCTTTGAATAGTAATTTAGTGATGTGGTAAGAGATGAAAATCACTCTTTTACATTTGTGTACCCAAACAGTAATTGTAAGAGATAAAAGAACTTGAAAAAAAAAAAAGAGATGCTTAAATGACTAAATTGAATTGTTTGTTTCTCTACCCAAAATAATTGAATGGTTTCTTCTTTCATATTGTATGTGGCGAAATTTAACTACAAAGTTTGGGTCGACCGTCAAAATAAACTATAATTTATAAATTAAATATGTAGATACTTTTGCTTTCGTTGATTTTAACTAATTAAACAACCTCTTAAGGAACCATTTTTGTGTTTGTTTTTACGTGTAAGAGATAAATTAGTTGAATGGAAAGCATTAAACATATCTTTGCAAACCAATGATTCAAATTGTGAAACACTTGTTATCTTTCTATGTAATAAACAATGTTGTGCTCAATACATAACATTAACAACGACATTGATTTTCCGCATTGCATATCTTATTTCATTTGCAATCAATCGCATAGTTTCCAATGGACCAAAAAGGATGGCGAAAAATAGTCACAAGATAGCTTGGATTTAATCATGATATGTGATGATTATCATCAAGTGCAAACAACACCTAAATCTGATTCAATCTCGTCACGCAATTAATAATTCAAACACAATGGAAAATAAAGAACATAAAAAGATGATGGTGGTAGGTCAATGAAGAAGGGACTCATGGAGGAAGAGAATGGGGAAAGGAATATAAAGCACGTAAAAAATTATGCAGTCGTATGTCACGTATTGATGAATGTAAAAGAGAGCTTTGCAATCTTTTTTCTTGGCTTCTTTATGCGCGTTTCTCCAAACATCTGTGAGGTTTTTTTAAAAGTGCTTCAACTTTATTGTTGACAATCTCAAGAACATCTTGAAATCCAAAAATCACCTTCATTTGTTTCCCCCATCTATCCCAATTTCCATCAAGAACTGGTAAGTGCGTAGCAATATTTCCTTTGGAATTCATGATTTATCTTTTTCTTAAATCAAAGTAATGTTAAGCTCTGAATACCAATTTGTTGCCGAAACAAATTGATTTAGGGTTTGTGAATTTGTGTTACTTGAAGAATAAGAAACATTTAAGAAATAATAAGAAACAGAGAGAAAGAGAGATTATGAGGTTATGGAAGTATAAACAAGTGAATGCATTAGCTATTATTAAACGAGGAACCAAAATATTTATACACAGGTTCAATTATAGCTTTCATCACAAGGCAAGTGCTAACCCTAAAACAAACCAAACAAACTAAAGAGTTTTAAATTACAATTTAACACCGAACACTTGTTAACAAGACCCTTAACTAATTAATACATTCCTTAGAAATAAAACTAATTGGTCCATAACAAACTTTTTTTTTATGTATAATTTAAACGGTAAATTATACGTTAGAGTATTATATTTTTCTTCTAAAATTTGATCCACATGATATTTTAAAGATACGCTACCAATGAAAGACATATTTATCATTCAATTGATTGATTGTGGAAGTTCATCTTTTTTCTAATTGACTAACAATAAATTTGTCTCATCGTGTGTGTGATTCATACAATAAATTATATTTAGTAACACTATAATTTTCTTTAAAAAATTCTAGAAGATATTCAAGCGACATAATATTAGTAAAAAAATACAGATACTGCTTATAACTACTGGATTTGTTAACAACTCGTCAAAAGAGTCATTACTCATTATTTAGCGTCATTTGATTCCAATTAAAGCTTCTATAAGTTTGAACATTATTTAGTTTTAGAGTTAATTTGGTCATTTTGAGTATCTTATATTTTTAGAGTTGTAATTAAGTGGTTTTAGATGAGATGTGTCGAGATAGAGGTGTGTCAAGTGGAACTCTAATCAAGACTTGCAAAATTGCTACAACAAATTGCTATAGCAAACTTGGGCACAATATGAAGCAACATGCATATTTTGGCACCTACCCAATTCATCTACAAGTAAACCAAGGGACACCTTATCATAGAGAAGGAAGATTGAAGGAATATTATAGCGGTCTATATTGGTGAAAAAAGGATCTCAATCATTGGAAGGACAAAGCGACATAGGTGGCACTAAAGAATAAGGAATGAGAAAATAGTATTTTATAAAGGATACTCATCCACTACCAAAGGAGCCTTCAATTGTATTTTACTCTCATCAGCATCTCATTCTCATTTCAGCTCCTTCCTTTCAAAATCATTGAAGCTCTATGTTTGAAGAACAAGTATCATCTCTCCTATAACTGTTTGCGACAACTTTGCACCTTTGTAATTTATGTTTTCAACTTTTGTTGATTCAAATTTTTGTATGATATCTTTAACGTTTTGTAAAATGGATATGAAGCTAAATACATGTATGGTTCAGTCACAATTTCACCAATTCTCGTGTTTTTTAGCCAGCCAATTCTTGTTTTAAAATGAAAAAGTTTTGGATTAAAATTTAAAATCCTTACACATTAACATTGTAGTTATAAACAAAATCCAACAAAATGCACGTAACTTTTAACGGGGGAGGGCTAATCTCGGTCACTCATCTCATTCTCTAGCCTTCTTTTGATAAAAAAAAAAAAATCTTCTCATTAATTTTCTCAAATAAAAAACAATTGTATTTGATGTGTGTTGGGCACTAAATTATATGGGTACCTTTCTCAATCAAAATTTAATTTTTATTCTCTATATTGTGAGAGCCTCAACCTCTTTTCTTAGGCTCAATCTCATTGATCTTAATTCCATTCTATTATTAAAAAAATTATAATTCCGTTAATATATAAATTTCTTCTATCAAAACTATTTTAATAATGGTGAGTTTTAGGGCGAGGTTTAACTAAGTTCCTCACCAATGTAACATTAAAAAATTACCATTAGATTTAATTAATGGTTTAAATATGTTGATTTTTTTTTACAAACACATAGTATAGCGCTAAACTCTGTCCTTTGAATTGGGTTGTCTTTCATACCATCCCCAAATGACTTGCAATCTAGTTCAACAGACACGCGAGTATAACCCAAACCCATAAGTCATAGCAACGCTTGCTTCAAACCCCATACTTTTGCTTCTTCAAGACTCAGGTTGGGCGACACTCCAAATGGTTTGTGCACGGATAAATCTTCCTTTATCATCTCTAATACACATATTTGCGCTAAACATATTAACATCTTTAAAAATAGCCGCGTCAACGTTGTATTTCAGCTCGCCAATTGTTGCAACGGTCCATTGCCCCACTTATGTGTTGATCCGGTTATGAAATTCTTGACTTTCTGCCCTTCTTGCACCTTTTCAGACACAATTCTATCCCTATCTCTTCCCCATTTGCATCCTCTCCAACTCACAAGAACATATGCAAAATATTTTCGCTTAAAATAAAAAAATTGTACTAAAATGATAATTGTAATCAGTCAATTTAAAAGACGCATATTGATTCTCTTTTCCGGATCTTCTTTTGACCGTTTAGATTTTGTTTGTTTCTTTAAGGGTTGTCTATATCTTCTCTAACTTTTGGTAATGGTAATTTTATTAAGCAACTGGATTTGATTTTCTACTTAACCTTTACGATTAAATCCAAGTAAAACAAACGAGAAAGGCGCCAATTATCCTCCTATGTCACTATGGTGTAGCCTATATATGTCACGCTAATTAACATCACGAGTACCATTGGTAAAAAAACAAACATCATGAGTACTATTTCCTTCATTGAAATATAGATATTAATTAAATTTAACGATATTTTTTTTATGGTTCATCGATAAAGGACTTAATGGAACCCTCATCTTAAAATTCACCATTATTAATTGATACACAACATATATTTTTGGATAAACTTGCATGCTTATGTAATCTGTTATGTGGAATTAATGTATCTAATAGAGATTCTTTCAAAGTTCAAACCATACTTTTGCCATGTTATTCGAGACCAACGCCTTCCACTAGATTTAACTTAACATTTCGTCAAATAAACTTAACATTGGTATACTTATTAATTCGTTATTCTTTTATTGTCTTTTGACAGACGTTATTTTATTATTCGATGACTTTAATTTTTTGGTGTAGAAATGTCGTTGTATTATTCGTCAGGACAAAAACATACTGTGATTCTTTTGACTGAAAAAACATACTATGATTGATTAGTTTAGTTTAATCAATTATTATTATTATAGTTTAATAATATTCCTGTCAAAAATAAGATTATTGAGCTTCTAGATCTTCATTCACGAAATCAAACTGAATTATGTGCCCTCCTCTAGAATTCGCCCACGAATATCATAAAATACAAAACTCAATTGTCATGCATATGATTAGGTATTATCTTTTTCGTTTGACTCAAGTTTAGATATTAGCTGTTAGTAGGGGCTGGCTAAGAGTAGAAAATTTCACTTGGTTCAACTCGATTCAATAAAAAGTTATTTAATTCAAAACTTGACTCGAAACCATATGAATGTTTTTTTAGTACGAAATCAACTTAATTTAAGGTTTAATTTCTAGCAATTTGGTTCAACTTATTAACTCAAATCACATGATTTAAAAGTTAAAACTTGACATAGAATATTTGTTCATTGAAAAATATAAGTGTAAATTGTTTTTATTTTTTATTTTCTTTCAAAAATCTTATTTTTTAGATAAAATCAATTATCATTATTTATTAATTATATATCCACCTTTTTTTAAGGAATACCCATTTTTTTTTAACAATTATATATCTACTTTATAATCTTAAGCAAGAACATGTGTTCTTATGTCGTTGCCCAACGAAAAAAAGAAGAGCAAGTGTGAAGGATTATCAAAGTAGATAAAATTATTGAAGTTATTGTAGTTTATTTGAAGTCCAATATTACTCGGGTTTCATGATTGTTGGATGTATAAATGTGTTTGAACACTCTCATTCTTTGAGATTCAAGCTCATTTAATATGATATAAGTCGAGTTAAAAAACACATGTCATACTAGACGTGAGAGTAAATATTGAAATTGTCTCTAGTTTGTTTTAATTCTTACATTGCTCATATTTTTAAACTTTGAGTTAACTTTTAGGATGAGATTCAAACCCTTTTAACAAAAATAACTATGTTTAAAAAAAGATTGAGAGTGCTAAACATCTTGTATATAAAAAGTTGAATGATTTGGAATTTTAGTTTTAAAAATATATGAACTGTTTTGAAAACCTATTCAACATTATATAAATTAAAAAACAGCAAAGCAACATTTAAAAGTATGTATTGGTACCAAAGTTCAAACATTATATTTGGAAATTGAGTGAACCCATTTTTTTTTTTTTGAGAGAAGTGAACCAAAATATTATTGTTATTTTGCTTTTTGGTGAAAAAAGAGGGCAAAGCCCAAGTGAACCAAATTTTCATGCCACGTGAGAGAGACTACCAAGCATATATGGACTAACCAATTCTTTTGTTTCTGATTTGGTGTTGAAAAATCCCTTTCCTAGTTCCTGCCTTTTTTTTTCTTGTTCTAAATAAAAATAATAATAATAAATATTCCAAGTTGCGTGCTATTTGACTTGGACCCCTGAAATTTCAACTGACCAGTCTCCTCTGACTGCAATCTTCCTTTAATAACTCCCTCTCTCATCATTCATCAAATCAAATCAAGTTGCATGAGCTTTTTCCACACCCAAAAATCCAGTAGCACCCATCTCCTATTTAATACCCACAAATCTGCATGCATTTCTCAACTCTCACACACACAACATTACACTATAATTAAAGCAAGCAAAAAAAAAAAAAAATCAAAGCTACCTAGCTCTAAATTAATATACATCAAGATGGGAAGGAATAGTGGTGAATTAGGTCCTAAGATAGTGCAAATTGAAACACGATATGTAGAAACCGATGCAGTGAACTTCAGAGATGTTGTTCAAAGCCTTACGGGAAAAAATTCCTCCACAGATTGGATAGGTCGAGGAACAAATGCCGGAACCGCCGCGGCCGCCGCAGCTTCAGAGATTAAAAGAGGACATGTTAAGGTAGAGGAAGTGGCTATTGATACAACTTCAACAGCTAAGCTAATGATGATGAGCAACATCTCATTCAAAGACTTTGAAAGATTGTTAGAGATGCCTCCACTTCAAATGGAAGAGTTATGGTTATAAAATTGAGATTAAAAGGATATGTCTGTGTAAAGTTATTTTACACAAACCAAATGAAGTTTGTCAACACTACAAAGAATCATGTAACAATATCTTTGTTTTATATCTATTAAAATGTGTGGCAGATTGAAGATATTGTAGTGATTGGTTGTTAATCTCTATAGAACAATCAACATATATTTGATGTAGTTATCTGGTCATCGATGTTTTTTATATTTTTTCCACATTTTGTTGTTGTTCTCTTCTTCCATCCTTTCGAATTTTTTTGGCATATACGACAGATGATAACTTTTACACTTTTTATTTTATCTATTTTTAATCATTAGATAAATATTTTATGTGACTACTATTATCAGTTAATAAAAATGGCCGACAAAATATTCTTTAAATAAATAAAAACTACACAATCGACAAGATTCACCAATATAAAAGAGTTTATATAATAAAAGGATTGTTATAAAAATGTTAATTAACAAATTTTATTTAAAAAATCTATCATGAAGTATAACATATATATTTACGTTTTTATTTTACGGTATATAAATTACCGTTTTTAAGCACTATCTTTTATTGTTGTAAAAAATGTTTTTTTAAGTACTTTTAAGATTGGGGTTCATTAATTTGTAGCCGCATTGATGACAAGATCTGTGTATCTGATTGTACTTGGAAGACTACGTGGAGGTATTGCATCCAAGCTACAAGTATTAAATGGTAGGTACGGACAAGGTATTATGCCAAAAATAAAAGGACTTGGAAATATATTTTTCTAATACAATTTATAAATATTTATAGAAAGTTGAAGACGAAAGTTTTGAAATATTTAGATGTAAAATCAAGGATTAAATAAGTTTTGAGCCTCTATAAATATATATTATTTTCTTCTTTAATTTCTTTAAATTTTTCTTTTAAAATAGTTTCTTAAATATTTTTGTCGCAATGTGTAACAACGCGTCATTGTTCGTTGTAGACTGTTAAGTATCTTTCACGTCTTAAACTCTGATTAATTTGTCAAATTGGTTTCGTCACACGTTCTGAAGCTCTCGATTCGGTTGTTGTAGGTTCTTGATACGCCCTTCAGTCTTGTGACTAAATTAGGATGTGTAGGCTAGAAATGGCCATGATTTTTGTGTTGTTTCTTACGTTAAATGGTTCGTATATGAGTCCATTATTGTGTTGGTGATCAGATTAAATTGTCGTTTGGCTCAAAATGACATATTGTTTGGTGCCGTTATTGGTAAGGTATTATGGTATGTGAATCCGTTTATGTGCTGACAGTCGGTTCGTTCATAAACTTTTTGAACTACGGTTAGTATCAGTGCATTTAAACATGCAATTACAACATTTTTTTTTTTGAAAGAACAATTACAACAACATTAACAACCATGTCTTTTCTCATTAAATGAGGTCAGGTAAATAGATCAAATAACGTCATAATGTTCAATCATACACCATATTTTGATCCAACTCATTAATTTTCAATTCTTTCCTAATAGATTTCCTCTACTTCTAGGGATCCTACTATTCTCTATCTAATCCACTCTCTTATTACAAAATATATATGCTTTTTTCTCTACATGTCCAAACCACCTAAATGACCATATTTTCTATTATAGATCTCTCTCTCTCTCTCCACACACACACGCGGTCATTTTTAATCTTATTTCATATAATCTTACCACACATCCAACACAACAATCACTACATAAAATTTTCATTTTCTATCAAAACATCAAATGATGTTGTTCCTTTGCTTTTTTATCATAAGGTCACAAAATAAAGGAATAAAATACATAGTGTATCTTGTTTGGAACATATGTTTCTTTTTATGTTATTTTTTATAGAACTTCATGACGATTGAGTTGCAAACATAATAAAAAGTCTCACAAGAAAATCCCTCTAGTCCATGATGATGAAAATAGGAAAAATTGATCCTTACAAATCATCAAGAAGTGGAGGATATTACCCAGGTTCTCACCAAATATCAAGAAGCATCGGGACAAGCCTTGATAAATCTGAAGTATCTTTTAGCCAAAATGTTCATGTCATTGTGGAAAATATAATCTATAACATAATTGATGTAAATGTTGTGACGTCTCATTCAAGGTATCTGGGCTTCCCTGTGATTTTTGGTTGATCTAAAAAGGATATTTTTCCTTTGTACATGATCAAATTCGAAAGAAACTCAAAGGATGGAACTAGAAATGTCTCTCAAGGGAGTAGCTTATTCCATTCATATATACATTTCCCTTCATATATGCTAATAAAACCAAGTTTTACTCCTAAAATAGGACAAATAAGTTTATTAATCAAGTAATATTTTTTTAACCTTTTAAGTTTAGCATTAAAAATTATCAATAGTCGAACATAATGGACAATAGTTTAATGAAAATAGCTTTGTGTCTACATTGAAAAAGAAATTGTTAGTCTATTTAGCAAATATTCAATTAGGAATATTTGACTTCTCAAAGCCTAGTTTTATAGAGATTAAACATATTTAAATTAAATATATAATATTTTAAAAAAGATAATTTTTCTTTGCCTACAAAATTCTTTGTATTTGATCCACTCGTAAAAATTTCTCTTTGCGCTGCTGTCTACCTCGATTTTTCTTTTTCTGTTAGAGTAAATAGGCAATTACCTCCTTGAAATTGTAAGTTTCGTCAATTATCCCCTTCAAATAAGCAAAACTTCAATTACCCCCTGAAATTGTGAAACGTTAGTCAATTTACCCCCTCCGTCAAATTCTTCTGTTGGTCAATATGACGTTTTGCAAATACCCCCTTAAAGTTTTACACTTATGTGCAAAATGTCCCCGAACTTTGATTTTTTTTCCTTCAGTATGTCATTACTTTAGCTTCTTATCTCTGTTTCAATAATTGTGTGTTGTATGAAATGTTTCATGTAGAAAAACTTAAAATTAATATAAAATAAATTTAAACAAACGACTTAAAAAAAAACTAAGAAAATAGTTCATAATGCTGTTTAGATTTTTGAGAAAACCTACAAAGGTTATATCATTATATTAGGCTAAAAGCAACCACATAAGTGAGAGCAGTCACACAAGTGAGATCAACAAACTTAAGACGATAACATATTTTCTTTAAGTGTGAGCCATATGCATCTATGCTATATAGATACATATCCAAATAATATTAGACAGAGGCACAACAAGCTAAAAATGATGTGTTGGTAGTGGTTTCGTGCAAAGAGATAAATAAAATTAGAAAAAAGTAAAGGTTAAGATGAAATTTGAAGTTGATATAAATGATAAGCAAAAAATAAGGAGTGTGCAGTTTGTCTATGACACTAAAGTGAATAAAGTGAGTGACCGATAATTTCATGAGTTTGAGTTTTTTGAGTAATTATTTTAACAAAAAATTAGACTTAATTTAAAAACAATCTTTTTTAAAATGTCTCATAATAATGTATTTTGTCAAGTTAGAATAGCACATTTGCATTTCAACCAAAGACCAAATATGTAGGATTTTGAAATGATAAAGGTTGAATAAAAAATATCATGAAAGCAAATGAAATCAAAAAACTAAATTTTAAGATAATTTTTTTTAAAAAAATGACATCCAAATACTTTCAAAATAGTTCATCATAATGTTGATACTCCATGGAGGAGTCTATACTGGATTTAATTATTAAATTAGTATAAGAGCAACCACACAAGTAAGGTTGATATCACATCTTTACTTAAAATGTCTAATAAGCATGTATTTTGTTAACTTCACATGACACATCTATATTTTGCTATTGTCATATCTCATCAAAGACCATAAATGAAGGAAATTGAAATAATGAAGGTTGGATTAAAAAAATAGAATTAAAACAAATGGCATAAAAAAACTAAATTTTAAAATAAAAGAATCAAAAAAATGACAAAAAAAAAAAAATATCATCATAATGTTGGGACTTATGGATGGGCCTAAATAGGGTGGGATAATCACATTATGCTAAGAGCAACCACAAAAGTGAGATTGACACCACATCCAAATTCTCAAGGTATTAAGTATATGGGGTCATCTTACTTATATGTTCATCACCTTATGTTCTTCCATCTAATGTGCAACTTTAACTCAGATATGACATATTAATATCTATCATTTAACCAACTTGGGTTAGCCTGATAGTATTGACCTGTGACCCAATGCTAAATTGGGTGGGCTAATTTAGCTTATTTAAAAAATAATAATTATCCCTTAAGTTTGAGACTCTCTGCATCTATGATCTGGTAGCATAACTAAATAAGACTAGAGAAGGTGTAACATGGTAAAAAAAAAAAAGCGGATTGATGGTGATTTAATGAAGGAGGATTTTTGTTCCTTTCCTGAAAATGGAGAAAAGAAGAGAAAAAATAAACTAGAAAAACAGAGAAGGCATAAAAGAAATTTGAAATGAAAGAAATAACAAGAAAAAAGGGGTTTATGCGTTGTCAGTGAATATAGAGAATAAAGTAGTTGTTGGACGTGTTTGTTGAAGGAGTTGTAGATTTTTGGACAAAAAATTAAAATTAAAAAATCACATTATTTTAAAAACTCTAACAAGCGTGTATTTTGCCAACTCAGCAGAACAGAATCCAGTTTTTCATTGTCAAATCTCACCAAAGACCAAAAGTGAAGGATTTTAAAATAATAGAAGTTGAATAAAAAAAAATAGGCTAAAGTGCAACTTTGGCCCCCTATCTTTCAAAAGGTTGCGATTTTGGCCCCCTAAGAAAAAAAATGACAAAAGTGACCCCCTATGTTTAGGGAAATATGTTATTTTGACCCCCTAACATAAGGAAAATATGATATTTTGACTCCTTATCTTCTCAAAAAGTAGCGATTATGGCCCCTTTTTTGGGACACGTGGCATCTTCTCAGCAATTTTGAGACGAAATGGGCCAAAATTGTAATTTTTTTAGATAGAGGGCCAAAATCGCAACATTTTAAAACATAGGGGGCCAAAGTTGCACTTTAGCCTAAAAAATATAACCTGAAAGCGAATGACTTCCAATAAATAAAATTTGAGATAAAAAAAATCAAGCAAATGACATCCAAAAACTAACAAAAATATTTATCATAATGTTGGGATAATATTGAGATTCATGGTAAGCCTACACTGAGATGAATATTTATATTAGCTCAATATCAATCATACAAGTGAGATTGATACCACATTTTAACACAAAACCATAAGGCATTAGGTACATGGTGCATCTCAGTTATATGTTGTTGAAAATTTACTCTTTAATCCAATGTAGAATGTACAGTCACACTTGACGCATTAACATATCTTAATCAAGTGTGCGACCATCCATGCATGTAATTATGTGACATAGTCAAATAAAGTCAAACATAGACACAACGTGTTCAAAAACGTGGGCTGGAAGTGGTTTCTTGAAGGAGTTGAAGGTTTTTGGGTAATTATTTTACCAAAAAATTAGCATTTTAAAATGAGTTTAGTAAACATGTATTTTGTCAAATCACAAACGTTATAAGGATTTTTCTATTGTCAAATCATTCAAAATACCATACGTGAATGAGTTTGAAATGATAGAGGATGAATAAAAATAACATGAAAGCGAATGACATCTAAATACTAATTTTTTAGATAAAATAATTAATAAATAACATTCAAACACTAGTAAAGTAATTCATCTTAATGTTAGAACGATAGATGTAGCCTAAATTAGGTTGGATCACCGTATTAGGCTAAGAGCAACCACATAGGTGATATTGACACCGCATGTTCACTTAAATTGTCTAATAAGTATGTATTTTGTCAACTCAACATAATGTTTCTACAATTGTTTATAGTGTGACCCACCAAAGACCAAAATGAAAGAATTTAAAATAATTAAAATTAGACATATATTGCATTAAGGTGAATGACATCAAAAGACTTAAATTTGATATAATAAAATTAAGTAAATGACATCCCAAAACAAAAAAAAAAAAAAATACCATTATAGTGTTTGGATTTCAGATAAATCATACAATGGATTGGATTATCACATTTGAATAAGAGAAACCTCATACGTAAGATGAAAACCAATTTCCATCCGAAACCTAAAGACACTAGGTATATTGGCCATCTCACATATATGTTGTTCAATATCAAAAGTAGAAGTTTCACTCACACATGACACAGTAACATCTCTCTCAACATATACTCTTACATAAAATGTGAAACTTTAACTCAAATTTGACACATTAACATCTCTCCATTAAGTATCAGACTCTCTGAGCTCTTGATCGACCACCAAAATAAGTGAGAATGATACCACTCCCCCAAAATAAGTGAGAATGATAACACTCCTACTCTACCAAAATGTTGAAACAAGATATAATGCAACTGTTGTGCATTCTGAACGAGCCAACACTGATGTGGATCCACACATTTTAAAAAACAGAAACCAGATAAGTGAGAATGATACCATACCTTCATTCGAAAGGCTTAAGTATAGGTTTTTTATTTATGTGTTGTTCAACCTGAACTCTTTTATCTAATGTTGGACTTTAACTATATTTTTCCCATCTCAATGTTATCTCCATTAAATATGACGAAATTCTAGCCCGTACTTGACACGGATATCCATACTAGTTAACGACGAAAAAATGTTGATGTGTTATAATGAATAAAAAATTATATGCTTATTCGATATATTTAAATGATATGACATTTTTTATTTGAGTATAATTTTTCGGTAAATTAATTATCTAAATTTTTTAATTTCTTCAACAGACCCATAAGCAAGAACAATAAAACCAATAAGTGTTTTTAATAAAAAAAAATCAAGAAGATAATTCCTTATATATTAGAAGATCATTGTTTATTTATTATCATGATATTCTGCCACTTTTAAAATGTTGTCATTTTAAAAATAATTATATATAAATATATATTTATATACATGTCAGTTTTACAATATTTAATTAATTATGATATTATTTTTTTAATATAATTATAATGATATTTTGTTATCATGTACGCATCAAACACATGATAAGATTAATGCTTATCATGTCCGTATCATATCATGTCTCTATCGAATTTCATATCATATCATGTCTCTGTCCTATACCGACCATCAAACAGGGTTTAGTCTAGCAGTGTAAAGACATACTTTAAATTTAAAGATTACGGGTTTTGAGTCCTTCTAGTATCTTTGGAGGTAGGCAAATGTAAATAACTTAGTGAGTGCTCTTTTATCTCTAAGATTTTTCATACCTTATACAAAATTAACATTCATTCACCATAAAAAAATTTTACCAACAAAAACTTCACTGTGACTTTTATTTTTTTAATAATGACATTAAATGTCATACTCAAGAATCATTATGGTCCATTGATCATTAAGAAGTTTTTTGTGTGTTAAAAGACATTCTTATGTCAAGCACGTGAGAATTTTCTTATTTTTAATTATTATTTATATGTTTATTTTTTATTAGTGAATGAAATGTTTTTTTGGAAATTATGAGATTAAATCTTTATACTAACAAATTAGAGTTGTTAGAAATAGTCCATTCCAAGATTCTTTACTCTTAAGATGTCCATCTCACCATTCTCCTACATGGCATTTGTTCCTTAAATTTTTCCTTATTTTTAATACATGTTAAATGATTATAATATTAAAAAAAAACCGTTTTTATAATCAAATAATTATTAAAATTTATGTCACATTAAAAAAATTGGTACGTTACAAACAAATAATTATTAACATATAAATCTTAATTGAAAAAACACTAATTACATTAAAAATTTGTACGTTACAATCAAATAATTATTAATATAATTATTATTTCGATTAACATTTATACGGTACATTAAAAATTTGGTACGTTACAATATTATAATAAATAACTTGAATAAATTATATTCTTAATTTTGGTCTGTTACACTATCACACTAACTTACTAATTAAAAATTTGTACGTTACAATCAAATAATTATTAATATAATTATTATTTCGATTAACATTTATACGGTACATTAAATATTTGGAGTTCTTTATACTAAAAAAAAATAAACTTTGGGATAAAAATCAACTTTTTTTTCACAAAGAATTTCCATTTTGGCATCAAATCTTTATACTAACAATTGAGAGTTTTTAGAAATAGCCTATTTAAGAATTCTCTACTCTAAGCATGGCCACATCATCAAAATCTTGCATGGCAATTGTTCCAAAAAATTCTCCTAAATTTTAATTCATGCTTAATAGTAATTATTATATAATAGTCGTTTTTAACTTCAAATTAATTTTTTCACAAAATACAAAGTCAGTTACATTCAAATAATTATTAATATAATAGGTGTTTCGATTATGTTTTATACTATACATTAAAAATTTGGTAGGTAACAAAATTATAATAAATAACTTGAATAAATAATATTTTCAATTTGGGTCGGTTACACAAATACAATAACATGCTAATTAAAATTTTAATACAGTAATTAATTTTTAATGTTGTATAATTAATTTTGAATGGTTATACAGAAATAATAAACTATTTAATTAATAATTCTTATGTTACAATTAGTTTTTAAGGTTATATAATATATTTTTTTGTTACAAGAATATAATACATAATAATTTTTAAGATACTATTAACTTTCAAATGTTTTTTTAAACAAAATTTCAAATGTTATATAGTTAATATTTTGTTGGTTACATCGAATATAATATATCTAGCATTTAATTTACATTTTATAAGATTAAAGACATTAATAATATTAATTTTAAAATGGTTAAATTAATAATTAATAGATAACAACCGTTATGATACTATTTTTCTATATAAATAGTAACGTTTTGGGGTACGACTAAACCACAATCACAAAATATAGTTCTTATTTATCTGTTCTCTGGTTCTCTGATATTAATATTCCTATTGTTTCTGTAATTTTTTCTATTGCAAAGAAAAAATATCTTTGGAACACAATTCATCTATGATGTGTCGCCAAGAAAACGATCGTGAACATTGGTTGTGATGGTTGTTCGTGCTTGGTTTGTTCAAGACTATTAAAATAAAATAAAAAACTACCATTTTCCATGGAGTTGGTTCTAATTGATCGAAAGGTATTTTTTCATATCGTTTTAGTTTTTTTTGTATTTTTTATATTTAAAGTATAGTGTTTTAATCTTTGTTATGTACGGTGACCGAATTGGTGCGTCAATATGAAGACATTGATCTACAAGTTCAAGGAGCAGCTCCAACAGGGAGTGGTTTTCACGATTTCCTCATTTGATGTTGCTTGCAACAGTGGTGTGTATAAACCATCACGCAACGAATACAAACTGAATTTCACAATCAACACAAAAATGAAAATATATAAAACTGCTTTAATCAATATTTTAATTTGTGTTATATATACAGATGTAATTGGAGTCTTGACTTGAGTGGGTGTTGAAAGAGAATATGAAAGAGATGGTGGAAAAACTATGATGAATGTCATTGAACTCGATTCAAATGGGTAAGCTTAATCTTTTGTATGTTTGTTTTTTTTAAACATGTATTATGGTATTTGACTAATATTTGTATACTCTTTAGACAATTTTTATGATAGGTTTTAATGGATAAGTTTTCTGAAATAAGTCCCACAACTCCACATAGTGTGAACTCGAAAGATGTTATTGACTCAGATTCTGAATCATTTGCACCCTCATAAGAAGAGAATGTTGCCAATAAACGAAGATTGCGGGACATCTGACGCAATTGTTCAACCAATCATAAAGATTGTGAAGATAGAGTAATAATATTTTCAAGTGACTTGGTTACGTTTAAGTTGTTTATCCATTATGTCAATGTTATGTGTTTGTGTTTAATGTAGTAGAATAAAGTTTATGTCATAGACAATGAAAATACAATTTTCAATTGAATAAATCACTACTGTTGCATGTATTGACACATCAATGAAAAAATATTTTAGTTTCCATATTATCAATTTATGATTTACTTATGTCTTAAACTTTACACAAATTCAAAAATATATATAATATTTAAATGAAGGATTCAATGAAAGAAGTTATATATTGAACAAGATACACCTTATCTCTCTTAATCCAATTAACCTTTCTAGATTCCTTACACCCTCCACACACAAAAAAAATAAATAAAAAAAATTAAGGATTAAGTGCAAGAAGTTATACTTTGTGGGAGCTTTGAAGAAGGGAATAAATTAAACCAACTGAGTTGAGTATTGAAAGAGAATACAAAAGATACAATACAAGAACTAAGATGAATGTCATTAAATTAAATTCGAATGAGTGGCCTTTATTTGTTTTTTATTTTATTTTTAATATATAATATACTATGGTATTTAATTATAATTTTGATTATTTGTGAATTCATTTTGAAGAGATATCGATTTGAATGTACTCTCTTCAGATATTTTGTTGAGGAATTAAACTCTTTGTTTATCTTCCGCTGAATCTGAAAAGGCGATTGTGGCAATTTTGTTGGCAAAGTTTAAGTTGCTCTAAGGTAAGTGTTTATAACTATCAACTTGATTGTTTAATATGATTGGGATGTAAAAATCTATTTATTTACTTAAATCATTTTATTTGTTTCCTTAGGGATAGGAAAATCAAGGTTACAATTTTTTTTTCATCAACTAGGATCACATTCAACCCTGAAATATAGAGACAAATGAACTAAAGAAAATGTATTATTATTTTGGTAGAGAGAATTTTTGGTCACACTTTACTTATGTCTTTTCTATGCTCCATATTTTAGCCACACTTTAACTTCAAAAGGTACCATATAGATTATGATATTAGATGATTTTAGTCTTTATAATGGAAAAAAGTTATATATGCAATCGAGGGAGTTGGCACATATCTTATGCCTTTTTATTCCCCGTGTTTGGGTTTGTGGGTTTCGATTAGGAACTTTGAGAAGGAGCGATGGTTCTTTTTGAAAAATGGAAAACAAGGATTTGTAAATCAGAATTACGGTAATGTAAAATGAGATTAATTTGGAGTGTTTTAATTTCTGACCCTTGATATCCAATAAAATAAAATTGAGGGAAGATATTAAAGAAAATTGTTTTCTTATTTTCTCTCTCTTCATAGATAATTTGTTTTTGAGAAAAATACTATCTCCAATATTTTTTTAGGGACTCTTTCCAATATTAAATATAAATAAATAATTAATTTTTATAATCTCAAATAATTTTTTTTTCCCGTTGAACCAGGAGAAAGGACAAGCATCAAGGGGAAGCATCGACATCCCAACTATATTGGCCCCCCGATGAACCCACATCCTCTACCGCCAATCTCAAATAAAATATAACTTACTTTGTCTCTGTTTAGTGTTGTTTTTCCTATGTGGTATTATAGAAATAATCAGATTCAATAACTCAAAACTTTGTAACAAAAAAAAACCAAGACTTACCATAAATGCAAGTATTGCTATGATCACAACTCAAGCTTCTCTTTATGGTAACCTTACAAAGCTAACAAATAGTCAAACTATTTCTGATTTTCTTATTTGGAAAACTTATAAAATGGATACTCATCATCAAAGAACACCAAAATTATTGAGGTTATTTGACAACCACCAATCATAGTTGGATAAAGTGTAATACTGATGGCATAACTTAAGGCAAAGACCAACAACTTCTGTAGGCATTTACAAAAACAATCATGGAGAGAGTATTGGTTGTTTTGTTTCAAACCTTGCAATTTGTAATACTCTATTTGCTTAGATTATGGCAGCTATTCTTGCAATAGTATGCTTACCCAAAAAAATTGGCATAATCTTTGGATTGAAAGTGATTCAAAATTTGTTACCTTAGCTATCAAGTAATTCAAATTGTTCCTTGGCATATAAAAAATAGATGGCTTAATTGTCTTACTCTATTGCAATCAATGAATTTCATGATGTCCTATATGTTTAGATAGGGAAACTATTGTGAAGATAAGTTGGGTACTTTAGGGCTGTCTATCAATGATTTTATTTGATGGTCTTCCACACATGTTCAGATTAGGGAAGATTTAGTTAAGAATAGACTAGGTCTTCTATGTTATAGATTGTCTTAACATTTTGAGAGTTTGGTTTGCCCGCTCCTTTTTTTGGATCCTACTTTTCATTTTAATACATCTATGGTGTGTCCTCCATAGGCTGTCAATTTATTAAAAAAATGTTATGTATCCTAATATATTTTAATTTATGTAAGTTTATTTTTATTGACTTTTATATTCTCATGAAAGAAAGTATTAATAGATGACACATTTTAGAATGTTGTATTATTTATGAAACCAAGAAAAATAATTGATATAACTAAATTTTTGAATTATGTATTTTTGTTTATAATTATGATCAGACAGAGTATTGAAATTAAGTAAAATAAATAATATTTTTATTAAGAGTGGAAAATTAAAACATAGGTAATCATATCCATTTGATAAATGGATATATTGTATGTCTGATAAACCAAAACTAATATGAACTCTTACTAATTTTACTATAAAAAAAATGAACTCTTACTAATTGGTTAATTTTTTAGAAATATATTAATTATTTATAGTGTTTTCATCTTTTAGCCTTAATTGTACTTTTGTTAACTATTTTATCACTTTCACAAAAATAGTCATCTCTTTATGAAATTTAACATTTTTTACCACAATAAATGATAATTTATTGTTTCAATTTCAAATATAAGGATAAAAATACCACATAAAGCAGAAATTATGGATGAAAAGAACCAAAAACAATGTTATTTAAAAAAAATCTGTTAATATATAAAACCTGTTAAAAAAAATTTAAATAAAATGTATCCCGTGCTTGGCACGGGGCGTTACACTAGTGATATACATTATCGATGTTTGTTTTACACTAACATCTAGTCACACAATCAATTATCACACACAATAAAAATAAACTTAATATAATTTTCTTTATATACTTAAAATTATTAGCCTTAAAGTTTAATTTATTTTTCAAATTATTTATTATATTAATTAGTTTGATTTTATTGGAGTATATTTTAGGCTTTCACGAAATATATATGTTTTTTTATTGTAATTGATTTTTTTAAAAATCCGTTTTAAAATACTAAAAAATTTCCTTAAAAAAATACTAAAAATTTACTGAAAAGGAATTTAATAATGTTAACAGTAATGCGGTAATTTATGGAGTTGTGATTCAATTTGACCGTCTCTAAGAATAAAAAGACTCATTATTTGATCGGATTAATTATCCATTCTATGGTCAATTTGACTTCACCAAAATAAAGGGAGGTTAATATTGTTAAAATAATCTTATGGGCATGGTTTGATTTGATGAAGGATAGAAAAACGGTTATATAATTTTTTATTTAAAAAAGGGACGAATTGCTTCGTATAATAAGGGTTGGAGTACTTATTATTGTAGTCTCTAATTATATGCTATTTTTCTAATTAAAATTCAAACATTTAAATATCTAACTGTCATTCCTTTTTATTTTGATAAAATATATTCTTTACTTTTGATTTAATGCACATGATGATTATAAAAATCGATTAAATTTTTTAGATGATTTCCTTAATAAAAAAATCCATGATAAAAATACCAAAAATAAAATTTCATACAAATAAAAATATATAATAATAATTTCTAAAAATGATAATACACCAAAAATGGAAATTCTTGTAAATAAAAGTATGTAATAATCATTTATAATAATAGAAATCCCCACAACGATTCTTTAGAAAAAAGAAATTTTCACGACGATCAGCTTGTCTTTAATTTCCACTTATAATTGGAGGTTGACCATAAATTTTATTTATTTTTCGTTCAATTTTAAATTAGTAACCACATAACATAAAAAAGTGGAAATTACCTTTAATTCCCAAATTTTCTATAAAGATGAAGTCCATACTTTGATTGATTCTCTTCTAAATTTTTTGGTTGGCATACTTTGTTGCAAGTTTTGCTAAAAAGAATAACAATGAAATTAGGTCATGTTTCGACATCTTATTGGATAAAGACAACCCAAAATTGCAACTTTAAAAAATCATGAAAGAAACATGAGTAGAAGTGCAATGAATTGATATATCAAACATAATAGAAAGTCAATCCCATGATTTTTATCAAGGATTAATTCCCTATGAAGTTAAAAACCGCTAATTTAGTGTCGGTATTTCCAAATGTTTAATGCATTTCTTTTTGACTAAGGGTGTGTACGCTTGTGTGAAGTTTTACGTTAATCTAACAATTTTTTTTTAGAGATATCATCTATCAGTTGCTTGCTTGACGATACTTATTTTGACAAACATCCACAAATATTTTTTTAAACCTTTGTTGCATTAAATATCTATAACTTTCTTATTTTGACACAGATGCAGAAAGTCATTGAAGAAATATGGAACAATGTTACAAATAATGCGAGAACTAACTGAACACAAATAATTAGGTTATTCAATATCATAAAATATACTCCCTTCATTTATTATTATAAGAGGAAGACGAAAACCAAAGGATCATATCATATATGAAAAGAAAAAGAAAAAAAATAGTGGCTCGTCATTCTGGGGTTTGCCATGCGGTTTCTATCAATTTGAGGTAAAAAAATCGAATAATCAAATCATAATATGATCTAATCCGAAAGGTTTTCACAAAGGACATTCAAACATATGCAATGATATTAGATTTTATGATTTTCAGTTTTTTGTACCAATTTGTGATTTTCTTTTGAATCGGTTTATATTCAAACACTCATAACTCGTCATTAGTGCGATTAGTTAGACACTTGCAACAATATCAATATTCCTGCTAGCATTTTTACAATCTCAATGCAAATAAAACTACTTGAAATTCATATAACATCAGACACTTTAATCAAATTTGTAGTATATACAACTCTTAAAATATAAAGGTTGATCAAAATATTCAACTCTCCAAATCCTTTCTTTTGTTGAGAGGAACTCTACAAATCCATGTAGTCAAACTTCAATTATTGTAGCCTTGTGCTTCATCTTTAATTGAATCCACATAACTGAAAAAATAGAACAAATCAATAAAATCCCGTTAAAACCAAAGAACAATTGGTCGGAGAGGTAGAGAAGAAAAGTTGAACAAAAAATTAGGGAAAAAGACTATAAAAATATAGAGAGATAGAAAGAGGATTAAAATATAAAATAATGGATTTAAATAAATTGTAAACCCAGAGTAGTCAAGAACCAAAAACAAATATGTAATACTTAGGGAATAAGGATGAGACACTATTTATGGACACTATGAAGAAAAATAATACAAATATATTTTATTTTTTTTATAAAAAAATGGATACAAACTATAAATGAACAAACATGATTTTGAAATAATTTTGACTTCTATAACTGAATGTTGAAATGATGTGAGGAATAGTGTTGGTTGAAGTAATATTTATAAGAAAAAATTCAAAGAGAGAACCGGGAAGTAATGTTGAAATTATAAACAAATCTCTATTAAATAGTGGTTAAAACGATTAGCACACATCTATGAACATTACAAAAATACAGGTATCAAACCAACACTAACATGTCGACATCGTCAATAATCTAAGAAAATAAAATATTTGATTCCACTTACCTTATTACACTTGAGACTATGATTTTCATCTAATTGATTTTTACTCTATCATATCTCCGTGATTGAAAATATGATCGTGATTTAAAATATGCTACCTAACAACCGGAAGAGAAAAAAAATGGTGTTAAAGCTTGGAAGAAACGTATGGAAAAGAAGAAGGATAAAAAAATGTGTTCATTTTTTCAGGTTTGACTATGAAACAAATTAAAAAATATAATGAAAGTTAATAGCATTTACACGCCATTAAACCATCCATTTTTTAGTCATCATTTACGTTTTAATCACATAAAAATAAGAAGGAATATTCTTTGATGAGAGAGATGAAAAATGCTAGATGAATAACATTAAATGCTAGATGAAAAATATGATGCCAAATATACTATGGTTCATAGATATATCCTTTTGTAATATAAAGATAAAGACAAAATACATATATTTCATAGAACATATAATAATAGCACTAACTTATAAATATGCTACTGCTCATGTTGATTTGTTGGATAATTATTCCAAGTATCTGACCATTACAAAGAATTAAGAGGGTGACACCTACACCACCTACACCTCGTGGGATTAGTTTACTCATAAGATTTCGTGGGATTAGTTTGCTCATAAGATTACTGTATTTTATATCCATGCGTTTCTAAATATATATATATTCATTTGTTAGTTTGTCCATCAATTTTCTAACTAATAAATCGTTTTCAACAGGATTTGCCAACTGTAACGATGTATTTCCTGTTTATATTGGTGATGATTGAACTGAAAATTTAGCTTGTATTCATGTTTGGTTGTCCGATAAGATTCAAGATTCGCAGCAACATCAAAGTTACTCATATTGTAGACCTTTCCCGCTTGCAAGTCCTTTTCAAATTTGTAGATAAGGGTCCTCCGCACAGTAGCATGAATTTTGTTGCCCTAATAACAAAAAAAAAACAATTAAAAACAAAAAAAATGAATTATATAAAAAATTTATGAACAAAAAAAGAGTCTCACCGATGCATTCATCAACACCATGTCAAGTGAAAAGGGATGAGTGTCACGATTGACATCACGAACCAACCAAACACGGACAATTCGAACGACAATGGTCTACGATTCTTTCACCGGGTTAATCTCAGATATGTTATCAACTGATCTTGGAGCCATTACAACACTTCTTTTTGCTAATACCAACAACAATATGTGAAAAAGTAATAGAATGACAGATGAAATAACCAAATGTACCATGTACTTTTTATAGGAAGTAATTAAGAAATTAATTATTTAGTGTAGCAAATAGTAAATATAAAATAAAAAATTAATAATAATAAAATGCACACATTGCAACCTGATTGGCCATCAAATGAAAATACACACGTGTCATAAATTCATTGGATCGACCAACAAATAATACGTAAAAAAAAATAAAAAAATTTGACCCTTGTGCATTGAACAATCCGTTCTTTTTGTTCTTTTAGGGAAACAATCCCTTCTTTATAGCACTTATTGCAAATCAACTACAAATTATATATTTCCTCTTACTCGTGTAGCAATTAACTAATTGTTTCCATTTAAGAATTACGGTAACCTTTTATATCATAGGTACTACAAATTATATTAAAAAACCATTAAAATGAATTTATTATATTGGGTATTTGACCAAATTATGATCGAGGAATTTATATCGTATTAAAACTATTAAAATCATTGTAGGAATTTATTAGAGAAACTTATTGTTCAAGTGATTCTTTCTTGTCAAAGCTAATGCGTACATGAATTTCAGAAAGGGAACAATTCAGTGGAAAAAATATTAAAGTGAAAAAAAAAAAAGAACTTTACAGTCAATTAGAGTCAGATTATAATAAAGAAAAAAATAGTAATTCGATAAACAATGAACAAATATAATAATAAAATAGTACATGCATGAAGCGTGTGTATATCTTGCACAAATGTCAGGAAATAATTATTCAGCTTTTAATAATAATAATAACCTTATATTTTAGCTTTTAATTTCTCCTTTCTTAATTTCTTCTTTCTTAATAAAATGTAAAATGCATTGAAAATTATTATTGTAAAGAGCAATAAATGCTAGAAGAACAATGTGATGCCAATGTGAAAATCAATAAATGATAGAAGAGAATCATGATGCCAAGTGTACTTTGCCCATAGAAATACTCTTTTATATTATACTAGTATGGACACCCGTGTCAAGCACGGGCTAGAATTTCGTGATATTTGAGGGAGAGAATGTTGTGATGTATCAAGTGTCAGTTAACAAAAATCTTATATGTAAACTTTAAAGTTTTGGATGAAGATTGGTGGTATCATTTTCACTTGCGTAGTTGCTTTTTTTCCAAATTGTTGATCTACCCCAGTGTAGGCTCCTTCAGAAATTCCAACAGTGGCATCACATCCCGGTTCAATATTGCGGAGGAGCGGGAGTGGTTCTTGGTAGTGGATCACAGGCACGGAATTTTAGACACTTAATTGAGAGATGTTAATGTGTCAAATGTGAATTAAAATTCTACATTGTAAGCAATAGTAGATATGAGCAACATATAAGTGAGTTTACTCATGTACATAATGCCTTAAGACTTTGAAAGAAGATGTGATGTGAATCTCACTTGCGTGACTTCTCTTAGTCTAATGTGATAATACAAAGCGTTGTAGGCTCCCACGGAAGTTTGAACATCATGATGATTTGTTTTGTTAGTTTTTGGGTTTATTTATTTGATTTTTTTTTTTATCTAAAATTTTTGTTTTGAATGTCGTTCGCTTCCATGCAAAAAAAAATTTTCAATCTCTCTATTATTTCAAATTTCTTCATTTTTGGTATTTTGTGGGATCTTACAATGGAAAAATGTAGATATTTTGACAAAATATATGTTTATTAGATATTTTAAATTAAGTGACATTTTTTTGATGAGCCTAATTTTTTAGTAGCATAATTACCTATTTTAAATTGAGTGACATTTTTTTAATGACTCTTACAGATAAAACACACTCCTTATTTTTTTCTCTTATAATTTCTCTCAAGTTCAAATTCATTTGTTATTTTCTTTCCTTTATCTCTTATCGTGAAAGAATGAAACAAACAACCCTTTTTGAAATCACCGCCAACCGATATTTTTTTACCATGTTGTGCCTCTGAACTTATGTGGCTATCTCACCATAACACAAACATACGAAGTCTCACATTTAAGGGAGATGTTTATGTGTCATGTGTGGGTTAAACTTCTACATTGGCTGCAATAGTATATATTGAGTAACATATAAGCGAGATGAAAAATATACATAATGTCTTAAGATTTTAGGCAAAAATATGATCTCAATCTCACTTGTAGGGTTTCTCTTAGTCCACTGTGATGGTCCAATCCATTGTAGGCTCCCTCAAAACTCTGAACATTATGATGAAATGTTCTTTTAATTTTTGAATTTTAATTTGCTTAATTTTTTATATCAAATATAAGTTATTGGATGTCGTTTGCCTTCACGTTTTTTTCTTTCTTTCTATCCAACCAATATCATATAAATTACCTTCACATTTTGGTATTTGGTTGAATCACTTAATGGAAAAATACATGTGTTATGATGAGTAGAAAAAGTAAGTGATTATAAGACATTTTAAAATGATGTGCCTTTTTTTTAACCGAGTCTATTTTTTAACAGAGTTTATTTACTCTTAAATTTCCAACTCTTTTAACTAACCCATAAAATTATCAGTAACTTACTCTATTTCAAATACTTCTATGGACAAAACACACTACTTTTTCTCTTCTACCTTTTCTTTCATGTTCAAATTTCTTTCTCATATTCCTTATTTTTCTTTGTTAATTTTTTTTTCTCATTTCATGAAAGATATGAACATAAACTTCCCTCCGTGAAAACACCACCAATCATTCTTTATACCACCACAAAAAATAAAAAAAACATTCTTTATATATAAAAAAAAAACGTCTTGTTTTGACCAATATGTATAGATATGTAAATCAGCTATGTATAGATGATGCATTTCCTTGAAAACAATTAATGCTAATTAGCAAATAAACCGGCCATGTGTATGTTGTTTTAAATGCTAGAATGAAAGATGAGATGCCACATATACTTTAGCTCATAGATGTAACCTTTTATATTATATAAAGATAAAGATGGCCTTTGTTCCTTGTTATTTAGTGATTCTATATAGTTTACTCCAATCATTTTATATTTTTTAGTGATTCTTTTTTAAACAAGTATTATTATTTAGTGATTCTATATAGCAAGTTTTTTATATTATTTAGCCTTGGATGTTCACAGGTTATCATTTGATTATTTTCCTTTCATTTTCTCTGATATTCAACGTATATATATTTGCATATACATATATGTATTTTTATTAATTTAAGAAATGACAAGAACTATGCTACTTGGTTTCCTCTACATGTGTCAAAACTAATGTAGATGATTTTCATTTTGGTTCTCAGCAGATGATTTTTATAGCATTATTGGACCTTTTTGTGAATTTTAAGTGTGAATTGCAGATGATTTTTCTTGCATTATTAAGACCTTTTTGGGAATTTTTAGTGTGAATTTTAGATTGTAATATCATAGAGTTTAAAATATTAAAGTTAACGGTTAATTGTTTGTCTTTAATATCTTCTGAGAAGGATAAGAAAAAATATATGAAAAATTTCAAGTTAGGGGGACATTTTGCACATAAGTGTAAAACTTCAGGGGGGTATTTGCAAAACGTCATGTTGACTAACAACAGAATTTGACGGAGGGGGTAAATTGATTTATGTTGTGCAATTTCAAGGGGGTAATTGAAGTTTTGTTAATTTTAAGAGGGTAATTAACGAAACTTATAATTTCAGGAGTAATTGCATATTTACTCTTTTCTTTTCTGTTACCTCTCAATTTTTTCCTTTATCATCTGTTTTTATGCTACCAGGCTTTGAGAATTTGTGTTAGCTTTTAGATTTTTTTTTGAATTTTGCTCTCTGCCCTGCACTTTTCGCTCGCGCCCTGCAGCCATTCCCAAAATACCTCTGCACTAGTTAACTAGCGCAAGTGTAAAAAAAATTAGACTTAGTTTTTACACATGCGTGACTTAAGTCACGCCGCGTGAGTTAACTCACGCACAAATTAACACCTGCGTGAGTTAACTCACGCAGGTTATGTTTCTCACAATATCCTTATGTTATGTTTTCTCACCATTTTGCACTATACTTAATGCCAGGTCTTGTTGCTCAGGGTATCCACTTGAAAATATTATGCATTTTTCTGAAAAAGACTTGAGATTGACCACCGATAATTATCATCCAAGCAGAAAGATAGGACGGGGAGGTTTTGTAATTCTTGCATAAATTACAACATTATAGAATTAATTGCTTGTTGATCAGGTCAACGTATCAAAATGATTCTTCCAAGGTGCTTTAAGGTACAAGAGGGGTATTTGCAATTTTCTGATAGGGTAAAAAAACAAAACAAATGGAGAGGTGAGCACTGAGCTAACAAGTTAGTTAGAGAGAGGGAGAGGAAACATATGTGAGTGGGGGAAACATATTGTGAGAAAACATAACCTGTGTGAGTTAACTCACGCAGGTGTTAATTTGTGCGTGAGTTAAAGTTAACTCACGCAGGTGTTAATTTGTGCGTGAGTTAACTTACGCCGCGTGACTTAAGTCACGCATATATAAAAACTAAGTTTAATTTTTTTTACACTTGCACTAATTAACTAGCGCAGGGGTATTTTGGGAATGGCTGCAGGGCGCGAGCGAAAAGTGCAGGGCGGAGAGCAAAATTCTGTATTTTTGAGAGGGTGTTACTTTCTGGATATTGAAATGAAACCATTCACAATGTTGTTTACGTATTGCACTCTCATGTTTGCTTCTCACACTCCCTTCTCCTGCTTTATTTCAAAATTTTCATATTGAATATTTGCACTAAGCTACGACTCACTTAAAAAAAAAACTTAATTACACTTTTGACCCCCTAAGTTTTTTAAAGTTGTGATTTTGGCCTCCTAAAAAAATCAACTCTTTTCAGGCCTCCTAAGTTTACTTTCTATTGCAATTTTGGCCCCCTAACCCAATTTTGACCTAGTCAACGCTGACATGGATTCATTTTTGTATTTTTTATTTTGTAATTAAAAAAATAAAAAATAAATAGTTTTTTTATTTTTAATTTTTGTAATAAAAAAACAAAAACATTTATTTTTTATAATTAAAAAAAATATTTTATTATTTTTGTAATTAAAAAAACAATTTTTTTAATTACAAAAATGATTTTTTTATTTTTTAAAATAAAAAAATATTACAAAAATAAAATAAAATAATTACACACGTGGCGTCCACAAGTCCATTGACTAGATCAAAATTGGCGTGGGGGGTCAAAATTGTAACAGAAAGTAAATTTAGGGGGCCTGGAAATAGTTGTTTTTTTAGGGGGCCAAAATCACAACTTTGAAAAATTTTGGGGGTCAAAAGTGTAATTAAGCCAAAATATTTTTTTAGGGAAAAAAAATTCAAATTTCCTTTGAAGAGGCTAAAATAAAATTTATATAGCCACTAAAAGAGTCGACCAGCACAAATTGTGCTTAGGAAGCCATCACATATTCAATTAAGGTACATCAGTCTAAAAGAAAAGAGAAAAACAAGAACCAAAGGAAAATTAAGTTGCAACAGAGAGACACATTAAATGATTTTGCCTCCAATCACTATAGTGGAAACCAAAGGAAACAAACTTCGATTTGAACCATAAAAAACTGTAAGCTTAACCTGTTCAGAGATATCATGAATAGATTATTTCTTGTTACAGAAAATACGTTTGTTTCTCTCTTTCTAAATAACATAAACAACTACCAACCAAATCATCTTGAGAGCTAAACCAGTAGATTTCAAATTACCTCCCACACCACAAAAGTAACGCGGATGAGACAAAAAATTCAGAGAAGTGGTTGAAGGAAAACCAAGCCAACCGCAAATCAAATCCCATATATTACCATAAAAGTCACACGATACAAACATATAATCTCTATCCTCAGTGCTCCCACACCTTCCTGTATAAAGTTGATCATTAATGGAGAGCACTTTAAAATCAAATTGAATTCACTTTAAAAACAATTTTTATTCAATAAAGAGTAATAAAAACACAACTTTTTTTTTTGGTCAGGAAAAACACTGCTTTTTAAATAATTATATGAATTATTTTACTATTCAATATTTTTCAATGTCAATTAAAATGATGTTTTTTTATCTTATTTTAAATATGTACATTTGTTTTGCAAGGATAATTTTGTCACTTAAGTATAAGGATTTATTTTGTCAAAACCAAACACCTGACATGATAAAATAATGCAATCCTATTTTTTAAATACATGATCGGATAAGAGTTTATCTCGTCACTATCATATCATATCCTTATCCGACTTATTATTTTATCATATTCGTATTTTATCATGTGCATTAAATGGACCTTTATTCGTACTCCATCCGGTCACATTTATAAGCAAAAAACTACTTTTTATGTACATGGAATAATTAATGTATCTAGTCATATTTATAGACCAAATACATTAGTTATTCAATGAACCTAAAAAGTTGTGTTTTGCTTATAAATGTGACCGGAGGGAAAACATGTTATTGTTGGGTCATGAGGGAGTCTGACGATCATCACATTTGACTTTGAGCAATTACAAATGATTTGGACACAACAATCTTAACTCAAAACCTTAAGACATCATGTTAATGTATATCAACGAGACACACCAACTAAACACATGTTTTTCATCTATATGTACACCTGCACCACCATTTATTACTGTATATCAACGAGACACACCAACTAAACACTTTGATTAGGAAGACTTTTGATACAAGGAGCTAGTGGAAAATCGACTATGGTACCACCTGTACCACCATCTGACGCCACTTTCCCTACTGTCAACCACCACTTTGAATAATGATAACCACCACTTTGACTACCACCGACTATCAATCCAACCACTATCAACCATCAACCTGACTAATGTTGATCACCAATCCATCCATTTTTTATCACCAATTCTACTACCATGAACAACCACCCTGACTACCATTTTGACTAACGCCAACCACCACTCCAACGACTACCAATTGTCACTGCGACCACCACCGACAACCACCTTAACCAAAATCGATCTCCACTCCATCCACTTTTGACCGCCATTTCGACTACCATCAACCACTATTACCAACATTCTGCCAACCACCAATGTGACCACACCTCTAACTACCTATTTGACATTGTCAACCATTGCTCCATCTACCACCCATCACCAATCCTACCACCATCAGTCATTACTTTGACCATTGTCAATCATCACTTCAACTACCTCTGACCATTACTTTAACTATCTTCCGACAAACCACTACCACAACCACCACTCTAACCAATTTTGATCACCACACCGACATTTGTTTCTCATAAACCCCCACTTTCAAATATTATTAATATTAAGTAAATACATTATATGTTTGTAACAGTTACTTTTATATTTATATTTTTAAAAAGTTTTGTTTTTTAAAAAATGTCATAACTCAGCTAAAACTGATTTCAGTTTTTAAAATTTCTAAACATAAAACACTAAACCACTCTAAGGGAGCCTTAGTTATTGATTCTAATTTGATTTAATTTCGAAAGTTATTCGATAGACATCTTAATTTTACTCTTAAATAGATCATAAGTCATAACTTCCGATCAACTCTTTTCAACCAAGTAAACAATTTAAAGGTGCCTATCGAACAATGGTGCTAATGAGTCGATTGCATATCATTAGAACATCTTTATTCAGACTTTTCTTAATTTGCGAGTAATTTCGCCAAATGCAGCATTTGATCTTGATTTGTTATTCGGCCTAAGAAGTTAAGCCCAGGTCTTTGACCGGTCCAAAACAATTTCTATGGCGGGAAGTCCCAGGACGGGATTCAAGCTAGCTTGATGAGCCTCTCTAGAGGACCCCCTGTGTTTTAATCTATGACGAATTATCGTGCTCAGAGCCTTTCTTTGGGTTGACGTCATTGAAGGTGGGAAAAAACACAAGAAGGGGGGGGGGGTTGAATTGTGTTTTCAAAAACGTTTCTTTCTTACGAAAAAATAGCACTGTTCTCAGGATTCAGAGTCTGATGGAGTTCAGACTCTAATCAGAGTTCAGAGTCTCAGCAGCGGAATAAAGATCAGATGCAAGAAAGAAAGAAGACACAAACAATTTTATACAGGTTCCTTCCACAAACCGGAAGTAGTCCTGTCCTCCTTGCACTTCCAAGGAGAGTTTCACTAAAATGTAATATCAAATTACAAGTTGCTCAAACACACAAGTAAGAGACTTCCTTTGCTCAATCACACAAGAATGAGACTTCAGATGCTCAAGCCCACAAGCAAGAGACTTTAAAACAATTACAAAGAATTGAAAAGAGTTTTGAATACTTGATATACTATCAGAGGTATTCACAAAACAAAATGAAACAGAACAGACTCTGTTTTCTTAGATACTTAGAAATTCTAAAATGTGAGCTTTTGTAAGAATTATCTAAGTTGTTGATGAACAGATTTTGCGACTTAGAATATGAGATAAGAATTCAATTCGCGTGTATATCGTTCTGATACATGTGTGTCAATTCTTCAAGTCTTCAGCTCTATTTATAGAGGTTTTGAGAGACGTTGGAGAACAGCCAGCTCATCAACTTTTCTTTACCGAAGCTGATTTGACACCCTTGATCCTTTGCTTGATTTGAGGCTTGTACAATGAAATCAAATTCAAATCCATTCCCTCAAATAAGGAAAAGTTTCTGCTACAGTTACTGTTATTCTTGTCGTGTATAGAAGACACTGTGCAGAGTTGGTGGTTGCAGGGACAAACGTAGGCATAGTGGTTGTACTTTTCGTACACTGTACTTTGTCAATGCTTCTTGGTGTCTGAAGAATCTTTGCTTCTGGATACCATTTGCTTCTGATGAGTCTGCCTCTGATGAACTTGCTTCTGATGACTTCATCTTCAGAAGCTCTTTCTTCAGACGCACTCTGACTCTGAATTTCCAGGAGCTCTTTTAGTCAGATATTCTTCAAGCTTCAGTTTAAGATTTCCTTTGCTCTTTAAATTTATTCAAACAGAACCTCTTGTAAATAAATCTTTGATTAATGGTCCTGCACACTTGAATAAATGTTTAGCAAATCCAATTGATAATTTTTAATACCTTGTTATCATCAAAACTTAAGTGGTATACTTGTGAAACACCCTTTGTTCCAACAATCTCCCCCTTTTTGATGATGACAAACATAAGTATTTAAAAAGATCAATTGTTGTTAACTTAATTAACAAGTTGACTCTTAAGGATTCTGAGTTTTGTAAGCTCAGACTCCCCCTGAGTCTGATATTCTTTAAGGTGAGGTTTGTAAGCTCCCCCTAAGTCCTATCCAGGTTAATTAAGTTCATTTTTACGCTTAATACCAATATCATAGAATGTAGATGAGTTAAAATTGGGTTCTCAAATAAAATTTGTTAAGATAAATTTTATTTCATTCTTGGGCTCAGCTTCTGTTAAATACTTTTCTATTACTCCCCCTTTTGTCATCTATTAAAAAGATAAAACAAACAGTAAAAAAATGTATAAAACAAAAGTGAAGAAATAGAAACTTTTATTTAGGAATGATCAGGAAAGTACAGAGTGTCAAAACATAGAAAGCAGGCAATTAAGACACATAACAAAGAAAACAAAAAACAAGGTGTGCAGCTAAGGGTTTGGTTGGGGTTGATGCTGTTGCTGTTGCTGTTGAACAAGAGCCATCAGACGCTGGATGTCTTCAGACTGCTTCCTAACAGTTTCTTCCAGAGCCAGTTGTCTCTGAAGAAGGTGATCTTCCCTAGCCTTAGCTTCTTCTTGCTGCTTCAGCACCTTTTGCTTCAGCATCTTGAAGACCTTGGAGTCTCTTGTTACATATTCAGATTCAGCATAGAACGGGGCATTAGCCAAAAACAGAGGCTTGGTCTGGAGTTGAGAAGAGGAGTGGGATTCTCGCAAGCGTCGTTCCATGGCGCGAGCTTGAATATCACAACACTTCTGGGCAACACCATCAAAGAAGTTCAATGCCCTATTCGTAAGATTACACCAGCTTTCTTGATAGATGAATGGTAGAAATGGAGTGTTCCGAAGAAGCACCAAACTCTGCATTTCATCATTCAGAGCCACCAGACGTTCATCCAGGTATTCAGAATCCAAAATGTTGATGGGGGGTTGGTCAGACATTTGGATTGGTGAAGATTGGTTAGAGTTAGAGGGTGAAGACATGTGGTTTGGTGGTGGTTCAGAATGTGAAGCAGACACAGTGGGTTCAGATTCTGTCACTGGGACAGACTCTGTAGCCACAGTTTCCATTTCAGATTCTGGAATGGTTTCATTTGGAGGTTGGTTTACAGTTGTTGGTTGTTGTTGTTGGTATTCAGGAAGTTCTCCTGAATAATGTTTTTCAAGATTGGAGAGGTCATCCTGTTCTGAGGTTGGGTTTTGTGGTGAATGGGGTGGTTGTTGTTTGTTTGTTGATGGATTGTCAGTTACCACTTGTTCTTCAGCAGCAGCTGTTAAATCAACAACTTGTGGACTGACTGGGTTTGTGGTTGAAGAGGGTGGAATAGAAGTATCAGGAGCAAGCATATTTAAAGGTTGGATAACAGGTGGTTGGAAGGGATGATTGGCAGGTAGTTTATTACAGATGCCTATCCTCCTTTCACCTAACTCACCTATTGTCTTATAAACATCGTCTGACACTTCTTTGTAGGGAGTGGGTTTAGAAGAAGGTTTGGATTTTGTAGTGGTAGTTTTGGTTTTGAGGGTTCTTTTGGCCTTGGGTACAGGCATGGATATTTTGAATTTCTGACTTAGAGGTGCATTGTCTAAGTCAGAGTCTGTAGAAGATGAAGTGAAGGTAGAGGGTGGAGGAATTGGATTCTGAGTTACCTTAGATGTCTTGGGAACGTCTGAGGCAGCAGCCTCTGAAGCAGCAGCTTCTGATGTAATCCCAGTGACTGATTTGTCCGGGAGAGAAACACTCGTCCGGATTACTGGTGAAGACCCAGCAGCTACTGAAGCAATCTCTTGAGGAACAGCATCTGAGGTAACAGCTTCAGAAGTCCTTGAGGTTTCTTGCAGAACCTGCTGAGCTCCCTTCATAGCACTTTCTTCCAGCTTCTTGGCCAAATTCTGAGCCTCAATAACCTTCTCAATGAGATGTTGATCTTCATCATGATCAATGCCCATAGCTTCCAGAGTCTTGTCTCTATCAATCCGGTATTGGGCTTTTAACCTTTTCTTCTCATTTTTAAGGTTCTGATAGTGCTCTTCAGTCCTCTTCTGTTGTTCAGGAGTGGGTTCAAACATAGGCATCACAATCTCCCCAGTTGCTAGCCTTTTGAGTGGTCTTACAGTCTCAACAAAGCCAGCTTCTTTTTCTTCCTGGGCTTGTTGAAATCTTTCCTCAATGTTTGACTCAGCCTTTCCTCTTTTCCTCTTTGGAGTAGTCACAGTTCCAAAGGTAGTTGCTTGAGAATTAGCAGCCTTCTGCTTTCTGGCCACAGCAACTTCAGATTTCCTCTGGGCTTCTCCAGACTCCTTAGCAAAAGCTGCTAAATAAGCAGATAATGCTTCAGGATTGTTCTCTTTAAGAACAGAGGGAAAATTTCTGATGAGAGGAAGAGGGGCTTCAGACTCCTTCAAATCCTTTGAGTCAGTCAGGATTGATGTAATGGCCTTCATGTTGTAGAGGGATGTGCCATTTATCATCCTTCCAGTAGAGACACCCAGCACTCTGTCTGACGCCAGATTGAACGTCTCCAGAGTTCTCAGAACACCTCCTTGGTAGAAGATTTCAGAGAGAAGTCTTCCATAAGGGATTTGTTTCCTTTTTCCTTTATAGGCTTCTTTGACAGCCCAGCATAAATGATGCATGATATATTTTGGAAGATTTATTGGTTGAAATCCAGCCAAGAAATACAGCACCAGTTTATGATCAGAGTTAGGTTGATCAGCACCTCCTCCCTTCTGGAAGAAGCACTCATTCATAATCTTCAGAAGCACCCTGTGCTCTATATCCATTTCAACCAACCTGGTTGCAGGGTTTCCTTTCAGCAGCAGTCTTGTAAAACTGCCCAGCATGGCGTCTTTGCTGCTGACGTTCCACTGAAACCTTCCTTCCATAGGCATCCTGCATGCCTGAGCAATCACTTCTTCAGTGATAGATACAGGGATACCCATCACAGCAGATTTAATTTCAAGGCCGTGAAAAGGTTCAAGACCCATTTCTTTTCTTGTTTTGCCTCTCAAAGAGGGGTTTCTTAACACAGCTTCCTTTTCTTCTGCCTTGGCTGAATCAACATCAAAAACTTCAGCCCTAACCCAGAATTCCTTTACCAAATTTACATAAGTTGGACCATTTAACATCTGGAAGTACCCAGCCATCCTTTGAGCAGAGATAAACGCTTCCATATCAACCTTGTTTCTCTTTAAAGAAGCGAAATCCACTGGTGATTCAATTTGAACGACCAACGAACCCTTTTGAAGAGGAACGGTTACAGGTTTAATGGAGATGCTTGATTTAGAACTTGAACCGCTCGTAGAAGAAGCCATTTGGAGAAGATGAAGTTTGGGGGTTTTGGGTTTCTAAGTTTGAGAGAAGAGAGAAAGTTGATTCTTTAAAACGTAACTGCTTAAGACTTAAAAGTGTAGGAAAGTGAGTGAGTAGTGTGTGTTTGGTATATATAGTGATTTGAAAAACAACTCTTCACATTTCAGAAGTAATAGCCAAACATGCGTATTAATGACTTGAGGGGCGCGAAAAATATTGAGAAAGAAAAACCATCATTGCCCTTAAAAAACGTTGTTTCCCAATGCAGATAGACGTGTCAGAAGCCTATACAAATTAACTTTAACCTTTCCACTTCCCAGTACTTTCAGAGTCACAAAAAGATTCCTTTTCAGGGTCTGATAATTTTCTCAGAGGCTGAGTCTTTTCAGATTCTCCTAGGAGAGTCTGAAGCTTATTCAACGTCTGATAATTTTCAGAGTCTGATTTTTCATTCAGAGTCAAAGGGTGTTTCACAAGTATACCACTTAAGTTTTGATGATAACAAGGTATTAAAAATTATCAATTGGATTTGCTAAACATTTATTCAAGTGTGCAGGACCATTAATCAAAGATTTATTTACAAGAGGTTCTGTTTGAATAAATTTAAAGAGCAAAGGAAATCTTAAACTGAAGCTTGAAGAATATCTGACTAAAAGAGCTCCTGGAAATTCAGAGTCAGAGTGCGTCTGAAGAAAGAGCTTCTGAAGATGAAGTCATCAGAAGCAAGTTCATCAGAGGCAGACTCATCAGAAGCAAATGGTATCCAGAAGCAAAGATTCTTCAGACACCAAGAAGCATTGACAAAGTACAGTGTACGAAAAGTACAACCACTATGCCTACGTTTGTCCCTGCAACCACCAACTCTGCACAGTGTCTTCTATACACGACAAGAATAACAGTAACTGTAGCAGAAACTTTTCCTTATTTGAGGGAATGGATTTGAATTTGATTTCATTGTACAAGCCTCAAATCAAGCAAAGGATCAAGGGTGTCAAATCAGCTTCGGTAAAGAAAAGTTGATGAGCTGGCTGTTCTCCAACGTCTCTCAAAACCTCTATAAATAGAGCTGAAGACTTGAAGAATTGACACACATGTATCAGAACGATATACACGCGAATTGAATTCTTATCTCATATTCTAAGTCGCAAAATCTGTTCATCAACAACTTAGATAATTCTTACAAAAGCTCACATTTTAGAATTTCTAAGTATCTAAGAAAACAGAGTCTGTTCTGTTTCATTTTGTTTTGTGAATACCTCTGATAGTATATCAAGTATTCAAAACTCTTTTCAATTCTTTGTAATTGTTTTAAAGTCTCTTGCTTGTGGGCTTGAGCATCTGAAGTCTCATTCTTGTGTGATTGAGCAAAGGAAGTCTCTTACTTGTGTGTTTGAGCAACTTGTAATTTGATATTACATTTTAGTGAAACTCTCCTTGGAAGTGCAAGGAGGACAGGACTACTTCCGGTTTGTGGAAGGAACCTGTATAAAATTGTTTGTGTCTTCTTTCTTTCTTGCATCTGATCTTTATTCCGCTGCTGAGACTCTGAACTCTGATTAGAGTCTGAACTCCATCAGACTCTGAATCCTGAGAACAGTGCTATTTTTTCGTAAGAAAGAAACGTTTTTGAAAACACAATTCAACCCCCCCCCCTTCTTGTGTTTTTTCCCACCTTCAGTTGGTATCAGAGCTTCGGCTCTGTAGTTAGCACTTAACCGTGTTACAGTAAACGATCGGTGAAAAACATGTCTGGGGATGAAGCTTCTGCATCTGCATCTGGTTCTGGTTTTGGTTCTGGAGCTGCTGTGTAGTATGACTACAGCAATATCAACAAAAGTGAAAGATCTTCAAATCACAACAAACCTCCTATGTTTAATGGTGACCCTGAAATGTTTTCTTGGTGGAAAACCAAGATGTATAGTCACATCATGGGAATGGATGAAGAGTTGTGGGATGTTCTTGAAGATGGTGTTGGTGATCTGAGGCTAGATGAAGAAGGAGTTGCTCTTGATAGGAAAGCTCACACTCCTGAGCAGAAAAAGCTTTATAAGAAACATCATACGATCAGAGGCATTCTTGTGGCTGCCTTGCCTCATAAAGAGTACTTAAAGATGAGTGACAAATCAACAGCAAAGGCTATGTTCACCTCATTGTGCTCACTTTATGAGGGTAACAAGAAAGTCAGAGAAGCCAAGGCTACTATGCTTGTTCATCAGTATGAGTTGTTCAGAATGAAGGAGGATGAAAACATTGAGACCATGTACTCAAGGTTTCAGACTCTTGTTTCTGGACTTCAGATTCTGAAGAAAAGCTACGTAACGTCTGATCATGTGAACAAGATTCTGAGAAGTTTACCTGCAAAGTGGAGACCAAAAGTGACAGCCATTGAGGAAGCTAAAGATTTAAACACCTTGAGTGTTGAGGATCTCATAAGCTCCTTGAAATGTCATGAAATAGGTCTTAATGAGCAAGAACCTGTCAAGAAGTCCAAATCCATCGCACTAAAGTCCAGAGGCAAGTCAAGTAAGGCTCTGAAGGCTTTGGAGTCTGAAGAAGAATCTACATCTGAAGATTCTGATGAAGACTCTGAGATTGTTCAAGAGATGGCTATGATCACAAACAGATTACAATACCTTGCTAAGAAGAACAAGAAGTTTATGAACAAAGGTAGTAATCACAAAAGTTCAAGAAAGGAAGATCAGAAAGGTTGCTTCAACTGTAAAAAGGTTGGACACTTCATTGCTGAATGTCCAGACTTGCAGAAAGAGAAATCCAAAGAAAAATCTAAGAAAGCGTTCTTCAAATCTAACAAATTCAAGAAGCAATTCAAGAAGAGCTTGATGGCAACTTGGGAGGATCTGGATAATGAGTCTGAGTCTGACAAAGATGATGCTGAAGATGAAGCTAAAATAGCTCTGGCTTTGGTAGCTACTGCTGGTAACAAAGAAGAATCATCTGATGCTGAGTCAAGTACAGATTCTGAAACTGAAACTGAGGTATATTCTAAACTCACCAGATCTGAACTAATTGATTCTCTTAAAGAACTTCTTTGTCATTATGAAAACCAATCCACTGAGTTGAGAAGAGTTAAGCAACGATACAATAAGCTGCTGAAACTCCATGAATCAACTAAGACGGAAATGGAAGCTTTAAAACAAGAAAATTATAACTTGAAAACAATGACAAAGAAGGGTGATAATAAAATCATGACTGAGCAGGATGCTGCTCTTCAGGAATTTATTAACACAGGAATTGATAGAACCAAAGTTGCATCCATGATTTATAGCATAAATCAGAACAACAAAAAGGGAATTGGTTTCACAGGAGGTAACTCTAGTGAAGTAATTCTAAAACCTTGTTCTGATAACATCAAAGAAGGTCTGAAAACTCATTTTGTGTCTGAATCTGAAAAGGCTTCTCATTCAAAATCTAAGTCTTCAAATTCAGAGGAATTGACTAAGTCAAAACCTAAGAGTTATAAGACAAAGGTCATGAATGACTCTAAATCAAAAGCTCCAACGTTACAGATTCTGAAAAGATCAGAACCCATCAAACAGGTTCTGAAGAAAACAGAGTCTGAAACTCAAAAGCCTAGATTTCAGAGAAAAGAAGCTATTTTTACTAAGTCACATTCTGAGACTAAAGGTTCTGAACCCAAAGTCTGGAGAAAGATTGGCAAAGAAAAATTCAGACAGAATACACAAAAGAGATTCAGAACTTCTAGGACTAACCCAAAAGGACCCATGAAAGTATGGGTACCTAAGACACAAATTGTTGATGCTGCAGATATGTCTAAAAGGAAATACAAAGCAGAAGTCCTGGTATCTGGACAGTGGCTGCTCGCGACATATGACGGGAGAAAAGTCTATGTTCCTAACCCTGACCATGAAAGAGGGAGGAACTGTGGGATTTGGAGGAAACCAAACTGGCAAAATCATTGGTACTGGAACAATTGGTAATTCCTCAGTCTCAATCAATAATGTGTGGTTTGTAGATGGACTAAGGCATAACCTACTTAGCATAAGTCAATTTTGTGATAATGGTTATGACGTCTTGTTTAATAAGAACAACTGCACAGTAATCAACACTGATGACCAATCTGTAGTGTTTAAGGGAAAGAGAAAGAACAATGTCTATAAGATAAATTTTTCAGAACTGACTGATCAGAAGGTATTCTGCCTCCTGTCAGTGAGTGATAAGAAATGGCTGTGGCACAGAAGGTTGGGACATGCTAATTGGAGATTAATCTCCAAGCTTAGCAAGTTACAACTTGTCAAAGGGCTACCAGACATTGATTATCATTCAGATGCACTTTGTGGTGCATGTCAGAAAGGAAAAATTGTTAAAACTTCTTTCAAATCTAAAGACATTGTTTCTACCTCCAGACCCTTAGAACTACTCCATATTGATTTATTTGGACCAGTCAGTACTGCATCCATATATGGAAGTAAATATGGATTGGTGATTGTTGATGATTACAGTAGATGGAGTTGGGTTAAGTTTCTCAAATCTAAAAATGATTCATATGACGTGTTCACAAAATTCTGTATTCAAGTCCAATCTGAAAAAGAACTTAAAATTCTAAAAGTCAGAAGTGATCATGGGGGAGAATTTGAAAATGAGCCATTTGAAATATTTTGTGAAAAATTTGGAATTGTCCATGAATTCTCCTCTCCTAGAACTCCACAACAAAATGGAGTTGTAGAAAGAAAGAATAGGACTCTTCAAGAAATGGCAAGAACCATGATTCATGAAAACAATCTGGCAAAACATTTTTGGGCAGAAGCAGTGAACACAGCATGTTATGTTCAGAACCGGATCTACATCAGACCCATCCTGAACAAAACAGCATATGAACTCTTTAAAGGTAGGAAACCCAACATTTCTTATTTTCATCAGTTTGGATGTACTTGTTACATCTTGAACAATAAAGTCTATCTGAAGAAATTTGATGCAAAAGCTCAAAAGGGAATCTTTCTAGGTTACTCTGAGAGATCTAAGGCATACAGACTGTATAACTTGGAAACACTCTGTGTTGAAGAGTCTATACATGTCAAGTTTGATGACAAAGAGCCTGGAAGTCAAATTCCAGAGCAAAGTGAAAATAATGCAGGTTCAGAAGAGTCTGATGATTGTTCAGAACCTGATCAAGCTCCAGAGGCACATGAAACTTCAGAAGCTGTGACTGCTCCTGATGTCCCTATTGCTGAAGCTTCTGAAGAAAATCAAAATGATTCACAGCAAGTTATCCAATCCAAAAATTCATTCAAATACAAGTCTTCTCATCCTGAGGATCAGATCATTGGTAGCAAAGAAAGCCCCAGAAGAACTAGATCACATTTCAGACCTGAAGAGTCTGCCCTGGGTCTGCTATCCATGATGGAACCTACTACCGTTGAAGAAGCACTAGCTGATGATGGATGGATCTTAGCAATGCAAGATGAGCTCAATCAATTTAAAAGGAATGACGTATGGGATCTTGTATCTAAGCCTGAACACAAGAACATTATTGGAACTAAATGGGTGTTTAGGAACAAGCTAGATGAACAGGGAGAAGTAATTAGAAACAAAGCCAGACTTGTTGCTCAAGGATACAGCCAACAAGAAGGCATTGATTACACTGAAACTTTTGCTCCAGTTGCGAGATTGGAAGCAATCAGGTTACTTCTTTCCTACGCAGTAAATCACAACATAACTTTGTATCAAATGGACGTTAAAAGCGCATTTCTCAATGGAGTCATATCTGAAGAAGTGTTTGTAAAACAACCACCTGGTTTTGAGGATTTAAAACATCCTGACTACGTTTATAAGCTAAAGAAATCTCTCTATGGTCTGAAACAAGCTTCCAGAGCTTGGTATGACAGACTGAGTAATTTCTTGCTTAAAAATGATTTTAAAAGAGGTCAGGTTGATACAACACTCTTCAAGAAGACACTTGAGAAAGACATTCTGATTGTACAAATTTATGTTGATGATATTATTTTTGGTTCAACTAATAGATCTCTTTGCAAGGAATTTTCTAAGATGATGCAGGAAGAATTTGAAATGAGCATGATGGGAGAACTGAAGTTCTTTCTAGGAATTCAGATCAATCAGTGCAAAGAAGGAGTGTATGTTCATCAGTCCAAGTATACCAGAGAGCTTCTGAAAAAAATTTAAACTTGAAGACTGCAAGGAAATGAACACTCCAATGCATCCTACCTGCACTCTGAACAAAGAAGATCAAGGAACCAAAGTTGATCAAAAGCTGTATCGAGGTATGATTGGTTCTCTGTTGTATCTCACTGCATCTAGACCTGATATTTTGTTCAGTGTCTGTCTGTGTGCAAGATTTCAATCAGATCCTAGAGAATCACATTTAACTGCGGTTAAAAGAATCTTTAGATATCTGAAAGGAACAACTAATCTTGGACTTCTTTACAAGAAATCTTCAGATTATAAGCTAGTTGGATTCTGTGATGCTGACTATGCTGGTGACAGGATTGAAAGAAAATCAACCAGTGGAAACTGTCAGTTTCTTGGTGAGAATCTGATATCCTGGGCCAGTAAGAGACAAGCAACTATTGCTTTGTCAACAGCAGAAGCAGAATACATCTCAGCTGCTAGTTGTTGCACACAACTGCTTTGGATGAAACATCAGTTAGAAGACTACCAAATAACTGAAAACTGTATCCCAATTTATTGTGACAATACTGCTGCTATTTGTCTATCTAAAAATCCTATTCTTCATTCAAGAGCCAAACACATTGAAATCAAAACTTAAGTGGTATACTTGTGAAACACCCTTTGTTCCAACAGTCATGTCTTTATTCAGAGCCCATTTAGGGGTTGTTGTTTGGCGAGGTTTAGTGCCCGTCTAGGGTTGATGTTTAATAAAGATATGAAACTAATGATAAATTTTTGCACTTGTTCCGGAAGTAAAAAAAGTTTTATTTGTTCCTGAATAACTTCCTTTAAAAGAGCTTCCGCAGTGAATCTCTTTGTAGAAGATATGATTTTGTTGAATTCAAGTTTATTTGTTTTCAAATACGCTTGTAACTCATCGAGAAAATAATACCGAGTTTTGAAAATTTTATCATATCGACTTTCTTATATCGGTACATAAAAATTTGCTTCCGCAAATATAAACATTTAAATTTCATGACGTGTGTGGTGCAATTATTTAACGATGTTTTGCAAATAAAATAATATATATATATATATATATGTATATATATATATATATATATATATATATATATATAATTGAAACAGTACATTGATGTTAATATTTTAAAAATAGTTATTAGTTTTCAAAACTGTCATATTAACTTTCTCATCTTGATACATAAAAACTTGTATCAACAAATTTAAGCAAATAAAATCTTCAAGGAGCACAAAACAAATATTTAACATATTTTTTTACATATACAATGCAAAAATATTTAATCGAAACATTAGATTTATTTTCACAATTTTCATTGAATACCTTAAAATAGTTTATCTGATCCAAATGAAATGTCGGATTTAAAATAAATCACAATTCGATTGATTATAAATGAAACATTCTTGTAGTTCATCGAATCTAAATAAAATATGAATTTATATAAAAAAATAATATTTAAAATATAAAAAATCAAATGAATGAATTCATACTTTTTTATTAAGAAAGTTTTTTATTTTTAAGGATGGAAATATTTATTATTTCATATATACACACACATTTTTTTTTTTAGGAATATACACACACATATTTTTTTTTACTAAAGCTAGGTTTATAAGACACTTGCATAAAGAAAATTATACAATTGTTCACTAATAACATATATTTGCGTTGTAACCAAAAAAAAAAATTATATATTTGCATTCCAAATTATTTCATAAAAGATGTATTTGTCAAGTGGTTTGGGTGTAAGATTTTAGTTAGTGTGAGCACCTTGGTTCCATTCCCATGGGTGAAATTTTTAATGATTTTTGCAAAGCCATTAGTAAACTTTGGTTTTAAAGAAGAAAAAAAAATAGTTTGGAGAGTGATGATTAGATTGGAAGGAACATTTAATTAATTTGATGGTTTAACTTGTAAAATGTCATTGATTTAAAATGGGGTGAATATGCAAATAATAAAATACATGTTAAATTTTTTGAAAAATAAAATAATAAATATGTTTGTTATAGTGGAAGACACGTGACTATTTTCTATTGATTAAGGATAAATTGCTCGTGAGTTTTCAAAGGTAGCCTAGGCCTCATCTAATTTCATTTCCACCACAAAAAAGGAAAAGAAAAAAAAAATGCTGAGAATCGCAAAGAAACTCGTGCAAACGGCGTCGTTTGAGTCGCCAATTCCTGCAATTAGGGTTCTTCCACGATTCTACGACAAGAAGGTGGTGGATCACTTCAACAATCCCCGGAACGTTGGATCCTTCAATAAGAAAGCTAAGGGTGTGGGATCTGCTCTTGTTGGTGCACCCGCTTGTGGTGATGTCATGAAGCTTCAAATTAAGGTTGATGATAATGGAATAATCGTTGATTCTTGCTTTAAGACCTTTGGATGTGGTTCCGCTATTGCTTCATCGTCCGTTGGTAGGTTGTTTTTTCATGTATTGGTTTGTTATAGGAAATTAAGGATTTTTTTTTTAGGGTTGTGTTTGAATTTCAATTCCCTTTTTTATTGAATTTGATTATTACGACTATGTTATTGTTAATTGTGCTTGTTTATCGTTTTGCAGTTACTGAATGGGTAAAGGGAAAGACAATTGAGGAAGTTTTAAGCATTAAGAACACGTAAGTAACTGGTCTAAGAATTTTTTACTTTGTTGCAAAGCAAATTGTGTTTTTGTCTGGCTGAAGTTTGTGTATTACTACGTGGTTTATTTCTTAATTGTTGTGTATTTTTATTTGATTTATTTCTTAATTATATGATATTTTTCGCACTTATGATTGGGTGAAGAATAGTTATGTGCTTGAGAATATTGGATGATATTCATAAAAGTAACGAAATAATAATATTTTGCCATAATAAGCATGGAAACAGTTCTGAGCTATATCCTATATCAAGTTTTATTTTATTTTTATCTTTCTTCAGTTCGGTAATGTTACATTTTAATCAAACTTTGGCTTTGGTGCTTGAGGTTGATGGTATATAAATTTTTGTTGAAGATGGGTTTCTGGCTATTCAAGTTTAGATGTAGAAAGCAAATATATTTGGTTGGTTTTAGTTTTATGTTTGGGGTTTGAAGATGCGAGCCCTGTTTGGATAAACAACTTATTTTTCTGCTTATGGTATAAACGATTATCATATAAGCACTTAAGAGATATACTATTTCTATTTTCTATAAGAAGATAAAATAAAGTCAAGCTGTTTTCATATAATTTGTAAGCTGTTTTATAACCTATCATCCAACATTACAATTTTAACTTCATCGAACAATGTTTTGAACTACGTAGACCAAATTAAAGAGTGCACGAAAAGTAATCATATTTTGTAAGAAATACAAAAGACTGATTTTTTTTTTTTTTATCATTCTCTAATAGTTCAGGTAGCACATAAATACATTTTTAATAAACCATTCTCTAAGGAAAAACACTCTAATCACATTGCAAAGTGCAAACCACCACCACTCACCCACCCACCCCCTGTCCTAAAATAAAATAAGTTACACTAATCCTAACCATCACCATAGCGACCAGTTGAAATAACGCAATCCAGCGAATACTAACTTTTATGAATATTACTACTTGGCGACGATGTAGTACATTAGCTATTTTGTCCATCAAACAATGCTAGCAAGGGTAGCTACTAGGAAGAGTTCCCGGTATGAAATAGCTCGACCTATAGAATAGGGAGAGGAGTGGACTCTGTTATATTTATTCTTCATGATCGGCAACCAAGGAAAAGGAATCCGAAGCTACTTAGCTACACGTCGAAGGTATTCTTCAATATCCTGCCCAAATTTATTAAAATTTGGGAATAGGTACATAATTTTTAGTGGTCTTGATACATAACAAGCCATCATCTTTTGCTGCTATGTTTTGGACCTTTTGGTTTCTTTTTCTTGTTTTTGGAAGGAGGCCCTTTTGGTTTCTGAATCGCGCCGATCTGCAGGATTTAATCTTACTACGAAATAGTTTTATCTTTGGTAATGCTTCCATGATTGGTAGTTTTGGTCTGTTTGTTGTTAGTTTTTGAAGTGACAAAATTAATCTTGTGCAGTGAGATTGCAAAGCATCTTAAACTCCCGCCAGTTAAGCTTCACTGCAGCATGCTTGCTGAGGATGCTATAAAAGCAGCGGTTAAAGATTATGAAGCTAAGCGTGCCTCGGCTACTGCGGCCACGGGAGACAAATCTGCCACTGCATGATTTCTCCCATTGCTGGAATGCTGGAATGATGATGAAAAAATTCATTAGTATGATTCTCCAATGGTGCTAATGATTCTCCCATTGCATATATTATGTCACATGTGAATTTGCGGTCAAAATTTTGCCCAGGCTCGATAAAATTCCTGGCTTCACCACTGACTTTTTGTGATGTTTGGATACAATTAAAAGCAAATCTGAAAACGCAGGTTTGAACCAAAAACGTGGGTTTAGAAGAAGCCAGAAAACATAGCTTCTGCGGCAACTCAAACTTGGTTGGAAATTTGTTTTTAGCCGACAAATGCATTTTCCCTATTTACCCATGTTTCTCAAGCTCCAATTTTTTCCCCTCAATTTATTTCTCTAGAACACTTTCTACTTATTTTTCCAGATCTGGAGAAAAACGAAAATAAGTGAGGAAGAATAATTAAATCACTCAATCTCCATGAAAGCTTCAACCAACACAAGATGAAAAATTAGAAATTTCGGGAAAGAGACGAGGGAATTAGAGTGGTAAAAAAATATTGAAAGATGATAGAAATGGAAGTGAGGCTCTGAGAGCCACGTGACTTTTTTGACCAGAGAGACACACTTATTGGATTTTTTTAATTGCATTTTAATTGCATAGAAGGCTCTTTTAATTGCATTTTCTATGCTTATGTTCTATTAAAAATCACCCGATTGATTAAAAATAACTCTTATAAATTAATATTATTTTAAAATGAATTTTTGAAGCAATAAAATCAATTTATAATATGCTGAAATGATTATCTAATGAGAATGGGTGGGATATTTACTTTTAAATATAATTAAAAGGATAGTTTGGTCATTACACTCTTAATATCAATTTTGATACATACTATCCAAACAAGATCAACTCCTAAGAATACATAAATCAATTCACATCTAACCCACTTTTAACCAAAATCAATTCTCTCAAACTCAATTCTATCAAAATCAATTCTCGCCGCCGCCATACCAAACACAAAATAGTTTACGTATCCCAATACATATAAAACACAACATATTTTCAGCAATGTTTTAAATTTCATCCAACATTACAATTTTAATTTCATCGAACAATGTTTTGAACTACGTAGACCAAATTAAAACATGCACGAAAAGTAATCATATTTTGTAAGAAATACAAAAGACTAATTTTTTTTTATCATTCTCTAATAGTTCAAGTAACACATAAATACATTCTTAATAGAAAGCAAAGAAAAAACTTATGTCATTTTATTAATGTTTCAACTGAATTTTCTACGAGTATTAGTCTAGGTGATGTATATTTAATTAGTATTTTTGTTATATTGCTTTTTGGTTAGGTTGATAAAATCAAAACCGCAAACCGAATCAAACCATGCAGTTGAGTAAAAAAATGATCCGAATACATCCGAACCATATGCGGTTTTTTGCGTTTTCAGTTTGGATTTGTTCGCTTTGCAGTTTTTCTTTTGGATTGGTTCGGTTTTGAACACCCCTGGTTGATGGAGATACTGTTGTTGCTTCCTATGTTCTCAGATGCAGTGGATCCCTCTCCTCATTCCCCACTAACTTTCTCTTTGGGACTGCTTCTTCTTCTTACCAGGTATATACATATTTTCAAAGCATATATCTTAAAAGTATATATACATAAGGAAAAAAGGATTTTGAAGGAAGATGGAAAATAGAGAAGGAAGGACAACCACTGTTGTGGTTCGCCTCCACACATCTCCATTGTGAAACCACTGTCACTACTGTTCGGCCGCCGCTGTTGAGATGGGTTTGGGAGGAAAGTGGGTGAGATGGGTTTCTGAAATTGCGAGTTGAATGAATGGAGTGAGGAAGGGAAGGAAACGAAACAGCTTGGGGTAAGGAAGGAAACAAAACATCGTGAGGAAGGAAAGAAATGAATAAACTTGTACAAAAAAATGAATAAAGAGCTAAGATTAGTTAAGATGTCATTAAAAAGAATGGACGGCTAAGATTATTTCACAGGAGGAAATTTCCACCAGAGACAATCCCCTCCCCACGTAAGGAAACAAAACCACCTTAAAGAAAATAATAAAAAAAAGCCTATTTATTATCTTCTCCTCAATTTTTCATTCAACATAATTTCATTTCCACCACAAAAAAGAAAAAGAAAAAAAATTGCTGAGAATCGCAAAGAAACTCGTGCAAACGGCATCGTTTGAGTCGAGCTAAGTTCATGAGGAAATAAAAGTGTTTAATATAGGTGTAATTTGATTCTTTCTCATATATCAATGAGATTTCAAAAATAATTTCAAATCTTTGTATTTTTATTAAAAGAAAAAAATCAAATCTCGTCCATTACAAAATTTAATTAGTTGGTCCCTAGCTTTCAAGTATATAGTTTTTTTTAAGGATCTTTCAAGTATATAGTTATAATTATGAAAGATTCGGTATTAATCAAGCGCTGACAATTATTGTGAATAGAAATTATAATGAAGACCATCCACAACAGAACATCTAAAATTAGGTGCTTAAATTAATTTCATATGTCCACATCATTTATTTTACGATAATACTTAATAAGCACCAATTTTCTCCAACCCAGCACCTCAAAATAAATTATTAAATTGGTCCTACAAATTTTTTTGTATCATTACATTTCAACAAAATTTATTTATTTTATTAATATTTATTAAATGGAACCCATGAAAAATGAATAGAGACAGGGTGCTTCTATAGCCATCCTTCTCCATAACCACCCATATATTATACTCCACAATGTGGGTGCCTATTTAATATGGTGCTAAATAGATGAAGCACGCACCATTGTGGATGGTCTTATGATCAAGGCAAAAAAAAGTTCTTCAATTGAGGAGGCCGTTTCCTTTGTTAAAAGAGTAATGATATTCATAACGACAAATATTTTCTCGAAGTTGTCCCGAAATATCTTTAGCTAATGAAATGTACTTCTTCCCTCAAAACACGGTTGAATTGGTCTAGTTTGAGATATTTTATGTTGCTGGCCCGAAAAACAAGGTGGCAGTGGATATGTGTTTTATGTGATATACTCCATTCGTCCCAAAATATAAGCAAAAATTGGTCAATAAAAGTTAATGTATTTGGTTAAAAATTTGTACCAAATACATTAACTTTTGTTGACCAATTTTTGCTTATATTTTGGGACGGAGTGGTAGTGTTGAGTTACTACTAGTTCCTGAAAATTTCGGGAGGATATTTCTCGCGACATAAAGCAATTTTCTTGTTAAAATAAGCACAAATGGTAAATGGTTTGATTGAGTTTTTTCTAAGAATTGACTTAATGGAATTGAATACTTCATATATGATCGCAGATAATAAATCGGATCGGATCAATATCAATCCAACGTTTTCTATTCATTCCAAGCCAAAAGCTTAACAACCACTTAACCAAAACCACATAACTATTTGTATGTTATTGAATAGATATAAAGAATGCAGATCTTAATTTTTTTTTTTTATCATCTACTTCCCCCGTTTTACAATGAGTGTCACTTTAGCTAAAAAAATTGTTTCAAAATGAATGTGACTTTACATTTCCAATACAACTTTAATTTTTTTCTTCCAACTTTACCCTCAATAAATACCCAAACTTTTATCTCACACAATTTTCAATGCAACTTTAAGTTTATTTTTTTTCCTTATAAAGTAAGAGTAGTTTAGTAAAAGTGTTATATATAATGATTATTTCATTCCATTTCTTAATTGAGTAATTGTTTTCAAATGAGATCATTCAACAATGTAAAATATTACAATAGGATAAAAAAAACCTATAATTCCAATTAATAATACTACTAATTCGTCGGACCTTTTAAGAAATTAGCACTTACACATGGACCACCTTATGTGGCATACACACTATGACATCTACACACAATTGTGACATGCGGCAAAAACATTGAAAGAAGAGATGAGAAGAGGTGATGGTGTGATGTGAAATTACTAAAATACCCATGTCACATGGGGGTGGACATGAGAGGTACATAAAAAAGAGTGTCTAGTTATCTTTTTCCTTTAGGAATAGCCCTTCAAGTTGCAATTTTTTAATTGTTGAGATCTGATTATTAGTGGGTAGGACTGGGAGTTTGGGATGGTTAAATAAACATTGCACTGCACATGCTAAAGGCATCTAATGCAGTATAACATACAACATACTGCTCATCTCAAAATTATATATTTATTTACACATTACTATATATATTAATCAACTTCGAGGATCTTAATCAACCAAAAAAGACCAAACCGTTCTATCTCCAACCTTACATATTAATCTTGACTGCACTCATCTACACCATGGCAAAATTAAGTGATGTTGAAAACTCTCTTGTGCCAAAATACTTGCAAGAATATGACTTAGGGCAAGAATGCAAGGAGTTGATACCCACATTGCCATTAGAAAAAGGATGGATTACATCCTACTTCCATCAATACCAAGGATTTTGGCTTGCCACAAGGATTCTCCAAGGTGTTTTATCTTGTCAAAAGAACTTTCAAGCCCTTGATACCGATATTCTCTTAGTTACCACTCCAAAAGCAGGTACCACTTGGCTCAAAGCATGGACTTTTGCTTTGCTAAACCGCAAGAAATATCCAATTATTCATAACAACCATCCTTTACTCACTTCCAATCCCCATTCTCTTGTTCCCTTCTTGGAGTATGACCTTTATTATGACAAAGATATTGTTCCCGATCTCGACTCATTGTCACCTCCAAGACTCTTCTCTACACATATTCCATATGAATCATTGCCAAATTCTGTGAAAGAGTCAACTTGCAAGGTAGTGTATCTTTGTAGAGATCCTAAAGACACTTTTGTTTCACATTGGCATTTCACAAACAAGCTAAGAGCACAAAGTAGAGGAGCACTTCCATTACAAGAAGCTTTCGAGAGTTTTTGTAGAGGCGCGAGTTCTTTTGGACCGTTTTGGGAGCATGTATTGGGATATTGGAAGGAAAGCTTGGAAAGGCCAGAGAAGGTGATGTTTTTGAAATATGAAGAAATGAAAATGAATCCTAGTTTTTATTTGAAAACGATTGCTAAGTTTTTGGGTTGTCCATTCTCCAAAGAAGAAGAATCCAAAGGTATGGTTGATGATATATTAAATCTGTGTAGTTTTGAAAAGCTGAGCAACTTGGAGGTCAATAAGACGGGAAAAGTTTCTTTTGATATGGAAAACAAATACTTTTTCCGCCTAGGTCAAGTTGGAGATTGCAAAAATGTTCTCACAACTGAAATGATTGAGCAGTTAAACACTATCACTGAAGGTAAATTGGCTACACATGGGTTGAGATTTTAGATTGTGTATGTTTCATTTCTGCGTCGAATTTAAAGCGTTTATGTTTGAATACATTCGCGTAAAAGTTATTTGATCCCGCTGTTTTACTACTGCATATATGAATTTTATGACAAGCATGGACTTACACTTTACTGAAGTAATTCCGGGACATATGAATTTGATCCCACTGTTTTGCTACCGCAAGTTAAATTTGACTGCAACATGATCTACTTCTTATATTTAAAATTCAATATATAAAATATCAAGATAGGTTGCTATCTAAGAAGCTCTTAAAAATAATATAATTCTTTAGTAACAGTTGCAAGTATCTAAAGTCTAAACATGTGCTGAGTTGCAAATGCTATGCAAAAAATGGTGGAGACATCAATTGTCTCACAAGATTGTTGTTATGAAGCTATGAACCTAAAATATGATATCATCAAATCAATATTAATAGTAGTCAATAGACGATTGCATACAAGATGTTGCTAGCAAAATATGAACTTATTAAAATGAATCGTTTTTTGATAAGTTGAATTGAATCGTTTTTTCTTTATTTTAAAAATGTAGATTTTTTTTTTTTTTTTTGAATAAAAGACTGATTTGAATTAATGAATGAGATCAAACATGTACAAAGATTGGGCTTGGGGAGGGACTTCAGCCCACCAAGTGTTATTGGACTCAGTATGAGCAAGATGGGCTAGACTATGCGCCACCTTATTTCCTAGAATTCTGCTCTCCACCCTCCAAAATTTGCTCGCGCCCTGCAGGCATGCCGAAAATGCCCCTGCGCTAGTTAACTGGCGCAAGTGCTAAATACTGCGCTAGTTAACGCACGCTGCACCACTTAACTGGCGCAAGTGCTAAAACACTGCGCGCGTTAACTGGCGCAACATTTAGCACATGCGCCAGTTAAGTGGCGCACATTCTGTGCTTACGGCACAGGCAAGGCAGAACCTCAATTTTCCCTGATTTTTCAATCCTTCTATCATACATTCATTCAAGCATGCATTTTTCATCATTTATTCAAACATTCATTCAATCAATCAAAAATTTTGCACATTAAAACAACGGGAAAAATTAATGAATATTGTCATAAAATGGCAAATGTTATAGGATTACAATCAAATCCTTCAAAATGTCATAAAAAAGCTAGAAAAAAAACCTAGAAAAAACCCTACTCCTGTGGACTCATAGTCCTCCTCCGGGGAGGCGGCATTTGCTCCATCACGCTCCACTCCGACTGGATGCCCTACATAATGCGAAGAACCTCCGGATTACCAAACACATCAGGATGCCCCATTGCACTGTCCACTCTGGCCCTGATGTTGTTAATGATCTGATATGGGTCTGGAGGATGTCTGGCCCACTGCTGCTCAACAATAACCTCCTCGTAAGGAGGGACAGGACGAGGTGGGGCAGCAGCTGCATAATCAGGAATGGCCGCAGGGGGGTTCACAATAGGATGTGACACTGTAACGAACCATCTCATATAGCCTCTAGTATGAGCCCACAACTGGTTATCCGGAACCTGATCACCCCTCTGCTGATGGCTGAGGACATGTAGAGCAAACTCCGTGAAAGCATGGGCCACGTCATCCGCCGCAAGAACCTCGACGTTTGTAGGACGCCTGAGAATCCTCTGGACATACCCGTACTGCCTAAGAACCCGCTCTGGCAAGTGACAGACCATCCTGTCGCGGCCGGCCATGATCCATCCGGAGTACCAACATATGTCCTGGAAGGGCGTGGTGTGTCGCCGCCTCTCGTACGGCCTCCATGTGACATGTGAATGGTCCAAGGAATCAATGGCAGCTCGGTAGTGTCCAGGATTAGAAAAGCCCCTGGGAGGTCTCCATTGATTCACAAGCGGGGAAACAGTAGGGTCGTACTCCTCAGCATCAATCCTCGGAATGATGTTCGAGAAGTGCGCCAAAGTCCATCCCTGCAAACACAAAGAAACAAATATTTATATCACCGGAAGAATTATACAAACAACTAAACATTTACGATCAAATAAGTAAAGAAGAAGAAAAACAAATATTACCACAAGCAATGTCATGTAACCACCGCAGGAGGCCACCGATGAGTCGGAGGTAAGTGAGAGCTGCTCATATAGGAAAGCAAGTCCCATCCCACCCCATGACCAGCTGCCCATCTCATCCATATCTTGCAGCGCAAGCAGCCAGAGAAGATTAATGTTTTTGCTGTTCTTGGCGGAAAAAATGGTCCAGCCAAGCAAGAGCAACAAAAACGCCTTAATGCAAGCCAACCTAACCAGAGCTCGCTCGTGTTGCTCCTCCTCGGTGTCAATCTCAACCAGCTGATTACACTTATGCAAGAGCTCCTCGTAGCGCCTCTCAAGACACCAAAACTAACGTGACAACCACCCTGTCTTGTCAGCTCCTTAGCGGCATCCTCTACTGTAAACAGTAGGTCCGCCTGCATCATCTCTAGCCCCTCCTCACGGGTCAACTCTCTATCAGGAAGGAGCCTCCCAGTGATGGGGATGCCTAGGAGACACGCCACATCATCTAGTGTGATGGGCATCTCTCCAACAGGTAGGTGGAAGCTGCTGGTCTCCCCGTGCCATCTCTCGGTCATCGCACAAACGAACCCGTGAGATATGTTCTCATATCCACTACTGAGGAGGGGAGTAAGGCCGGACGCATTCACTTCATCCCAAAACTAATCATTTGCTTCCTCGGGCGTAGGCAATGTCAAGTTTGTAAGGCTCAGCTTCTTCCCGTGCGATATGCCTTTCACCCTATGTTTTCTTCGAAACTGAAATACAAAAACAAAACACAACAAACAACACCGTTAAATAAATAATAAGCAAAACAAACATTAATTACATGCTAACATTAAATAAATAAGTAAAATAATAATTAGATTAAGTTATATAAATAGTAAAAGAAGTAAAATAAACATTAAATTATACTTACATCGGCATCGACCCATATCCTGCATGCCACATGTCCACCAAAGTCAGGTAGAAGCCTGAGGTCAGAAGGCCCCCCTGTATAGCCGTCCGGGCCGGCCTCGTACACCACCCTCGACACCCCTTGAAAACGAGCCGGAGGTTCGTCAACAACAGCCTCCTCATGCTGCTGAGGTTCCTCAACAACAGGCTCCTCATGATGATATTGATGCTGCTGATAAGCATCAAACTGATACTGGTGAGGCTGAGGGTCCTCAAACTGATACTCATGACCATACGGGTGCTCATACACCTGAAACTGCGTTGGGTCCATCGTTTGGGATGGACCCGTATGCGACGATGACCCTCCCGCAACATCATCTCTAGCAATCCTCGTTCCCCCACCTCTCCCTCGACCAGACATTGGAGGGCGTGATGCTTCTTTCTCCCTCCTTACACTACCAGTAGGGGCAATCCTCCCTGCCCTAAGTCTGTCGCTCCTATCTTGCTCAGACGGTATCTGAGAAGTATTCCTCCGAGACATATCTGCACTATATTTAATAAAACACAAATTAAATTATACAATTTCACACAAACATTGTGTCATTTCCAACAATTCAACAACGACACTAAAATTCCAACAATGACATTTCAATCCGTAAACTACCACATTGCAGTTCGTTCGCCAACCCACTCATTAGAGTTGGAAACATGGTGGATCGACCTAAATTTTGCAAAGTTTAAGTCTGATCCGATCAAAAATTTAACGTTACATGTCATAAATTTAATTTTAGGGTTGAGTGTGACATATTAATACCCTACCCATTTCTACTTGTTCATTTTCTTTTTTGTCACTTAATTTCTTTCTTCTTCCTGTTTGATAGAAAAAAGTAGTAGCTTAAAAGCTTTTTTTTTTATTTTTAAACATGGCTGAAGTAGATAGAATGGAAAATAGTTCAGAACTAGCAAATTATTATGACAAAATTGATTGAATGATCTCTTAGTTCGTCTTGTTCATTATACTTGTACTCACATATGGATAAATATTGTATTAAACTGTCATGCAACAAACGTGAGTATTTCACCAGATTGAAGGGATTTTATATTTTGCCTTTAAACACAATAAGTGTAGATACTATAAATATTGTATTAAACTGCCATGCAACACATGTCAGTATTTGACGTGGTTATTAAAATGGGAAGACTAGTCTAGAGGAGAATTGTTTGACCTTAAGTTTTATTTGGGAGTAGGAGAAGAGTGGAATGGAAGACTTTATAGGGTTGGAAATATAGGAGAAAATGATAAAATCTTTTTTATTTTTTGAAAGAGTAAATTTTTAGAGAATGATAAATTAATATTTATGATTAATATATTTTTAATTTTAAGAATATTATAACTACATAAATTAAATTTGAAAAATTCATATAAACCCTTCAAAACTCTCCAAAATCTTTCTCCAATGCAATTTTTGAGTTCCCCAAATGAGGAGGATTTTGTATCATGAAGAAAAATGAACCCCCAAAACCTTTTTTTCTCATTGTCATTTATTTCTTCCACGCGCTCCTTTCCCTTTTTATTATTTTTTTTCCTTCAAATCTCACTCTCCTCCCTTCCCTTACAAACTCACAAACAAAGCTTTAGCTAGTTAAACCGTTTTCTCGAGATAACCCGATAAATGAAGACCGTTTAATTGAGCCATAAATAAAGGTGAGATGTCGAGCATCGATAAAGCGACACATTTGGATGCTTTAGACCATATGATAGGCCCATAATTGATTTCAAGCTTTATTTTATGCAGACAGTTTTTGTTTTTTTAGTACAAATTATGCAGACAGTTTTACCTGGACAAACCATGGATTAGCCAAATCAAACATTTATTTTATAGTTTAATTTTGTGTGACTAAAGCACAAGGCAGATTCTAGCTAGGACCACCTTTAGAGGTGGTTTATGGTGGATCATGAATAATATAACCATTATTCATGGTTATAACTTTCATCAATTATCCCCGTGAAATTAACAAAACTTCAATTACCCCCTGAAATTGTAATACGTTAATCAATTTACCTTCTCCGTCAAATTCTTCTGTTAGTCAACATGTCGTTTTGCAAATACCCTCCTGAAGTTTTGCACCTACGTGCAAAATGCCTCCTAAATTTGAAAATTTATAAGATAGAAGAAGTTGAATGTTTATTAAGAACTAATGTTAAAGCTTTTTTTTAGGGAAATTAATGTTAAAACTTATAAATACGTAATGTGTATATAGAGACTCGACACCTATATGAAGAGTAAATATGAGTATACTCATTTGATTTCTGTTTAATCTTCAGAATGTTTTTTTTTTTTTTTTTTTTTTACAAAAATAAAATAATATTCATTCATTTAAATTGATAGAGTACATCAGATATAAATATTGTTAAAATCGTAAAAGGTGAATATACAAACAAGCTCACAACACCCAAATTAATAGTATATAACGACAAAATGTCTATAAATAATATGATAAAATCTAAGTCACTGAAATACCATGTTTCCGGATCTGCAACGTTGACGCCCAAAATTGATTGAATTTGTATTGACTGAAGTTGATCTTTCAATAGGAATTAAATGAACACTGCGACAAGAAGCGAAATCAAACGTCGCACAAGACGGCGAACAACACAACACTGTACTTAGACGACGAAATTACAAAAAACACAAAAGGAAAAACTTGATATACGTAAAAATTACTTATTTAGATTGAAATAAAAAAGGAAAAAATGACTTAAAACCACCCTTCATCGATGATGAATGAAAGAGAAAGAAAGTTTAGAGAGAAGTTAAAGTTTTTCTCACTAGAAAACTAGTGCCGTTTAATCTCCGGAATGTTATTCTTATACTTTAAACAAACACCTCAAAAATCTAAAAACTCAACCCATGTTTACCCACTTTATTTTCGGTGATAGTGTTCAATTGTTCGATCATTTCAGTTGTGAGAAGGTTTTTCCAATCTCTGACTTGGCCACGGCGAAAAAAAGCTTTATTTTCAACACCTGTTGCTACTCTTCCGGTCTTGTTGACCTCCAAGTTGCTCAAGTTCTCAAAACTACACAAATTTAATATATCATCAACCATGCCCTTGGATTCTTCTTCATTGGAGAATGGATAACCCAAAAACTCAGCAATTTTTTTCAAATAAAAACTAGGTTTCATTTTCATTTCTTCAAATTTTATAAACATCACCTTCTCTGGCCTTTCCAAGCTTTCCTTCCAATATCCTAATACATGCTCCCAAAAGGGTCCATAAGAACTCACTCCTCTACAAAAACTCTCAAAAGCCTCTTCTAATGGAAGTGGTCCTCACTTTGTGCTCTTACCTTGTTTGAGAAATGCCAAAGTGAAACAAACATGTCTTTAGGATCTCTACAAAGATACACCACTTTACAGTTTGTCTCTTTCACAGATTTTGGCAACAAAACATATGGAATGTGTGTGGAGAAGAGCCTTGGAGGAGATAAAGAGTTAAGGTCAGGAACATAATCTTTGTCACTGTAAAGGTCAATCTCCAAGAAGGGAACAAGATCATGAGGGTTGGAAGTCAGCAAAGGATGGGAGTTATAAATATTTGGATACTTGTTGCGGTTTAGCAAAGCAAAAGTCAATGCTTTGAGCCAAGTGGTACCTGATTTGGGAGCGGTAACTAAGATGATATCTGAATCTAGGGCTTGAAAGTGCTTCTGACAAGATAAAACACCTTGGAGAATTTTTGTGGCAATCCAAAATCCTTGATATTGATGGGTGTGGGTTAAAATCCAAGCTTTTTCCAATGGCAAGGTGGGTATCAACTCCTTGCATTCTTGGTTTAAGATATCATCCTGCAAGTATTTGGCTACAAGAGAGTTTTCATCACTTGATTTTGTCATGGTTGTTTGTGGGTAGTCAAGCTTAATATATTGAAAGGATAGAAATAGAAATGTTTGCTTTTGGTTGGCAATGGTGCACATGTCCTTGAAGTTGATTCATATAAATATAGTTCCCACCCAATTAAGGGAATGATTCATTTGTTTGTAGCTGCTCAATATTACTTGGTTCGGTGCACAATTTTTTCAAAACTGAATTCAATATATTTAAACATACACAAAAACCAATTACACAAAAAGTAAAAGTTAAGTTTAGCACAATCCATATTCACATCCATATTCACATGCAGCCGGTGGCGGAGCCAGGATTATTGTAAAGCCCCGACAATTTTTTTTTACAACACATAAGAAATTGCCCAATTTAAAAATCTAAAGAAATTGCAAGCAAATAATCTAAAAATCTAAAGAAATTGTCCAATTTATAGTGGTTTATTTAAGAAATTCATAGAGATTTACATAATAAATTGCAAAAAATCTAGGCCGGAGCCCGGGCGAGTTCCCGGGGTCACCGGGCCATAGAACCGCCCATGCATGCAACATATGCTAATTCTTTGCTAAAAAAATTAGTGAATACTCCCTCCGTTTCAAAATGAGTGTCGCTTTACCCAATTGCACAAAGATTAAGGAATGAAATAAAGTAGTCAAATGACATAGCAAGTTTACCAAATTATCCTAATCAATTATTGGTTTGTTTTTCATTAAAGAAAAAATAATACTTTGAAAGTAGTGTAACATAGTATTAATTGAAGGGTACAATTGAAAAGAAAAAGTTATTATTACATTGGAAACAGAAAGTGACATTCATTTTAAAACATTTTTTTTTTGCTAAAACGACACTCATTTTTAAATGGTGGGAGTAGTTTTTTTTGTTTTTTGAACGAATTAGTGAATAGCTATTAAGCTAGTTTATAGCGAATAGCCGATAGAAGATAAGACAACATATTGAATTTCTAATGTATAGTAAAATTATTGGTTGAATTAGCTTATAAATTTGAAATGACATAAAAATGATATGTTAACTAAATCAGTCTAATATTTATTTACTTCATATAGCGGTTGAACTACTGAAAATGTTGACAAAATTATGTTGTTTTTGGATTTCCAAAGTGTTGTATTTTGGTTTTCCAAATTCTATTTTCTATGAGAATGTCTACCGAAGTTGTTACTAGGTTGAGTCACGACCAGGTCGCTCTCTTTAAGACGTTTCGTGGCACTGCCCAAAATTGTGCAAGACAGACTATCAACCACGCCGCCTCCAGGATAAAACAAGCCCAGCTACAACTGTGCGGTTAACTACTGCACTGTAGAAAACCGTTTGAGATATATACCGTCAAATATGGTACTAAGACCACTCTTTAATACTGAAACCAATATGATATTGTGACCACTCTTATGATGTTGAGACCACTCAAATATGATGTTACCACCATTCAAATTTTTAACTTCTCCAACTATCAATATGGTATTTCAACCACTCAAATATGGTGCTACGACCATTCTAACATCTAACTTTTCCATGAATTGAAGAAGAATATATATGTTTAAGATCATTCTTATTATACCGAAAAGGGACTATGATCTTAAAATATTATTTATTCTAAAGAGATCTAAATAATTAAAGGGACTATGCTCTTAAGACCATCATTGATTCCGAAGGGACAATATACCGAAAAGGGACTATGGTCTTAAGAACACTCTTAATTCCGAAGGGACGTATATTACCGAATGGACTATGTTTTTAAGACATTTCTTAGTTCTGAAGAGACATTATACCGAATAGGGACCAAGGTCTTAAGAACACTCTTAATTCCGAAGGGACAGAAAAAGGAGATGAGGAGAAGAATAGCTCGTTAACACAAGCTGGAGGGAGAAGAGAGAAAGAGTTCCCGACAACTCAATGAAACTTTTTGGTGTGTGGAATGCACTATGTGAGTTCTCTATTTATAGAGAAAATTCACAACTAATAAGTGAGAAACTTTGGGAGCAAGTAATTCACATATTAGATCTAGTACAAAAATATCTCAATTGAGTACCAAAATATATTATACTGAGTACAAAAATATATTATATTATGTACCAAAATATATTTCAGATCAAGCACTAAAATATATTAGATTGCCTACCAAAATATTTCAGATTGTGTTCCAAAATATTCTAGATTCCGTTTCAAAATATTTTAGCAAAACTTGGGGACTAAGAAAACACTTTCCAGTAATGATTAAATTAATTATTTAATTTATCATTTCCAAATAATAAAATATATATCAATATATATATTTTTTCTCTATTGCTTACTCTGTTCACATAACTATGTATCCCCATTAATTAGAGGTACACCCCCACTATAAACACTACTAATGTGTGTGTTCCATCCGATGTGGGATTTCCACTTTTTTCAATTCACACACCACTAGTTCTACCCAACATGGGAATTTGTGTTTAGTCTTTTAACTCAATTTCCACACATGTTCCAACAAATTATAATCAAATACAAATTATATAGTGATGTAGATACTTATTTACTTCATATAGATTGGTCAGATAAACATAAAAGTGATGTAGATACTTCATCCATCCGCCTCAAATTATAAACCGTTTATAAAAAGAAAAAGTTATCCTAAATTATAAATCATTTTATATAATAACAAAAAATATAAATTTTTCTATCATATCTTTAACTATTTATTACCTTTTTTTCCTTTCAATTATGTAATTTATATTTTACCGTACCATTGACGAAGGAAATAATTTTCTTATGGTATGGGCTAAATATGGGTTGACTTTTTAGAGGAGGGAGTATCACCTAAAAGAAATGGGCTAAACATGTGTTGGGTTGAGTTTTTAAAGGAGTAATTACATTTAATTTAAGAGTTTTACTTTTTCCACCCTATGGCCTTCTCGCGCGCCCTGTTTTTTTGACCAAAATACCCTTTATCCGGACTATATAATCCAGACAATATTCGGATCGTATAGTCCGAAATGTTTGGAAATCACCCTGCCTCATGGGACTTGCGAAACTTGGATTGCAAAGTGAAGGATGTCAAAGGCAAGAATGGGGAAGCGATCAAGCCGGCATCGGTGGTGAAGACTGTGATGGCTGCATGGATGGATATTGTGGATTCCGAAACGGAGGAAGCATATATTGATAATTGGACCCGGTTCAAAGTTGTATGCGCAAAGTTTCCGAAGTTTTTGGATTATGTTGAAAAGACAATTTTGGATCCGGTTAAGGATAAGTTTGTGAGGTTTTGGGTTGACAAACACCTTCATATGGGGAATACTACAACAAACAGAGCTGAATCTGCACACACTCGGTTGAAAAAGTATATGAGTAGTAGTATGGGTGATTTGAGCACAAACTGGAAATCTGTTCATGCCATGCTAGAGCTGCAACATACCGCAATACATGCTTCGTTTCAGACGAGCATTATCATGCTTGAACATCGGTTCAAAGACAAGGTTTTGTGGTCTAGGTTGATCCGGAACATTTCAAGGGAAGCTTTGCATCATCTCGTAGTAGAGTACAATAAAGCACTTGAAATTGGTACGGATAAATCAAGATGTGGTTGTTTAGGTTTGATCACTTACGGATTACTGTGTGCGTGTATGCTAGCTTTGAAGATCAAGAACGGCACCACCATTCGTTTGGAAGAAATTCACACTCACTGGAAGAGGTTGGGTTCGAGTACGAGGTTGAACCGAAGTTTCAAAAAGAAGACATCTCTCTATTGCCAGAATGGGATATTCTCCAGATATTTTTTATGTTCTGCCCAGGATTTATGTTCTGCCCATGATATTTTGTTTCTATATTCTGTGCTGGTGCAATCCGGATTATATAATCCGGATATAATCGACGTGTTCCGGATTATATAATCCGGATAAGTAGCATTTACGCCCCATGCAAGTGCATTTAAGTCTCATGCAAAGGGTGTATCGGGAAGTTCCAGATTATACAATCCGGAGTACCTTATGTATTTCGGAGTGTATAATCCGGAAGGCATCAGTAATAGTAACAGAATGCATGTTTCTGACTGTTTTTTACCCATTGTAGGCCCGGTTCAAGGACGCCGATTACAACATGAAGGTGCATTTGAAAGAACAATTCCGACAATTTGTTTTATCGGAAACCACCTCCATGCGTCCACCGCCAAATAAGGTCACCACCAAAGGAGCTCCAAAGAAAGATAAGCAAAGCATTCGATCGACAAGGCGGTCCCCTTCCCTATGGGAGATTGTTGACTCCCAGGAGCAAGAAACACAGGGTTCACAGACACGGTCAACATGGACGAGTAGAAAGAGTGCACGGAAATCCAACATGTCTCCTACACTTTCTAAGCCAAAGAAGCCAACACCCGTTCAAGTACACATACCACACAAAGACCAAATCCCAATTTGGATGCATGGCTTTATTGAAAAGGTTACGGATGTGCCCGGTGATGGCCATTGTGGGTTCCGAGCAGTTGCGGTCCTATGTAACTTGACTGTTGATGATCACACATTAGTCCGGTACAACCTTTACAAAGAGCTTATCGGTGTAGAAAATGGCCGCTATCAGAGGATGATTAATGATGATAGGCGGTATAAAGAGGTCTTAGACGCTCTATCCTACGCCGGTATTGGATATGCACCACCAGATAAATGGATGACAATGCCGGATATGGGGTTCCTCATCGCACAGAAATTCAACAAAACGGTTGTTGTGTTGTCCATTGGGAAATCAGAAACCTTTTTCCCTCTATGTGGTCCACCGCTGCCGCCAAGTATCGATTTGTTGATGTGTCTGGCATATGTGAATGACAACCATTTTATGGCATTGAAATTGAAGGATGGTTGTCTGATTCCTCCCACTTCCGCTCTATGGAGACGATACCATCAAGAGGATGCAAACACCTGGCCTGATAGATATGTCAGCCGGATGGCAGATTATAATGAGCTAAGTCGGGCAGCGGGTGTAGCGGTCATAGAAGATGATGAAGAATTGTACGTTGTTGAAAATCTTGATCCCGATGAGAGGGTTGGTGCTGGTCCTGCTCCTGGTGTGAAGGTTGAAGTGGATGATGGTCCCATTGATCTTTCGGCGCCATAGATTAGATATATATCATTAGTTTAGTTGAAATGTATATCATTAGGTAAAATGTATAATGATATAAATTCAACTCTTTTTTGGTATAATGATATATATATATATATATATAATCATTTTTTGATATAATATTTAAGTTAATTGTCTTTTATACAAACATATATGTTGATTTATTGAAAAAAAATGATAAAAACCAGAATGACATGCACATCTGTTTCAGTTATGTGCACTAGTGCTATCTGGACAATATAATCTAGAATGTCCCGAGGGTAAAAGTGGGAAAAGTAATAAGTCTGTATTAATTGCACTGTTTATCTTTAAAAAAAGCACTGTTTAGGGTTTCAAGTGTGACTCAATTTTCATTAGTTACACCTGAGTCCTGTTTTTCACTTGGTTTATTTGAGTTGTGTGCCGTTTGTTTAGTTTCCTAAATTTGTTACTATCACCGAAAAGAAATAGGCTAAACATTGGTAGAGTTTTTAGAGAAGTGATTACATTTAATGAGTGAATAAGCAACTAAGTTTATATTACTTCCTTCGTCCTAAATTAAGTAAATCATTTGTTCATTTCACACTTATTAAGAAAAGTGTACTCTTTAAGTACTCTTTTTTAAGTATTGATGCAGTTACCATGATCATAAATGCAAAATGGAATATATTGAATTGACATTGATGAAAGTAGTATTAATTAGAGTTATAATTGAAAAAAAAGTATTGCAAAAAGTAATTAGAGTTATAAGTACTCTTTTTAAGTATTGATGCATTTACCATGATTATAAATGCAAAGTGGAATATATTGAATTGACATTGATAAAAGTAGTATAATTAAAGTTATAATTGAATATTGCATTGACAAGTAATTAGAGTTATTGAATGAATCTAAAAGATAATTTTTTGCGTCGAATAGTGATAAATGTATTTTTTTACTTGGATTTGGAGTGAGTAGGAGTAAACATTAAACACTAATTTAGTAAATATTTATCATGTGTATATCAAAGAGGGAATGTGATAGAACTATATTCTTGCAAGAAGTTGAAAATAACTTATGAATATGCATAAACCATTTTCATATAGTTCTCATAAACATTTATACACGTGCTCATATTATAAGATAAACTCAAATAAAATGCAACTAAAATATTTACCATATTAGAAGTATTTGGAAGGTCAAGATGAGGTCGATTTAAACAATGACACTATCTTCTTTTTTTCAAAGAAAATAACGACACTATCTTGAAAAGGTTTATTGTTGCTACATTTAAATGCCTAAATACGATAGCTTCAACAAAGCCACAAAACTACGGTAATTTCTAGAGTTGTCAAAGGTTTGTACAACTGCTTTTTGACAACTTTTATGATAATTTTTTTTCTCATACTCACATTATATTTTTACTTTATTTCTTTATTACTTTGGTTTTCGTGTCAATACATATTTTTATTTTATTTTTATAAATTTATGGTTGTGCCAAAAGTTATCTCACAAATAGTTGTTCAAATAACACACTTATAAATTTATTTAGCATGAATTTTGGATTGCTTCCCTCACGTTTTTTCATTTTTCTATTTATCATTTACCCTTTTTGTTCTTTTCTGTTTTTTAATTCATGATTATTTTTTATTGCTTAAGAAATATAGAATTTTTTAGGGTTAATATGTTTTTATCCCCCTGTAATTTGGGCGAATTCCGGTTTTCCCCTCTGTAAAAAATTTTGTTAAGATTCTGTCCCTGAAATTTGAAGATTCTTTCGAAAACACCCCTGATCCCATCTAACACACTCCTGGTGCTGACGTGGCGTGATGTGGCGCGCCACCTGTGTAATTTTTTTTCACCTGACACATGTGTAATTTAATAACACATCACTATTTCCTCTTTTACACTTAAAATCATTTTAATAATTTATCAAAAAACATAAAAAATTTAAAATCTTATAAACCCAAAACAAAATCTCTCTCCTTCATCGTCTGCATCATTTTCCTCTCCTTCTTCTTCTTCGCCATTCCATTTTCGTGTTCGATTCTAGATCCCAAGCTCATAATCCTTTTGAATCTCTTCTTCAATTTCGTTTTTCGAATTCAGATCTCTAATTTCCTTGCGATTTTCGTTTTTTAGGGTTTGACATGGCTGGAAGCAAAGCATCATCAGTTGGGAACTCAAATAGAAGAACAGCTCCCAAATGTGGGTGCAATAGGTTTATGCGACTGTGGGTATCAAACACAGATGAAAACCCAAAGAGGAAATTTTGGAGGTGCTGCAATTTTTGGGAGGTAAGAATTTTTGATGTTTGTTTTGTTTTCCTCTTCTAGTCTTATAAATATGGGTAATTCTTTGGTGTAGAATGAAGATCATTGTGGTTTGTTCATATGGGATGATGAGTTAGAAACACCAAGAGGGAAGCCCGTGTTGAAAAGCTTTGCTGCAAAGAACAGGGACAGTGAACTTGGTTCTACATTTCAAAACTCAAAAGGTTCAAGTGGCTACAATGTTGGAAGCAGCAACATGGTGAATCTGACTGGTAAAAATGTTGAAGATGGTTGCAAGAACTGTGCAAGTATATCTGAATATCTAAGGGTGTTTGGTAAGGAAATTGGAGAGGAAGTTGGAAAGGAGTTAGGCAAGGTATATGGGACTGAGACTGCCTCAACCAAGCACCTAAAAACAAAGAAGAAGTTGCAATATGAAAGAAGCAAAAGCTTTGGTCTACTTGTTTTATTAGTGTTGTCATGGATTGTCTTCTTGATTGTCTTGAAGTTTATGTAATCTGTTGAAATGTAATGTGTTCAAAGATGATCTTTTGTAACATCTATAACTAGTATTATGTAATGGTTGGCATTAATGAATGAAGTATTTTTGCTTTGTACATTCTGGTTTAACTTTGGCATCAGTAACATCATGATTCACATTACAAATAGGTACGCCATATTTAGTAGTGCATAAAAGACTTCAGAAAAGAGCACATAAAGAGCAATAGTCATAACATAATAAGGTCCTGGACCACTGTTAATTGTGTGCTTAAAACACATTACAAAGCATTCAAAATATAGCACTCATTGTGCTTAAAGTCATAACAGTTAACAAAGTTTCAAAATATTGCACACAAATTGCTTAAAGTCATTACAAAACACTAACACATTACTTGAAACAAAGCTATTTCTCTGCAACTAAAGTTGGCAATGTTCTCATATACGGAAGAACTACTCCTTCCTTTTCTGCAATACCTTCTTGTGTTAACACCCCTTCTTCAGACTCATCTAACACCACTGGTGCATCTTTAGTAGCCCCTGGACCTTTAATTGACTTTGTCTTTAGCTTCCTTAACCTATCACTTGTCCTCTTCTTCAACTTAGCAGCAATTGTCACAGATGGTCCATTGAGCATCCTTGGGCCATTGAGCATCCTTGGCCCATTTAGCATCCTTGGCCCAGCTGCAGACACTTGAACCTCAGCTGCAGTTGCAGACACTTGAACCTCAGTTGCAGCTGCAGACACATGAACCTCAGTTGCAGCTGCAGACACATCAGGAGCAACATTTTGTGTACTTTCAGCTGCAGACATTTGAACCTCAGATGCAGCTGCAGACACATGAACCTCAGTTGCAACTGCAGACACAGGAGATTGCTCAGTTGTAGAAGCAGTAATAGGGACTTCAGCTATGGATGCAAAAAGTGCATCAGGAATGTCATCAAACACATCTTCAATGGATTCCAAGGCATTTTGAGAACTATCTTGCTTCTACAAAATAGTAACAAGCAATATACCTTAAGTCATGCAATACACTATCATGTGTAAAACTAATGGATATGCAGCAGTTCTTAAAAGTTACCTGTCTTTTAGCTGGGTTATCAGAGTTGTCCATATCAGCAGTTTGAGCATTAGATGCCTCACCATTTTCACTTGCATCCTCATTTTCACCACTTTCAGTCTGCTTCTTTGGTTTTCTCTAAACAATTTTAAAGTTTATCAGATGTGTACAAAATAACATAGTTAAACAAAGTTAAAAAAGTCAAAAAATATACCTTTCTCTTTGCAGCATTTGGAGACTGAATAGTACTTTTACACCTCCTCTTGTTGTGTCCAAACTTGTCACACTTGGTACACCTATAACTCACCCCATGCCTTCTCATTCTAGTGCCAAGCTCATCAACCTCCTTGATCCTAAGCTTTTTGGGCCTTCCAAGTCCTCTTTTGAAGTGAGGTGGCAAAGGTCCTTCTATGTCTACTTCAGGCCACATTTCCATGCCATTAATGGGATTGACTCCAAAACAATAACACTCTAGATACTTTGCCCTTGAATAGTACTCATGAACAAAATCTGAAGGGTTTTGTCTCCTATAAGATAATGCAGCAATTGCATGTCTACAAGGAATCCCTACCAATTCCCAAAACCCACAAGAACAAGTTCTCTTAGCAGTATCAACAATAAATTGTTCCTCACCACAATGATGTATCACTTTCCATTCATCCCCCATGGACAAATGTGGTGTCCACTGTCCAGACAGAAACACTTCTTTATCTAACCTCTTCCTAGGCATAGGCATCATGTTGTGTTGCCACCTATCTAATTTATTTCTAGCAGTACCAATTATATTCATTAAGTAAGTCTTGATCCATTCACACATGGACAAAAATGGTTTATCCCTAGCTACTAATATTGTTGCATTAAAGGACTCAGTTAGGTTATTCATTAACACATCACACTTAGGGTAGTAGGAAAAAACATGCTTACACCAACTTTTAGTAGGATGCAGCATCAACCACTCCCAGGCACCAACATCAACCTTCTTCAATTCATCCATTTTTGACTTCCAAGCTTGAAAGTATGTAGCTTTAGCAGCACCCATCATCAGGTCCCTTATCAAGGTTCCACCACCAAACTTCTTCTTGAAGTTTGCATACAAGTGTCTTAAACATAGCCTGTGCTCAATTGATTCAAACATTTCTTCAAACACTGACATTAATCCCTATTAACAGTTCAAAACAGTTAAGAAAGTAAGACTTAAAAACTCACAAAACAGTTAAGATAGTAAAACTCACAAAATTATAAACAGTTCAAAATCACAATTTATATTGGTATACCTTCTGTTGGTCTGATATGAAGACATATCTTTTATCATTGCCTATGTCATTCATCAACAGCTCCATAAACCATTTCCAGCTTGCCTTACTTTCTACTTCAACAACACCAAAGGCCAGGGGAAAATATTGGTCATTGGGGTCCCTTCCAACAACTAACAGAAGTTGTCCACCATATTTGGTCTTCAAGTGGCACCCATCTACCCCCACAAGAGGTCTACATGCAGCTTTGAATCCTCTCTTGCATCCATCAAAGAAAAAGTAGAAAGACCCAAACCTTGGTTGAAGTGTAGGACCAAGTCTTTCAACATTTACCTTTGCAGTGTTACCAGGATAAACCCTTGTTAGCTCAGCAGCATATCTCCAGACCATGTTATACTTCCTGTCAGCATCCCCATCAACAATCTTTTGTGCTATCTGCTTTGCCCTCCATGCCCTTCCCTTTGTGATATCAACTGAATGGTTCTTCCTCAAATCTTTCATGATGTCTTTGATTGTCACTTTCTCAGTTGTTTGTAGTTTGTCAACAACAACAAAGTTTGCAACCCACTTAGACTTGGCAGATCTGTTTTTTGTAACCCTCCCACACGTGTGGTCCTTTACATAGCTTTTAATTTGGTATGTGAGATTGTGACCCACTTTAGAACAAAGACATAAATACCCACACTTCTTTTTTTCCCTTCCTCTCTTTTTTCTCCTTTTTTCAAAGCATCTTCCTTACACACAGTCCTTACCTTATAACTCTCATTTTTTTCAAAGCTAATTTCATGTCCATGAAGTATATTCCACTCCATTATTGCTTCCTTGAACTCTTTTAAGGAATTAAATTCCATGCCTAACCTAAACTGATAATCCTTGTTTAATTGCTCCCTTCTAAACTTTTCATACCTTGGCCCTCCCTCATGGTCTGAGTCATCTGGATCTGAGCTATCTAACTCTTCACTGAAGTATTCATCAATTGGTTCCACCATAGGAGCCTTACCCTTTCCCCGACTTAAGTTCTGCTTCTTCTCTGGTTCCACTAAAGGAGCCTTACCCTTTTCCTTACTTGAGTTTTTCTTCTTCTCTAGTTCCACCAAAGGAGCCTTACCTTTTCCCTTCTTGTCTGCTTCCTTTGACTTACTTCTAGTGCAGGGACTAGTGGCTGACTTCTTCATATTGCCTATTAACAACTTCTCTGCAGGGACTTCTTCATTTTCAACATCATCAAACCCATCATCTAGTGCAGTAGCTCTCTCATTTTCACTGTCATCTAGCTCCAGATCATAACTGCTATAACCACTATCCTCAACATCAGAGTTGAACTTCACATCAGAGTTGAACTTCATATCAAAACAAATAGGTTCCCTGAATTCCAAATCTCTTTCCAAGACATGTTGCTGATTGTGTTCTAAGTATAAATGTCCATCAACTTCATCACCAATAGCCCTTATAGCAACTTCTTCAGCAAGATGATCAACATAAATTTGAAAAAACTGACCATCTTTCCCATCAACTGCACCCCAAACTCTGTAGTGTTGTTTATCATAGCCCCAACCAGTTACAATCTCATCAATAGCATCCATACCCCAAGTCTGTAAGTCAATATCACTTACTATTGTTTGCTTTCCACCTCTATAGAACAAGACATCATCCTTAACAAACTCACCACCGTGATGAAAGATACAGTTGAACAACAATTTTTCCTGCAATTTTTTTTAAGACCTATCAAAGTTAGACACGTGTAAGCACAGTAAGCAAATCAATTTCCTTTGTTAGGAATAAAAAACCCTAAATGACAACACCCTAAAAGACAAAAATCTAAGCAAATATATGATTGTTAAAGTCATTTACAGGACCACAGAAAAAGCCATCTTTGTTAAAAACATTCAAAACCCTTCAAACCAAGAAAAAGGATAAAGAAGAAATTGCTAAGCGTTTAAACTTATCGAAGCGTTTACACCGTCTTTGTTCATCTTCGCCTCCTCTACGACCCTTTTTCCTCCATCTTCCATGGTTTTCTTCTTCTTTGCGTTCTTCTTCTTCCGATTCTTCTTTTCAGTACCTTCCTTCTTCTTCTTCGCGTTCTTCATGTTCTTCGAGTTCGTCATCTTCTTCTGGGTTTCGATTGGAGTTCGTTTTGTTTGGGAGAAAATCATGGAATGGGTTTTGAAAATGGAAGATGAAAGTGTGTAGTGTGTTTTGTTAGGGTTGAAAACGAAAAAGAACTGTGACTTTCTATTTTCTCTTATTTTGGGTTTATAAGATTTTAAATTTTTGGGTTTTTTATGTTTTTTGATAAATTATTAAAATGATTTTAAGTGTAAAAGAGGAAATAGTGATGTGTTATTAAATTACACATGTGTCAGGCGAAATTTTTTTTTACACAGGTGGCGCGCCACATCAGCACCAGGAGTGTGTCAGATGGGATCAGGGGTGTTTTCGAAAGAATCTTCAAATTTCAGGGACAAAATCTTAACAAAATTTTTTACATGGGGAAAACCGGAACTCGCCCAAATTACAGGAAAAATTCAATTTCTCATTAACATTGCAAGCTATTTCATCAACTGTTGTATATGCAGGAAAAATTGCAAGCTGAAATCCAAAACACTCAATGTGAGAATGAAGCATTTGTCAAAGTGTTTGGAAAGGAACATGCTGGATATGTCCGTTCTATGGGGCTTGGGATAACACCATCTCAAATCTCTAGTCGCTCTACTAGATCAGCGTCATCTTCCATCGAGGCAAATGAGAAAATGTTGAAAATGCAAGCTGAGATTGATTCTCTTAAGGATAAGGCTGCACAAGTTGATGCCTTGAAGGAGCAAGTTGCTTTCTTAATGCAAATGCAAATGCAAAATTCTAGAGACAAAGAGGTAATTTTTATAAAACTATTGATACTAAATGAATCTTTTTAATTTCTAAGAAAGTATTAAGTTAGCCTATTTCTTTGTCTGTTCTCAATATTTTTGTAGAGAATTATGTATGGCTAAATCATATTTATGACTCTTCTGCGTAGTAATTTTTTCCACCGTGATTTATGTGTATTCCAAACACATTCTAGGTTTGAAGGAATAAAGTAGAAATTAGAAGTACTACATGTAAAGTGATAGGTTCCAAACACATTCTTGTTATATGTTGTCACTAAAACTTGTTAGATGTAAAATGATAGGTTTGTCACGATAGAGTTGCTCCATTTTTTCCATGAAGATATATTTGAATAAGACTTGACAGTCTGTCACGATAAAGTATTAAGTACTCCCATGCTTTCACTTTATTCTACACCTATGAAGCACATATACTCCTTAGATTAGGCGTGTCTGGTGTCCAAGTGTTGGATACATATCGTGTCCGACACCGACACGGCTCATATGACTACATTGAATTGTAAAATGTAACATAATGTTAAATATCATGACCATTTTATGCAACCATAATATCATCTAAGAAAGTATTAAGTTGAGCTTACTTTCTATACGAAAATTCAGATTCTGATCTTCAACTTATGAAGGCTTCTATACATTCTGCTGTGAGAAATGCTTGAATCATTTCATGTTGAAAGTGTGTCCAATGTCTGACATTAGCGCATGGTGTTACATTCAATCACTTTTATTTTAAAATTTTTGTTGATGGTGTCTATAACTTGTGTTTACGAGTCAGTGCATTCATGTTTCATGTCAATGTGGTACTTCTGACTTACGTGTGAGTGTTCTGTTTGGTGCCCTATGTGTGCTTCATGCGTTTTACTAATCACTGTCTTATTTATTTTTCTTCTTCTTTTCAGCCAACAAATTTAGAAACAACAAGAGATGGTAGACATTATTCATCTGAGTCTAGCTACCGCCTTGCGGATCATTGAAGCAACATCACTAGGGAATATTTAGATATTTTAAGGACTTCTCATTTTGGTACAGTTGTTTTGAATATACTGTCACTAGTGTTTCGGTTTTTTGAATGTTGAAACTACGTACTTTACCGAATGTTCAACCACTAGTGTTTCGGTTTTTTGAATGTTTAAACTAGGTACATTATCTTTTGTTTTAGTTAAGTTGATGTATATATGGATCAAACTACTTACTCTTGAATTATGTATATTTTTGCATTCTAAGTCTTTAGTAATATATTATTTTGAGATTGCCTTCAAATTCTAGAGAAAAAAATTTAAATCAGGCCATGTCATTTTCAAAAATAAATAAATATTTTTGACTATTTTCAACAAAAAAAAAAAAACATTTGCGACTGTTCAAACAGTCGCAAAATAATAAATTCAAAATTTTAAATTAGACATTTGCAACAGTTAGGAACTGTCGCAAGTTCCTTTTAAACCATGTGAAAACTCATAATTTGCGACAGTTGGGAACTGTCGCAATACACTTTGCGGCAGTTGGAGTGACTGTTCTATGAAGGGTCGCAAATGACTGTTGCGAGCCCAACATTAACGGCTGTTGGTGAACTGTCGCAAATGTACATTTGCGACCCTTCTAACTGTCGCAATCACCAATTTTAAAAGTCGTAAAATGCGTTTTTTCTTGTAGTGATACTTTGAAAATTGGAAGTTTAGATAATAAATGCAATTTATGTGGTGAGTTTCAATAATTAAGGAGATTAGAATTTTGAAAAAAAATAAAATCAAGGAGTAAGTAAGGGTATTTTAGTATAAACCATACAATTATTCCTATAATTTAATGATTCCTTAACATCTGTGCAATCACCTAAAACATAAAAAAAAAAAAAAAAAAAGGAATGGAGGGAGTAAATATTTATGAAAAAATGTATTTAATATATTTGAAATTTAAATATTTAACTTTTTAAAAATAAATTGTTAATTTTAAAATATTTAAAGAGTGTTCCGATGACTTTCATTATTAACAAGACTCGTTGTTTCCGTGCAAGTTTAGATTGATAATTAAGTGTTTTATTTTGTCAAATAACCAACTTTAGTAATAAGCAGTAGTTGTAATTGTTATCACAATGATTTGCTAACTAAATATTTGCCTGATATTACAATGAATCACCGTAATTGTATAGCTTCAACAAAGCCACAAAACTACGGTAATTTTGTCCAACCCACGCAATAGCAAATATAACACTAAATGCCTCAATATGATAATAATTTGAAAAACTTTTGCATCGAAACAAGTACTGTAATATAACAATTTGTATTAGATTTTGAATACAAAAGCTAACTTAATTGGTACTTTAGAAATAATATTATTAAATATAGTAAACTCAATGATGTTAAGTGTGTGTATTGAGAAAAAATATTTATAAAAAGTGATACCCCTCACTTTACAGGTTTGGATATGTTCAATATATAAAAAAGCCAATATCCTCAAAGAACCAAGATCAAATCCTTCTATCTATCTTCAGCTTTCCATATTAAGCCTTGGCTACCCACCTACACCATGGCAAACACTCTTGTGCCAAAATACTTGGAAGAATATGACATAGATCAAGAATGCAAAGAGTTGATACAAACTTTGCCATTAGAGAAAGGGATGATTACACCTTACGTCCACCAATACCAAGGATTTTGGCAAACCACAAGAGACCTTCAAGGAGTTTTATCTTGTCAAAAACACTTTCATGCCCATGATACAGATATAATCGTAGCTACCACTTGGCTCAAAGCATTAACATTTGCCTTGCTCAACCGCAAGAAATATCCAAACATTCATGATAACCTCATGTTCTTGTTCCCTTCTTGGAACTTACCCTTTACTTTAAAAAAGATATTCTTCCTGATCTAGACTCGTTATCCCCTCCAAGGCTCTTCTCTACACATCTTTCTTATGAATCATTGCCGAAATCTATGAAAGACTCAACTTGTAAGGTGGTGTATATTTGTAGAGATCCAAAAGACACTTTTGTTTCACTTTTGCATTTTGTGAACAAGTTAAGACCACATAGTTGGGGAACACTTCCATTAGAAGAGGCATTCGAGAGTTTTTGTAGAGGAGTGAGTCCAATGGGACCCTTTTGGGAGCATGTATTAGGATATTGGAAGGAAAGTTTGGAAAAATCAAAGAAAGTTATGTTTTTGAGATATGAAGAAATGAAAATGAAACCTAGTTTTTATTTGAAAAAGATTGCTATGTTTTTGGAGTGTCCATTTACAAAAGAAGAAGAATCCAAAGGTGTGGTTGGTGATATATTAAACTTGTGTAGTTTTGAGAAGATGAGCAACTTGGAGACTAATAAGACTGGGAAATTGCCTTCTGGTGAACAAAATAATATTTTCTTTCGTCGTGGCCAAGTTGGAGATAGCAAAAATTTTCTCTCAGATGAAATGATTGAACGGTTGAACACAATCACTGAAGAGAAATGGGCTAAACATGGGTTGTGTTTTTAGATGAGTGATTACATTTAAGGAGTGAATAAGCAATTGATTCTATATTAATTGCACTATTTTGGGGGTTTATTGAGTTAAACTCGAGTCTTATTTGATGTGGCTTATTTGAGTTATGTGTCGTTGTTTAGTTTCCAAAATTTGTTTTTGATATTTTGTTAATTTGTTTTACCTTAGGTATGTGTGACATGGCTCTCTTTTAATGATGTATTGTTTAATGAATTTGCTTTTACAAATAAAAAAACATGGTATTATGTATGTGCTTCTAATCTGTAGCAAATTTGTTTCTGCATGTTGCTTGTTTTTCTAGGATTCAGAATGTGTTTAGGTTAAACATTAATTAAGCACTAATTTAGTCAATATTTATCATGTACGTAAATCAATAAGGGAATGTGATAAAACTGCTACTGTATAGTCAAAAGCTATTTCAGAGAGCTTATTGCTAAAGGTTGAAAACTTTTTGTTTTGACAAGTTAAAAACAACTTATGAATATACATAAACTATTTGCATAAACATGCATACAAGTGCTTATTTCATATTTCATAAGATAAATAAAATAAAACCAAACACTTTCGTTAGGGGAAGAAGGGGTTTTGGTGATCAGAATTTTAGTCCAGATGTAAATAACAAATGCGGAAATGTTGAATATAGCGAAAATAAACTTCGTTAAAATATAGCTAATGCGTATACGGTTAGTGTAACTGCAGCTGAACTTGCATATCATTAGTATTCATCTGAGAAAATCAATCGGACATGATAACAGATGCGTGGACAGGTCAATTTGGTGGCATCCTAGATTAAGAGAGCCACCAAATTCCCTTCTCGGCGATAAAGGAAACTGGAAAATTAGCACAACTACTAATAATATCCTTACAGTTTTGAATAATTAAACCAAAGTCGGAAATAGGAAGACTGCCTGAAACGACAGCATCTGCTACTATTTTGCAAATTATGACCCTGAGCCCACTTGAGTGCGTACAGTAAATTGAAAGCTTCTCCCTCTAGAACTGTTATCAAAGGATGATATGAACCACATAAACCCAGTCAAAACAGCACTTATATCATCCTTAAGAACTGCACCATAGCAGGAAACATCAAGGTTCTCATGAAATCCCGCATCTATTTACACTTCAAATTTCCCAACGCTGGTTTCATCCACTTCACAGCCGCAGGCCTCGTCCTGCTGTGAACCAGCCCTGCTGTATCTGAAGTAGCTCTATTTCATACTGTCGAAACTCCCTGTGCATGATACACCACGTCTTCCGGTGAATCCTTCACACCCTTACATATCATGTTCTTACGAGTGGCCCGAATACTCCATACAAGCATTGTGAACTTCCTGGGTCATCTGGAAAGATAGCAAGGACATGAAAAATGAACTCCCTCAGAGTTATACTGAAGCAGAAAGGCCGAATGAATAGTAGGGCCCCGTAACCCCACGTGTTGACGTAACTGTATCATGAAGGAACACATAAACGGCACATAGAACGAGGAAGTAGACGTTGTTAAACCATTTTTTGACTAGTACATCATCTCAGGGACAATTTAGCAATAGAACATTTGTTACATTTCACGTACGTACCAGAACTTATTTTAGCAACAAAAATGGATTTTGAGAGTGATTTTGCGCGTATAACTTTCACTATTGCAAAGGACACAAAATTGATTTTCAAAACAGTCCCAGCATAATTTAAAGAACTCTGATTATGGCCTGAGTAATAACGTATGAACCTTTTGGATAGTGAACCACTTCATAAATTTTTTATTATTCACTCACTCCTAATCCATGTGATGTCAACAACATTGTCAATCCCTTCAATACCCTATATATACCTTCTGTCTCCGAGTGTCATTCATCCATGGAATAAAATTCCACCACACTATCATTACATTCAGTAACATTACATCCTGGCAATTTCCTAAACCCTGTGTCTGTCATTGCAATCTTCAATCTAGCAACATCTTCTGATCTTCCCAGATCCTTATATATGTTCGAAAGCATTACGAAATTTGATAGAAACTAGAATTATAGAGATGAGGCTTTTGCAAGTAAACTTGCGATTTTCATTGATTTACAAAAGGAAATACAATCTGCAAATGTATCAGAGCAGTTTGCGCTCTCAGAAGATAACTTCTTCTGGCCAAGTAACTTCCTAATAACTTCCAACATAAAAAATAAAACAACAAACAGCAAACTTGAATACAATCCACAACCACAGCCAATAACTAACTATTTGAATTTCAAACTAACACACTAATATTATATTACTTATTTATTTTATTTTTGTTTCTCCTTTGATAAACCCTCCAAATGACGGATTTACCCTTCTCTTTAGTCTGTGCACTATCAAAATTTGCAGGGTTTTTCGGTTCAAGTTCAATGAGCCTCTGATGAGCCAGTTCAGCTATCTCAAAATTCTTGTATATCCTACATGCCCCAAGTAATGCAGCCCAAATAACCGCATCTGGTTTGATTGGCATCTTTCTTATAAAACTCAAAGCTTTGTCTAAAAGACCAGCTCTTCCCAAAAAATCAACCACACACCCATAATGATCAATTTGAGGCACAATTGAATAGATGATCAACCATTGATTTGAAATACAAAAAGAACCAACTTTAACCAAAACCCATATGAGCACAAGCAGACAATATCCTGACAAAAGTAAACCCGTCCGGCTCTTCTTATTTGCTGATCATCTTATCAAACATACTCAACGCATCGAACGCATGCCCGTGTATGGCCAATCCGCTAATGATAGTGTTCCAACTAATTATAATATCCTTTCTATCCAAACAATTGAACACATTAACTGCATTTTCAATAACACCGTGTTTTGCATACATATCAATCAAAGCATTCCCATCCCAACGAACAAGTTTACTTTATAACCAATACTCTCTAGTCTCTGCATACACATACGCCCACTTGCCCATATCAAGTGCACCTAATCTAGAACACGCATACAACACCGCAACAAGCGTGAAATCATTAGGAACAACATAACCCTCAACCAACATCTGATTAAACGACTCCAATGCCTCAGAAAAAGGTCATTCTTAACATAACCACCAATTAGTCCATTCTAAGAAAACACATTCCTTTCAAGCATTTCATCAAACACTTTCTCAAACAAATCAACATTCCTATTAGCGGAGCATAACCATTTAATATAGCATTCCATGATATTGTGTCCCGATTTGGCATCCTATCGAAAAGCCCTCGCAGAACAACCATATTCTTTGATTCAATATAACCCGAAATTAAGATGCTCTCCACATTACAACATCATGCTCTGATGCTAAATCAAAAAGCCTTCTCCCAGAAACCACATCACCGCAAGAGATATAACCGTTTATAATAGTCGTCCAAACAACCACATTTCTCTCACGCATTTCGCCAAACACTTTATAAAGCATCTTCAACGCAACCCTTCCTCAAATACATATCAATCAATAAAGTAGCCACAAACAAATTTTTCTTAAAACCACGTTTCACTGCGCAACAATGAATCTCCATCAAATTCTTAAAAGATTATTCACTAATGAGGTTCTCACGCAAGCAGCCGGAGTTGAACTCACATATTTGTGAAGTATGAGTCAACTCATTATCAACTGTTATACTAAGTCAAATTAATCCAAAATATTTGTAGATTTAATGTAAATTAAGGGTCTCCACGTGCAAATGGAGCAGATCCTCCCTCACGTTTCATTAAGAAATGAATATCTATCTACCAAATCTCCACAAAAAAAGGTGGCATCCAACATTCGAATATCTTATGATTATCTTTATAACTCATGACAGCCAAGCATATACATTTTGTCAAACATTGGATGTTGGACTAATTAAAGCTTGCAAAAGCTCTATAGTTCTTTATTTAGACCATGCCATACACGTTGGACCAATAATACCCTCCCACAAATATATATAAGAACAAACATTATCCCTTTATTCTCATAAAATCTCAAAGAAAATATTCATTCTCCTTCATTATTTAATTAGCTCTTGCAATTTATCAAGCTATGGCTCCAAATAAACCCTTAATCATATTATTTATTTTGGTTGTGACCTTATCAAGCATGATCATGAGCTTTGAAGCTCGCCATCTTTTGGAAGATAAAAAACCAGATCTCAAAGCCATAATTACGAAATTTATGGCGGCTATTAACAAAAAAAAAAATTTAAAAACACTTGCAACTTGAGAAATTTCTCCACCTTCAACTTCAATACTACTTTTTCACTTGTTACAATTCATCATTATTTCTTTATTGGGTGACAGAATTGCTTCTTTTTTTTTGGACAAGAGTGTGACAGAATTACTGAAGGTTATTATTATTAATTTATGATGGGGGTATCTTTGTTGTATGGTGTGAAAAGCATGTACTCCCTCCGTCCCTTAATATAACCACCTATTACTTTTTTCACATTTCTTAAGAAATGTTGTTGGTGTAGTTAATGTGTCTGTTTTATAGTACAATTTTACAAAATTACCCTCATTAAAGAGATAAAGTGAAAAGTCAATTTATTGTACTTTTAGAATTAGTAGTAGTATTAAATAAGGGTATCTGTGGAAAAAAATAATTAATGTGTGTTGTAATTTGAAAAGGGGGTTATATTTAGGGACAAAAAAAAAAAACAAAAGAGGGGTTATATTAAGGGACGGAGGGAGTAATTATTTTCCTTTTTTTATTTATAAATTTGGCTCTAATGCTTGTAATTTCTTTATATTATACAGATTTTGTATCACATGTTTATATATGATGTCTTTTTTCTTCTTTTGAACTCTTATAATAGCAAACAGGCTTATTACTAATTACTAATTAGCCTCTTATCATTTTCAACAAAAAAAAAATTAGCCTGTCATCAAAGAAAGCAATAAGTCGATCAGCATACTTCGTTCCATCTCAATTAGCATATAGCAACAGAAATTGATGAGAATTACTATCTCCATATCTCATCATAACTGACTCTATCTAATAAGTATTTGTCAGCTCTATTTTTTTTTAATCAGCAAAATCATATTAAGGAGAGTACAAGGGGTATTCCAAACCCATACAAACTACAAAATCACCTATTTAAAGATTATACAACCAATGCAAGCTGAGTACAAGAGCATTTAATGGTATGCTTTGGGTGTGTTCTGCATAAAGGAATAAATGACATTTGAAACTTCTATTCCATATAATGCTGTGAAAAACAAACGTTTAACCACACATAGCAGTTAGTTCAGCATCTTATTGGGTGCAAAATCTTTTCTGAGCATAATAAATGGATTGGAAAAAGATACGCTTCTCCAAAATCTCAAATTATAAAGTCTAATATAAATTAAAATGAGCACGAGGAAGCGTCCTTTTTTTTTTTATTACTAAAATAGACTCATTGCATATCAGTAGTAATCATCTGAGAAAATCAATCAGACAGGATAACAGATGCATGGACAGGTCAATTTGGTGGCATCCTAGATTAAGAGTGAGCCACCAAATACCCTTCTCGAAGAATAAATGAAACAAAAAAAAAAATAGCACAACTACTAATAATATCCTTCTACTTTTGAATAATTAAATCAAAATTAGAAATAGGAGGACTACCTTAAACAACAGCATCTGTTACTATTTTGAAATCAATCTCAAACTCCACATTTTGCAAATCATGATCCTGAGCCCACTTGAGTGCATACATTAATTTCAAAGCTTCTCCGTCTTGAACCGTTATCAAAGGACGGATCCAACCACAAAACACAGTGATAACAGCAACTGTATCATCCCTAAGAACTGCAACATAGCCGGAAATGCCAAGGTTCTCGTGAAATCCCGTGTCAATTTACAATTCAAATTCCCCAACGCTGGTTTCATCCACTTAACATCCCCGGGCCTCTACCTGAGGTGAACCAGCCCTGCTGTGTTCAGAAGTGCTCCATTCCATGCTTTCCAAACTCTTTGTGCATGAGACACCACCTCTTCCAACAGAGGTGGTGTCTCATCTGGAAGGAAGGAAAGGACAGGAAAAATGACCTCCCTCACTGAGTTATACTGAAGCAGCAAGGCTGGCTGAATGAATAGTAGGGCCCCATTACCCCACATGTTGCCATAACTGTATCATAAAGGAACACATAAACAGCACATGGAACAAGGAAGTATACATTTTTAAGCCGTTTTTTACTAGTACACAATTCCAGGGACAATTTAGCAATAGAACATTTGTTACATTTCACATATATACCAGGATTTATTTCTGCAACAAAAATGGATTTTCAGAGTGATTTTGCGCGCATAACTTTCATTATTTCAAAGGACACAAAATTAATTTTCAAAACAGTCCCATCATAATTTAAAGAACTCTGATTATGGCCTTGGTAATAACTTATGGACCTTTTGGATAGTGAGCCACTTCATAAAAAATTGATTATTCACTCACTCCTAATCCATGAGCAACATCCGAGAGATTTGGAACATATCCATGTGATCTCAACAACATTGTCAATCCCTTCAATACCCTGTATATACTTTCTGTCTCTGAATGTCTCTCATCCAAGGAATAAAATTCCACCACACTATCATTACACTCAATAACACTACAGCCTGGCAATTTCCTAAATCCAGTATCTCTCATTGCAATCTTCAATCTGGCAACATCTTCCGATCTTCCCAGATCCTTGTATATGTTTGAAACCATCACGAAATTTGCAGGGTTGTTTGGTTCAAGTTCAATGAGCCTCTGAAGAGCCAGTTCAGCTATCTCAATGTTCTTGTATAACCTACATGCCCCAAGTAATGCAGCCCAAATAACCGCATCAGGTTCTATTGGCATCTTTCTTATAAAATTCAAAGCTTCATCTAAAAGACCAGCTCTTCCTAACAAATCAACCATACACCCATAATGTTCGATTTGAGGCACTATTGAATAATGATCAACCATTGATTTGAAATACAAAAAACCATCTTTAACCAAACCCATATGAGTACAAGCAGACAATATCCCAACAAAAGTAACCCCATCCGGTTCTTCGCCTTCACTCTTCATCCTATCAAACATACTCAACGCATCAGGTGCATGCCCATGTATAGCTAATCCATTAATAATAGTGTTCCAACTAATTATATCCTTTCTATCCAAACAATTAAACACGACGACCGCGTTTTCAATAACACCACATTTTGCATACATATCAATCAACGCATTCCCAACGAACAAGTTTCCTTTATACCCAATACTCTCTGCATACACATGCACCCACTTACCCATATCAAGTGCTCCCAATCTCGAACAAGCAGACAACACCGCAACAAGAGTGAAATCATTAGGAACCACACGACCCTCAACCAACATCTGTTTAAACGACTCCAACGCCTCAGAAAAAAGATCATTCTTAACATAACCACCAATAAGTCCATTCCAAGAAAACACATTCCTTTCAGGTATTTCATCAAAGACCTTCTCAAACATTTCAACATCTCCATTAACAGCATAACCATTCAACATAGCATTCCACGACATAGTATCACGATTCGGCATCTTATCAAAAAGCTCCCTCGCAACAACCATGTTCTTTGATTCAATATAACCCGAAATTAAAACACTCCACATTACAACATCACGCTCGGGCGCTAAATCAAAAAGCCTTCTCCCAGAAGCCACATCACCACATAAAATATAACCATTTATAATAGCAGTCCAAACAACCACATTCCTCTCACGCATTTCACCAAACAATTTATAAGCATCATCAACACACCCCTTCCTCGAATACATATCAATCAACGAAGTCGCCACAAACGAATTCGACTTAAACCCGCGTTTCGTTACACAACAATGCACCTCTTCACCTTCTATCACACCTTCCCACTTCCCACACGACTTAATTATCATCGGAAAAGTAAAACAATTTAGCATCCCCGCGACGCGGTTAAGTTCCCTGAACAAAACAACCGCATCACGGTGATCCCCATTTTGCAAATACCCTCGAAACATTGCATTCCACGTGGCAGTATTTGGTTGGGGAATTTTATCAAACAGTTTACGTGCATGGTTTATTCGTTTGAATCGTGAACACGTTGTGATGAAATTTGGTGCAACGAAATCGTTGTGTTCGAGTCCGTGTGTAACTATTTGGGCTTGAATCTGGTGGATTGGTTCGTAGGTTTTGCATGAGCGTAAAAGAGTGATGAGTTTTTCTTCTACGATTCTTTGAACTGGGTTTAACACAACCATTGGAGGGCATTTGTGGCCGTTGATTATGGTTTAAGAATAGATCAATGGTGTGTATCGTTCGACATGAACCGGTTTTCAAGTTTTTCTATCTCTTCTTATTTCTTAATCACATGGATTAGCATCTGAGGTTTAAATTAATTAATTGATTAGTGTTTCAGCAAAGAGTATGTGTTAAGAAATAAGAAGTTATTGTTCAATGGTATGAATGAGAAAGCAAATTTTAATTTGAGTTGTGAAGGTACTGATGTTGATTTAATTATACAAATCAAAGCTCTTGTCGCATCATAATGCCATTATTGGTTATTTCTTGAATGTTCTTTGATTTGATCTTGTTTAGAATTTTGAATTGAATTTTAAATTATTAGAAAACAAACGTTGAAGGAAAAGATGATTGGTTTTCGAAAATGGAATGTTCTGTAAAAATCTATAATCATGTTGACTTAAATAGTAGTAGTAGTTGGTTTTTTTTTTTTTTTTTAAGGAAAATAGCAGTAGTTGTTTGTTCTTCGTTTTGGTTTTTTTTTTTTTTTTTTAGACCGCCGAACTTTATATGTTCATATAAACTGAGTTAAGCTACGATGACGTTTTGTTTGAAAACACTAATATTTTTTTTGAATTTTTCATTTGTCTTAATTTGACAAGGAATGTTTGTTTAAACAAGGTAGAGTTAATAAATTTAAGAAGACATGTCTAAATTTTGGATTCGCCGCCGCCAGTTTCTTCAATAATTTCATTGTCGTCTATTTCTCAATGATTTCATCATCGTAACCTTAAGGCGACTTTCAATTGCCATTCTTCGGCTCTCTTAAGAATTTCCATCATATTTTCTTGTGAGTGTTTTTTATATCTCAAATGGTAAGATCTATCGTGTTATCTGGATTCTAATTGTAATTTTGTTGCATTGTTTTGCTTCATCTTATATCATTCAATTTGATTTTAATCGAGGGGATTTGGGTTTCAATTTGATTTTATTACACTTGGTCGTATGTTGATTTGAAGCTATTGTCAAGGTTTGTGTGATTCATTAATTTAGTTCAATGTGCTGATTTTTGCAATTTGTTGTTATTTTTCTTGGGATCACGTTTTCCTCTATCTCAGCGTGATTGTAGTATTGAATTGAAGTAAATGGACAAAGTGACAACATGAGCACAATTGGTGATAAGACGATGATGGCAGATATGAGCGCAGAAATTAAATAGAGTGATCATGGAATTTCCATGAGCACCAATCCTTTTTACTATGTATATGTATTGGTTGACGTTATTTTCAACTAGTAATGAATATTGTAAGTTGGAAATGTCAGGGATTAGTTAACCTGCGTGCAACTCCTAGTTTAAAATACAATGTTTGTGTTTATAACCAAGATGTATTATTCCTAAGTGAGACTCTATCTACTCCTAATAAAATGGAAGACTTGCGTTCTTTGTTGGGGGTTCTTGTTTTCAGTTAATTATGAAGGTAGATGAGGTGGTTTACCCCTCATGTGGGAGTTATCTTTCCAATGTTATGTTACTATTTTTTTCTTATCATGTTGATGTTAACGTAATTGATATTGGTAGTTGTAATCGGAGATTAACTAGTTTCTATGGTTTTCAGGAAAGTAGTAGAAGGAAAGGCTCCTAAAACTTCATAAGACATCTATTCTAGGCTTCCAAACTTCCTCACTGGGGTTTTCATATTGTTAGAGTAGTGAAGGGGAGACTCGGTCAAGATTTGGCCAATGATTCTTTGTTACATATTTTTCCTAATGCTATTTTGGAGAATTTGATTGCCACTGATTATAACTATTATCTTATTTTAATGGTTCAAGAACATGGAATTCAGAATAATAGGAATCAAACTAGATTCAAGTTTGAAACATGGTTGGCTTGTTGATCTTACTTGTAGTGATTTTGTCGGTGACTAGTGGATTTCTTACGTTGATCATCTTATTTTGCATAAGTTGAGTATGTGTGGCTCAAATTTATCCTTTTGGAGTAAAAATCGCTTTCAACGTCTCATATTTGATATTGATAGTTGTAGAAAGAAATTGAGTTGTGTTAGAAATCAAGTGAGTTTTGGCAATGTGAATTATTTTAATGTGACATGAAAACTCATGTCTAATTTCCCAGTGCAGGAAGATGCTTTTCGACACCAGCGTGCTGAGACTCGTTGGTTTCGTGATGGTGACTTCAACACTAAATGCCTAGGCCTTGATGGTTTGATATACCTGCAAGTGCACGGGTTTATCATTGTAATAAAAATGTCTATCCACAGTGACTTTTGGTTATCAAGGGTTTATTTTTTTCTTTCCTAAGTGTTTATCTAGATTGTTTGGAAGTTTTATGTTTAATTTGATTTTGAAGATATGCAATTTATAAAAGATTTCCTTAAAATCATTGAATTTCATCATAACAATGAATCATTCCAAATCCTAGTAATTTATAGTATAGTGAAAAATCATTGCCTTTAAGATATATGTTTTGAAGATATGTATATACCTGGTAAGAAGAAGAAGCAGTCCCAAAGAGAAAGTTAGTGGGGAATGAGGAGAGGGATCCACTGCATCTGAGAACATAGGAAGCAACAACAGTATCTCCATCAACTAGGGGTGTTCAAAACCGAACCAATCCAAAAGAAAAACTGCAAAGCGAACCAATCCAAACTGAAAACGAAAAAAACCGCATATGGTTCGGATGTATTCAGATCATTTTTTTTACTCAACTGCATGGTTTGATTCGGTTTGCGGTTTTGATTTTATCAACCTAACCAAAAGGCAATATAACAAAAATACTAATTAAATATACATCACCTAGACCAATACTCATAGAAATTCAATAGAAACATTAATAAAATGACATATTTTTTCTCTTGTTAAGTTTTTTCTTTGCTTTCTATTAAGAATGTATTTATGTGTTACCTGAACTATTAGAGAATAATAAAAAAAAATTAGTCTTTTGTATTTCTTACAAAATATGATTACTTTTCGTGCACGCTTTAATTTGGTCTACGTAGTTCAGAACATTGTTCGATGAAATTAAAATTGTAATGTTGGATGAAATTTAAAACATTGCTGAAAATATGTTGTGTTTTATATGTATTGGGATACGTAAACTATTTTGTGTTTGGTATGGCGGCGGCGAGAATTTATTTTGATAGAATTTAGTTTGAGAGAATTGATTTTGGTTAAAAGTGAGTTGGATGTGAATTGATTTATTAATTCTTAGGAGTTGATCTTGTTTGGATAATATGTATCAAAATTGATATTAAGAGTGTAATGACCAAACTATCCTTTTAATTATATTTAAAAGTAAATATCCCACCCATTCTCATTAGATAATCATTTCAGCATATTATAAATTGATTTTATTGCTTCAAAAATTCATTTTAAAATAATATTAATTTATAAGAGTTATTTTTAATAATTTTTTAATCAATCGGGTGACTTTTAATAGAACATAAGCATAAAAAATGCAATTAAAAGAGCCTTCTATGCAATTAAAATGCAATTAAAAAAATCCAATAAGTGTGTCTCTCTGGTCAAAAAAGTCACGTGGCTCTCACAGCCTCACTTCCATTTCTATCATCTTTCAATATTTTTTTACCACTCTAATTCCCTCGTCTCTTTCCCGAAATTTCTAATTTTTCATCTTGTGTTGGTTGAAGCTTTCATGGAGATTGAGTGATTTAATTATTCTTCCTCACTCATTTTCGTTTTTCTCCAGATCTGGAAAAATAAGTAGAAAGTGTTCTAGAGAAATAAATTGAGGGGAAAAAATTGGAGCTTGAGAAACATGGGTAAATAGGGAAAATGCATTTGTCAGCTAAAAACAAATTTCCAACCAAGTTTGAGTTGCCGCAGAAGCTATGTTTTCTGGCTTCTTCTAAACCCACGTTTTTGGTTCAAACCTGCGTTTTAAGATTTGCTTTTAATTGTATCCAAACATCACAAAAAGTGATAAAGTCACTTTTCATCATCATTCCAGCATTCCAGCAATGGGAGAAATCATGCAGTGGCAGATTTGTCTCCCGTGGCCGCAGTAGCCGAGGCACGCTTAGCTTCATAATCTTTAACCGCTGCTTTTATAGCATCCTCAGCAAGCATGCTGCAGTGAAGCTTAACTGGCGGGAGTTTAAGATGCTTTGCAATCTCACTGCACAAGATTAATTTTGTCACTTCAAAAACTAACAACAAACAGACCAAAACTACCAATCATGGAAGCATTACCAAAGATAAAACTATTTAGTGGTAAGATTAAATCCTGCAGATCGGCGCGATTCAGAAACCAAAAGGGCCTCCTTTCAAAAACAAGAAAAAGAAACCAAAAGGTCCAAAACATAGCAGCAAAAGATGATGGCTTGTTATGTATCAAGACCACTAAAAATTATGTATCTATTCCCAAATTTTAATAAATTTGGGCAGGATATTGAAGAATACCTTCGACGTGTAGCTAAGTAGCTTCGGATTCCTTTTCCTTGGTTGCCGATCATGAAGAATAAATATAACAGAGTCCACTCCTCTCCCTATTCTATAGGTCGAACTATTTCATACCGGGAACTCTTCCTAGTAGCTACCCTTGCTAGCATTGTTTGATGGACAAAATAGCTAATGTACTACATCGTCGCCAAGTAGTAATATTCATAAAAGTTAGTATTCGCTGGATTGCGTTATTTCAACTGGTCGCTATGGTGATGGTTAGGATTAGTGTAACTTATTTTATTTTAGGACAGGGGGTGGGTGGGTGGGTGAGTGGTGGTGGTTTGCACTTTGCAATGTGATTAGAGTGTTTTTCCTTAGAGAATGGTTTATTAAAAATGTATTTATGTGCTACCTGAACTATTAGAGAATGATAAAAAAAAAAAAAAAAATCAGTCTTTTGTATTGTTTACAAAATATGATTATTTTTCGTGCACTCTTTAATTTGGTCTACGTAGTTCAAAACATTGTTCGATGAAGTTAAAATTGTAATGTTAGATGATAGGTTATAAAACAGCTTACAAATTATATGAAAACAGCTTGACTTTATTTTATCTTCTTATAGAAAATAGAAATAGTATATCTCTTAAGTGCTTATATGATAATCGTTTATACCATAAGCAGAAAAATAAGTTGTTTATCCAAACAGGGCTCGCATCTTCAAACCCCAAACATAAAACTAAAACCAACCAAATATATTTGCTTTCTACATCTAAACTTGAATAGCCAGAAACCCATCTTCAATTAAGAAATAAACCACGTAGTAATACACAAACTTCAGCCAGACAAAAACACAATTTGCTTTGCAACAAAGTAAAAAATTCTTAGACCAGTTACTTACGTGTTCTTAATGCTTAAAACTTCCTCAATTGTCTTTCCCTTTACCCATTCAGTAACTGCAAAACGATAAACAAGCACAATTAACAATAACATAGTCGTAATAATCAAATTCAATAAAAAAGGGAATTGAAATTCAAACACAACCCTAAAAAAAAATCCTTAATTTCCTATAACAAACCAATACATGAAAAAACAACCTACCAACGGACGATGAAGCAATCGCGGAACCACATCCAAAGGTCTTATAGCAAGAATCAACGATTGTTCCATTATCATCAACCTTAATTTGAAACTTCATGACATCACAACAAGCGGGTGGACCAACAAGAGCAGATTCCCAATCCCGATCTTCCTTATTGAAGGATCCAACGTTCCGGGGATTGTTGTAGTGATCCACCACCCTCTTGTTGTAGAATCGTGGAAGAACCCTAATTGCAGGAATTGGCGACTCAAACGACGCCGTTTGCACGAGTTTCTTTGCGATTCTCAGCATTTTTTTTTGGTTTTTTTTAAAATGCCTTTGAAAACTCATAGGCAATTTACCCAAACCAATTAAAAATAGTCATGTGTCCTCCACTATAACAATCATATTTTATTTTATTTTTGCAAAATTTTAGCATGTATTTTATTATTTACATATTCGTCCCATTTTAAATTAATGACATTTTACAAATTAAATCATCAAATTAATTAAATTTTCCCTTCAATCCAATCATCACTCTCCAAACCTTTTTTTCTCCTTAAAACCAAAGTTTAAGAATGGCTTTGCAAAAATAATTAAAAATTAAAAATATCACTCATGGGAATCAAACCACAGTGCCCTCTCTAACTGGAATCTTACTCCCAAACCACTTAACCAATACATCATTTATTAAATAATTTGGAATGCAAAATATATATTATTAGTGAGCAATTTTTTTTGCAGTAATTTTTTTTTTGTTGAATAACTTGTTGTTTTTTGCAGTAACTTATAATCCAGCTTTAGTAAAAAAAAAACATTTTATATGTGTATATATATATGAAATAGTAAATCTTTCTTTAAAAATAATATGAATTCATCCATTTGAGTTTTTATATTTTAAATATTATTATTTTATATAAATTCATACTTTTATCTAGATTCAATGAACTTTAGCAATGCCTCATCTGTGATCAACCAAATTGTGATTTATTTTAGGTCCGATCTTTCATTTGGATCAGATGAGTTGTTTAAAGGTATGAAACAAAAATTGTCTGGATAAATGTAATGTTTCTAATAAATATTTTTGCCTTTTATATGTAAGAAATATGTTAAATATTTGCATTGCGCTCGTTGAAGATTTTATTTGTTTATATTATGTTGATACAAATTTTTATGTATCAAGATGAGAAAGTTAATTTGACAATTTTGAAAACTAATAACTATTTTGAAAATATTTACATTAACATTGTGTTTCTATTAAATGTCTTTTTTTTTTTAATTTTATTTGCAAAACATTCTTAAATAATTGCAGCACACTCGTCGTTGAATTTATGTGCTTATATCTGCGAAAATAGATGTTTATGTACCGGTATGAGAAAGTCGATGTGTAAAATTTTGAATACTATATTGAGGCAAAATCCCTAAAATGTTTTAAAGATAAACAAAACATGATGATTAAAGGATTAATGACCTTTGATAGTTTTTTCGTATTTAATATGTATTTTTGAGTGATTAACTAAGACATGAACAAAGTGTAAATCAAATCAAAAATCAAGTGATTAAAGAACATTAAAGATTATGAACCCGGTCAGAGTTCATAAGGTTGATCAGAAGATAGCTCAGAAGATTGTTCGTATGGTTTATTAACAACAAAAAGTACAAAAAATGACTATAACCTTAAACCAAACAAGTAACAAAGGTATTTATATGAATAAAGGTCATATATTGATATGATAAATTGTTTATCATATGATTGTTATGATAAAAATAACCTTAATGAAATACCCGTTTTGCATTGATATGATAAAATTTTAAAAAACTCATGATTATTTTTAAAATATCAACATTAATCTAGTATTTCATTAAATATTTGTTCTAATTTTTTTTTTTGGTACAAGAGAAATATTTGTTCTATTTTATATGCATAGTAGCAAGATTAATAGATTGATCGAGAACATATTAGAAAAAATGTGAGATTTAGTCCCTCACTCATTTTAATTAATAAAATCATCGAATCTTAGGATTTTAATTTTAGTGGATTAAAATTACACATTTATGTATTAAAAGGTGGTTTGCTCGATTTCAAGAGACCTTGAAGATTGGGTTATTTGTGTAAGTTCTTGGCATTGACGCTTGAGATTTCAAATTGTAACAACGTAATTATCTTTTCAAATTACATCAACATTATTATTGGAAAATTTGTTTATTTGTATAATTTGAATAATATTTTTTTTTCAAAAAAAAAAATTGGTACTTGAAGTTAGGTCTTTTTACCAAGCTCTATAGACTTCTTGAAGTTAGGTGAGGTGGTGCCCCTAGGAGGGCGCGTCTAAGCCTCATGGGCCCTTATGGAGGGCGTCAAAGCCTTTCTAGAGGGCTTCCAAGCCTTTATGGAGGGCTTCCAAGCCCTTGGGAATATAATGACGATCTACATCCCCCCAAACATGAGACTTGGGACAAGGCAAAGTTGTGAATTTGTCTGTTTGGATGCTATGCTGCTTGTTGCTACTTTTCTTAGATGATTGTTGATCGTATCTGATCAGAAGGTGGCTGCTGGTGCTTGATTGAATGTGGTGGTTCACGGTGGTGGAAATATTCCGGTGAGCGTTGGACCGAATGAGGGGTGTGTACCTGCAGACACTTCGACGCTCAAGTCAGATACAGTTTTAGAATGAGGGTGAGAGTGTGAAAGAGCTTCTACCATGGAGGCTGCAAGGAGCCTCTTATTTATAGAGGTTGGTGAATGCAGAGCCGTAGTCGAACGTTTCAAAACGTCTGAACTAGTCTCCTTTGCTTCGAGCACCCCCCCCCCCTTCGTGGGGAAGGGGTGTGTTGCGAGTAATTTCACCAAATGCAGCATTTGGGCTTGATTTGTTATTGGGCCTAAGCAGTTAAGCCCATGTCTTTGACCGGTCTAGAACAATTGCTATGGCGGGAAGTCCCAGGAAGGGATTCAAGCTAGCTTGATGAGCCTCTCTGGAGGACCCCCTGTGTTTTAATCTATGACGAATTATCGTGCTCAGAGCCCTTCTTTGGGTTGGCGTCATGTCTTTATTCAAAGCCCACTTAGGGGTTGTTGTTTGGCGAGGTTCAGTGCCCGTCAAGGGTTGTTGTTTAATAAAGATATGAAACTAATGATAAATTTTTGCACTTGTTCCAAAAGTAAAAAGAGTTCCATTTGTTCCTGAATAACTTCCTTTAAAAGGGCTTCCGCAGTGAATCTCTTCGTAGAAGATATGATTTTGTTAAATTCAAGTTTATTTGTTTTCAAATACGCTTGTAACTCATCGAGAAAATAATATCGAGTTTTGAAAATTTTATCATATCGACTTTCTTATATCGGTACATAAAAATTTGCTTCCGCAAATATAAACATTTAAATTTCGTGACGTGCGTGGGGCAATTATTTAACGATGTTTTGCAAATAAAATTATATATATATATATATATATATATATGTTGATATTTTAAAAATAGTTATTAGTTTTCAAAACTGTCATATTAACTTTCTCATCTTGATACATAAAAACTTGTATAAACAGATTTAAGCAAATAAAATCTTCAAGGAGCACAAAACAAATATTTAACATATTTTTTTACATATACAATGCAAAAATATTTAATCGAAACATTACATTTATTCTCACAATTTTCATTGAATACCTTTAAATAGTTTATCTGATCCAAACGAAATGTCGGATTTAAAATAAATCACAATTCGATTGATTACAAATAAAACATTGTTGTAGTTCTTCGAATTTAAATAAAATATGAATTTATATAAAAAAATAATATATAAAATATAAAAAATCAAATGAATGAATTCATACTTTTTTATTAAGAAAGTTTTTTATTTTTAAGGATGGAAAGATTTATTATTTCATATATACACACACATATTTTTTTTTTTCCAGGAATATATACACACATATAATTTTTATTTATTTTTTACTAAAGCTAGGTTTATAAGACACTTGCATAAAGAAAATTATACAATTGCTCACTAATAACATATATTTGCATTGTAGCAAAAATAAATAAATATATTTGCATTCCAAATTATTTCATGAAAGATGTATTTGTTAAGTGGTTGAGGAGTAAGATCCTAGTAACTGTGAGCACCCTGGTTCGATTCCCATGGGTGAAATTTTTAATGATTTTTGCAAAGCCATTTGTAAACTTTGGTTTTAAAGAAAAAAAAAATAGTTTGAAGAGTGATGATTGGATTGGAGGGCACATTTAATTAATTTGATGGTTTAACTTGTAAAATGTCATTGATTTAAAATGGGGTGAATATGCAAATAATAAAATACATGTCAAATTTTTGGAAAATAAAATAATAAATATGTTTGTTACAGTGGAAGACACATTCCACAAAAAAAAAATAGTGAAAGACGCATGACTATTTTCTATTGGTTAACGGTAAATTGCCCATGAGTTTCCAAAGGTAGCCTAGGCCTCACTTTTTTTTTTCTTTTCCTTTTTTGTGGTGGAAATGAAATTATGTTGAATGAAAAATTGAGGAGAAGATAATAAATAGGCTTTTTTTTTATTATTATTTTCTTTAAGGTGGTTTTGTTTCCTTACGTGGGGAGGGGATTGTCTCTGGTGGAAATTTCCTCCTGTGAAATAATCTTAGCCTTCCATTCTTTTTAATGACATCTTAACTAATCTTAGCTCTTTATTCATTTATTTCCTCACGATGTTTTGTTTCCTTCCTTTCCCCAAGCTGTTTCGTTTCCTTCCCTTCCTCACTCCATTCATTCAACTCGCAATTTCAGAAACCCATCTCACCCACTTACCTCCCAAACCCATCTCAACAGCGGCGGCCGAATAGTAGTAACAGTTGTTTCACAGTGGAGATGTGTGGAGGCGAACCACAACGGCAGACTAAAACAGCGGTTGATCTTCCTTCTCTATTTTCCATCTTCCTTCAAAATCCTTTTTTCCTTATGTATATATACTTTTAAGATATATGCTTTGAAGATATGTATATACCTGGTAAGAAGAAGAAGCAGTCCCAAAGAGAAAGTTAGTGGGGAATGAGGAGACGTATCCCCTGCATCTGGGAACCTAGGAAGCAACAACAGTATCTCCATCAACTAGGGGGTTCAAAACCGAACCAATCCAAAAGAAAAACTGCAAAGCGAATCAATCCAAGCTGAAAACGAAAAAATCGCATATGGTTCAGATGTATTGGGATTGATTTTAAACGGAATAAATATTGTTTGGATAGTTTTGATCAAAATTGCTTTTGAATGTATAATTACTAAAATGGACATAGCTAAATACAAATAAATGAACATAGTTGAATATATATGTAGATCAATACTAAATACAGATATATTATTTAATTTAAATAAATAAATTTTTCTATTTATTAAATTAAAAATAATAAATACGATCATTAAACTAATTTTTTTTATAAAATAGTTGTTCTATGTATTTTATATTTTTTGATAAAAATATATTTAAGTTAAATAATAATAGAGTTGGTTGTCAAAAATGATAAAATATAGCGTAAAAGAAAAAATACAGTAAATCTGGACGGAAAAATCGTAAAGAAAAATCCAAAACCTGGTAACTCATTACCATAAATATTTTCTGGGGTTAATTTGGTTCGTTAAATTTTTTAATTAATTTCGGTTCATCAAAATAAATACAAACCAAAAAAAAGGAGAATTGATAAAGGACAATAAAAAAAAATAATGGGTTGTAATAATTAAAACATAAAATTTAATGGAGAATTGATTCTAGTAAACTCAAAAGCTAGGAATTGTAGCTTCAACCAAACATGTTGAAATTGCTAGTTTTCACTTTTGAAGCTACCAGAATTGCTTTTCAGCGATTTAAAAGCTGAACCAAACAACTTCTATGTTTTCTGGCTTCTTCTAAACCCACGTTTTTGGTTCAAACCTGCGTTTTAAGATTTGCTTTTAATTGTATCCAAACATCACAAAAAGTGATAAAGTCACTTTTCATCATCATTCCAGCATTCCAGCAATGGGAGAAATCATGCAGTGGCAGATTTGTCTCCCGTGGCCGCAGTAGCCGAGGCACGCTTAGCTTCATAATCTTTAACCGCTGCTTTTATAGCATCCTCAGCAAGCATGCTGCAGTGAAGCTTAACTGGCGGGAGTTTAAGATGCTTTGCAATCTCACTGCACAAGATTAATTTTGTCACTTCAAAAACTAACAACAAACAGACCAAAACTACCAATCATGGAAGCATTACCAAAGATAAAACTATTTAGTAGTAAGATTAAATCCTGCAGATCGGCGCGATTCAGAAACCAAAAGGGCCTCCTTTCAAAAACAAGAAAAAGAAACCAAAAGGTCCAAAACATAGCAGCAAAAGATGATGGCTTGTTATGTATCAAGACCACTAAAAATTATGTATCTATTCCCAAATTTTAATAAATTTGGGCAGGATATTGAAGAATACCTTCGACGTGTAGCTAAGTAGCTTCGGATTCCTTTTCCTTGGTTGCCGATCATGAAGAATAAATATAACAGAGTCCACTCCTCTCCCTATTCTATAGGTCGAGCTATTTCATACCGGGAACTCTTCCTAGTAGCTACCCTTGCTAGCATTGTTTGATGGACAAAATAGCTAATGTACTACATCGTCGCCAAGTAGTAATATTCATAAAAGTTAGTATTCGCTGGATTGCGTTATTTCAACTGGTCGCTATGGTGATGGTTAGGATTAGTGTAGCTTATTTTATTTTAGGACAGGGGGTGGGTGGGTGAGTGGTGGTGGTTTGCACTTTGCAATGTGATTAGAGTGTTTTTCCTTAGAGAATGGTTTATTAAAAATGTATTTATGTGCTACCTAAACTATTAGAGAATGATAAAAAAAAAAAAAAAAATCTTTACAAAATATGATTACTTTTCGTGCACTCTTTAATTTGGTCTACGTAGTTCAAAACATTGTTCGATGAAGTTAAAATTGTAATGTTGGATGATAGGTTATAAAACAGCTTACAAATTATATGAAAACAGCTTGACTTTATTTTATCTTCTTATAGAAAATAGAAATAGTATATCTCTTAAGTGCTTATATGATAATCGTTTATACCATAAGCAGAAAAATAAGTTGTTTATCCAAACAGGGCTCGCATCTTCAAACCCCAAACATAAAACTAAAACCAACCAAATATATTTGCTTTCTACATCTAAACTTGAATAGCCAGAAACCCATCTTCAATTAAGAAATAAACCACGTAGTAATACACAAACTTCAGCCAGACAAAAACACAATTTGCTTTGCAACAAAGTAAAAAATTCTTAGACCAGTTACTTACGTGTTCTTAATGCTTAAAACTTCCTCAATTGTCTTTCCCTTTACCCATTCAGTAACTGCAAAACGATAAACAAGCACAATTAACAATAACATAGTCGTAATAATCAAATTCAATAAAAAAGGGAATTGAAATTCAAACACAACCCTAAAAAAAAAATCCTTAATTTCCTATAACAAACCAATACATGAAAAAACAACCTACCAACGGACGATGAAGCAATAGCGGAACCACATCCAAAGGTCTTAAAGCAAGAATCAACGATTATTCCATTATCATCAACCTTAATTTGAAGCTTCATGACATCACCACAAGCGGGTGCACCAACAAGAGCAGATCCCACACCCTTAGCTTTCTTATTGAAGGATCCAACGTTCCGGGGATTGTTGAAGTGATCCACCACCTTCTTGTCGTAGAATCGTGGAAGAACCCTAATTGCAGGAATTGGCGACTCAAACGACGCCGTTTGCACGAGTTTCTTTGCGATTCTCAGCATTTTTTATTCAATAAAGAGTAATAAAAACACAGTTTTTTTTTTTGGTCAGGAAAAACACTGCTTTTTAAATAATTATATGTGTTATGAAACTAAAGAAATAAGAACAAAAATAAAGGAGAGAGAAGTAGAAAGAAAGTGAAGAGAGATAATTATATTATTCTCTTTTTAGTATTCAATTAGGTTACATATGAACTCTATTTATAGAGAAATACAATGATTTGGGGAGCAAGCACAATATAGCCCAATAAACTAATAGTATGACCCAATAACCCAATTGTTATATGGACATCCACTTATAATATTCATAACACTCCCATTTGGATGTCCATCAAGAATATGCCTCATTAAAACCTTACTAGAGAAAAACCCGTTAGGAAAAAAGTCTAGTGAAGGAAAAAGAGTACAACATCCTTTTGTGTGATAATCTGCCTCGTTAAAAACCTTACCAGGAAAACCCAATGGGATAAAACCTTGGTTAAGAAAAAAAGAGTGCAGAACACATTTATGTCCCCCCCTCATAAAGACAATCGTATATGAGACAAAGAAAGTCAATTAGTCTTCTATTCTAGTTACTCAAAAGCTTTATTGGCGGTGACTTTGAAGAGAAGTCTGATTTATCTCCATGCCCTTCTCCAAATTAGCAGTGCTTGGAATATTATCTTCATATTAAGTTGTTGAAATAACATTCTCCAATTATTTGATTATGTTGTTTCTCTAAGGTACAAAATGTATGCTTCACTTTGTTCCGATATCTGTATTTACTAATATTGACAAAAGAAACAAAATACCACAATACATATAATTAACAAAATACATTAAAATGGACATGTTATGTCATTTCTTCAAACTCTTTCAAAGAGCTTCATATACTTATCACTATCAAGTGAGTCATACAACTATATTGCAACACATCTTTCATATAAATTGAGTCTTTCATGTAATGCTAAACTTAATCAAGCAGGAAAAAGTTCTTAAATTCACTTCAGGTGAATATGTCTCTTAAACATAAACATTAGACATATATCATCTCACTTTCGGTGAACATATCAAACTCTATACATATGTATTTTATCAATATAATTCTCTTTCACACAAAAATTTGTATATATCTAATTAACTTCACATCTTCAAGTGTGCGGACTACAAGTCCAAAAAGTTTAGCTTTACAAAGCGAGTTTGATTTCACATAATTGTCTCTTTCAATCTGCAGATATTTTCTTTTTTTATAACTTTTTAATTCATGATCCTCATTTCCACCAATCACATATAACACTATGTTATTTTCAAAAACATCATCAACGTTGACTTTCATTTTGGTTTCATTCCATTCATTCATGACATAATTTATCGAGATCTCTTTATTTTTCATACATCTATGGTACCTGGTCAGTTCTTTTGGAACTTAAAATCAATTATGTAATGTGACTCTTTTAGAGTTTACACATCCTCATTTTGGTTATGTTTCCTTTTAGCTCCTTTCTTGTTTGAGGATTTTTATATGTGGAACCGATTGATCTACCACGCTTCATGCGTGGTTGGGACTCATTTGCAATAATCCGACAGGGACATCTATTTCGTTTGGAGCATTAGCAGCAGCTATTTTATTTGCTTTAACTTTGCAAATGAGTTATTTCTCGAGGATCAAGATGAGACAGTAATATTTTCTTTCAAATGCTTCAATTGAACTTCAAGTTCATATTTGCAGCCGCTTATCCTCTCTCCCTAATATTGGGAAAACTAATCAGCCTACTAGGCTGTAAACAAGTTGGCTCAATACAATTTATGATAGATGAAGATTCATATGAATTAGTTTTTCCCAATATTCTATCAAGATATATCTAAGTGTATTATATTGGAGCAACTGTGATAGACACAACACATCTAAAAATTTACTTAGATGAGAAATATCAGGTTGTTAACCCTAAACCAATGATAAATTAAGGGGAGAACTTTACTATAGTAATGTGTTGGCTTGATGCATATCAGTATCTCAATATACAAGATTATTGATTTCCAAAATTGAGTTTATAAGGCATGATCTCATAACCAAAATAGAGTTTATAAGGTATGGTCCGATAAGTATCAATCATACAATTAACTTTAGACGTCTAAAGAATGGATCTTTCAGTCCATTTTATCAGCATATGCTTGTTCAATATCAATTTCAATTGAAAAATGATACTTATCAAATGATTTCTAAAAAAAACTTCAGAAAATAAACTCTTAGTCAAATTTGTTGGAAAAATAATCTCACAAACTTCTGGTTGTGAATATACATGTGATCATTTAGTTGATGCATCGATTCAAATCATATAATATCCAAGTGATTCACATGATTAGTGTATTAATTTAAATGACACCTTATATAAGTGAGACACTCATTCCTTTAAAATGTCAACTTCCCTTAGTAACTAGTAACACAAAAGTCACTAGATTGAAGAATCTCCTGGCTCTTCAATATATATCCATAATAATTTTTTTTTCAACTAATTTATGCATCATAATAGATCCGGGATAACCCAACCGGTCTTGCCAACAATAAATTGAATATAATATGTAAACTTCTGGTTTATAATTATATGTGCTTCCATTGCACTAATATAAATGTAGTATAAATAAGAGACAAAATAAATTTTTTCACTACACTTATTTTCGCCAAAGTATATCTCGTAATATACATATATTTAACATTAAAATTTTACGAGAATGCAATCTCAAGGTGTAAGTTTGTTCCTCCATGTAACAATAAATTAACTCTTTAGGAGCCTTCAATAATTTATTTATTTTGAAGTGCAATGCTAACATTGATTTCTTGCATCATAAATTATGAAATATACTTTTGGCTTCCCCAAAATGCATGATTTAAACCACATTATTGTAGAAAATTTAATAACAATAAAATTCAACCATCATGCTATAAACCAAATATTCAATTTCAAATAAAATAAACTTGAATCTTATATATGCGAGAAAAAAAATCATGTCAATATTGATTCACTACTTGTGAATATGAATCTTTACCCATTTATTGTAGAATCAATATTTCTCAAAATTAAAGAATCAAACCTTTGTTTAATGTACTACCAAATTGAATCAAAAGTTGAGATTCATTATTAAAATACAACAAATTTTCCACAAAAATATATCATAACCAAATATATAGCATTTCAAACCACACCAGGAAAACTCAGTTGAGATTCACAAAACTGAATTAGTTACATTTTCTTTTTTGAAAAAAATATATAGAATTTAATAAATAATTTTGGATCAAATCTTAATAAAAGATAATTGATACAATATGAATCCTTAAATTTAGGAAGAAAAATTAGATCTTTAATTTAATATTATATTTGAAACAAACTTGAAAGTAAAGATTTGTTTCAAATCAATTTTAATAATATATATATTTTTTTAATTTAGATCTAAATGAAAACAAGTTGGTTTATTTTAAACCCAACAAAACTGCTTTTTTTTTTTTTTTTTTGGAAATGATCCACAATTAAAGGAAACAATCTCAATCAAATAGAGATTTGTTTTAAAATTAAATCAAAAATTAAAAAAAAAATTAAATAAAGAGATAATTTTAACTGAATCATACATCAATAAAACATGGAAATTTGGTGAAAATAATACACACCAATTCACAAAAAAAATTGAGTTTTTCTTTTTTATGTTCTTCAGGAACTACTCACAATCAAATCAATTATTTGTGCAATCCATGCATCACTATTGAATTCTTCAGGAATTCATGGAGAATAAAATTGATTGGTTTTTAAGCTTGTCAAGAACTATATAGCAGATCTAATATGTTATTTGTGTGATCCTTCATGGTATCGCTACTGAATTCTTAAGGAATTCATGGAGAATAAATTAAAATCGAGTTGTTTAAGTTCTTCAGAAACTATACAACAAATTTAAACAATAAGATTAATTTTCTAAATCATCCTTCAGGGATGTAACTCTTTTGATGAATTCATCCAGAATTCACAAAAAAATATTGAGTTTTTCAGGAACTATACTTTTGAATTCTTCAGGAATTCATATAGAATAATATTGAGTTCTTCAGGAACTCCATAATAGATCTCTTTAATTTTATAATATAAGATCAATCCTTATGCAATACTTCGAGAATGTATATGGAATAAATAAACACAATAATATAATACAATTCACATAATAGTGGTTTAATGTATCTATAAGAAACTGATTCCAATTTATGGAATTGTAAAAGTATAGTCTATAACCATCGATACAAAAATTAAAACTTATTTTCACAAAAATAGATTAAAGAGAATTACATACCTCAGTTGGTTAGAGCCTCGTGCTAATAACGTGTTATGAAACTAAAGAAATAGGAACAAGAATAAAGGAGAGAGAAGTAGAGAAAGAGAAAGAAAGTGAAGAGAGATGATTATATTATTCTCTTTTTAGTATCCAATTAGGTTACATATGAGCTCTATTTATAGAGAAATACAATGACTTGGAGAACAAGCACAATATGACCCAATAAACTAATAGTATGACCCAATAACCCAATTGCTATATGGACATCCACTTATAATATTCATAACAATATGAATTATTTCACTATTCAATATTTTTCAATGTCAATTAAAATGATGTTTTTTTTTATATTTTAAATATTTACATTTGTTTTGCAAGGATAATTTTGTCACTTAAGTATAAGGATTTATTTTGTCAAAACCAAACACCTGACATAATAAAATAATGCAATCCTATTTTTTAAATACATGATCGGATAAGAGTTTATCCCGTCACTATCATATCATATCCTTATCCGACTTATTATTTTATCCTATTCGTATTTTATCATGTGCATCAAATGGACCTTTAATGTTTTTCCTATGATTATTACGATGAGAGAAAGTGATAATCAATTTTCATAAATAGCAGAAAAAAGGGAATCTATGAATACAATAACCTTTGATTTGTAATAATTTTCATATTTGTTTTTTGTGTTCAGTGAATTGTTTGTAACTACCGTTTAACAGCGACGATAGTTAAGTGCTGTTGAGGGTATTTTTGAAAATTTGAGATACTTGTAAACTTTTCTACATATTTAAAGAACAAATTTCTAATTAAATTGGTTAATGGGTTTCTTACTCCAACATGACACATTTGATCAAGAGATTGTTTTTATGTACGTGTTTCTTTCTACATGCCTTCATCAAACCATTTGTACAATATCATTTTTATAAGTTAGTTCATAAAATATCTTCCCAAATATCTACATGCGTGATTTCATTGAATATATATGTACAAAAAATGTACGCTTGTCAGTGTGTATAAACAAATTAAATCCTTTTATAAAACATAAAATTTAGTGACGTTTAAAAATTTACTTTTAAATAAATTATACAGATAGAGTAACATTCCCATAACGTCTATATTTAGAAAATATGGCATGTAAAGTAGCACATAAAAAATATTTGTTGAATGAGCTCATCACAATGGGCTCTTCGTGACTTAACAAATTACAAGGTTTATTTGCAAGAGTGCTCAAGGCAATTTTATGCTAGAGAGAATAAGTTGAAAAGAATTGGACAAAATTATGGTGCATTTTTTAAGGTGTTTTTGGCATGTTCTTAACTTAGATAACATACCAATTAATATAAAAAATTAAAATTTCAAATGAAATTTTTTAATAAGTTGAAAAGGGATGTTTTTAAAATTAATTTTTTTGTGATTATACCAAACTTCGAGAAAATGTCGAGCTTAGTAATGCAAGTTTGTAACCTAAGTAGGGGCATTAAGATGTTGAAAGGTCTTTGATGTGTGAAAAAAATAAACTTTGAGAAAATTAAGAATTTAAAAAAAAAAATACGTGAGTAGTGAAGTTAAAAACCACATAAAAAACACCGAATAAAGGCACTTAAGTTTTGCTACAGAAATTTCCTCCTTTGTCAACCTTGTTCCCATTCAAAATGGACCAAGTAACAACAAAGACAAAAGGAAAAAAAACATTATTTCCTCCTTTATGTGATATGCGTTAAACATAGATTGTGCGATAGCATGTATTTGAGCAAATATGAAGTATGAACATGTGATGTGTGTTAAAATCCCTTTTTATTGAGCATAACAAATCTCTCCCATACTCTCCACCGATGCATCCATATTTGCAGCAAATTGTCTAATTTGTCTTTTAACACAAAAAAAAGGCATGCTCTTTACCAAGTAAAAGCCTCTTTATCAATATTCACTTACACATGCATATTCATATTCCATTTGGATGCATGAAGGGGGAAAGAGAAAGATCGCAGACAAAGGACTTTGAAGATATAGCTCTCAGACCATTTCTTTTTTTAATTTTAGAAGAAAGAAGGTAGTATAATGCTATAGTTAAATAGAAGAGAAGGTCGGGCCAACAAAAGTTGATATATTTGATAAAAAATAATAATTAACTTTTCATACAAATTTCGTTTACTAGTTACTTTTTTAATGTAAAAAGTTATGTAATAAATATATTAGTGATAACATTTTTTTATGAAAAAAGTTATAATTTAACTAGCATTTTTCATACTCCATCCGGTCACATTTATAAGCAAAAAACTACTTTTTATGTACATGGAATAATTAATGTATCTAGTCATATTTATAGACCAAATACATTAGTTATTCAATGAACCTAAAAAGTTGTGTTTTGCTTATAAATGTGACCGGAGGGAAAACATGTTATTGTTGGGTCATGAGGGAGTCTGACGATCATCACATTTGACTTTGAGCAATTACAAATGATTTGGACACAACGTCTTAACTCAAAACCTTAAGACATCATGTTTAAATATTCTCTCACTTATATGACGTCATATATTCATTTTTTTTATATCTAATATGAGATTCTGATTCACACTTGATATACCAAAAATCCCCTCATCAAGTGTGAGTCCATCCATTTTTAGAATATGTTCCCCTTCAAGCACATGTTTTTCATCTATATGTACACCTGCACCACCATTTATTACTCTATATCAACGAGACACACCAATTAAACACTTTGATTAGGAAGACTTTTGATACAAGGAGCTAGTAGAAAATCGACTATGGTACCACCATCTGACGCCACTTTCCCTACTGTCAACCACCACTTTGAATAATGATAACCCCCACTTTGACTACCACCGACTATCAATCCAACCACTATCAACCATCAACCTGACTAATGTTGATCACCGATCCATCCATTTTTTATCACCAATTCTACTACCATGAACAACCACCCCGACTACCATTTTGACTAACGCCAACCACAACTCCAACGACTGCCAATTGTCACTGCGACCACCACCGACAACCACCTTAACCAAAATCGATCTCTACTCCATCCACTTTTGACCGCCATTTCGACTACCATCAACCACTATTACCAACACTCTGCCAACCACCAATGTGACCACACCTCTAACCACCTATTTGACATTGTCAACCATTGCTCCATCTACCACCCATCACCAATCCTACCACCATCAGTCATTACTTTGACCATTGTCAATAACCACTTCAACTACCTCTGACCATTACTTTAACTATCTTCCGACAAACCACTACCACAACCACCACTCTAACCATTGTTGATCACGACACCGACATTTGTTTCTCATAAACCCCCACTTTCAAATATTATTAATATTAAGTAAATACATTATATGTTTGTAACAATTACTTTTATATTTATATTTTTAAAAAATTTTGTTTTTAAAAAAATGTCATAACTCAGCTAAAACTGATTTTAGTTTTTAAATTTCTAAACATAAAACACTAAACCACTCTAAGGGAGCCTTAGTTATTGATTCTAATTTGATTTAATTTCGAAAGTTATTCGATAGACATCTTAATTTTACTCTTAAATAGATCATAAGTCATAACTTCCGATCAACTCTTTTCAACCAAGTAAACAATTTAAAGGTGCCTATCAAACAATCATATTTCATTCCTCACTTATAAAACACTCAATATTTTGAACACCAAGGGCCCAATGAAAAGTTGGGGCATTTCTCTCTTCAAAATATATCTCCACCCTGCAAAATTTGCTCGCGCCCTGCAGCCATGCCAAAAATGCCCCTGCGCTAGTTAACTGGCGCAAGTGCTAAATACTGTGCTAGTTAACACACGCTGCGCCACTTAACTGGCGCAAGTGCTAAAACACTGCGCGCGTTAATTGGCGCAGCATTTAGCACATGCGCCAGTTAAGTGGCGCACATTCTGTGCTTACGACACAGACAAGGCAGAACCTCAATTTTCCCTGATTTTTCAATCATTCTTTCATACATTCATTCAAGCATGCATTTTTCATCATTTATTCAAACATTCATTCAATCAATCAAAAAATTTGCACATTAAAACAACGGGAAAAATTAATGAATATTGTCATAAAATGACAAATGTTATAGGATTACAATCAAATCCTTCAAAATGTCATAAAAAATCTAGAAAAAAACCTAGAAAAAAACCCTACTCCCGTGGACTCCTAGTCCTCCTCCAGGGAGGCGGCATCTGCTCCATCACGCTCCACTCCGACTGGATGCCCTGCATAATGCGAAAAACCTCCAGATTACCAAACACATCAGGATGCCCCATTGCACTGTCCACTCTGGCCCTGATGTTGTTAATGATCTGGTATGGGTCTGGAGGATGTCTGACCCACTGCTGCTCAACAATAACCTCCTCGTAAGGAGGGACAAGACGAGGTGGGGCAGCAGCTGCATAATCAGGAATGGTCGCAGGGGGGTTCACAATAGGATGTGACACCGTAACAAACCGTCTCATGTAGCCTCTAGTATGAGCCCACGGCTGGTTATCCGGAACCTGATCACCCCTCTGCTGATGGATGAGGACATATAGAGCAAACTCCGTGAAAGCATGGGCCACGTCATCCGCCACAAGAACCTCGACGTCTGTAGGACGCCTGGGAATCCTCTGGACATACCTGTACTGCCTAAGAACCAGCTCTGGAAAGTGACAGACCATCCTGTCGCGGCAAGCCATGATCCATCCGGAGTACCAGCATATGTCCTGGAAGGGCGTGGTGTGTCGCCGCCTCTCGTACGGCCTCCAGGTGACATGTGAATGGTCCAAGGAATCAATGGCAACTCGGTAGTGTCCAGGATTAGAAAAGCCCCTGGGAGGTCTCCATTGACTCACAAGCGGGGAAACAGTAGGGTCGTACTCCTCAGCATCAATCCTAGGAATGATGTTCCAGAAGTGTGCCAAAGTCCATCCCTGCAAACACAAAGAAACAAATATTTATATCACCGCAAGAATTATACAAACAACTAAACATTTACGATCAAATAAGTAAAAAAGAAGAAAAACAAATATTACCACAAGCAATGTCATGTAACCACCGCAGGAGGCCACCGATGAGTCGGAGGTAAGTGAGAGTTGCTCATATAGGAAAGCAAGTCTCATCCCACCCCATGACCAGCTGCCCAACTCATCCATATCTTGCAGCGCAAGCAGCCAGAGAAGATTAATGTTTTTGCTGTTCTTGGCGGAAAAAATGGTCCAGCCAAGCAAGAGCAACAAAAATGCCTTAATGCAGGCCAACCTAACCAGAGCTCGCTCGTGTTGCTCCTCCTCGGTGTCAATCTCAACCAGCTGATTACACCTATGCAAGAGCTCCTTGTAGCGCCTCTTTAGGACACCAAAACTGACGTGACAACCACCCTGTCTTGTCAGCTCCTTAGCGGCGTCCTCTACTGTAAACAGTAGGTCCGTCTGCATCATCTCTAGCCCCTCCTCACGGGTCAACTCTCTATCAGGAAGGAGCCTCCCAGTGATGGGGATGCCTAGGAGACACGCCACATCATCTAGTGTGATGGTCATCTCTCCAACAGGTAGGTGGAAGCTGCTGGTCTCCCCATGCCATCTCTCGGTCATCGCACAAACGAACTCGTGAGATATGTTCTCATATCCACTACTGAGGAGGGGAGTAAGGCCGGACGCATTCACTTCATCCCAAAACCAATCATTTGCTTCCCCGGGCGTAGGCAATGTCAAGTTTGTAAGGCTCAGCTTCTTCTCGTGCGATATGCCTTTCACCCTATGTTTTCTTCGAAACTAAAATACAAAAACAAAACACAACAAACAACATCATTAAATAAATAATAAGCAAAACAAACATTAATTACATGTTAACATTAAATAAATAAGTAAAATAATAATTAGATTAAGTTGTATAAATAGGAAAAGAAGTAAAATAAACATTAAATTATACTTACATCGGCATCGACCCATATCCTGCATGCCACATGTCCACCAAAGTCAGGTAGAAGCCTGAGGTCAGAAGGCCCCCCTGCATAGCCGTCCAGGCCGGCCTCGTGCACCACCCTCGGCACCCCCTGAAAATGAGCCGGAGGTTCGTCAACAACAGCCTCCTCATGCTGCTGAGGTTCCTCAACAACAGGCTCCTCATGATGATACTGATGCTGCTGATAAGCATCAAACTGATACTGGTGAGGCTGAGGGTCCTCAAACTGATACTCATGACCATACGGGTGCTCATACACCTAAAACTGCGTTGAGTCCATCGTCTTGGATGGACCCGTATGCGACGATGACCCTCCCGCAACATCATCTCTAGCAATCCTCGTTCCCCCACCTCTCCCTCGACCAGCCATAGGAGGGCGTGATGCTTCTTTCTCCCTCCTTACACAACCAGTAGGGGCAATCCTCCCTGCCCAAAGTCTCTCGCTTCTATCCTGCTCGGACAGTATCTGAGAAGTATTCCTCCGAGACATATCTGCACAATATTTAACAAAACACAAATTAAATTATACAATTTCACACAAACATTGTGTCATTTTCAACAATTCAACAACAACACTAAAATTCCAACAATGACATTTCAATCTATAAATTACCACATTGCAGTCAAACATATTATAATCAAAATTAACAAACCATATGCTAACTAATTTCATAAATCACAATCCAAAAAAACAAAACAAATACCATTGAGACATTTTACCAAACACTTGGTGTGCAATTTTCAAACAACAACGTAATCTAACAATTTTCAAACCCTAAACTACCACAATATACTCTAAACAACTTCTAAACAACAATTCCTAAGTTAATTCATCACTAACAATCATCAAAACTAACATGCAAACAAAATTTATAAAACCCTAAAAAGTCACAATTTCTTCAAAAAAAACAAAAATTTCTACAACTTAAATATAATTAAGTAGGGTAATCATCACTTACTTGATAATATGGGATAAATTGGCTTTGAATGGCGCAAGAATGGTGAAAATCGCACTTGGAGAAGAAATTTTCGTGTTTGAAAAAGTTGGAGAAATGAGGAAATGTGTTATGTCCCGTGTATATGACTTAAGTAACGCTACGCTACTTAAGGTGCGCAGCGCTACTTAAGTGACACAGCAAACAATACTTGCGTTAGTTAAGGTGCGTGGCGCTACTTAACTAGCGCAGGGGTATTTTTGGCAACGCGGCGAGCAAATTATGCTGGGGCAGAGCAAAATTCTTAATCAAATTGCACACGGATAAGGACAATATTACTAGACACTTTTTTCTTTTCAAGTGATAATCTTTATGAACGTAAGCTTTTCTTTTTATCCCTTTTAGCCGTGGAATCACATGCAAGGCTCGGGGTGATGCCATATATTCATAAAGCTAGCTAGCTAAAGTGAAAAGCTTCAACACAAGTGTTGCTTACTTGCCTTTTCCCGATCAACAGTGAACTCAAAATTACATGCTAGCTGTGCAACACCTAAACATATTTATCTGCAAACCATCTTTGAGATTATTCATTTCACATATACAGCTAGCTGAACTAGTGGTTGTGTAAATTGGAAGTCTATACAGCATCCAATAGACAAGACAAAATTAGCTACCTATGGAATTTTTTATTTTTTTAATTTAAAAAAGATTAGGGGAAGGAAATTAATGCAACACCAATGACTATTTTAAACTTTGGCTGTCTCTTAAGGTTACACAATCAAACTTTTTTCACTATAAACTAAAACCTTATATATAAGATTTTATAAGTTCAATAACTATATGCATTAATTTGCTCCAAAAAAAAACTATACGCATTAATAATATTTCTTAGTTTTTTTTTATTTTTTATAAAAGTAATAAAACCAATTACTTTTATAAACTTTTCCTTGAAACCCTATTTAAATCAAGATTTTTAGTTTTTTTATAAAACCCTCGACCTAATGTCAAACCGAAGTGGGTCGGGTAGCCCATTTTGTCGGTACATTATGTTAATTGTTTGTGTAAAATTTATTTATATATTACCTTATGTTTTTGCTTCTTAGTTAAGCATTTCTCAAAATACACAATCGCACAATCCATTTAATAAGGACTTACCTCTCTCCCTTAATACACTTTTTGGTTCTTATACTAAATAATGAACATATGTAGAACATCATATAATAATATAATGGCACCACACATCTCTCAAAAAAAATATATAACGGCACCACACATGAGTAGTACAAAGAGAACAATAATTTATACCTGTTTAAGTCTTAATTATTATGTCTCTATTTTTTTTTTTGAGCATATTATATATGTCTCTATTAGTTTACTGTATCCTTTTATTTGCATGGAATAGTAAATGGATAGAGATAATATACATCCACATACCATCAACCTTATTGCAATCACTCGTGAGACATGTAACTTTTTGTTAGGAAGATTGTCTAATCCAAATAAAATTTGAGTGGAAGAGAGCATGAACACTTGGTTTAATTCCATTAATACTTTGACCACCTTATACATTTTAATTTGGCCATAAAGAATTCACGCATCTCATATATAGTAGAAAACATGATGGAGGATCTATGACCATGACCTTAAAGCATTGGAAATTTGAAATCTGTGGATAAACTCAGAAAAGGTTAAACAACATGCCGACCAGACAAGTTTTTTCGAGCAATGACACACATATTAAGACATTTCAGTTCAGATTTAACAAATTAAGACATTTCAACCATATAAAATGTACTACAGTCCAACTCATAATATACATAATACATGTAGACACTTTGATGACCATTGCTTTTCAGCTCAAAGATTTCTGTAAGGTATATGTCATTCATTACCGATTTTGTGAAAGTAATGTTAATTAATCATTGTCAACATTAGTCCAAATTTTCTGCATATGGAATATGGATTAGTAAATTAAAGTTCTAATTAATTAATTAATTAATTCCTTTCTTTTCTTAGTAAAATTAATGTATTAATAATCCTGTGTTAGAGATCCAACGTGATTGTTCTAAATCTTCTTTTAAACGGTCATTTAAAGACTTCTATAAACTTTAATTACTTTTTATGCAGGATTTGTGTCAAAGCTGAACATTGACGTGGATAAGTTTATTTTTAGCATTCTTTTTCAAGTTTCTGTAAAAAAAAAAAAAAAAAAATTCTTTTTCAAGCGAGATTTTGGTTTTATTTTTTTAATATTCATCAATAGATATAGGGTATGATAATATAGGGTATTTTCGGGTGGGGTGTGGGGTTGTATATTAGAGTAAAATTTGCTTTGTATATAATATTGATATAGATTTCTAATCAAACACTTCTTTTTTAATCAAAAAAAAAAAATTAAACACTTCTTTTATTATTTTTTGTTTCTTTTTAACATGTTACACCTACAAATTGTTTCCACCACCGTGAAGAATTGACCAATCTCCATCAAAAAACTATCTGAGACAATATGAATTTTCTCTCTACGCAATTATGTTTTCTCTATATACAATTAAAAGAGTCGGAAATCAAACTTACAACTACTTACTTAAGATGTGCTCGAACCTCTTACTATTCACATCAACCACATATTGGCAAATTGTTTATTGTCATTAATAACAAATACATAAAGTCCAATGGGATGTTAACTAAGTGGTAAAGTGATATTGCAGTTTGTAACAAAAAAAGTGCAATTGTAACATTAAATGATTGAGTTCAATAGCAACACTTTTAATTATGAGCATACTCACATGAAATGAAAAAAAATAGAAGAGAATAAAACTAAATGATATTGTTAAATTATTTTTGTTTTAATTTTTCATTTGATGTGAGTGTGTTCAAATAGTTTACCTTTAGAGGTTGTGAGTATAAAAAATTATTCTGAGTGCAAATGCTTTTGAGGAACGACCGTGAAATGACTATTAGTGTCATTTAATAATTTATTGCTTCCCAGTTTTTTCTTTAAAAAACAATAAAAATACATAAACAATTGAAATAACGTCGGAAAATTGAGGAAAAAAATTGGTCACTAAAAGTTTTTTTTTTGGTACAAGGTAACTAGCTAAAAGATTCTACTAATGACTTTGTTTATTTGCTAAAACATAAGCTTAAGGTGCAAGTCTTGAAACAAATATACGTTTCTTTGTTCGGACCTTCCTTCCCATTTATAATGTGTACAACACAAGAGCACTTGAACAAAAGCAGATATTATAATAACGAAAAAATAAATAAAAAAAGAAGCAGAGATTATAAGATAAGAACACCTACATCTCATCATTTACAAACTCAATTTCGTTTCCCTTATCCCCTCAATTTCTTGAAAGTTAGTTTATTTATGGGATGACGTAATGATTAAGACCAAGTATTTTTGCTTTCTTAAATTTATGAATGACTCAAATAGTTCAATCGTGTATACATACAAACCAATTTGGTTTGCTTGTATAAGTTGTACTGTTCAAATACCATAATATAGGGAGTATATTTTAATGTAAAAAAGTTCCTACATGATAAATCTCTTGCCCAAAAATAAAGTACAACTCACAAATTTCTCCCTCAATGCTCCTTTAGTTGTGAACAATTAAATCATCGTTTGGCAAGAGAAGCACATGTACCAAATTAAAAGCAGCCTTTGGTTGGTAAATTTGGCAAAATAAAACAGCAAGAAGAAGCAGTCTTTGTTGGTGGATAAGGAATTGTTTTTTGTGTACGGTAAAGATCGATTTAGGCTAACTTGTTTATAGATATACTATAAGATAAGATAATTAGGTTTTTATTCCTTCTAGGTTAGTAGCGGTAGTTATTTTGGGACCAATTTTCTATTTGGTTTGTTAAAATCAAGTTTGTTCAGAAACAATGGCCTTAATATTTTGATGATGACGTTTTTGTATGCTTTCCCTCTAATGGATTTTTTTTCATCCATGTACAGTTATTACTCCATCGATAAGACATATCGTTTGACCATTATTGTTAAGAAGACTTTAGATATAAGTAGTTGATCAAGGCAAATTCTTGTAACATTGTTGGGTTATAAAGGGAGCTCGGGGATCAATCACACAAGTGAATTGAAAATCATATCTTAACTCAAAATCTCAAGTCATTAGATATATAAGTCTATTGCTATATGATGTTCAACATCTACTCTTTTTATCTAATGTGAGATTCTTACTCACACTTGATATTAAATGCATCTTAGTCAAGATGACATCATTTACCACTAAAAGAATCACACTTATTAAGAGGCTTCATTAAATATCATTTATTGTATTAGGTTGTTGAAACACTCAAAATTTGTAGGACAAGACAAGTTGTAAAGGTGTACCTTATATTAGGGTTTTGCCTTACAATGAAGAAAATATTATATACGAACTACATACAAAATGTCAAGAATCACATTACGGCAGAGGAAAACTTCAATTGACACCAGTCTCAAACCAACACAAATATCTCCTATTGACCAATCATATTGTCCCAATACTATATACACAAAGGTCCTTTGTTGTCCAACATATTATCCTCCAAAACATCGTAAAGTATTGATGAGGACAATTTGAGTGGTCAACACAAAATAATCATAGTCAATATCATAAACTTTTCGCACGATCAATAAACCTCAACATATATGATTCATGAACACATGGTAAACAAACAAAAAGGATAGATTACAACATAGAAATCATAAGTATTTAGAGAAACACTAGAGAACATTTTTTGGAAAGAAGAAACACTAGAGAACATCAATAGTAACTAAAGATGTTAAAAATATCATTGCCGATAGACACAAATAATGAATACAAAATAAGTTTTGCCATGTTATTAAAAATTATACTATTTTTATGAATACAAATAATGGAACACAGTCTAGAGTAATTCAACTTTTCAAATCATTCTAAATCTCTCCATTTGTATCTATTAGTTGTAAAATAAGATTTTGCTAGTGTTTTTCTTTAATACGTGATTTTGCTCGTGTTTGAACTTTCCAAACTGGATGGGTATGTATCCCTAGATTTGTAATCTTTCAGCATCTCGTTGATTGATGAATAATTTAGCTAGATACAAATCAGAAAAACATTGCATGAATATTCTGATCTCCAATACTTTAGCAGTTTCTCATCATTCAATTGCTAATGTCGGTGACAATTATATAGTACTATTCATTTTCTTAATTAATTATACTCATTCTTTTTCTTTTTCCAATATACGCATTTTGATAATCCAACTATATTGAATACTCAACGTTGCTTTTGTTGGATTCTTTGATATGAAATAAAAAATAACAAGCTACAGTGTGATTCTCAATCAAATGAGAATTGCTAACAAAGTGGCTGTTCTACAACCGTCAAGATATTGTGAAGAATCTAGAATATTATTTAATAAAAAGTATAATCTTTTTAACAAGAAAAATTATAATTAAATTGCTAAATCACTAATCAAAATATAAGCTGATTCATTGTGGTACATATTTTTAATACAATACTAAAGCAATGAATATTTTATAGCTAGAAAGATACTTGTGATTCATTTTTATTGGTAATTAACTACTCTCTTTTCAGATTCATTAAATAAGTGATCTATTTAGTTTATTTTATAGTCAAGATACATTTATTATTCAATGAACCTAAAAGAAAATATTGTTCTCTTATATTTAGAAGTGGAGGGAGTGATAGTGACCTTGCTCAAATTCCGAAAGTAAGGAGGAATGAAATTTTAGTAGAGATCCTATAAGTCAGAAATGGTGCTTTTGTTGAAAAGATGCATTTTACGTGGATAAGTGAATGTTTACCACAAACAGAAGGACCTATGAATCATAAAATAAAATACCTCAAATTTTTGTATATTATGGAAAGCATCTCCAAGTCAAAAAGTTTTAGTTCCAGCAGAGCTACATAGCCTTTTAGTTTTAAGTTTTAATTGTACAATTGTGTTGGTCCAAATGGAATTAAACTCTAGTTCTTTAAATATGATCTAGAATTTGAATCTTGTGAATAAAACATATGTGATTGGGCCACATATGGCAAATCAATATTTAAGTGCAAATTAGTCATTAATAAAATCAATGAATAATATGAGTAATTTACAAGTATAATAATATGATTAAGAAAACATTTTAGAAAGAAAAAAGAGAATGTAATATGGAATCTCTCATGATTAAGGTGGACTAAAATTTAATCTTACCTTAAATTTTGAGATCATGCAATCAATGACTTGCAACAAAGGCTCTAATATTTAACAAATAAATTTTAAGGATTTCTCTTTGCTTTTGTATGAAGAAAGTGGCTAAAGCCTAAAGGGTATTCAGGTCAAAAGGATAATTGGAAGTTGACGTGGGTTGGAAAGAGACAACCTAGTTCAAAAGAATACAATTATGTGTATATAAATATAAGAAAACCAAACCAATTGAAAAAAAAAAGAACCAAACACAAATCCTCTTATTTCATTTACCTCTCTGCCTCCAAAAATATTAATTCAAACAAGAAAAGAAAGGAATTCTACTCCTTACAACAATACCTCTTTTTCTATATATTCCCTTCCATTTTGGTATCCTAGAATCTTTTCTCTTCCTTCCTCACAATGACAATATTCATCTCAACAATGTTTATTTTTCTAGCATTTTCTCTCCATGCAGGTATTCTGTTTTGTCCTGTTTTTATTTTTGTTTTTATTTTTTCCTTAAATTTTTAACTCTAAGAATTATAGCTTGTACAATATTTAGTACTAATTCATTGATTAATGTGAAATTATAGATATTGGATACTGTTTTGGGATCAACTATGGTCAAGTTGCTAATAATTTGCCACAACCTGAAAAAGTTCTTGTACTATTAAGCACTCTCAACCTCACAAAAACAAGAATCTATGACACAAATCCTCAAATTCTTAGTACATTTTCAAAATCAAACATTGAAGTAATTGTGACGGTTGAAAATGAAATACTAAACCAATTAGATGATCCACAACAAGCACTTCAATGGGTGAATAGCCGCATCATACCGTATCTACCTAGCACAAAAATCACCGGAATTCAAGTAGGTAACGAAGTTTTCACCGACGATGATACAACTCTTCTTCAACATCTTGTTCCGGCTGTGATTAATATCTACAATGCCTTAGCTCGATTAGGCTACGCAAACATTTGGGTTTCAACGCCGAGTTCTTTAGCAGTGTTGGAAACTTCGTACCCTCCTTCAGCCGGTAGTTTCAAAGGCGAAATCTCTAGCATGATGTACCAATTTTTGAACTTCTTGCAAACAACAAAAGCGCCTTTTTGGATCAATGCTTACCCTTACTTTGCATATAAAGATGATCCAGATTCAATTCCTTTGGATTATGTTTTATTTAATCCTAATCAAGGAATGGTTGATCCTACCACAAATCTACATTATGATAACATGCTTTATGCTATGGCTGATGCGGTATCATTTTCCATTGCTAAAATGGGATTCAAAGGGATTGAAGTTAGGGTATCCGAGACGGGTTGGCCTTCTAGAGGCGACCCGAATGAGGTTGGTGCTTCTCCACAAAATGCTGCAACTTATAATAGGAATTTGTTGAAGAGACAAATGGCAAATCAAGGGACACCTTTGAATCCTAGAATGAGGTTGGAAGTTTACTTGTTTGCATTGTTTAATGAAGATTTGAAACCTGGACCAACCTCAGAACGAAATTATGGTATTTTTAGACCTGATGAATCTATGACTTATAATGTGGGGATTTCTACTCTTACAACTACTTCTCCATCATCGTCGTCGTCACCATCTGCTTCCGGTTCATTTTCTATTGCCTCCTCTGCCACTAAGATTAAGGTAAATGCATCACTACTGCAGACAACGTATTTTACGACAAGCTTTTAAAAAAAAACATATTTCACGACAAGATTTTTGAATGACAATTTTGAATTTATGTGTCATGTATGTTTGTGGTACTATATGAACGTTTATGAAGATTTTGATAAAATATTTGTAATTTTTAAACATTGTGTAAGAAGAGTTATGAACTAAAGGTTATAAAAGTTTTGATTTATTTCAATCATGAATCATAAAGTTTAATATGTTATTAACTAATATTGTCCACTATAAATAGTTGGTTAAATATTACATTCATCGCCATGTTATGTAAGGAAACATGCATGCATGTACACAGTTTTTTCTAATCCGTATATGTACAACCTGTTTAAAGTATAAGATCCATAAATCATAATGGTCCCGACCCATTTATAATTAACTAATCATACTCCTTAATTATAAAAAAAATAAAATAAAATACATCTTATTGAAATATGGTGATGTATATATAATATGTTAGTTAATTATTATAAATTTTTTAAGAGACAGATGTTACTAAATATTGACCAATTGAAATCTAATTATATTCTATGATCTTTTTTATTCTTTCTTTATATTAATTAATTCAATTTTATGTGAAACAGGTAGCACCAAAGGGATACCAAAACTTGGTGTATTGGATGTTTGTATATGTGTTGGTTTCAATCCTTTATGTGTGAAGACCTTCCTTTATTGTGGGATTCATGTCTATACATTAAGTACATAATGGAATTTTACTTCTTTCAAAGTGGCCAAAAAAGACACCTAGTTGAAACAAAGGCATTTTCAGAATCTCAAAAATGAACATTATTTAAAGGTACCCTATTTTGCAGAAAATAGGACCAACACACTTTCCAAAAACTTGGGCAACAAAATCAGCAGTATGGCACACAGAGAAAGGAATTAAATGGGAAGAATGGAAGATTACCCAATCTCTTCATCAAGTGGCACTTACCCTATCTTTATGTCACATTCTAACTATTAGCATGTGGTGGTGACACAAAACTGAACTTATTTAGGTAGATAGGGGACAAAAGCCATCTCATTCTTTCAATGCAAGATGTTGCAAGAGCATAAACTTTAGTTTTATTTTATTTAATTATTATCAATTGCCAATTATATAGTTGTATATTGTTAATTATGTGAATTTAATTTCACTTTTGTTTTTATCTTGCATCCGACATGACTATGTTTCTTAAAAAGTTGTTAAGGTTTGAAACTTTGACCTCATTTTAAAAATTTATTGGTTGTCTCTTAACTTATAAATCGCGCTAACTACCTGGGATCTTTAAAATAACAAATGAAATGGTCACAAATGTTAAAATTGAATGGTAGATATGTTTCCAATTTTTACTTTTGATGCTTTTAGACAAAGTTTGACGTAAGGAAAGGCAAAAATTTCCTAATTTTTAATCTCATTGATGTAAAGAAGAAAAAGGAGTTACTACTTGAGGACCAGCCTGATCTGCCATGTGCATCATAAAGTATTGAGATTAGTCATCTCTGTGGATTTGCCTTACAATATACATCACCTTATTGTATGTTAAGGAACTCTCTCCATTTCTTGAAGGTGGAATCCACGACTGTTACTATAATAATATATCCAAGATTAAGTTTTAGGGTAGATTTTTTTAAAAACTCACTTTTTAAAGCTCTAATAATATGGCACAAGATTAATCTATTTCTCTCTTTTGTCCACTTTTTAAAATCTTTGACACCTCTAATAATTTTTCATTTTGCATCTTATTTCTCTTGTTGGAGAACTTGATAAAGAGAAAAATTTCTTAGAATTCATATTGATTGATAAAAAATGGTAAGTAAGGACATTGAATGTATATAAAAACTAGTAGAAAATCAATAAACTAACAACCAAATCAACATAGTAACTACCTATCTATTAACAAACTCTAACTAACTACTAAAAAAAAAATAGTAACTTATTCACTAATCAATCAATATTTCATAAAATAAACAAAGTCTGATCAATAATTATTTGAATCAGAATTGAACTTATATTACTCGAACATTCAACTTTAGTTGAAACCCATCGACTATTTGCATAAAACCACTTAATTTTAGGAAATGAAGTAATTACAATATAACTTTAATACATATATAGGCTTTGTTTGGTTCTAAGGATATAATTGATTCTGATAGAATTGATTTTGAGAGAATTGATTTATGTTTGGATACAATAACGTAGAATTGATTAAACGGAATGAATGTTGTTTGGATAGTTTTGATCAAAATTGCTTTTGAATGTATAATTACTAAAATGAACATAGCTAAATAAAAATAAATGGACATAGTTGAATGTATGTGCAGATCAATACTAAAAGTAGATATATTATTTAATGTAAATAAATAATTTTTTCTATATATTAATTTAAAAAATAATAAATACGATCATTAAACCAAACTTTTTTGACAAAATATTTGTTCTAAAGTTAAATAATAATAGAGATTTTTTTAAAGAAAATAATAATAGAGATGGTTGGCAAAAATTATAAAATGTAGCGTAAATGAAAAAAATACAGCAAATCTGAACGGAAAAACCGTAAAGAAAAATCCAAAACTTGGTAACTCATGTTCATAAATATTTTATGGGGCTAATTTGGTTCGTAAATTTTTTTGATTAAATTTGATTTCTCAAATTAAATATAAACAGGAAAAAAGAGAATTGATAAAGGACAATAAAGGAAAATAATTTGTTGTAATAATCAAAATATAAAATTTAATGGAGAATTGATTCTTGCTAACTCAAAAGCTAGGAATTGTAGCTTCATCTAGAATTGCTTTTGAAAGATAGAAGCAATTCTGAAAAGCTAAACCAAACATAATTGAAAACTCAATTTTCATTTTTGAGGTATTGTAGAAGTGTTTCTTGCTCTAAAGAAGTCAAACCAATCATAACCTAATTTCTATTCTCACGAGAACAATGGAGCAGTCCAACTTTATTATTCCCTTTGCTAAATAACCAATAATTAGCATAAGGTCATTTTCATCCCCTTTCCAAAGTTTCCTTTATCATCAATGGATTAATTATTTAAATTTTTTCTTAGCTTTGGTTAATCTTGTATTTCCCTTCTGTACTAAAGAGGGGACAAGCAAACCTCAGCCATATCAAAAAGTGATGTTGATTGGTCTAGTTCTTTGACATCAGCTAACGTGGTGCACATGAACCCCTCAAATTCTAAAGCCAACCTTCAAAAATAATAATTTCTTATTTTCTTTAGGTACATAAAAATAAAAATTCTAAGAGAATTTTCAAACAAATCCCACCAGGAATATTTGTGTTAAAGCTGTTGATTTGAAACTAGTTCCCGCAGACAAGTGATTTGGCACTATTTTGTCATTTAGTGATTTGATTAAAGGATAATACGACGTATCTTAACTAAGGGTCCCATGTCATATAACCTCAGCATGTGATGTTGCTAATCTATGATAGACCTTTAAAAAAGAAATGCAATCCTTGTATTTTTAATGTTATGCCTTTTCATAGTTTAGTCTTTTCTTATTGAAATTAGATTCTCAGTGATCGTCTAATAGTCAGTCATATCAGTAACCACTCGATTAAGATTAAGGTGTTTAAATGATACACACGGAAGCAAAGTTTAACAAATGATAAACCTAAAATGATAAATAGACAAGTTGAGAGTGACAAACATGTTAAAAGAGTTTTCAGAATCCACCAGAAAATTGATAAAAGTTAATTGTATTGAATAAAAACTTGTCTCTTAAGCTACAATTGTTAATTTAAATAAGACGGAAATAACAAAACTCTAATGACCTGAAAATTCAAACAAAAAAATAAAACAAACAAATAATAAAATTGGGCTGAAATAATAAAATTTGGTTTTAAGCCTTCTGATGAATTCGGATGGCTTAAAATGCCTCTATACGTCATGGCAAAATCAACAAGTTCTACTCCTGGGCCAATTCCCTTTCCGAAAAAGTATAATTTAAGTCAATCGAATACCAAATATTAAATCTACACTATTTTCATTGAGCTCTTTACGCACCACTTTGTCTTCAATACGCGCCGTTAGCCTTCCTGCATCACAAGATTTCAACACAAAGTTCAATTTAAAAAAAGTTAAAACAACATATTGAAATTCATACTGTTCGATTTTGTTAGAATGACCAATGTATTGCTCACTACGTGTGATCAGGAGATTGCGATAACACACAAACCAAATCTCATTTTTCTGATTGGCTAAGCTCCTAAGCCTTCGAATCATTGCTCAATTATACTGAACAGTGTGACAGGTTATTTTGTCTATTTTGTATGTTCAAGATATGTTTTCTATTATTTGTCATTGTTGAGCTGTTGAATACATAGCACTAGATTAATCTGTAACACTGTAGAATAGAATTTTAACATGACCCTGCTCAATGTTTAGGGAGCAATGGTAGTGAATTTTGTCACAATCATTTAGAAACTTGAATTGTTTAGTAGCTTTCAAAACTTCGATTGAAAAGATATTGATGCTGTGGAAACCTACCGGTCCTCTTCCTTATCGAAAATGTGCAAACATGTTTTTAGCATCTCATATATACCTTCACTGTTGTTTTCACTTTTGACCAATATTAATTTGAATATTTCTACCGACAGATGTTGAAGTCACATGACATGAGCATGAAAACACTAGTTCTTGAGTTTAATTAGTGACACTAAATCAAAACAAAAATCTCATGTATAGAGTATATATGAGTCATTAGTTTTATATGGAGTCTCACTCATTTTTATAAAATATACATTGAAAGGGTTGAGTCATGGGTTGAATGAGTCTCATGAAGCTGTGAACAGTGAACACCCCTTAGATATTAATGGTGGATGACTTGATCATAGACCATGATACCATATTATATTTTTATACTGAGTCTAACCCTTTTTATAAAATTGACTTTTAAGGTGAGAAATACCACTCTTTATAAACTCATTTCAAACTCTATCTTTACTCGAGTATTTTTTTCATATACTGTTAAGTTTTTCATTGGTTCCATAACAACTTTGAATGTTTTACGTGCTCCATGTTTATAATTACATCTATCAAATGGACCAATTTCGTCTGGCGTGTTTTTACTCGACGGACTTGGTTACAAAAATGGATGAGACTGGACCGATGACATGTTGTCACATGTTTTTCTATCGGTTATTTTGATGTTTTAGTCAGTTTTTAGTGTCCTTAGACAACCTAAAGTGAAGAAAGCATGAATTTTACTTGGCAAAGTAGTTAACAACACCGTGTCACGATTTTGGCATCGTGACACAATTTTTGATTAGGATTTGAGATTTGCTACTGCCAGAAAATCGTGACACGATTTGGATGAGTGCCAAAATGAAAATTTGAAATAATGAAGGCATTTTGTCACGATTTTTATCAACATGACACGATTTGAGGTGCCCAGAACCTTGCCTTTAAAAGCTTAACTTGTATTATGAGAGAGGGTTATGAATTTTGGAGATTTGAAGCATGAATTAGAGAGCAGAAGACCGAAGAGGTGGCTTCCCACCAAACCATAGTCAGTTCTATGTATGTTAGTATGCTTCATTTGAATTTGATATTTGTAATTCCTATCATGTATGAGTAGCTAAATTTCTAGAGACTAGGTCTGGAGATGAATCCGATATAAATTAGTTTGAATTTTGTAGGATGTGAAACTCTATTTTATTTGAATGTCAATTTAGTTTTATTCAAATTAACCTAACTGACTCATTTCATTTGTTTATCTTTTGTATGAGACAAAATTGAACCAAGAGAAAATTGCAAAGGATCAAATTGAATATCCAATCTATTATTTTTTCAAAATCACATAAAGATGTTGGCAATGGCTCGAACCAGAGCGCAATGGGGCAACAGGACCCAACCCAACCCAATTTTTATTTGGATTGAGCAGAAAAGATACATGCACTATTAAGCAAATTTACCTTTGTTAGGAACATCGAACAGATTTACTACTGATCCTTTAGCAATTGCTACTTGCTAGTCCCGATTAGAACACTCAGGTGAATTGTCAGTTTATGAATCTAATTTGTGTTGCAGAGGTCCAGAGAGGGGGGACTGCAGGAAATCCAATTTCCCTATTTAGGTACATGTCCTTAGGGTAACTAACTAGGATGAATCCATTGTTCATGATTTGAGAGATTGTACGATCATTGTTAATGTCTAACTAATCTATTAGGCAATTTTTGTCCTCTTAGTTTCTTTCAAACAAACCTCGTTGGCTGGCTCCTTTTTGAATTTATCATCTGGCCTAAACAAACCTGGTTTCTCCTATTTGTCATGAATGCACAAACATCACACACAAATCTTTCTTTTTTGAATTACGTATAAACATTTCAACATAAGCTACACTATATTCAATTTAGCCACGTTCACATTCAAGATGTTTCTACAACAATATCATGTCACCGTTGCTACTCTAAATGCATGATTGTAAATTCCAGTGAATCTAGTGAATTGCATGATTGTAAATTAAATAGGGACATTTTTCAACATACGTTTATTGTTTTAATCTGAATGTGTGAGGCGTGTTCATTCTCGTTTTTGAATGTATCAAAATTTCAAATAAATCTTCAGTGGTTTTTTTCTCTCGTAATTTTATATATTAAAGAGTAAATTATACTCCCCTCCACTCAAAGATGCTTGAATTACACACCCCTCCCCTCTTATGTTAAAATATACATTTTCCTCCCTTGAAAAGAAAAATTTATACTCCCCTCCCCTAAAAGATACTTGAATTACAACCTCCTCCCTTAATAATTAAATATGCACTACACTTTAATTTGTTTTAATTTAAATAAATATGTTTATGATATATATTAATTTTGAACCACCATTTAACAAAAATAAATTCATTTCTTTATAATTTAAATGTCAATGATAATTAAATTTAAATATTTTGCTATTAATTATATATTTTAGAGTATAAAATTAACTTTTAAATAACCATACTTTGTTGTCTTTAGTAATTTTTCACATATTTTAATTTAATTTTGGATTGTTTTGTATTTTATATTAGGGTTTAAAACTATATGTTAATGGAATTGTCAATAAAAAATAGCAAAAAAAAAATATGTATTCAAATTTTGATTATATTAAAATAGACCTGTAATGCTTTTTTTCCAAAGTATGTTAGATTATTATATTTTTTTCTAGATTATTATAAATAAATAAAAATTGAGGGATTAAAGTGTAGATTTTAACTTAAGAGGGGAGGGGAATATAATTCAAGCTTCTCTTAGGGGAGGAGAGTGAAATATTTTTTAATATATTTTGAATAAGAGGGTAGGAGAGTGTGTATTTTAACATAAGAGACGAAGAGAGTGTATTCAAGCATCTTTAAGGGGAGGGGAATGTAATTTACTCTATATTAAATTGACAAATTAAAAACACATTTGAAGAATAAAGTAACTATAAAAAGACATATATTCATGTTTACAATTTTGATATATTTAAAAACTATAATGACAACGCATCACACGTTCAGAGATCGAAATAACAAATCATCTATTTTTATTTTAAGGATTAGGAAAACCAATATAGAAACATTGTCCTCAGAATTGTTGAAAAGTGAAGTATATAACCTTTTGAAAGTAAACAAATTTGTCGTTTTCAATGAAAATTTTCCATTTTTAACTTTTTTAACTAGTATCCCAGAGGCACTAGTTAGAATGACCCTTTATTTGATTACATTTTTAAGAGGTTACTAGAGAACTCAGAAAAATCTTCATCCAAGAGTATCATAATTAGATGTTAAGAAATCTCTTTCGGCTTAACCAGATGTCTTGAGTTCGAATCCAAGGAATGTAACGTTGTTAAATTTCTTGAGAGTGAACTTTGTAGCACATTTCAGTTCTACCTGACTCAAGATAGTCTTTGTATTTGCGTGAAGAAAATACCTAATACACATAGAAAAATACAAATAGAATCTTCAATTCATGTGGAGGGAAGTTATGAAGGATGACTAAATTTGTACTTTTCAAGCCAATCTGCACAACGGTTTCTCTCGCGCCAAATATGGTTAAATTTGACATGCTAATCCTTTTTCACCAATTCACAAATTCTTCAAGTCAAAGTTGACAAAGCGTCATCTTCCATCAACTCACGAGTAATCACGTTAATTAAGGCTTTATAGTCTCTCTCCACCACAAGATTTGTGACTCTATCGTCACAAGTTATCTCAAATTCATACCACATAGTCCACAATCCACATCTCAACTGAATGGTCACACATTGACCAATTTTTTAAGTATTTATTCTAACAAATTATAAGTCAATTGACAAAAATAACAAAATTGTGACTATTATGATTTTGTTTAAGCGTGGAAAAACATAAGTTCCCGCATTGCTTACTACTACACCATTTAATTTAATTAGTGATTGTGGTAATGTTTATGTTTCTTTTTTTCAAAATTTTAGAGAAGTTTTGTTAGGGAATAGGGATAAACAAGTAGGATACTTTGGTTAGGGAAGAACTTTTCATAGCTTGTTAAGATTTAAGAGTCTTCTCTTTATTTTGCTGATTTGATTACGAATGAAATGTTCATTTAAAAAAAAAAAAAAAAACACTTCATAAACTTCCAACTATAATTCCTCTACAAGAAAAAAACTTCTACTATAATTAATTGTTTGTAAAAAATTATACTATAATTAATCAGAATCAATATTCTTTTTGATCATCCCTAACTCGAATTATGGCTAATACAAACGCATTTCACAAACTAACACTTGCATTAAAATCATGCAAAACCATCACCGAAATTCATCAATTTCATTGCTACATGATCAAAACCTCACTCACCAACGTTCCTTTCACTCTAAGCAAGCTTCTCGCTGCTTCAATTTTTGACATGAATTACGCTTCCACCATTTTCACTTCCATTCAAAACCCTAATCTTTTCATGTTCAATACAATGCTTAGAGGCTATTCCGTTAGTGATTCTTCAAATAAAGCTTTACCCATTTTTAATCAGCTTAGGAATAGTGGAAATGGGCTTGACCCGTTTTCGTTTATCTCGGTGATGAAAGCTTGTGGAAGAAGTTTTGAGGTTGGGTTTGGTAGAGGGGTTCATGGGATTGTTGTGAAGTCTGGGAATAGGTTTTTTGTTGATTTGAATAATACAATTTTGCAATTTTATTGTGTTTGTGGAAGAATTGACGATGCACGTAAGGTGTTTGATGAATGTCCTGAGAGAAATGATTTAGTTTCTTGGAATATTTTGATGGGTGGGTGTGTTCATGTTTCAGATTATAGTTTGGTTTTTGAGTTGTTTTTGAACATGTGTTGTAGTGGGATTAAAGCTAGTGTTGCTACTATGTTGAGTCTTTTGTCTGCAGCTGGTGATATTGGGAACGTTGTTTTGGCGAAGTCTCTGCATGGTTACTGTATTAAAGTTGGATTTTGTTGTAATTTAAATGTTGTTACTGCATTGATTGATATGTATGCGAAAACGGGTTGTATCTATTTGGCACAAGAAGTTTTTGATGGTGTTGTTGAAAAGGATGTTGTGTTATGGAATTGTTTAATAAAAAATTATGCAAGGAGTTGCCTGGTTGAAGAAGCAGTGGCATTACTACAGAGAATGAGACAGGAAGGAGTGAAACCTAACTGTTCTACTTTGGTCGGGCTGCTTTCGGTGTACTCTGCATCCGGATCTATGCAAGGAATTCGATACATTACTACTTTGATTAAAGAGGAGAAACTGGAACTGGACGTGGTTCTTGGAACGGCTCTTGTTGATGTGTATGCTAAATGCGGCTTTCTAGATGAGGCTATGGAGATATTTGAGAGGATGGAAAATAAAGATGTGAAATCTTGGACAGCCGTGATTTCAGGTCATGGAATTCATGGGGAGGCAATTAATGCCATAAATCTATTCAATAGGATGGAGATTGAAGGGTTTAGACCAAATGAAGTCACCTTTTTGGCAATTCTAACTGCTTGTAGTCATGGAGGTCTTGTTACTGAGGGGGTTGAATTTTTTAAGCGCATGGTTCAGGAACACGGCTTTTCACCATGGATTGAGCATTATGGATGTCTTATTGATCTCTTGGGTCGAGCTGGAATGCTACATGAAGCATTTGAGCTAATCAAGAGCTTGCCAGTTAAAGGCGATGCTACTTCATGGCGCACACTGCTCTCTGCTTGCCGAGTCCATGGAGATGTTAAATTGGGGGAGTGTGTGAAAGATGTGCTAAGCAACTTTTATACACCGCATCCTACGGATTCCCTCCTCATTTCTGGCACTTATGCAGTTGCTGGAAGAATCTCAGATCTTACAAGGATGCAAGAAACGAAGCAAACAAATGTTACTTTAGACAATTATAGGGTGCCGGAAACAGAGGGAGAAAGCATGGTAAAGGAGGCTGGATTCAGCAGAGTTGAAATTGATTACTAGGGATGAGAACACTAAAGGTTCATGAAGAAGTGTTGTCTCTGTTGCTCAAAGTGGCGAACTCTGCTGTGATCCAAAATCCCATATGAAATGTCTGAACATAGACAGTCTTCCCTGGTGACATGTAGGAAGAAAACTTGGCACGTGCAATTTTGGTGTTTATTGCTCAAATTGGTTTCATCTTTGCTTATGTGGAATGGTTTGTGCCTTCCCAGTTTTGATTAAACTAATATACCGCGGTGCAACAATGCTAATCGAAGCTTTCAATGAAACCTAGTAAGGGTAAAATTGAGCCATCAAAACTAAAGCAAGCAGAGGCTGTTGCCGCTGGTGAAAGGAGATATTCCTTCCTATACTATTTACAGGGTGGAGCTCTAGCTAGTTTGAACTGAGATTGTATCCTCAGTTCAGCCAGGGAAGTTCATTGTTTTCAAGGAAATCAATGATGCTGAGGAAAGAAATATTGCCTTTATTAGTCTGAGAGGCTTGATTTTTTTTTTTATCAATCAAGTCTTGGTATATCTTCGATTTTGATGATTTATAACTCTTTATTAACTGAAATTTATAATTTTTTCTGATGTAGTTATGTTATTTTCAGAAGTTCATTGTTTAAAGAACGAATCAAAAGATACACGTCCTCATATTATGTTGATCAACAAATATTTTATTTCAATGTCACTTGTTAGTTGTTTCTACCTTCCTTTTTCCAACACTGTTTCATGTTCTTCTGTTCTGTACATATATAGTTTAGGCACACTGAACTTTCAGTTGAGTTAAGATTAATGCTTAAAGTTAGTCAACATAAATTTCAGATGAGTTGATAAACTTGATGCTTTTTGTTTGAGACTTTTGGGGACATTACTTTAGAGATTATCATGAGAAGACACATATGATATATTGAGTTTTAAAGTGTTACAATCAAGATGCACACTATGTAAATTGTGGAGATTGCATCAATATATGTATATTCCGCATAGTAAATTAGTCAGCTAGTTGGTTGGGGGCTGAGATAATTAGAGAAATAAAGTATGTTACCCATAAATACGAGGAGGAGTTGAGAGGATTGATATCTTAGGGTAGGGAGTTTAGAGACTTTTATCTGCATTGTTGTTTTACATTAAGCGGGCTTTCTCTATTCTTTCTAGTAATAAGATAAACTTGAAGCTTCTATAACTTTTATTTTATAATAACTCAAATGAAGGTTTTTTTCATTCATATGTATTCTTCTTTCTGTTTGTTTCCTTGTTTGTAGAATCTTTGAAGGCCTTAGATTTGAATTATCAATTTGACTGCAATTTCACCCCCAAAAAAATAATTATTCCAAAATACTTCCGTTTCCTATAGAAGGTAAAGGAAGAGGATGCTTTGATGTTCCAGTGCAGTCGTAATGGGCATGGAACAAGGCCGAAGCCCCTCTTCAGCACAGTTGTAGACAATCTTACAGCTGATAAGACTTTTTAGAAGCTTACATTTTGAGCTAGCTCTTGGCAATGAGTAAGAAATATTGCCTTTGTTAGTCTGAGTGGCCTGAGTTTTTTATTTGGCAATAAAGTCTTAGTATATCTTTGATCTTGATAATTTATACTTCTTTACTAGCTGAAATATGTAATTTTCGCTGTTGTGGTTCTGTTATTTTCAGAACCTCATTGTTTAAAGTATGAATCAGAAGTAATACACATCCCCCTATTCTGTTGCTCCACAAATATTTTATTTGAATGTCACTTGTTTCTACCTTCCTTTTTCCAAAAATATTTCTGGTTCTTGTGTTCTATACACACATACATACTTTAGGCACGCTGAACTTTCAATTGAGTTAAGATTAATGCTTAATTTTAGTCAACTTAAATTTCAGATGAGTTGGCTGATCACAGGTAGTATACCAGTAATTACTAAATATAGTTGATAAACTTGCTGCTTATTGTTTTAGACTTTTAGGAGCATTACTTTAGAGATTACCATGAGAAGGCACATAGATTGAGTTTTAAAGTGCTACACTCAAGGTGCACACTGTGCTAATTGTAGAGATTGCATCGAAATATGTTGTATATCCTATCCTGTAAAGTTAATTTGTTAGCTAGTTAGTAGGGGGTTGAAATAATCAGAAATAAAGCCTGTTACCTATAAATAAGAGGTAGAGCTGAGAGGGTTTAGCGAGTGATTATTGAAGTTCTGCATTAAGGGGAATTTTCTCTAAGATAACACGTTCCTATCAATATTTTTGTTTGTTGAAGATATGACACTTAGTTGGGATGGACTAATCTTTTATAACTTTTATCTTATAATAACTCGAATGAAGGTTCTTTTCATTCATATGTATTCTTCTTCTTGCTGTTTGTTTCCTTGTTGGTAGAATCTCTTGAGGTCTTATATTTTAATTATCAATTTGACTGCATTTTCTCCCCCAAGACAAAATATTTATTCAAAACTATTTTCATTGCATGTAAAAGAAAAAGGAGGAGGAGGAAGTTTTATATTCTAGAGCTGTTGCCAATACTCAGACATAATATATGCTGGCCTAATGAGGAAGATCATATCACCCCGGGCCAGGTATGGCTAAGTGTAAGTTTGACTTCAATTCAAGGGCACTCATAATGGACATGGAACAAGGCCTAAGCCCCTCTTCAGCATAGGTATAGATAGATAATCTTACACATGTAAGACTTCTCAGCAGCTTGCTTGTTTTCTTTGAGCTTGTTTTTGGCAATGAGCAAGATGGTATGTTTGAGAAAGAGCTTGCTTCAAGGTTTTCATGCCTTTCTATTTTAAACACACAAAATTGGCTCCTCTTATATGACTTATTTAATATATATTTTTTTGGAATATTGATGTAATATTAGAGTTTAATGGATATGCATCGACAATGTAAAATGTCATACTTTTGTCAATACACACACAAACGGTATGTTATTTACTATCAAATGTTGCTTTCACATTTAATTAATTAAATTTAAAATCTATTTGATTTTGTCTAAATAATGCGACAAATGTTATGCACAACTTTGAAGGCAAAATTCATTCTTCGATCAGGATTCTGGGCTCTAAGAGCACAAAGGAGCTTCTTTTTCCACCCTCCAAAGTCACTTTGAAAATATTTTTCTGCAAAAATACACAATTTTCATACCAACACATAAAATGGCCCCCTCTTATATGACTTGTTTACTTTTATTTATTTATTTTTAGAATATCGATATAATGTTAGAATTTAATGGATATGAATTGCCAATGTAAAAATGTCATCCTTTTGTCAATACACAATTACACACACAATCGGGATGTTATTTACCATCAAATGTTGCTTTCACATTTAAGGAATTAAAATCAATTTGATATTGCCCCGATAATGTGACAAATGTTTTGCACAACTTTGAAGGAAAAATTCATTCTTAGGTCATGATTTTGGGTTCTCAGAGGTGGCACCAAACACAATAGAGCTTTTTTCTCACACTCCAAAGTCACTTGTGAAGTATTTTTCTGGACAAAAAAAAAACACATTTTTTTTTTTAATTCAAATCTCTATCTCTTTATCAAGGGTTAAGATTGGATTGAACTCTGATGTGATACTTCATCCGATCTCAAATATAAATAAAAGTTCGTTTTGTAGATTCATTCAATAACTAACGTATTTGGTATATATTACAAATCAAATAAGTTAGTTATCGAATGAATTTAAAACATAAATTATTGTTTATAATTAAGATTGGATGAATTGAGATAAAACAAAAGAACAGTAATTTTTCCATCATGTGGTATACTTCCTAACACATGGGAGGTATTTTTAAAACCTGTGGTAGGAAAAGAATCTCTCAAAACACAGAAAAAACTTTTGTATTATGAAGTTATACCAATGTACAAACCAGCCTACCACTCTACTACTCTAGAGTGATGGATCCAAAGAGCATAGACATATTGGCAGCATCTTATGCAGCATATGTACCTTCATTCATACCCAGTAAAAAAAGCCTTTGACTGTTCATTTAGTACCTGGTAACTTATCCATAGAAATAGCCACATCACATCTAATCTCATAATTTACAACCTTTAAAGATAAGGAATAACTGGACGTGTTACTATTTACTCTTACAATGGAACTTAATTATAGTCCAAGGCATGTGAACACATGAAGCTGTCCGTGATACATTTGATTTTCAGAGTCTCTTTACACTGCAACCGGATATTTGACCCTAAAGTCGAATATCCTAACTATCTGTGGTTCTGGAAGCTATCAAAGCATCTTTAATTAAACTATGTAGTCCAAGGACAAGCATTAGGTTAATGGGTAGCACATCGGTGACTTTGGCTTTGGTGCCTTTGGGTGCCTTTGTCTCTATCTCTCTTAACCAATAATTCTCTTTCATTAAAATATATTATTTTAATCATTTAATCATCACTCTCTTTCATCTAAATTACACTAAAGTCACCAAAATCATCCTACACAAAGTGACTCAAGTCTCTTCCTTAGGTTAACCACCATTGCTTTCAATTACAAGGTCAGATTCCTTATTAGGTAATTTGCAAGTATTCATTTAAGTATGAATGATTATACTTAAAAGATGATAAACATTAATTGGATGATAAAAAAGTACAATAGAAAGGTCATAAGAAAAGCACTCCACTAGAAGTTCTTCAAATAATCACTTTACTTTAGTATGAATTTGTCCACTACTTATTTTTCTTCCAAAAGAATCTTTATGCATTTCAACACTTATGTTTCGAAAGTGGGAATGCATAAACGATGTGCAAAATTTCTTCAAACACAAATTTAACACTCCCTTTCCGATTAGTCCATAGTAATAGTAAGAGTGAGAATATGTTAGGTTGAACTATACTTTATAGTACTCAAAGGTAACCTAAAAAAATTTCAAGACGTAGGTCTGATTTATAACTTGTTTATAGTCTTATTTTTAAGCCTTGACTTTTTTGAGTTATGGCTTTCATATATATATATATATATATATATATATATATATATATATATATATATACACACAAATAAGTGATTTGATATATGTATTTAGATAGAATAACGAGCTAATAGTGATTTAATATTTAACACGACATTTTAAATAATATGATTATATATGACATTGTATTATAATGACAATTTATAATAATATATTTAAAGTACAAAATCTGATATAATAATAAGAGTGATAAAAAAATTATTCGAAGTACTCAAGTCGACAGACCTGTAGGTCTAAAATAAATTTTTCATGTCCGGTAATAACAATGTTTTTAGCTAAATCAACTTCTAAAAAATGTTAATCTATTTCATTTTAAAAGAAATTTGGCATGAATTAGATGTGACACTTACTAGGTTGTAGTATATTAACTGATCCGACAATTTTTTTTATTTTTTTTTGGTACAAACTGATCCGACAAATTTCTAGCCCTAGTCAAGTGAGAAGAGCTAGTCTTACATAGACACAATCACAAATTAAATTATTTGGACGCACACACTGCAATGAAAGAAACTAAAACAAAACATATCTAAATTAATCATATCATTCAACATCATCAAAGTGAGACCATGATATAACTAGACACATATGCCTTTAAGTTGTCAATAAATTAATAGCAGCCTATTTTGATTGAATGATTATAATCTCAACCTAGGTAAATCAAATTTAAAAATATTTAACACACTTGAAATTTGAACTGCTCCGCCGATTTATATATTGACTATGTGAATGTAAACAATATCTAACTGCACAAAACTGTTTCTCATCAGAGTTCAATGAACTTGGCTAACTAATGATAAAAAAGTTATACATATTTTCAAACCCCCGTGCACAGCTTTCACTCATTTTGTTCTTGGATCATGTATAGCTATAAAATTGCAGACAAAGAAATCAACTTCTTACCTTTACTGTACTTTGTGGTGGAATCATTTGGTCGGACATAATTGGAAAGCAAATAGTGCCTAACCTTATTGTGTGATCAGGAAACAATCCGCATGATATGATACATTTATCTTTGAATATAATTACCTACCATTTGTTTTGTTCCAGATTAATATTCATTTTTAGAATGTCAATTGGACTCATATACCTATCAGGTATTCAAAATAAAAATTTCCATCCTCTTTGCATGCAAATATTCTAGGGTTTCTTCTTCTAATATTGCACCTCTTTATTATTTGATTAAATCAAAATAACATAATGATTAAAATTTTCCAAAACAACGATTATAATTTTTTATTCTATTCTATATTCAGCTCCATTTTATTCGTTTTATATTTCATTCACATCAAAATCAAAATATCTAAACATAGCCCAGGTCTTAAAACAGTATCTTATCATGTCTAGTTTAATTGTCGACATAGTTTATGATATCCTCGTGGGCACATATGGTGCAAATTAGGCCAAACAAGATACCAAAAACGTAGAACCATACCTTTTATGGTGAATGACATCTCAACTATCTATCACTTGTGGACTTATCACTTACGATTGGTATGTATATTGGCCTTTATAATATGAGAAGATGGTTAAAGCCCCACCGCACAAGAAGTATATAAATCTGATCCAAGCATACAGTATGATGATATTCTGAAAGTAAGATATGTAAGCTAAAAGAAACACTTGCATTCAAATGAGGACCCATAAAAGTTGATGAATTTCTGTTTCTGATATAGTGAGTGGTATTGATTACTGTATGAAAAATTTGTACCTACCTATTCAAATCTTATATCAATATTCAGCATTTTAGAGTAGTTGTGACTTGGTTAATGTATTTTTCTATTGATGCAATGGCAATGGCATTCTTGTCCATTTAATTAGTATTGAAAATACTAAATGAAGATAGATCTTTCTTAATTATTTAAAGAATAAAATCACACTACAACATTGGTAAAAAAAGTCATATACCACAACATTTTATGGATAACACCGGGTGACATTGGGTTTCCAATGTCGTGACATTGACCAATCATAATGTGTCATTTGTCACCGTTTATGTTATAATATAACAAAAAATCATTGTGAAAGAGAACATTTTATATAGAGACCTTAAAAAAACATCATCTAACCTACAAAACATGTTCTCTAAAGTCATAGGTATAACATTTTTCAAGTATTGTCTATTGTCTGATATACATTTTTAAGTGTGGCCTATTGTCTTCTCAAAACAAATGTAGCCTATTGCCTAAAAATAAATAATATATTGCATCAATATACATATATATATATATATATATATATATATATATATATATATATATATATATATATATGCTCTTCTCTTTGATTAATTGCGTGCACTCCAAATATTAATATTCGAGTCAGGTACACGTAATAAGGGACAAAACTCTTTATTTGATTAATTTTATTTACATTCTATTTACGTTAAAAACATATGATTGGGATATAATCTAAAGAAGTATTGAAATATCAAATTTATAAGGATCAGAAATACATCTGATTAATTAATTCAAAAATCTAGATTATATTCTCTAAATTTTGACCAATTTGTTTTTCAGTAATTGTACTTTTAAACCCATTGTGATTTTTTTTAGTAGTGAAGTATCCCCTAAAGGGTAAGACAATATTTGACAACAATTTGTTAAGCGTATCAAATTGTTTTTTTTTTTTTTTTACAAAAAAGACACGATTTAATAGGCTTAGCAAATACTATGTGTTTTTATGCACAGTTTTAAAAAGCAAGAGAGATCACATCTTGAGAAATCAAAAGAAGGGACTTAAAAAATAGTTAGTGCATTTTGAGTGGAGATTTTAGGGATGGGACACACCCTTAGGAAGTGATTATCATTGAGTGGGTTTAGAGATAAAAGGAGAAAAATTGGGGATTGCTCTTGGAGAAATGGTAATTACTTTGGGAATTTCTTTGTTAATTACTTTTGGTAACTTTCTTGTTCAAGGGATGATAGTGGAAAAATGGTAGAATTTTGAGAAAACTAATTTCTTGCAACTCTTGTATCTCTTTAAATTTAAATTTGATAATGGATTATGGAGACTCTCTCTCCCTCCATCTCTCTCCCTCTCCCTCTCTCTCCGCCTCCTGCATATATTCTAACCAAGACAATTTGAATAAATTTGTGTCATTTCATTCAAATATTTTTGCATCTCCTCAATGAGTTTTTTATAAAAAAAATAAAAAATTGTTGGCAATAATAGAATTGAATTAACTACCAAAACTAGTAGAATTCACATCAGGAAAATCATTACATATGAGAATGTCTAATAAAAGGAAAAAAGATCATTACATTTAAGTTAAAAGAAGTAGAATGAGCTCGATGTGCAAACAAATATGCACATTTATATATTTTCGTCTTAGTCAATATGATATAACTTAAGGTACTTAAGGTTCTTAGGAGTCTGGAGAATGTAAATGACGTTTGCAAGTACATGTTACTAATAAGAAATATTGATATGACCACATTAAATCACATCCACAATGACTTTGAAACCAAATTGAACAAGCTAAAGACCAAAAAAAAAGAATTGTCCATATTTCATTTGCAAGAGTATTTGAATAGTTAATTTTACGCATAAAACCATATACAAATTTACCATGTTATCACGAATCAACCCATCACAAGTCCAACTTCAACTACTGGTAAAATGTGATTCATCAACATTGAGTTTGAGGCGTCTAGGAGGAAGATGGATGTAATTATGTTTTCGATGTGCACCGTTGATTTTTCTAGATGCCTTGGGCTGCAATTTCACCACCATGAGTGTGACTGTTTACCAAATTTCAAAGTTTATATCTCCTATATGAGAAAATTTAAGCATATTTATATCATTCTACAGAGCTCACATCATAACTCCAAAGAAAATAGACTAGTCCGAAGGTAGATTGTCAATGCCCTTACACGTCAAGTTTCATTTAACCCAGGCAAAAGGATCGAGATTAAATAACTTACTCCCATGTTCTTATTTTATAACTTTGGACTAAAGCTCATTAGTATCTTCATAATTTCTCATAATATGCGAAATTGATTACAGGACTTCCGTACATATCTGCCACACTAAACACGAGAAGTACTCATACATCTTCCGACTATTTCTTCATTTATAAGAAGTCTTCCATCTTTAACTGTTTCGCAAAATAGCTCTAATTCAAGATAGAATATTTTTTTGATCCAAATCTAGATAAAATATTATTATACATAAGATACGAACTATCCTTATCTCTTATGGCAAACAGTATCATATTTTGTAACGGATTTAGGTTCACTTTTTCATAGATTAGCAATGACATTCTTGTCGGGAATAGAACCTCTTCTAAAGTTGGCATATGTTTCTAACTAGCCATGCAATGGACATCTCACATATATAGTAGAGTAAGAATGATGTGGGATTACACTCATAATAGTACACCACACCTATTATTTGTTAAAAAAAAAAAAAAAAAGTACACCACACCCATTAGTTACATCTTTGATAAAATCGCATCCAAATGGCTTAAATCTGAATCATCTGATCTTAAATCTACGGCTGGAATTCGCTATGACATGTAACTGTGTGGATCTCTACAACATGGAATCGAGGTGCGTTGAAGATGTTACATAAAGGGAAATAGCTAGGAAAGAATTTGAAATTAAAATTATTGGGGCAGGGAATTTTAAAAACTCATTACTAGTTGAAGTTTTGAAACTTAGGGGATAAATAGCTGCCCACACATACCACTGCCAGTACATACCGATTGAGCATTGTTCAAATGTAGTTCAACTTCTCCATCTATACCATTATATAAAGATAATCAACTTTAAAGTTAATTACTGTGTACTTACTTTTTGTTGGAATATTTTTTTTGGACTGATTTGCCTTAAGAACTCAATTCTTTTCAAATTTAAATTTTAATATATTCATGTTGTTTATTTTCTAAAAAGGTCAGGTCCTTTAACTTCAAAGGATTTAGAAATTGGAGATAATTAAACAACGCAAAATATTTTGCCATTATTTTTTTTATTTTTATCTCATATGAGAACAATTTCCTAATCCTTTGATCACATTGTTGTATAGATGGTGAACATTTCAAGCTTGCGCTTATAGAGGACTTGACAAAACTTTGGGATCTAGAAACCGTGACAATTTCGCTCAAATGCCACTCCTTCTAATCTTTAATGCAAACAATATATCAAATATATTTGGTCCAAATATATTTGAATTTTTCTTATATTTAAGATTAGAGGGAGTATCCCTAAAAAAAAGATTAGAGTAAATGAACACTTTGACTTCTTATAATAAGGAAGTAGACAAAATACACTCCATTGACTATCCAAAAAGAATTTTACATATTTGCTAAAGTAGAACAAATTACTCAAATTATAGTATTTTTTTCAGCTATATATGTATTTATAAAATCAAACCTACACAACTAGCTGATTTTTTTTTTCTTTTCAGATATTACATGATGGTTCATATTGAAAACGAAATTGTGGAAAATTTACTTCAAATATAATAATTGATAATTTTAACTCTATGAAAACAATGATGAACATAATTTAGAAGTAAATGTTAGTTCTTTCTATATATGTTCCATAATAATTAACTTTGGATATAGTATATCTTATAAGTCCTTGAATTTCTTGTATATGTTGTGTATTATATTTTTTTTATACTAAATTATACCTTTTAAATTTGGTCCCATTAGTTTATTTCTGGTCCCCCCTCCCTCCTATACCATCCAAAAAAAATGAAATTGAACCTGCAAAGAAATGCATAAAATGTGTATAACACAAAAAGATATCACTTAAGATTTTCATTGCAATAACAATATAAAGGTAATAGTGACTGTTACATTTCAATCAAACAAGAAGAAAAATAGCATAGATAAATGAATAAACATACTAGAAGTAAACAACAACCTATTCACTTTCTATATAAATATATGTCAAAAAAGTAGAGTCAACTGTTGGAATCCCAAACGCGTACACCCAAAAAGAAAGGCCAAATATCATGTGCCAACATTCAGAATTTTTTTGAGGTATTTGCTTCATTTGCCATAAGATTTTTCAAAAGGCCCAAGTCTATAATCAGCCAGCCTTGAAGTTGAATTGTACATTGCTTTCTTGTATTCCAACCACGTGAACTCTTTGTACAAACTCTCTTCTTTTTTTAACATTAAAGATGGTAAAGGCACTATCTTTTCACTCAAGGGTGGTCCTCCAAAGTATATCATCGACAACCTTGACTTTGTTGTGTCAGCCAAAACCCTATGCTTTACACTTTTAAACCTACCATTAGTCAATACCTGCATCAATTTCAACCCACACATGACATAACCAAGTTAGAATGTTTGATATTAAAACAGACCCCCACTTCAAAAATTTAAATGGAATACATGTGGGAATTTTTTTTTTTTTTTGGTACTAAGAAGTTTAGTTACACTAGCGTCAACACCACATTTAAAAAGAGAAAAATAATTGAGAGACTCAGATCCTCTACGATTTGCAACTTAATCAAGTATGATGTCAGTCTTTGAATTGATCGATCGGTCTCAGTATTTAAAATAATTGGTGTCTTAAAACACTTGGTAACATGACTCTATATGTTAAGAAATGTCTTGGATTCGAGTCTTGTGAATAAGAAAAAGTTAAAATAATTAGTTATTATTGACAAAGTTTATAGCTATTTTGCATCAATAACATATTGAATGGATATCGAAAACTACGAACCTGTAGAGTATCACCAACATTGATGAAAAAAGAAGTGTGATCAGGTGGAACTGAAACCCAAGTTCCATTAGTGAGACAGATTTGCAGTCCTGATGTGCTATTAGATCTCAAGACAGAAATGACTTGTGGGTCTGTATGCTCCCCAAACCCAAGCAAACTCCTTCCATTCAATGCTGCTTGTTGCACCTCAGGGCACGGTGGGTAATGGTTAATTCTGAAACAAGAATCACTTTTCTCATCTTTCAATAACTTGCTTAACACATTCCTTGGCTCAATCCCCAACCCATCAGCCATTAATTCCAACACTAGACAGCACATTTTCTTCATTGCATCGATATAATCTTCCACAGCAGACCTACATAAAAGCAAAAAGTAGGTTTGAAAAAATGTTATAAACACATTACTAACATGAGAGAAATGTGTAATTTATTACAAAACATCTTATAATTTCGTAGTACATGTTTGGATTCACTTGTGTTAGAGATAAACTCTACATATCGGATTCAATTTTGTCATAGCAGAACCAAACATACATTATGGTCACGTTGTGAAAATAGGACCAACCGGTTGAAATTAATTGTAAACCATTTTTTGTCGGGGCAAAACTTAACACACACTATGTTCATGTTGTGAAAATTAGACCGGCCGGTTCAACCAGCCAGTCGGGCCGTTGGCTCAACCATGGTCAATAGTCCTACAACGGGTTGAGCCCCGCAATTTTCACTTTTACAAAATTTACTTTTTAAACACTAATTTATTCTTTATTAGTCATTCGGTTCAACCATGATCAAAACAATCAACCCATAAACTGAAAATCTCCTCGGTTCGATCACCGTTCCGGTTTTCTTAACACCGACCGTGCTAATGTTCAAAAATTGAAAAGGAAAAACAGAGGACTCTGCTTTGAATAAAACATTGCAATACAATACCTGAGATTTTGTCTATTTTCACGGTAAAAGGAAAGAGACTTGTTAGAGATAACATCAGGATTAGTATTAAGAAGGATATATTCAACCCAGCCTACATCACCATTTGAACCAATTCTCTTACTTCCATAACCAAAAGGATCAGGAGGACCAGCTCTATCTTTCTCAGACTGTGGTTTTTTGAAAAACCTTAGTGCTTCATTTTCCAAATTGGACATAAAATCCAATGGAACACCATGGTTCACAACTTTGAAGAATCCAAATTCCTTACAAGCCTTCACTATAAGAGTTTTTGCTTCCGGGTCTGCAAGGTCGACGACAGGAATACCATTCAACAAAGTTGTTGATGGTTTGCATGACTTGACAAGTAAGAAATCATTTAACGTTGGTTTAGACAAAACAACCATGGTCTTGTTTTTAAGGTATGATGAAAAAGGAAGAGATAACAGCAATATAAGAAAGGAGGAGAAGAAAAATAGAGATGAAGGGTGCTTTAAATGGAGAAATGGTAATGCATGAAAGTTAAGGGAGGGGCGTTACAAATTATATAGATGACCCATCTGGCTCTCATTGTCACCCTGGCATACACATTTATAGTATCGAGCTAAGAGAAAAGGATATTTATGTGGAAATGAAATTTTTTTCCTTGTAAAGAAAAATATATTTTTCTTTTCATTCACATTGGTTGAATTGGTTTTGTACCACTTTTTGAAAAATCGATATTTATATTAGTATTTACTTTATGAAAGCAACTTAAAATATGTACATTTGTTCACACTTGCACGTATACCATATAAGCTTCAATTAGGACAAATGGATTAGGTTAGAAAAACCGAATTGGAATTCCAATTCTATCTAAAATAATTATTAATATAATTTTATCTATTTTATGACTGAATTCTAAATTTCTATAGTCTGTTTTTCCCGAGAAACAACGGATGATTAAGACAACAAAAAAAAATATTAATGAGAATGACCAACTTTAATGAGAGCATGATAAAATTTATTCAAAGAGGAAATTTGAATGTAAATTTCATTCACAACTAATACATATGGAAGGTCTAATTTTTATTTCTTTTAACCTTGTAATTCCTAAGGAAACGACGCTATAATAATTTGTAGTTCAACTGAAAGATAAATAAAGTCTGATCAATAATTGTTTCACTAAAGAATGAATATTTAATTATTATAATATGATAAAATAACCTGTAAGTTGTATTTTTTTTGTTGAGAACAATATAATTAGAACTAATTTGTCCGAATGATTTTGTGAACCATAACAACACAAAAGAAAATTACAACATTGTTTTTAAACAGAACAACAGATTCCGCCTCCATAAAAGATAATAAAAAATCGAATAAAACATAATACGATTTTAACAACTAATAAATCTGCAACTTAAACATTTTCACTCAAAGCCCGAATAAGATCATTCTTTTGTTGAAAGATCCTTCCATTTATTTCCTTCCAAATGATACAAAGAACTGAAATCCATATAATGTTAAAAGCCAGACGAGAATCTTTAGAGAAACTTCATCTTCTCTCTAGGTTTTCTTTCTCTTTAAATCATCTAGGAGGGATGGTTTTATGTCATTTTTTTTACATAGAATCACCATTATGCATCATTTTTTTCCCTTTCTTTCAATCAAATAAGTGATTTTTGTGTTTTTTCGTGATTTCGCCGTCTGAGTGTGGCGTTGTGTTGTTCATCGTTTTGTGCGGCGTTGTTTGATTTCGCGTCTTGTTGCGGTGTTCGTTTGTTCCTATTGAAAAATCAACTTCAATCAATCAATTACAAATTCAATTAATGATTTGGACGTCAACATTACAGATCCGAAAGCATGAGTATTTTGGTGATTTAGATTTTATCATATTATTTGTAAGCATTTTGTTGTTGTATGTTATTAACTTGGGTGCTGTGAGTTTGTTCGTAGTTTCATCATTTACGTTTTTAGCGATATTTATGATATTATTGTATCTGATGTATTCTATCAATTTGAATATATCGTTTTGCTTTTGTCAAAATAAAAATAAAAATAAATGGACCAATTGTGTGAAAGGATATAAAAGTAGGAGGATTAAAACTGCAATTAAGCATTTAAATAACAAAAATGTAGATGATTAATCCATCTAAACGATTCTACATCATAAGGTTGTAAGTCACCTCATACAAATATGTCATATCATCGTTTTTAAGCAAAAAAAATACAAGGGAGGTACAAAAAATGGATGATTTTAAAATGAGACACCAAATCCGAGTGAAAAAAGGGGATACAAATTGTTTAATTAAGCTAATTTATTAATATACAAATAAATTAAATTCTTTAACAAATACATCAAATATATTAATTGTGCATGTGCATATATTAAATAATTTATAAAAAGTGATGATTATTTAAAATAATTTATAAACCAATCACTCTGATTTTTGAAGGGAAACCAATCACTCTAATTAATCCATATTAAGTATTTGATTATATAATGGAAATTACTATATGAATTCAAACTTTCCCTAATAAACTTACATCAATAAAACAAATGTGTTGTGGAATCAAACATTAAACCTCCAAAAAATGAAATCGAGCGATCTATGTAAATATTGAAGTTTTTGACGTTTTTCTTATATTCTGTTGTGAATTTGGACAAAATCACATAAATGAAACAAAGATGTGTGATCAATGAGTAAAGTAGCTTCAAGCAGCAACAACAACAAAACCTAAATCTAAGTGTAGAACAACACCACAAACATAATCAAAAGTAACAAATATAAGCATGCAAGAATGAAACAAACACACCAAGATTGGTAATCCATTTCGGTCTAATATGACCTATTATGGATGAGAGAGCAGCTCTTCAGTATACTAAGATGAAAGTGATACAAATGAATTACAAGAAATTAACTTAAAAGCTTACAAAGAACAAGACCTAATTTCTATCCATTTTTCAAGTCACCCACACTCGCAATGAATCTCACTACCTAAGGTGTTTACAATGTTTCTCAACCCAAGAGAACCTCGCTACAAAGACACTCAACCATAAAATTACCTCCTTTATATTTCTATCTTCAAACTCTCCTTCAAGAATGAGAATATGCATAAGTTTATTTGAGTATATACTCTTTTTTTTTTTTATAAAAGAACGAGAATAAAAAATTTCCAAACATATATACATATATAGGAATCTTATGCCAAAGAGACTAATATAAGAAATGTTTGTGCATGTCAAACATTTTTTAAGAAGCCAAAATGATATTTAATATTAAACAAGTATCATCCCACTATAAAGGTTTGCCTAACATTGTTTTACATCATGGTATTCATATGAAGTTTATAAAAGTTTTTGTTATTGTTTAACAGGGATTAATCACCGTCGAAATTTTTGTTAGACATACATGATAGATTTTTCTCTTTAAATTGATTTTCTTCATACACAAGAATTGGAGATCGAGCCACTAATCACTTACTTAACGAGCCCAAATCTCAAACTAGTTGAAGAACCAAATTCTCCATATTCATTGCACATAATATAATCATATTCTTTTTTTGTTGGTACAATATAATCATATTCTAATATATATATATATGAGATGTTTCAAATAAGAAATAACTTTAAAATAAGAAGTAAGAAGGTTAAATATCAACTATTAGATTTAATAAATGGTTTAGATTAAATTTTAACTTAAAATAATTCACTTGACTTTCTCTCCCATTAACCCTCTTTCTTTCCCATTCACGTTCTTCTGGGTGAAGAAGTTCAACTACTTCCCTCTTCTCTTTTTTATTTTTTAACAACCAATTTTATTAAAGACCCAATTATTAAATCTAATGATTGATATTTAACATTCTTACTTCTCATTTTAAAGTTACTTCTTATTTGAAACATCCCCGTATATATATATATATATATATTTCTTATTCTTGTTTTGTTGTGTTTGCATATATAATGCTGTTGAAATAGAAAAATGGAAACGCTAACATTTGGCTAGAAAGTATAAACGAAAACAATGATCAATATATACGATTTTTGTTTTGTTTTGTTGAGAACACCGTGCTTAATGTCTACGAAAATTTTGTGGTATATTTTACAGTTTTGTTAGATATTGATACTCTAATTCTCTGTAGATATAATTAGTTCAAAATATTTAAACGTAAAAATGTTACATAATTTTAAATTATTAAATAATAAGTATATATCCAATCAAACTATATTATATTCTAAAATGAAAAGAAATTGTTTGACAAAAAAAAAAAATTGCTGAAAGTTGGCATCGCTAGTACTTAGATATATTTTTATATGCTTAATTACACTTTTATCCCCTTAAGTTTTTCAAAGTTGTGATTTTGGTCTCTAAAAAAATAACTCTTTTCAGGCCTTCTAAGTTTACTTTATGTTGCAATTTTGGTCCACCACGCCAATTTTGACCTAGTCAACGGACACGTGGGCGCCACGTGTGTAATTTTTTTAATTTTAAAAAATAAAAAATTATTTTGTAATTAAAAAAATTGTTTTTTTATTTACAAAAATAAAAAAAATAATTTTTAATTTTTTTTTGTTTTTTAATTACAAAAAATAAATGTTTTTATTTTTTATTACAAAAATTAAAAATAAAAAAACTATTTTTTTTAATTACAAAATAAAAAATACAAAAATGCGTCCACGTAACTGGGAGGAGAGAGAGATGTTTCTAGTGAGAGAAATTTTGGCGATTTTTCTGTGCATTGTTCATCGTCACCTTAATTGCTAAACCACCATCAATCACCATCTTTAACTTTCACCGATCACCATGTCCAACTTCTTAATCCCCTGGAAATGCTTAGATGCTGATCTCGATCCCAAACCTGCACCATCCATCAACCCTAAACCACCCAAAACCAAAACTTTTGCGCAAGCTGTTTTGAACAAAAAATCAAACATTTGTGATATCCCTCAATCGCAGCGATCAAAGGCGATAGATTGGCTATTCAGATACCGGAGGAGGAATACACAACAGGTATGGAAACTTGCAAGTTCAATTTACATGGTAGAGTTCTTTGGCCAAAGGGTTCCTCACCTTTAACTGTCGTTTCCTTGAAAGCTAAGTTATCTCTGATTTGGAAAGACCTAGCTAGATGGGGCATCCAATCTTTAGGTAAAGGTTACTATGAATTCACTTTTACCAAACTTGAAGATGTGAGAAGGGTTAGATCGGTTGCCTCGTGGAATCTTAATCCTGGATTTAATAAGCTCTTCGCTTGGTCCAGTGATTTTAGCCCTAAATACCAACAAAACATTAATGCCCAAGTTTGGGTGAGGATCTATGGACTCTCACAAGAGTACTGGAGAAAAAATATATTGTTTTCAATAGTTAGTGGAGTCGGTTCACCCATTTGTACTGATGCAAATGCTGGTAAGCCTATGATTGAACGTACGTTTGGCCATTACGCTAGGGTTTTGGTAGATATGGATTTATCCCAAACCCTTAGATACTCCCTATTAGTTGAAAGGGTTGGATTCGTTTTTTATGTTGGTTTGGAGTATGAAAACATACCAGATTTATGCGCTCACTGTAGAAATATTGGTCGTCACATTGATTTTTGCAAGAAGTTGAAACCGGATGGAGAATATAGAGTGGAAAAACAACCCGTGTTGAATGGAAATCATGGGGCTGCACCAAAACAGGTTTTTGTTCAAATCAGAGATGGTGGGGCAGAGAAAAGTAATAATAATGTAACCATTGCTTTAGATAAAGAAACCAACAATGTGGAAGATGAAGATGCCAATATCCAGCAAGATGAAAATGGCGATGATGCTGCAAGAATATATGCACAAAAGGGTAAAGCACCTGAACACACTTGGAGCCCTGCTGATGTTCTAAGAGATCAAGACTTACAACTTGAAGTTGAATTGAATTTGAACATTGGAAAGGTTGGCCCTGATCCTAGCAACCTTCAATCTGATTCTGATGATTCCTCCTCAGCCTCTCAAGGCTCTTTTGTTGATGCTACTCAATACCAGGATCCTGTTAACGATGGAATTGAAGAAAATGCAGATTTATCTCCAGGTAGAGTACTGAAAGATATGACCTTCCTCCAAAAATCATGGGGCGAACATGACTGATTTAGCAAAAGAGGAAAGAGTGCATACAAAAGTTTCTGATCAATTGTGAGCAGCTGCCACCCAATCATTAATTGACAAAGATGGTTTTCAGATGCATATGTCAAAGAGTAAGAAGAAAGTTCAAAAGAAAAATATCAATCTAGACAGGGACTCATACAAAACCAGATCAAAGGTTCCTACAAAACCTTTTAGATGAAAAGCATCTTTTGGAATGCTAGAGGGTTAGCTAACACCCCATCAAGGTTAGTTTTAAAAAACCTTATAACACAATATAATCCTGACTTTGTCTTTATATCTGAGCCATGGATGGATTTTAATGATTTTCCATCTAGATGGTTGAACAATTTAAACCTTAAGCTTTTTGCCATGAACTCTATAAACAACCTTCTTCCCAACATTTGGTGCTTCTATAAACTTCACTTTGACCCTGTCATTTTAGCTTTAGCTGACCAACATGTCACTTTCACCATTTCTCATAATAACCTCATCACAACCTTTTCAGTAATTTATGCATCCACTAATTACATTGTTAGAAGGAACCTTTGGAACTCTTTAAACTTGCTTCAATCCCAACACTCCATTCCCTGATGCTTTATAGGAGATTTCAATTCTATTATAGGAGCTCATGAACATAGAGGGAGACTTCCTCCTTCTAGGTTACCTATGGAAGAATTCAGAAATTGGTCTAACACCTTTAACCTTCTTCACATCCCCACTAGAGGCGCAAAATTTACCTGGGCCAATGGCAGAGATGGCCAGAGTTTACGGAGAGAAGATTGGACAGGGCTCTTTGTAATCAAGCTTGCATTGACTTATTTTCTTATGTATCTGTTACTACTATTGTGAAACATAAATCTGACCATTTCCCATTATTACTTGACCTTCAACTCAATACCTCCACTTATGCCACCAGTTTCAAATTTATGAGAATGTGGACAACCCATGAAGATTGTGAAAAAATAGTGAAAGATTGTTGGGATATGGCTGTTGTTGGTTATCATATGCTTGTCCTCACCAAAAAATTAAAAGCTCTGAAAGAAAAGCTCAAGAGTTGGAACAAAACTTGTTTTGGAATTGTACATGAAAATGTGAAGCATGCTGAATCTAAGCTGCAGGAGATTCAAAACCAAATTCAAGCCATTGGCCATAATGATGATCTTCTCAACGCTGAAAAAGAAGCACACAAACTTTTTGAAGATGCTTTGAACAAAGAGGAGATGTTTTGGCAAGAAAAAGCAAGATTAAACTGGCATCTTCATGGTGATGGAAACACTGAATTTTTCCACAGAATAGCCAAAATCAAAACTTCAACAAAACTCATAACAACTCTACAAGATGGTGATCACGTGCTCACAGAAAAATCCCAGATAGCTAATCATGTTACTTCTTATTATAAAAATCTTTTTTGTACTAACTTTGTTTTGCAGGATTCTTTGCTTGCTGAAGAAGTTATACCTACCTTGATTACCGATGAGGTAAACAGGATGTTGACTATGCTTCCTTCACATCAGGAGATTAAAGCTGCCATTTTTGCTCTCAACAAAGACAGTGCCCCAGGACCAAATGGTTTTGGAGCTTTCTTCTTTCAACATTACTGGGACATTGTAAAAGGAGATTTGATTGATGTAGTGCTTCAGTGTTTTGCTACTAGCTAGATCTTGCCTGGTTATAATTCAAACATCATTGCCCTGATACCTAAAATCCATAATGCAGTCTCCATTGAACAATACAGGCCTATCTCAATGTCCAATTTCAAATTCAATGTGATCTCTAAAATTATTGCTGACAGGCTAGCTCAGGTTATGCCTTCCATCATTTCCAAAGAACAAATGGGTTTCATTCATGATAGAAATATAAAAGATTGTATCTGCATTGCTTCAGAAGCTGCCAACCTTCTTCACAATAAAGCTTTTGGGGGTAATCTGGCTTTAAAAATAGACATCACAAAGGCTTTTGACACTTTGGAGTGGCCTTTTCTTCTGCAAGTCTTGAAAAAGTTTGGTTTTAATGACATCTTCTGTACTTGGATTGATGTCATTCTTAAATCTGCTTTTCTTTCAATTTCAATTAATGGAGAATCTCATGGTTACTTCAATTGCACTAAAGGGGCCAGGCAGGGAGACCCTTTATCTCCCCTTTTGTTTTGTATTGCTGAGGATGTTCATAGTAGAAGCTTAAAGAAGTTAGTGGAAATTGGTAAATTAAAACTCATCAAAGGAACCATAAACTTTAATGTTCCTTCTCACTCTTTCTATGCAGATGATTTGATGATTTTTTTGCAAAGGAAACATCTCTGTCTGCAATCTCTTAAACATCTTTTTTCAAGATATGCCATTACTTCAGGTCAGGTTATTAACACAAGCAAATCAACTATTTATTCCAACTCCATCAATCAAGTCAGACTAAACCATATTGTCTTACTGCTCAACTTCAACATTGGATCTCTCCCATTCAACTATTTAGTGAAGGTGGAAAAAACACAAGAAGGGGGGGTTGAATTGTGTTTTTAAAAACGTTTCTTTCTTACGAAAATTAACAATGTTCTCAGGATACAGAGTCTGATAGAGTTCAGACTCTGATCAGAGTTCAGAGTCTTAGCAGCGGAAAGTAGAACAGATGCAAGAAAGAAAGAAGACACAAGCAATTTTATACAGGTTCCTTCCACAAACCGGAAGTAGTCATGTCCCCCTTGCACTTCCAAGGAGAGTTTCACTAAAATGTAATATCAAATTACAAGTTGCTCAAACACACAAGTATGAGACTTCCTTTGCTCAATCACACAAGAAAGAGACTTCAAATGCTCAAGCACACAAGCAAGAGACTTTAAAACAATTACAGAGAATTGAAAAGAGTTTTGAATACTTGATATACAATCAGAGGTATTCACAATACAAAACGAAACAGAACAGACTCTGTTTTCTTAGATACTTAGAAATTCTAAAATGTAAGCTTTTGTAAGAATTATCTAAGTTGTTGATGAGCAGTGTTTGCGACTTGAAATATGAGAGAAGAACACAATTCGCGTGTATATGTTGTTGTATATTTCTTCAAATCTTCATCTCTATTTATAGAGAGTTTGAGAGACGTTAGAAACTGCCAGCTCATCACTTTTTCTTTACCGAAGATGATTTGACACCTTTGATCCTTTGCTTGATTTGAGACTTGTACAATGAAATCAAATTCAAATCCATTCCAGCAAATATGGAAAAGTTTCTGCTTTAGTTACTGTTATTCTTGTCGTGTATAGAAGACACTGTGCAGAGTTGGTGGTTGCAGGAACAGGCGTAGGCATAGTGGTTGTACTTTTCGTACATTATGCTTTGTCAACGATTTTCAGTGTCTGAAGAATCTTTGCTTCTGATGAATCTGCCTCTGGAGACCATTTGCTTCTGATGAGTCTGCCTCTGAAGAACTTGCTTCTGATGACGTCATCTTCAGAAGCTCTTTCTTCAAACGCATTCTGACTCTGATTTTCCAGGAGCACTTTCATTCAGATGTTCTTCAAGCTTCAGTCTAAATTTCCTTTGCTCTTTAATTTATTCAATTAGAACCTCTTGTAAATAAGACTTTAATAATGGTCCTGTACACTTGAATAAATATTTAGCATATCCAATTGATAATTTTTAATACCTTGTTATCATCAAAACTTAAGTGGTATACTTGTGAAACACCCTTTGTTCCAACATTTAGGGATTCCAATATTCAAAGGTAAGCCTAAAGTTTGTCATTTACAACCGATTGCTGATAGAATCAAGCTAAAACTGTCTAATTGGAAATCTAGTCTTTTATCTATGGCTGAGAGAGTGCGACTCGTGCAATCAGTCATTCAAAGCATGCTCATCTACAATATATCTATATATGCCTGGCCAACTTCTCTTCTCAAAGACCTTGAAAAAGACATCAAGAATTTCATTTGGAGTGGAGACAAAGAAAAGAGAAAGCTTATTTCAGTTTCATGGAAGAAGGTTTGTAGACTTTATGTGCAAGGTGGATTAAACCTGAGGTCATTGATCAATTTGAATCAAGCTACTAAGCTTAAATTTTGCTGGAACTTGTTAAATTCTAACCAACCTTGGGCTTTGCTTATGAAAGATATGGTGATAAGAAACAAAAAAACCATTAAACATCACATATTTTCTTCCCTGTGGAGTGGTATTAAAGATGAATATAAAATCATTCAAGATAACACCATTTGGTTGTAAGGTGATGGCAAGAACATTAGCTTTTGGAATGATTCTTGGTGCCGAGAACTCTTAAAGGCGCATCAGCGATATCAAGAAGGTCCTCCCCTCTCAGATACCTTCAATATTCTTGTCACAACAAGACAACTCTTACAATCAACTGTTAAAGATTACATTTATTAGGGTCAATGGCAACTTCCTTCTCAGCTTACTCATATGTATCCAGCTATTGCTCAACTCATTAATAACACTTAAATCCTTACTGCCCTTCAAGAAGATCAGATCATGTGGAAGCACTCAACTTCTAGTGACTTGTCCGTGAAGGAAGCTTATGAATTCAAATACCAACAATTCCAAGATTTGCATTGGGCTAGTAAAATTTGGTGTAAAGACATTCCCCCAGCTAGATCTATGTTAGTTTGGAGATTCATGCATAATAAAATTCCCACAGATGATAATTTGATGTCTAGAGGTTGCCAGCTTCCTTCAGTTTGCAGTATATGCTTTAAAAGCTCATAAACTTCTTTTCATCTGTTCTTTGAATGCTCCTTGGCTTCCAAGCTTTGGAACTGGCTAGCAAGTACCATCAATCTAACTTTTAATTTTTCTTCTAAGGAGGATATCTGGAAATTGTGTGATAGAGCTTGGTCCTCTCAATGTAAACTTGTTATCAAAGCTGCTCTAGTGAATCTTCTCAATATCATATGGTATGCTAGGAACCAATCTAGATTTCATCACAACAACATCAGTTGGAAAACTACAATTTCAATGATCTGTGCATTAACATCCTTGTCTGGTAATTATACTTCTAAAGCTTCAAATAATTCAATAGTTGATTTTTCAATCTTAAAGGCTTTTAACTGTAAAATCCATCACCCTAAGGCCCCTCAAATTAGAGAAGTTATCTGGTATCCTCCTCATACCAATTGGTTAAAGTGGAATATAGATGGTGCTTCCAATGGAAACCACGAAAATTCTGCTTGTGGAGGTATTTTAAGGGATCACAATGCAAATTTTATTCTTTGCTTTGCAGAACCTCTTTGTATTTGTTCTTCTTACCAGGTTGAGCTATGCGCGTTTATGAGAGCTGTGGGAATATCCCATCAACATCAGTGGCATAATGTTTGGATAGAGACTGATTCTTCTTTAGTTGTTCAAGCATCCAAAAGTTCTAATCAGGTTCCTTGGAGGCTAAGAAATCATTGGAATAATGTCAAAACTATAATTCAAAGTTTCAATTGCATTGTTTCTCATGTTTTTAGAGAAGGAAATCAAGTGACCGATTCTTTGGCTAACCATGGTCTCTCTCTAAATGATTTTTCTGTTTGGAATGAGGCTCCTTTATTCATTAGTTCTAGCTTCTTTAGAGATAAGGAAGGAAGATCTAACTTTAGATTCTTTGCTTAGTATTGGGAGTTTTGGCCTAGTCCCCTTCCATTTATGGCTCTCTTTTTTTTGTTCAATGAATTTTGGTGATGGTTAGCTCTTTGATACCATCCTTTTGTTTAAAAAAAAAAAAAAGGTGTCACATAACTAAAATGAAAGTAGAAAATGGTTACTTTAATCCATGAACCGAAAATCAATATCACCAACTCAGCATGCAAAGCATTGGAAACTCCGATGTGAGCTGCAAAACAGCTAACTAGGTCAACCTTGTCATCCCTAAAAATCCCACCACAAGACACTATGCTGAAGTACCTTTCGCAGCTCCGTCCGAGTTCCTTTTGTTCCAATTTTGTCGCGGAGGAATTGCCATTACCCATACAACATCTTACAAATAGAGGGAAGACGGTGGCAAATTTCAATCCATATAGAGGATCACATATTATGTTGTATGGGATTGCCATTGCGAACAGGGCCGACCCAAGAGATTTAGAGGCCTAAAGCAAAAATTTTAATGTGGCTTTTAAAAATATTTTTTTTAACAGAATGTTTATTTATGCAAATGTCTGTAATTTATCCGTCATATAATATATTAATTTTTTAGAGGCCTTTTTTTCACCAAAATTTTGAGGCCTAAAACCCTTGCTTGAGTTGTTTGGCCCTTGGGCCGGCTTGATTGCGAAAGACTCTAGCATGCAACAATGTAGACCATTTATTATGACAGTAGACAAGATCCAACCATTAATTAACAAACAAAATTGATTTTCTCGGATGTAAAATTTTCATTCTCGGATTTGTACATACACTACTAAATTTTATAGTTTGTGATGAGTTAGTGTATCCCCTGTACTCATATCAATAATACACTTTGCTTATAAAAAAAAAATCATTAATTAACAAATTTAAGGTTGGAATTGTCAATTCATTGTAACAAATCATGAATATGTTAAAATAACAATCATTGATTTTTTTTTCTTCAAAAAAACAATCATTGATTTTTGCATTTTACACTCAAAGCTATCTAAGGCAGGGTAAAGAGGACAACCGTCATAAACATCTAAAAACAAGTTTAAAATTTGGCCCCAAAATAAATAAATAGAATATTAGAGGTCCATTAAGACCGAAACAAAAAAACAATACTTAAATTCTAAAACGGAGATGTCGGATTTTAATGCATATGACTTTTTTCTAAAATGAAAGAGCAAATATCTTTGTCAAATATATTGATGTCATCGTTTGAAATCTTGAATTTGTCAAAGTTGCATGTTGTTATCTAAATTTTTCAATTGCTTATTAAATTTTCTTAACTCTACCGATTGCCGATGACTATTGCATCTTAAAAAAAAAGTTTGTCAAAGCTAGATTATTAAAAAAAAAAAACTACTTTAAATTGTCAATGTCACAAAAACTATCATTTTAAAACAAATTATTTTCACATTTTGGGAATTCAAATTTTGTATATATGCTTGTCAGTTAGGGACGAATTTAAGGTTCGTCCTTTGCCACCCAAATCGTAGAAATGAGTCTGAGTACGCTTTACTCATTTTAGAAAATCCAAATGCTCGTTTTATATAAATAAGCTTATTGTTAACTTATTTTACAATTAGTTAAGTTGAATGGATTAATTTTAAAAGTGTGTATGTTGGATGAAACATACACAATAACCATTTGAAAACTCACGTATATATAATTCGAACTTAGATTACAGTGTCCGATTTATCAATTTCGATATTTAACAAAGTTGATTTAAGAATTGTGCGCTTAAATCAACATTATTGTCACAAGCTATGATTCGTTAATTTTCTTATCCTAACACATGTGGAGTAAATGAAAGCGAAGGGTCTTTCATTCTTATTGTCATCAAGATGTCGTTGTATAGAAGCAAGACAAGTTCTCTTGGATTTATTGCTGTATATATGAGTACATTTTTCATATTACTTAATATGGCTGACCTTACAAAGAACTAATACTTCGAATAATTAAGTAAAAAAACGTCTTATTCATGAAGACAAAATATTTAGGCTGAAGCATTTATAGTTTGACTAAATAACAAAACAAAGATCTCTAAGAATTTCACTAGGAAGCGATAATATTGTGTTATAGACAGTAAACTGTCGATTTTTTTTTTTTTTAAATAAACCATTGCATCCTGTAAAAAAAAACTACGGCTTGTCATATGAAAATTACTAAACTATAATAAATTCCTAACGCGTTTTTCATTTTGACAAGATAAGCCCTAGGGTTTGCGTATATATTTGAAATAGTCAAACTTTTTCACATCGGTATAGATGTCTAATTAGACGTCTCCAGAAATACCAAGAATGTATAGCTCCATGTCATAGTTTATACTCGGGGAATACCTAAGAATTTCAACTTCTTCTCAAATAAAAAAAAATAAATATAGAATGATAGAATGTGAATCTTTATTTATTAATTTTGTTGACTTTTAACCTATTTTTTCTCTTCATAAATTTCTTATTAGGTTTGCAACAACTCTAACTTAAGATTTTGACTTTAAATTTATATCATATATGTTTTCCATTTCTCTCTAATAAAATATTTTTCAAAGCAAAAATTTAATAGATATCTTAATTCTTATCCTTATCCTTATTTATTAATTTTGTTAAGTGTTAACCTAATTTTTTCCCTGCACTAATCTTTCATTAGGTTTGCAACAACTCTATCCTAAAATTTTGCTCTAAATTTGCATCATATATGTTTTTCATTTCTCTCTAATAACCGTGAATATTTTTCAAAGCAAAAATTTTATAGATATCTTAACTTTTATCCTTATTATTTATTAATTTTATTAGGTCTGCAGCAACTTAACTTATTGTTTCTGTCGATTTGTTTTTGACAAGTTGTTGTACACTTATTTAATATGTTTACAAACAGAATACCCTAATTTCCAAGCAAACTCGGCTACCTTAAATAATTTGTTAGGAACCATGAACTGCATTAATTTTATATGTTTAACTATAAAAGTAATAAATAAAATTGACCCGTGCAACAATATAATTTTGTATTCTTTTTATCTTTTTTCTTTATAATTTTTTTTATTATCATTTGATTGTAATATTGTATCTCTAATAATCTAATTTGCGTTTATTGATCGACTCATGATCTTACCGGTTAAAGATTATTTATTGGTCTCTATTATAGTCGAGAAGACCCGTGTGTCGCACGGGTCAAAAGTCTAGTCGTTATTTATTAATTTTGTTTGGTCTCAGCAACTAAACCTAATAATTTCCCTCTAAAATGTTGCATTAGGTTAGCAACAATTTAACCTAACAAATTTAATCTAAAATGTTGTTGAATGCATATTAAGTTAATTTTAATCATAATATTGTATACTTATTAAGTTTGTTTATGATTTTTAGTTAGACCTACGCAACGCGCGGGTCAAAAATCTAGTATTTCATTAAACTTTTCAAAGTTGGCGAGTATAGCCGTTCTTCCCTCAAGTTTTAATTGTCACAATCAAGTCCCTCAATCTCCTTTCACTAACAAAAATCCTCAAATTTTCTTAATCTATTAAAAAATTCACAATTTGGATTGATTAAACTGTTTTATACTACATTTCTTTTAATTTGGTTTCACATTTGTATGCAGTTTAATATTGTGTTCGTAATTGATTCTTGTTTGTTAGAAATAAATAGGATTAATTTCAGTTTTATTGTTTTGTATGTTTGTATTATCCATTTAGATTGACCTACAATTTCATTTGTGCTTTCTTGAGTCAAACCTAGTGTTTGTATCTCTATGTTTTTTATTTAATTAACTTTTTCTTTTGCTTTCAATAAAGTTCTTTTAATATTATTTTACACAATCTCACATAGTCCAAATCTTTTGATAAAAATTGAGACTTACGTGGACTTAGTAAAGAAAATCGATGGGATAATACGAGTATGGTAATTAAACAAGAACATCCTAATACAATACGTGACGTAAGCATTAATTTAGCAAAAAAAATCGATGGGATGATATTTTATTAGATGGTATAATATTTCATTAATTTGTGAAATAAATTAGACTGAAATTGCTGGAAAAGAGACCAAAATCACATGTTAGTTAACTATAAACAAATTTTAATACCAAAAGTTTCAAAATATTACTTTTTTTTTTGAGAAAATTTCAAAATATTACTTATTTACATTGTGCGACAAAGGAAAAAATTCTGACAAAGGTATGCACATGTTTAAATATGCATATTTAATATTGCCCATTCCATTTAACAATCGAATGTCATGAAATCGTTGGCTAGATATACCAAAACATTAAAAAGTATAGACAATATATCGACAATATGTTTTATGGTGGCCATTTGTTTAAGCAACGCCTTAGTTCTTGTCTCTATAACACATATATACACTGACATACACACGTTCACAAACAAGACAAACTACATGAAAGTATACCAAAATTTTACTTGGTCAAATTAGAAGACCAATTTGACCTTTAGCTAGAGTGAATATCCTCTAATTAAATGCCTAAAATCAAAAGGGTAATGACAAAAGCTTAAGGCAAATGGCAAATCACTTTCTTGATCTAACTAATGATAGTGATACTTATAAGTGCATAATTGAATGCAAAAGAAAAATACTCTTTGCCGTTTGAACAGTATATTAATTCTTTAGCCCGTGTGAATTAAGATTAAGACCTCTCAAGTTTCAAAGTTTGAACCATTTCTCAGTCAAGGCCTGCCAGTAAAAATGCATATTGAGTGGTCTCTGCTTCACTGACTCACTTGATTATGAACTGGAATGTGTTCAAGTTTGTCACGGCTTCGTACCTACAGTAATCAAATATTTTGGTATGTAAACACGTGAGACGTTGTCATTGTAGTTTTTAAATACCTTATTTTCTCAAAATAACTTATCTATTTGTAAAAATAGTTGTTTTAAATTAACCGACATTTTCAATTTTCTTTTTTAAATTGTATCACTTAATTAATTATCTTTATTTTATTTATTTATATATTTTTCTTAATGTTTTTGAAATTATCTCGTATAAACAACTCATTTTGGAAGGTAAGGAGAATATCAATTATACAAAAAGACATTGTAGTTTAAGTGTGTCTTCTATTAGTAATTTAATGGATCATAGATATAAGATATGACTATATATATATATATATATATATATATATATATATATATATGTCAGGATTTTTTGATTTAATATAAGAATTTTACTCACATTTATATGCCAACAATAAAAGATAAATTATTGGTCATCATGGTCACAACAAGTTCATGAACCAAATTAATAAAAAAAGGACACATTTGACTACTAACTTTGCTAACAGAATTCATTTTGAGAATTTTTCTTACTTTGGATAAAGAGAAATAGTATTTGTACAACTATTTTATTACAATTTTTTGACAATTTTTTCTCTCATACTTATATTATATTTTTATTATCTCTCTTCCTTTTTCTCTCTCTATTGTTTTGGATCAATAAGAAGAAAAAAAATGAAAATTATCATCAAAATTATCACAAATAATTGTAAATATATCAGTCCTCTTTGATAAATTAATGGATTATAGTCTATATCTACATAGAGCCATCCACATTCAATTCAAAGACCAAAGTGTACTACTAGTGCTTCCTATATATTTGGATGATGAGCTGTCCTGTCCATAGTACATGAAGCTAAGATAAGATGTGTGCCTTGTAGGAAGAATCATTGTCCTTTTACTTTTACCCAAAAGATACTCATTTTTCCTCAAAAGAAAAGGACATTTACTCAGATTTACTAATGACTGTGTACGATCTCAAACATCGAATATTCCAAGATTATCTATCGTTGCTCGGTTCTTATACCTAAGAACTTGTTTTAAAGAAGATAAAGTGAATGTGGCTTGTAAGAATGATTGGTTCTTATAGAGAAGAACTCGTGGAATTAATTTTAGGTTCTTAAGCAATTGCTATGTTGGAATAAAAACTTTATAAAGTTGCGTGTGACCTAATCCCATAGAAATTAATTCAATCGTAGTCATAATTTTGGAGATGTCCAGCTATAATTGCATAGTGGAGGAATTGACGAATGACAATAAATTGGATAGTCCAGACTCAAGAATGTGGCTAGTGCAATCGAAAATCAGAAAATGACAAGTTTAGTTTGGCTAGATGAGAAAGTTAGTCATAGTTTACCATTCCATCTTTGTTTGAGAATTTCACTTGTCATGTCCATCTTTTTGGAGAGAATAATTTTTATTTCAATTTTTCTTGTTATCTATAAGGTTTTTAGACAAATGTGGTATGATAATTAAAGTTTGTTTATGTGACAAGTAAAGTCAAACAAAAAATTATTCTATCTAAAAGTTAAAGTGAAATTATTTTAGACAATTTCTTTTGGTGTGTGGATTTCGTAGATTCTTCTTTTCGATTATGTTCTTCGAACATACTTGGTTTTATATGATTGTGATAAGTAAATTCAAACAAAAAATTATTCTACGTAAAAACTAAAGTAAAATTATCCTAAACAATTTCTCTTGGCGTGTGGGTTCCGTGGATTCTTCTTTTCGATCATGTCCTTGGAGCACATTTGGTTTCATGGATTGTTACTGTTATGGACCGGTCAAAACCCTAAGGCCCAATTTGCTTAGGCCCAGCTCAAACGCATCCCAAATTCTGCATTTGGCAATATTACTAGCAACACACCCGTTCTCTGCGAGGGGGGGAGGGGGTTGCTCGGAGCAACAGAGACTAGTTCAAACGAACTGTAACATCTCTTTTCCACGTTCCCGCGAATATCTCCCCGACGGTTACACTTTCTACGAATTTGTAACCGTTGGGCACACGTGTGTTTTACAACGACTCTGCAAACACCCACCTCTGTATAAAGGGGACTCCTCACAATCCCCAAGGTAGAATCTATTTTCTCTCTAAACCCTCATTTTGATCTCTTACTGACGTGATTGTCGGACTGTCTACATGTACACGCCCCTTCCCTCGGTTTCAGTTATCAAGCTAATGCATTCCACCACCTCAAAAACCACTGCATTAAATAGCACTAACAATTATCTTCTAATCAGGTACGATCAGTTACCTTCATTCATAACTCTATTCATAGACATTCATGATGTCTGTTTAACAATTAAAAATATGAACATCTAAACTCATACGCAATTTTAAGTCTTTTAATAATAATATCCAATCTATCATTAATATTAGTATTGTCAATTGAACTGAGCTAGTACGTACATAAAAATTTGTCTTTGTCCTATGACAACGCAAAACTTTAAATTCACACTTTGAGATGGTATGTTGGTCCTCTTACCCGACAGCCAAGAAAGCCATGCACATATTTTGTTAGTAGGGCTGGATATTTGACGGCCCTTATTTAGGAGCACATGAAGGTGCTTATAAATAGTTGTTGTTGTCATTACAAGTCCCATTCCTTTTTAAATTTTTTTGCGGTATGTGCTTGTGTGTGTGGGGTGGGGTGCCTTCTCTTTCAATCACTTTTAGATTCCTTCCTTCTTTCCCCCCTGCTCTTTTTTTCTTAGGTGAGGTGGGATCCCATAGCAACGTCCACAATAGTCCCTTTCTCTGAAATTTGCCTCAGACACGTGGCGCGACTATATATTATCTTCCCACAGTCCCCTTCCTTACCCATCAATCAACACGTGGACACATATTGTTTTTCTGGGACAACACGTGGATACATAACACCGTTATTAATGCATTATTGTTATTATATCCTTGGTATGGAATATATATGAATGTTGAGTTAGATATGATACTACTAACTGTGGTCCTAAAACATTATAGTTTGGATATTTCATTTTGAGTATGACTGTATTAATTAGTGACATTATCGATACCACTTACTAGAATAAGGCTTAGTTGTTCTAGTAGAAAATAAGGAGACTCACTTGTATAAGTTAGATACTATATTCTTATAAAGGGTGTTGCTAAAGCATGTAAGGAGACTCACACGTAAACAATGGTGCTCATATGCATGTAAACTAATCATGCACAATTTGTTTTGATGGATAAAAATGATATTTGCATATGGTCCAATGTCCACATAATCATATGGATAAATACCCGATATGCATACATTTAACAAGTATATATATCGACGAGTATATATACAGAGATTCATTGATATCAACTTAAAAAAAAAATATATTTATGTGAAAGTAATTTTGTAGAAGTTCTTCCTTCTCTTTGGACAAGAAAAAAATATATTAACACGCAAAAATATTAATACATTGCACTTTAATTTTGACAACAAAGTTTTTAATAAAAAAATAAGCACAAAATTTGTACGAAAAAGAAAACACAAATTAAGAATTAGGTGAGAGTTTCTTTGACGTGGATAATATTTATAGTTAAGTAAATATAATATTTGGTAAATTCTATGGTACACTCATAAATTTGAGTGTATTAGTACACCAAATCAATAAATTAATAATTAAATGTGTTATTTTTTGAAGAGAAAAATTATTTTCTATCACCTATAATTAAATCTTATTTACCAAAAATGAAAACAAAATAAAATTTAATTTTTATGAACTTTTAGTAGAGAATTTTGATTATGTTTTACAATAAAATGTAAAAAAAATTAGTATGATTTTTATAAACAATGAAATGATGTTTTTTCTTATGAAATAACATTTTCCATAAAAATAATAGTTAATTTAATGATTTTTGAAGTAAGAGTATCAGTACACCTTAATTTGCGGGTGTACCGTAGAAGTTCTCATAATATTTTGGTAATTTTATTATATCTTGTATCGTATGGATACATATACAATTACTTCAATTTTTTTTATCGGTTAATCCATAAAATAGTTTAATATCATTTTATTTTATCCGTGAATATTTATTAAGTTATTTGTATGGTGCTCGTGATAGATTTTATCAACAGATAATTACATGTACAATTTTTTTTGTCATCCTATAAGAGTACGTGTAAAAGAATCTAAAAATAAATTTTTGTGTTAGAAGAATATGAATTTTTGAAATTTTAAATAATTAAAGCATGAATTTTAAGATAATAGTTTACATTTAATTCATTACTAATTAAGCACCTCTCATCAGCGTTTATAATAATAATTTTCTTATGAAAATAATAATAATAATATTTTCAAAAGTATGAGAGATAAGAAGGACCGACAGAGTATATGTGATTTTATTTTTATTTTTTTTATAATAGGGGCATAAGTCAATTTTAAACTTTAAAATGAATAGGCCATACTATATATTTCAAAATTAATATGTTGCTTTTGGTTTTGCAGAATGAGGCCCCCCAGTTATTAGGTTGCGAGACATAGTTTTCATGCCCACATTTGTGTTAAAATTTATTTTTACTTTCATGGATTCGGTGGCCATGCATGTTATACATCATTTATGTACGGTTTACAGTGCTTTACAAATTCAACACACCCTGATATGCTTTATTTGAAAATCATATGGAAATGGTTATCGTACTTGGATTCGAATTTGGCTTTAATATGACTTCAAGAGCCACTGTGTGATGTTCATAAACATCTTGGTTAGTGCACATGACATGACATTGACACTCACATCCCACTTCAAGGATATATCACGCGTAAAACCGTTGAAAGATTATAAACCGTTGAAGATTATTGATGTTCCATTCCATACACTATCAGTTCATAAAAGTCCTTTTTCAGCCACAAATTCAAACAATAATAGAGATAATGTGATTGACGTGAAAAAACCATGCAAGTACTACTTTTTTTAATTATTTAAAAAGTTCCTTTTTTGTGGGGGTCATATCTGCAAAGTTTTCGGTTACCTATTGGTCATATATGTAGAGTCCGGGGCCATGACGAAATTTGTTAAGATTTATTGCTATCTGATTAGTGCTATATGTTTGATATGATTTGATATTAAGGAAGAAAAAGTTGAACTAAAAATTAAATAAAGTCATAAAAAGTTTCGTTGTTGATTTGTGTCATCTCTTGTATATAGTATATTGTAGTACTTATTTCTCTCTTCTCTCTAATTGTAGCAAATAATGTTCCTTGAGGCTTTTCGGTAAAGGTTAATTAGAGTAGGTATTTTATGAACCAGTTTTTTAAGGATGTATTAAGCTCTAAATTTCAACGGTATATACTACACTTTTAATTTGGAAATACCAAAAAAAAAAAAAAAACATAAAAAACCATGACCGAAAAGAATATCAAATGCTGGAAAGATATTGGCTATTATTTTTTCAACCATCCATTGTTGGATAGAATCTAAAATGCCAATAAGGCTAGAAAGAATGAAATTGTTTAACTATCCATTTTATTAATGGATAGAGGCCAAAATATCGCCAGGTTACAAAGAATGAATTTGATAGCTCCAATTATCTTTATGTGTAGAAGCTAAAATGACGCTACGAAAAATGATTTGTGGTTACTTAACTATATCTATTACATTTTATGGTAGAAGCTAAAATTTCAATTAGGCTGAAAAAATGAATTTTAATTGCTTAACTATCAATTTTCTTTCTAGACTAGATAGAAGCTAAAATGTCAGATATACTAAAAATAAATAAATTATGATTGTTTAACTATACATGATCTTTAGAAATATCAACTAAAATGCAATGTATAAAAATGAATATCATCCGTAAAAAAAAAAATGAATATCATCACTTTTTTATGCTCTTGAAGTTGTTTAACAAATGCTTGATAGCATAAATGCTTTTTTATGCTCTTTGAAGTTGTTTATGCATAATATTATCTAGTTCTCGCTGCCAAATTCATATATAGGGTACATTTGGGAGTTTGGAGGGAAGGGATTTTAATGGCTGTGTTAAGAGAAAAATATAGAGAAGTCTTAGATATTTTTTGTGGTGTGTTTTTGTAGAGAATTATAAATTAATGTTTATAATTAATATATTTTAAATTTTAATAGTATTATAACAATATATGTTGAATTTGAAGAATTTATTTAAGTCCTTCAAACCCTTCTTTCCAATACAAATTTTGAGTTCTCTTATTTTAAACGGATTTTGTTTTATAAAAAAATTAATCATAAAGTCCTATCCTCCATAAACTATTTATTTCACTTCTTTCTTCCTTTTTTTCAAAACTGTCCCCTCCCTCCAAACTCTCTAAGATACCCATAATGGATGCCAAACTTCAAGATGCCACAAAAAGATTCTAAAAGATTGCTTGAGTGTGTGTTGCTCATTGAATAAAGAAGATTTTATATTAGCATAATGAAGTTGTGTTGTTGTTAACCCTTCTGATTGATTAGGGAGTTGAATCACACCCCAATAAATCTAGAAGTGCATACTTTTGGCTAGAGAAAGAACATAGTCAATGTTTTTGGAGATGTGTTGAAAAAAATGTTGCTTCATTGGGATAATTGGTTTTGCCATCATAGGGAACAATTCCTGTATATATCAATTTGCTATCCCTACCCATTGGGTACCCATTGTCATCCCTGAAACTGAATTGCAATACTTTTGAAATAGCACATATCAATTTGCTACTCCGGTCTCAATAAGAGAAATTTCACTTTTAGAGTCGTTCAACAATGATGTATCTGTTATATATTAGGTATTAGATACATTGTTTATTGAATGAATTAAAAAAATGGATTTTATCTTATAATAGAGATCAGGAGTACATAGTAATAACCAACATGCAATACAGTGGTACAAAAAGGATAAGAAAAGTTTGTTATGAAGAGAAGTGTGAATAAAAAATTAAGCTACTTATAGATATAACTCAGTTGGTAGTTACAAAGACAATATGAGACTTGAGTTCAAAACCGAGATTCTCGACACTTGTGTGTGAGTCTAGCCATTTGTCATTGTCTATCAACACCTCCAAGTAACAATATATCTAATCAAAATGTGTATTACTTGTCAGAATGAATGACGATCGCGTAACTCGAATCGACAAATGTTATTAGGAGGTATGAAGTTAAGTGGATGTGTTTCTGGAGTGGCAGTGTCATCTTCTTTCCACATTTTTATGGTCTTGTCAGCTTCACATGATATAAGCCTCGTACCCGTGACATCATATGTTAAAGCATGAATAGCAGCCTCATTGTCCATTGAACCTATAAGAAGGAAGGTTAGGGAAAGAGGAAAAAATAAGAGTAGTTAGTTATAGATGATTATCAATCTTGTGTGTATGGTAGAACTAACTAGCATCAAACTAAACATGTAAAAGCAGCCAAATATGCAGCATACCAGGTTGTACAATTGTTTGATATTGCTGGAAATTGTGACCACTCTTCCAATCCCAGAACCACATACTGCCATTGTCACCTGAAACAGGAAAAAGTAAGAAGCTTAAAACTGAAATCCATAATGATATGTCAAGATTATCACATGATCACGAAAGAATCGGGACAAGGGTTTATTTTTTTTATTCGATGAAACATAATCCCTAAACAGAAATTTACTTAGTTCTAGGTCAATACCTCCGGTAACAATAACACCCTTATCATTGATAGCCATTGCAGTGACATTAGTTTTCTGTTGAGACCTGCGCATGCAACAAATAATGAAAACACATCAATTCTAGCCTTTTTCTGTTTTCTAGCATTTGCACTACTTGCAGCTTATATATTTTCAATTTTATGTTTACAAGTTTCATTAAACGCTCGGCGGGTCATTCAAAAATATTTTGATCTGTAACTAACTGAAACCAATTAGGATTGTCTCTAGTAGCAGCATAGTCTATAACTCTATTTATCTTAGACTCTACTGTAGTATTTTCTTTCAGATTCATTTCAATAACAGTTTACAATTACAGTCCGCCTTCATTTTTCTCTTCTACCATATACGGTAAACCTTATAGTTAACGATTCTCTTAATCACACACAAGTTTGATAAGAATAAGTTTATAAACTCACAGCATATTGTGACAAAATTTTCCTTCTGGAAGGGCGAACTTCTTGATATTATCAGCCGATGCTGATGCAAAAGCTTGGCTGCAGCCAACAAAGAAGAAGGGGTGAGAGCGTGAGGCGGAGAAGAAAAAATAAAATGAGAAATTTAAATATAAAAATAAGCCAATCATTCCTCAAGTAACAATCAACTGATACTGAACACATACTCTTTAGGATGTGGAACCATTGCCCGAACAGACTTTATATGGTTTTTAAGAACTAACATTGTTTTACCTGCATTAACGCATTGTCTAAAGTTGGTAAAAAACACATACGGAACAGAATTTAAGTGCAGATAATCTCAACGCAAGCAAAGAAAAACAAGAAGATATGAAAAATCAACGATATATTACCATATCTAATGTCCCACATCCTAATTGTAGAATCATGAGAACAAGTGACAACTTGAGGGTCCTGTTAACAAAAGTGAGCATAATAAGGCCCCCCAAAGTAAGGAAAAAAGAAGATTTAAAAGTATAAAACTATATTAAGACATGTTTCAAAGCCACATTTGAATGCTGAAGTTTGTCTACACAATTATCATATCGAAGAACTTGTAGTCCAAGTCACTCAAATAGTACATGCCAGTTTTACAGATACGGGTATGTGTGTGTCAAAGGACAGAAACAAAAATATAGGCAGCAGGAGAAGAATCTGCATACCGTTGGCCGGGTAAACAAAGAGCTGATAGCGTTATCATGACCTAAAAGAGTTTGAACCGGCATTTCACTACGTATGTCCCAGACCTGAAAATTTAGTATCACCAATGCATAGTGATCACATTTATTTTTTACATATTGGAAATAGATGAGCAGAAAGTACTGGATCCACCTAAATCTCAATATACCATCAAGTAACTATATCAAAACAAGTCCATACCCGGCAAACAGAATCGTGTCCTCCAGTCACTAAAATGTCAAATGTGGGGTGAAGAGCCAAGCAATAAACACTACTAAGATGACCATGATAAGAACTAATAACAAAATAATATAACGTGCATTAGTGGCTAGATATATTTGATAAGTTCAGTGATTGCTGAAATATTCACCAGAAAATCATATGAGGATTTTACCTCATTTGTTCAAGATCCCAACATTTAACTTGCTTATCATCCCCAGCAGAAAACATGTAAGTATGTTTCTTGCTAATAGCAAGGCCTGTAGAGAAAGCACACTGTTATTATTTACCCAATTCAAAATTGCTGCCATCACTAATAAATAATTATACTTTAGCTCCTCACCTCTTACTTGATCACTGTGACCTACTAATGTGTGCTTTAGATCACCGCTTGCCAAGTCCCATATCTGCCAAAATGAACAACTTAGCAAAAAAATAATAAACTAATTCAAAGTTCCTAGCTTCATTTATAGCAAATACATGGTAATTAATAAATATACAGTGTTTAACAAAAAAATAGTACTTGTTCAAAATTCGAATAGGGATTATTTGACAAAAGTCATAAGCCTAGTTAAGAAGTTCACAAGCCAACATATACATGAAAAGAAAGATATCTGTTTTAGATTAAATTTTAAGGAAGGAGATCCACAGAATCAATAATTCAACATGGTTCCGAAGGTTTTAAGTCTTATTTACAAGTCTTCTCATAACAAGGAACTATACTATAACATGCATTTTGTGATCAATTGATTAAATACCTTGATAGTTCTATCTGCAGATCCAGTACAAAACCATGTATTACTGGGATCAACTGCAATAGATCTCACCGATCCGAAGTGACCACTGATGATGACCTGCAGGAAACAAATCATGGTCAATTTCTCAGCTAAAATTATATCAGAAATATTACAATTTAAAAGGTTTTCTGAAAAATTGTGTAAGTCAGACCTGGTTAGAATGAAAGAATCAAGATATTAGCAAACAGAAAAACCAATTATTTCGAATATAATGTTATCGATGAATAGCCAAGCTTTCAAATTGAAATTTGCGATGTTGAGTAGAACCACAAATGATTGAGAAATTGCACTCCAATTTGTTGTAAAACATTACCAGCTCTATGCTTTAAATGGAACTAAACATGTTCCTTAGCTAAACTACTAGCTTGTGCACCAAACATCCCCAATTACATTTGTTTTGGTTCACAAAATCTGAGAATGAAAATGACCAAACCCTTGTGCCACTCATCTATCATTAAATAAATAGTTAAGAGAAAAAGTGGTGAAGTAGTTCTCACCTTGTAGTTTCTCCATGGTGCATGCCACTCAGGTTGTGGCCAATTACTTGCCATGCTTTCCATCAAAGCAAATGTTGAGAAATTCCTGTAATATAGAAACCAGCAAAACGTCAATCCTGGATACATTCTCTGTAGAAATCTATATCATTGTCTATTCTAGAATATAAAATAGAAATGCACACTAAGATACTATAAAATGGTAGAATCTCAGGTAAAACTCAAAAACAATCAGAGTTTGCGATGAGGAGAATGATGGGAACTGTTCTTGTTGCACTAGGGATGAAGAAGGTTGAGAGTTTAGGGTTTTGTTCTCTTTTACGTGAGGCACAAGAAAGTGATGAGATTATGAGATTGAGAAAATAATTTCTTAATCTAATTTTTGTGGCTTAACCTTACTTAAATAGCGATGTCATTACTCTTGAGGGACTCGTTTTGCTGCCTTTTTTAATTGTCTAAATTACCCCCAATTTTAAATTTAGGCCTAATCTTATAAATTTAATTTATTTATTTTTTGTTAAATCCTACAATAATGGGAACAATGTCCTACAAACCCAAAAAAAAAAAGTAGTATCTATCAAGGCAGCTTTAAAATTTACTATTTTTTTGGTTTGTTCAAAAGAAAAAGTTTAACTGCAACTTTTATTTGGACCAGATTCCCTTAAAAATTAATTATATATACTAGTTAAAATACATGCAGACACCATGCAAGTCTGACAATGAAGGCGGTAATGCCAACTAGTGTGCTACATGACCCACATTGGATTATTTGGAATGGTTCGATGTAACACGTCTTTGCTTGGAATGTTGTTAATATTTCACGTTAATTTGAGGATTACTCTAAAGAATGTACATGTTCACCTTCCGAACTCTAGAGACCTCATCCGATTATTAGCATAGCTCTTTTGTCGGCATTGAGAATTGATCAATTTAATCCTTCTGCGGTATCTTGAATGATTTTTGGTCTAAGGATTTCTTTATCTCCCACTTCTGACCAAAATAAAGGTGTCATGCAATGATAACTTGTTCTTTTACTATATTTTTAGTTAAGTTATTTTATAAATAATGTTTTTATCTATATTTTATTTGCATTTTACTAGATTTCCTTTTGTTTTTTGTTTTTAATAGATTGATAATTCAAAAGAATCATGAGGAAATGGTGCAAAAAGATGGAAAAACTTCAAAGGACGAAGGCTTGTTTATAAGAAATATGGTTAGTTTCTAGTCAATGATCGAACCCTAGCAACATGAAAACTTGTTTACAAAAAAAACCGCGGCAGGGGCGGCCAAAACAGGTAGTCAATGGTTAGTCTTCATAAGCCATGATTAGTTACTATTTATTAGCTTACCAATACTTGTATATAATGACTCAATCATATCAATAAGAATCATCGAACATATTTCTTATATTGTTGACCAAACTAAGTCATGGAGCAATGAAGTCTTCTTTCAATGACCATGAAGTGTAAAATTACTTATCAACTCTTCAAAATTCATGGCATTTTCCAAAACCGTTATCAAAGAAGGAAGGAAGCCAAAGATCAAACGTTTAAATTTCAATGGCCTTTACAGCAGTAACAACCTTAAGACTTTAATTTTGTTGGTTTTTCTTTATAGAATTTGAATGATCACGCGTAAATGCCACACATCTCTGCCTTGTAACAATAGGAATTAGGAGAGAAAATAAAAGGCATGTCGAAAACAAACCAAAAGCCCTGCAACTACTACTAACACAAAAGTGTCCAACCAACCAGCTCATACAGTAGACAAATTTGTACACAACAAACACATTTGTGGACCAGGACGAATATTCTCCAATTTTCTCTCAGGCAAACTATTACATTATGTTAATTTGGATATTTAATGGAGTATGAAATAAAATGGAATGAAAGTATTTATCCATTCCTTGTATTCTTCAAAAGTAATTCGGGGAAGGATTCTTGCCAAAAGGATATATACATTTCTTTACCCATTTGTCAAGACTAGAATCATAATTATGCTTGAAGACAATTCACAATCAATATATATATATAGCAATATCTATATTGCTTCCACCGTGTGCTAAATGATTTGGTAGGAACATTGATCTAAATAGTTCTTTCTCTTTGTGGAAAACGAATACAACTCAAGTATGAATCAACTGGTAGAAAAGTTGATCAATTTTTCCCTTTCTTCAAATTATTATGAAGATATGAGAAAATTCATCTTAGCTTTCACATCTAAGTATGAGTTAAATATCAATACGGCAACATTGGCCGTTGTTATTGTCATCCTTGGAAGTCTCTATCTTTCGACTTACGTGTCAAACCGAAGGTTGAAGCGCAAGCTCAAGCCCAAGACCGAACACTATGACCGTACAAGGTCATGGATCGTTAGAGATATTCATAGTGGAAAACCCATATTGGATAGATTGAAAGAGGATTTCAATAAAGCTCGAGTAAATCCTGCAATATTAAAACACACTAGGAAAGCTTTGAAGGCTATATTCAAAGAAGAATATCTTGATTTAATAAAGCTTCAGGTAACATATTTTACAAGTTCCTTCATACTAAGATTTATTGTTAACAATATCCTAAGTACGTTACGTAATTGTTTATAACACTTAGAAATGACATTGTGATTCATATTCTAACTAAGAGATTTGTTGCAGCAAGTTGTGGAAAAGCTGGAAATGAGTGGAAGTGAAGATGTTGCAGTGGAAAAGCTTGAAAAGGCCGTAAAGAAGGCCGAGAATGCGAACAAACCACATGAAGCTTACGAAATTGAAATGTTCCTAGTAGAAATGCTCATCTATAAGGTTGAAAAATCTCAACTTCTCACTATATTCATAAACATGTTTATTTTTAAAATTTAAGTTTATTTATATTTTTGGCTTCTAATTTATGTATATATGCGGTTTTCGTTTGTCAATTTTTTTTAGCAATTGTAGTTTCTCAATTGTCTCTAATTTTTGCATTTTAGTCCCTTCAACCCTTCCCATCAACTTTCTTTTTTAGAGGAACAATCAACTTTGAAAGTGACAAATGAAGGTGGCATATTTATACAAAACTGACCGCTCAAAAGTTCGCCTGAAAATTAATCTTGGAAATCAACTTTTATAATCTAATATATCTATACAAAATTTATGTTAAATCTTAGCCTAACAACTTGAAATTTTAATGACCTAAAACAAATTATTAGACGATGATGTTGCAAATGACATAGGGTGACATAGGGGTGTGTACATTGTTGTGAATTTATCTATTTATGAAAAGAAAACTTCAATTGGCAGGGAGAGCTGGAAAGTGCATTGAACCGTACATGCATGAAAGATGATTCGCTTAAAGATGCTCGACGGCCACTGTACAAGGTATGTCTATGTTTGGTATAACGGTGGGTATGTCAGAATCACCGTTGATTCTTTGATTAAAATTAGGCTAAAGTGCACTTTTCCCCCCTAATTTTCAAAAACTTGCGATTTTGGCCCCTATATACAAAAACTACAATTTTGGCCCCCTAAGATTTAGCCATTTTGCAATAATAGTCCTTTTGGCCAATTTTGACCCAATCAACGCCTGCATGGCATGCCACATGTGTAAATAATAAAATAAAAAATACCACATAATCATTTTATAAATTAAAAAAGATATTAAAAATTAAAAAAATCAGAAACATTAAAAACAAAACCCAAAACAATACAAATTCATCATTCTTCATCTCTTTCAATCCAAACCTTCAATCTTCAATTTTCATGTCTTCATAACAATCTAAAAAAAATAAAAAATTCAAAAGACACAAAATTGTATTCATTTTCCAACTAGCAGCAACATATAATAATTGTTTTAAAACAAAGCCAAGACTGCGAACCATACATGAATCACCACTAATGGAAAGAACATAGAAGAAAAGTGGATCCACAAACAACCCTGCTGCACATACTAGCAAAAACACTTGGTTCCATTCTTGCACTCACTTTGCTCTTGGGTCTACTACTTTACTAAGAGAATAATAGCAATAAAAAAACCTTTTACACACCCCACCCCCTTGGGCCTATCCGTTTATGAAACTCAGGTTGGAAAAACATTAGCAAATTTTAATCATTCATGTCCTTGATGTAGTGATTTCTAGAAACTACATCATGAGATAAACCAGTTAAAATTCCCTGATAGATTACGTGTAAGTGATGAACTTTGGCAACTTCATGTTCTTTCTTCATGTTGAAGTTTCAAGCGTTGCCTTCGTCCGAATTGGGATCTGGTCTATTCAGGTTGAGGTGGGTCTAAGTCGTTGGAGAAAACGGATTTGAAGAAATTCATGAGAGAAAAGGAATAAGGATGGATTAGAGTGAGTGAAGTTAGGGTGTGCAGGTTCAGATTTGGGTTGGATTGGATTGATATGAAAAGATGAAGAAGAAGAAATGAATTGAAATTAAACTAATAAAAAAAATTGATGTTTTGAATTTTTTAATTTCATTTTAATTTAAAAATAATTATGTGAATTTTTAAATTTTTTTAAAATTCAATAATTACACATGTGGCATGCCACATAGGCATTGATTAGTTAAAATTGGCCAAAAAGACTATTATTGCAAAGGGACTAAATCTTAAGGGGTCAAAATTGTAGCTTTTGTACATAGAGGCTAAAATCGCAAGTTTTTGAAAGTTAAAGGGGAAAAGATGCACTTTAGCCTTAAAATTATAGAGAAAGTCTTGTCGAATTAAGTTTGCTCATTGATTCTCTTTCTTTTTTACAGGCAATTATATACCAATTGAAGGGAAACACGGAAAAAACCAATGAGTGTTGGAATGAATTCCTTGCGGTACAAGATCCTCCTTACACCGGAAATTCTCTTTCTTTTGTTGATCAAAAGGAAAATTCTGATTGTTTCAATAAGTTCAAAAAAAATGTGGAACGACTTCGAAGTGCAATACATGAATTATCGGGGAGGAATGTCATCATTATATGATAGTTAATAGGCTATTTATTATTTACTGTTTTTAAGAGTAGTTTAGTTTTTGACTATTATATATATTTACTATGAGGTTATTTATGATAATTGATAAGAGTAATTGTAAAATGTTTACCGTCACACAAATCACAGTTATTCATGTGGATCATTATATGAAAGTTATGATTATTTTTTAAGAAGCCAAAATGAAATATTATAAACACCAAGAGTGATTCATCTCGTACAAGGTGTGCAAAAAGAATTACTCCTCAAAAGAATACAAAATCAAGTATCTGTTACCAAACAAAGAAACAGCTAAAAAGATGAAATGAAGACTACTCCATAACACTCATACAAATTAAAGGGTGCCGCCACCGGTCATTATAACTTAAAGTGGAAGTTAGCCTATTAGCCTTAAGCCAAGAAAAAGAAACAAACTTTATATTATCTAATAATTGAGCCACCTCCTGTGCTTTGCTTTTGAAGATTTTGTTGTTTTTTTCCTTCTAAACTATCCAAACACAAGCATGCCAAATAACTTTGAAGAAGGAATGTGTAACTCTCGGTAACCCCGTCATGTGACCAAACTGATGAAAGTGAGCACGAACAGAGTTTGATGAAATAAAGGAGAACCCGAGCCACTGGTAAACCCGATGCCAAACATTGCCAAAGATGTCGCAGCTGAAGAATAGATAGTTTGTCGTCTCCGGGCAGCCGCAGTCACCTATGCAATATATGTCTTCAAGATGAAGAGCTCCTCTACGAATAAGATTGTCTTTGGTAGGTAGTCTATTGCGAAAAAGTCGCCACACAAATATTGAAACCTTTAATGGAACCTGCTTCAGCCACGCTGCATCAAAAATACCGCGCTCCACAGATGTGTCTGATAGCGTGAGATACTGATAAGTCCCTTTAACTGAGTAACCGTTAATAGGATCCAAAACTCAGTGCCACCTGTCATGAACATGATCCTGCAAAACAATATGACACAGCAAGGACGAACACTCTGAAACTGACTCCTCTTCCCACGCCAAAAGGCGCCTCCGCCACTCCCAAGTGTCACCTCCAACCACCCACCCTCTATCAGCCATCTCCCTCACCGTCAATATGAAAATATTACATTGCCAATATATATATATATATATATATATATATATATATATATATATATATATATATATATATAAATGAATTCTCTATCCTCTAATATTTGTATGAGTTTGACATAAGAAAATATTTGTATGAGTTTCATTTTGATGCATTGTCAATATGAAAAGTCTTACAATGTCAATGAATCACAAGCACCCATATGTTCGACTTTATAAGTGGTTGTGATTAAAAATAAAAATCAAACAATATATATTTAGAAACTTTTGATTAATTGACAGTGGAAAAACATTTTTACATCGACAATGTATATTTCCTCCTTCTTTTCGTGTCACTATGCATTGTAATCAAACAATGCGTCTTTACACAGTGAGTGTTCCACTTTTACTACAAAATCACAACAATTTTCCGCGTTCAGCTAGAAGCTTGATTTTGTAGCTTCTCAGAAATGGCAACAGAAAGCAGACATTATAACTACCTTTATTGTAATCTCAGAAGTTATAATGTCTGCTTTCTATTGCTTCCTCCAAAATTTTCTCGTAGCAGACTAATTTGGAGGAGTTTACGAATTGCTATCTACATATCCAATGCTTCGGCCAACTTCTCAGCACCACCAGCAAAATATTTTGTTACCTCTTTTGCTCCAAGCAACTAATTACCGCCCTGCATCAAAATTGAAATCTGAAAAACATTGTCTTCAATAAGCCTTGTATTCAATCTCCCCATACACCAAAACCAGACCCAATCCTTCCGTCGACGCTAGTACATAACAATACATAACAACAATGCTATGATCAATCTCTTGTGGCCTGCAAAATTTTGCCGAATTTTAATACAATAACACATTAAGTCGATCCAACTAACAAACTATATCCCAAATGATATGCGAACTTCAGTTTTCATTTAGGCTAAAGAAGATGAGCCTATATTACCAAAAAAATAAAAATAAAGATGAGCCTAAATTTAAAAGGGAGAAGCCAATTCAAAATTTGATTCTGAAACATGGAAAGCCTAATCAAATATAATTTCAATTAAAGATTAACATGTTAGAAATTTAGGTCTAAACAGATTTCATAAAACATGTTCAATTATGAATCAATAGCGGAAGCAAATAAAATATTGAATATGTTTATGATCGGATCTACGACATGTTTGATTTATCAAGAATATTAAAAATTAGGGTATTAGGAATACATGGATAAAGCTTTCATGACAGCCCTCTCAACATAGAGAGTAAGTGATCTGCAACAAATGGAAGCGGTGGCTGATTTGGTTCTTCCTCAACTTGTATCTTTATGCCTCAAGTTCTCTTCAGATGGGGAGAAGAGAATGTTTTGCCGTGTACGGTATATTGGGACCATAGCCTCTTTTATATTAGATGGTCATTAAGGTTTCCCACTATTCCGTTAATGGGCCATCCGGACATCCACTCATTGAGTCCATATCAACTAATTAAATATTTACTTAATTATCCAATTAGAAATCTAATAGTCTTATTACTTAATTTGATCACTAATCAATTAAGGCTCACAATTGATAAATAACTAATATAATTATTATTACGATATTTACCCACATAATGATATTAAAATATAATTAAATAATAAAATATTCCAACATAACATTTCAACTTTTACTAAAATTTATTAAAAAGTTTATTGACTATTCATTCAATCAAAAAAATGTTTATTAACTTTATTTTTATAACAAGAGTAATACAATATTAAAATGAAAAAAAGGAAACAAAGCAATTGAGAGGACAAATGCCAAAACCTAATTGAACAAGAAAAACAAAGCGATTTGCTCAAAAAAAAACGATAGGGAGAGAAAATAAAGACAAAACCACTAAGACCATCTATAATGGGGAGTCCTTCCCCTATTAAGCGTCATTGTAAATAAACACCCCCTTTGTGACATCAATGAATATGGTGTGCTTATAAAGGTGGTTGCTTTTATAGGCACCCTCTCTCTCTCTCTCTCTCTCTCTCTCTCTCTCTCTCTCTTATATATATATATATATATATATTATTTTGATATTAAAAAATAATTGTATAATAGTTGTAAATAATAGTTGAATTTCATTCCCTAAAAAAAATAGTTGAATTTGAGTTTGCTCGTAGCATATAGTCGTTGGAAACTCCTTAAAAAAAAATCGTGCCCCGTACCTACAAAGGAGAGCACAAATTCAAGATAGACAAACTCATCTTCAACTTCAACATGATCTTGTGGAGCATATTTGGCAACATTTTGGGAGTGATAGTCAACAAGATTAGTTGTTATTTAAATTACGTAATTTATCATCATTTATTTTATATTATTTTTTCAAGTTTTAACTTTTTCTCCGTTGCAACAACCGGGACCTACCATCATTGAATCTCAATTAATTCCGGATTCTCAAAACGGTAAGGCAGTTATTATTTCTTCCCAAGAATCATTATCTAATAATGAGAAAATAACTAGCATTGATGGTGCAACCAATGAGCTTCATGGAGATTGGCTTCTAGTTACTCGAAAAAAGAAAATACCAAACAGTTCCATTTTTTCTTCCACCAAAACCGCTACACCTAAAGCAAACCGCTTTCATGCCCTAAATTTCGCCCTACAAAAAAGCCATGGCCCACCCAATCAAATTACTCCATCTCGCCCTTCTGCTCCAGTCCAGCCACGCGCTCCCCATACCCCCAAAGAAACTAAAAGACGTAGACATGATCATGACACAATTAAAGAGCCTGCCCTACAAAATCCCATGCCTTCTGTAACCACTCAAAAAGCGCCAACCAAGACAGTCTACATGACAAAAAAATTCCTCAACTTCCTATCACTAAACAACCAATGAATAATGGACCGCAAACACATGTCCCTCCCGAACAAGTTATCCCTAACCATGAAAATCACTCCAGCAACAGTGCCATGAACACTAGCACCCCCTCTCAAACTGAACCAGACCCTAACAACACAAGTGAGGCTCAAAACCGTGATGCTAAGGGAAATAGTCAGGATGACACCATCGTCACTACTGAGATTCATGGGTTACAGGATACCAACGAAGAGGATATGGTCACGTAATTGCTACTTCCGCTTATTCTCATCAGTCTCCCTTGTTATGGAAGCTCTGCTAAATATCTCCATCCTCTCTTGGAATATTAGAGGGGCTCAAAACAACAATACTAAGAGACATCTAAAAGAATTGATGAGAAAGTATAATCCAGCTCTTATGGCAGTGTATGAAACTCATGTTCCCTTCAACAGGGTCTCCTCCTTCTGGACCAACACCGGTTACACCCCCATTCACATAGTTGAAGCAAATGGCCACTCTGGAGGTATTTGGCTCCTAAAGCAGTCAGCTTCAAACATTACTACAAATGTCATTGATTCCAATCCACACTCTATAACCTTTTCTATCAGTCGTGGTAACGCTAACACAACTTGTACATGTATTTATGCTAGCCCTAACCCAACCCTACGCCCCAGCCTCTGGAACCACCTCACCCACATTAACCACACCATTGATGGTCCTTGGATGCTCATAGGCGATTTCAATGAAACCCTCCTTCCTAGTGACCAAAGAGGTGGCATTTTCCATCACAACAGAGCTGCCGCCTTCTCTAACTTAATGACTACTTGCAACCTTCTCGACCTTACAACCACAGGAGGTCGTTTCACCTGGCACAGAAACAACAATGGCATCCGCACCATCTCCAAAAAGCTTGATAGAAGCATTGCTAATGTAGACTGGCGCATGGCTTTTCCTGAAGCTTTTGTTGAGGTTTTGTGTAGGCTCCACTCTGATCACAATCCGCTTCTACTTCGTTTTGGTGGTCTCCCTTTAGCCCGAGGCCCTAGACCGTTCCGTTTCGAAGCTGCCTGGATCGATCATCATGAGTATGCAGACCTAGTAAAAAATTCTTGGCATCTTCCCAATATCACTGCATCCCTGGCAAAAGTCCAAGAAAATTCTATCATCTTCAACAAAGAAGTTTTTGGAAATATTTTTCAGAGGAAGAAACATATTGAAAATCGACTCAAAGGTGTCCAAAACTATCTTGAAAGAGTTGATTCAATCCGGCATTCCCTTCTTGAAAAAGAGCTCCAACAAGAATACAACCACATCCTTTTTCAAGAAGAGATGCTTTGGTACCAAAAATCTAGAGAAAAGTGGATTAAATTTGGTGATAAAAACACAGCTTTCTTCCATGCGCAAACTATCATCAGAAGAAAAAGAAATAGAATTCATAGACTCCAACTTCCTGATGGCACTTGGTCCTCTGATAGTGACACTCTTCAAGATGAGGCTCAAAGATATTTCAAGAGTTTCTTTACTGACAACCAACCTCCTCATGACCGCTCTTTCAACGAAGGCGCCCACCCTTCCATTGATGCCGATGGAAAAATTTCCCTCACTTCTCCTATCACCAAACCAGAAGTTTTCGCTGCCCTTAACTCTATGAAGCCCTACAAAGCCCCTGGCCCTGATGGTTTCCATTGCATTTTCTTCAAACAATATTGGCACATTGTTGGTGACGATATTTTCCAAATGGTCCAAGCCGCCTTCCAAAATGGTTACTTTGACCCAGAGATCTCAAATACTCTCATTGCACTCATTCCAAAAATTGACCCTCCCGTTACTTACAAAGATTTCCGGCCCATCAGCCTCTGCAACATTATTTATAAAATCATTACGAAGGTTTTGGTTCACCGGCTACGGCCTATCCTTACTAACATTATTGGCCCCTATCAAAACAGTTTTTTGCCTGGTAGGGGTACCTCAGATAACTCTATTGTTTTGCAGGAACTAATTCACTTCATGAAGCGCTCCAAAAGGAAGAAGGGTTTTGTGGCATTCAAACTTGATCTGGAAAAAGCTTTTGACAACGTCAACTGGGATTTCCTTAAACAGTGCCTCCAAGATTTTGGCTTTCCAGATATCACCATCAAGCTTATCATGCATTGTGTCTCTTCACCAAGCTACTCAATACTATGGAATGGAAACAAGTTGCCTCCCTTCAATCCTACTCATGGCCTAAGACAAGGTGATCCGTTATCTCCTTACCTTTTCATCCTTTGCATGGAAAAGCTCTCTGTTGCTATCAACTCTGCTGTCAACCAAGGGAGGTGGGAACCAATCCAAATCACTAATACGGGGCCCCAACTATCTCACCTCCTCTTCGCTGATGATGTCCTCCTCTTCACCAAAGCGAAAAGATCTCAGTTTCACTTCATTCACAACCTCTTTGAAAGATTCAGTCGAGCTTCTGGTTTGAAAATCAACATCTCTAAATCGAGAGCCTACTATTCTTCAGGTACACCTCAAGGTAAAATCACAAATCTCACCACTATTTCAGGAATTCAAAGCACAACTTCTATTGGAAAGTATTTGGGTTTTCCTATGCTCCACGGTCGACCTAAGAAAAGTGATTTCAATTTCATCATCGAAAAAATGCAAACTCGGTTGGCCTCTTGGAAAAATAGACTTTTGAATAGAACAGGTCGATTAACTCTTGCATCATCTGTCCTTTCCTCCATACCTACCTACTACATGCAGATTAATTGGCTCCCCTAAAATATTTGTGATAGCATTGATCAAACAACTAGAAACTTCATTTGGAAAGGCACCAATAATAAGGGGATCCATTTGGTGAATTGGAAAAAAGTCACTAGTCCGAAGAGTATTGGCGGCTTGGGTATCAAATCAGCCAGAGATTCTAACACCAGTTTGCTAGGGAAACTCGTTTGGGATATGGTTCAATCAACAAACAAATTGTGGGTTAACATTCTCTCTAACAAATATACATCAGGACCGAACACTCTCCATGCCACTGCCAATACCAACAGCTCCCCAACTTGGTCCTCAATCATCAAGGCTAAGGATATTCTTCGTGACGGTTACGTTTGGCGCGCAGGTTCGGGATCCTCCTCCTTTTGGTTCAATCACTGGACCCCCCACGGTCTCATTGGCTCTCTCGTCCCTATCATTGATATCCATGACCTCCAGCTCACGGTTAGAGATGTATTCACTTATGAAGGTCAACCCAACCAGGCTATTTACACTACTCTTCCGCAGCCCATTGCAGAATTTCTCAACAACACTCACATCAACTTTAACGAAAGGGTCGAAGACAGTTTCATTTGGAGTGAAAACAAGAATGGTGTCTATTCCGCTAAGAGTGGCTACTCCTGGATTCTTGGCATTTCAGCTTCTGAAACCCATAATCTACCCACGGTTTCCTGGTCTTGGATATGGAGATTAAAGATTCCTGAAAAGTTCAAATTGCTAGTTTGGCTTGCCTGTCATAATGCCGTACCGACTTTGTCTTTGCTGCACCACCGACACATTGTTGCTTCTGCCATTTGTTCTCGTTGTGGTGACGAAGAAGAGACCCTGCTGCACTGCCTCCGTGACTGCATTCATTCCAAAAGCATTTGGATTCAGTCTGGTTTCACAGATCAGACATTCTTCCATGAAAGTGACGCTCCTAGCTGGATTAGAAGCCACGCAACCAGTGACCGTGCTACCACTTACCTGGCATGCCTTTGGTGGTCTTGGAGAAACAGAAATCAGATGTGTTTAAGTGCCGAATCTTGGTCCCTCACTCGGATACATATTCAAATTCAAAACACGGTTGAAACAATAAGAACAGCCATGCTTTCTGCTACAACAACCCGACCTGACCGCATGGTTCGCTGGAACAATAACAACTATAACTGTTTTGTGCTCAATGTAGATGGAAGCTGCTTAGGATCTCCTATTCGAGCTGGTTTCGGTGGACTCATCCGGAATTCTTCAGGCTTTTTCCTCACGGGTTTCTCCGGCTTCCTTGCAACAATTACAGACATCCTGTTTGCAGAACTTACCGCAATTCAACGGGGTATTCTTCTGGCCATAGATGCAGGTATAGAAGACATGGTTTGTTACTCGGATTCAATGCTCTCCATTCAGCTCCTCACTACGCGTACCTCCACTTATCACGCATATGCTGTTCTAATTCAAGATATTAAGGACCTCTTGTCAACAAGGAACTTCTCCATCCATCATTGTCTCAGAGAAGGAAACCAATGTGCAGATTTTTTAGCCAAGCTCGGTGCCACATCAAATGAAGAATTTTCTACTTATGATACTGCACCCAACGACCTTATTCCGCTGATCAGGAACAACGAAATGGGCGTTCTGTTTCCGAGAGCTTAGGCTCTTTCTTGCTGTTTTTCTTTTCCTGTTGTCCTTTTCTTTTTCCTTTTTTAGCTTTATCACCAAAAAAAAAAATTATTAATAAAAATAAAATAAGAATGTTCGTTTTTTCAATAATTTATAATTAAATTACTTCAATATTTTAAAATTATATAATTATGAAGGAGTATATAAATTATTGTTAAAATGTAATGATATAGAGTTATTGCTGGGACCCAATTAATAATGATTTTGAGGTGCTGGGTTGGAGAGATTAAGTGTTTATTAAGTATTAATTATAAAACGAATAACGTGTACAATCAAAACTCATTTAAACACTCAAATGGGGTGTTGCTTTGTGGATGGTCTAAGAATACTACCTAAAGAGACAATTGATTTTGTCAAACAAAAACAGAGACAATTGATGACACTTAAAAAATAATAATTAATAATTAATTCTCTTAACTGTTTTGATTTTGGCTTGGTAGATCCTCATTTTTTTTTTTTAAGCAAAGGAGAGGCTGCAGGATGCCTGCAAACCCCTAAACTTTCATTGAAAACAAAAAGAACAAGTACAAGGAAGGGGGACTAAGCCAAAACCCTCAGAAAGATACAAACTTAAAGCTTGGCATACCAAGCTTATCCTTAGAATACTGACTAGCAGGCAAACTAGGAACAGATTCCCCCAAAAACAAACCCTGTGTGGACAAGCCTATGTTTGCAAGGGAATCAGCACATTGATTTCCCTCCCTATATATATGAGTAACCATGAAATTCATACTAATCAATAGGTTGTTGCAGTTTTTCCATCTATTTCTTAAAGTTCAAGGAACACAAGAAGAATTCTTAAAAGCCAAAACAACAAGCTGAGAATCGGTCTCCAGCCAGAAATTGAACCATTGTTTCTGATATGTTACTTCAATGGCCCTCATAGCACCACAAAGCTCAGCACTAAAAGCATTACCTGGGCCCAAATTTTCAGACAAACAAAGTAAACAAACAGCATTAGAGTCTCTGAAAATGATTCCACAAGCAGAATTAGTGGAGGTCGCTGATCCATCAGTATTAACTTTAGTCCAGTTGATCAGAGGGGGATTCCAAATTACCTCCTTAATAACCGGAGCCTTAGGATCCTCGTTATTATCATATCTTCCTCACTTAATTATAATACTAAATGAAGGGTTATTCCTTCCTCGTCACCCTTTTTCCATAATAATTTTGTTTCTATTTAATATGATTATTTTTTTTTTGGTTACTTAATGAAATGCTTTATTTAATATGATTAGTTACACACAAATGGTTTGTAAGTGTTAAGAAATCATATCAAGAGTCTTTAAAGATGCCTTTTATTTTTTATAGTAAAGATGCAACTTTTAAAACAGTAAAGTAAAGATGCAACTTTTAAAATAGATGATTCTTTGGAGTAACTATATACCATTGAAATTATATTTGGTTTAATTACACTTTTGGCTCCTTAAGTTTTTTAAACTTGTGATTTTGGCCCTCTAGAAAAATAACTCTTTTCAGGCCCCTAAGTTTACTTTCTGTTGCAATTTTGGCCTCCCATGCCAATTTTGACCCAGTCAACGGACACGTGGGCGCCACGTGTGTAATTTTTTTTATTTATATTTTTTAATTATTTTTTATTTTTAAAAAATAAAAAAATATTTTTGTAATAAAAAAAAGTTTTTTTTCATTACAAAATTAAAAAAGTTTTTTATTACAAATGAAAAAAAATTAATTACATTTTTTTGTTACAAAAATTAAAAATAAAAAAGATTTATTATTTTTTTAATTGCAAAATAAAAAAATTATTAAAAAATACAAAAATATTAAAGTGGGCGCCACGTCAGCGTTGACTGGGTCAAAATTGGGCTAGGGGGCCAAAATTGCAATAGAAAGTAAACTTAGGGGGCCTAGAAAGAGTTGTTTTTTTAGGGGACCAAAATCACAACTTTGGGAAACTTAGGGGGCCAAAAGTGTAATTAAGCCATTATATTTTAATTTAATTTAATTTAATTGGACATTCATTTTAAAACATGGAAACATCATTTACAAATAAGCTACATTTATTTAAAAAGAATTGACATTTGTACATCCATTTTGTGATAATTTTTGAACAATTTTATCTCTCATACTCACATTATATTTTTATTCTTTATCTTCTTTTTTTTCTTTCTATTGTTTTTGACCAATAAAAAAAGGAAAAAAAGAATTGTTTTAAAAATTATTGCAAAATAGTTGTACAAATATCATTACTTATACACAATTCTTACTCGCTGTCATTCTAACACCAATGAATACAAGGATTTTCATAAGAGAGAGAGAGAGAGAGGGGTAAGATGAAAGATGAGAGTGGTCGGGTGAGAGAGATATATCACATTGGTGCCAAGCAAAGTGAGATAGATAGATCTGTCAAATTAAAACGTTGATACCCCCTTCAATCTCATATTGCTCACCTTCAACCCAAAAATATTAAAACAAAGAAGAAGGACAAAAAAGGAAAGAGATTTGTCAATTTCTATGTTAAATAATTTTTTTTGTCATTCTTGATCTTTATTTATTCTTTTAAGCCCGTATTTCCAGTATGGGAGAAAGATGAAGTTGTCCCTTCAAAAAACCCTAAATCCCCAAATTCTGTTTTTTTTTCTCTTTCTAATTATTGATTTGAAAGGAAGTCCCCATATTCATTGTTGATAAAATGAAAGCGAGTAAGAATAGTGAACATATTAGTAAAAAAAATGGTGAAGATGAAAGAGAATGACACGATGATGGTCATAAGATAGGAGAAAGAGAGTGAACAAAAAAAAAAACTAATGCCAAATTTTGTTTACATTCAACAACTTTTTGTTTGAGACATTTTTGTCCAACAACTTGGAGAACCCGATACAAGTTAATGGAATAGAAATAATAGATGATGTGACAAATTTTAATTGAAGTGTGTTAAAAAAATATGTTAGAATGTGTGACCCCAACATTTCTCTTTTTAAGAAATTATGTTTTTTCTTTTGAAAAATAGTTCAAAGTGAAAAGAGAAAAAACAGATACAAAAGCATCGCCTTTGTTTTTTTTAGTTTGGTTTGAATATAAATTTTGTGTTTATATTTAATTGTCAGCTTGATAGTTTAAATATATATTTTATCAATTACATGTGTGTCAAAAAATAATACTCCTACTTAATCTTTTCAATAAAATTAATTAAGAAGTGTAAAAGTTTTTATTTTCTTTTTGAAAGGAGAAGAGTACAAAGTTAGGTTTTGAATTAATGTAATAATTTTTTTTTTATTTTTTTATGTAAGTTGCTCTTGAGAGAAAAGCCACTTCGATAGCAACAAAGTTTACATTCTTGAATAAATTGACAAGTAACCGTCTCTCATTGTGGGTCATTCAACAACCAACACATGATCAATCAAAATCCCATTCTCCACTTCACAAAAGTAACAAAATCCATGTCACACAAATCCCCAAAAATAATCACTTTTTTATTATTCTACTTATGGGGAAGCTAATAACAACTTCCAAACCTCTCATTCTCAAATCAAAACTCCTCTGTTTTTCACTTTTCTATCTCTTCACCACTCTTTTTCTTGCTCTTTACACCACCCTCTCTCAATCCAAATGCTTCTTCAGATCATCTCCTTCTGATCCCATTCTCAATTCTCTCTTCAATTACCCTTCTTCTTACGGTGAACACAAATACGCTGTCTCAACCACTCGTTCCACGTGTTCTTCCCCTGTTTTCTTTTCAGGTAATTTACAATGTTCCTTCATTTTTTTTATGATCAAGATCATAACTTTTTGTTAATGGGTTGTTGTTTATGTATTCAGATTATTGGGATATTGTTGAAGAAATCGAGAATTTTCGGAAAAAATCTCGAGGTTATGAAGGTGTTCTTAGGTATATGCAGGGTAATGTTGGTACTTTTGGTGGGAATTTCAGCAATGTTAAGAGGTTTTCTTATTTTAATCATGAAAATGATAGCATTGAAGTTCCATGTGGATTTCTCAAGGAATTTCCAATCAGTAATTCTGGTTAGTTACGTATGAATCACTTGTTTTGATCTGAATTCACTTGGAAATATTCAACCATGATGTTTCTATTGGTTTTAATTAATATATTCTAACTAAGCTTTAAATCGCGATAGTAATCATGTTCGCGTCGTGATCTCTGATATTATATAAAGTGCATGTATGGATTGACGGTGAAGTTAGCATAATCACGGTGAGCCAAAATGATTTCAATAAAAGCTACACTTTGGAGCTTCATATCATCATGTTGCCACCGTGATTTTACGAAACTCACTGCCAATCCAAACATACACAATATTGCGCTTCATGTGATTTTAAGCACAATCACGATATAGTCATAGATACATAAAAAATATTGATGTTGTTTGTCACATACCTTTTTTTAAAACCCTGAATTTAAGATTTTTAGACGTGGAAAATTGTTATTCCATGAAATTATTTAGATCACAATGCCTAGAAATTAAAAATTCATTGTCAAGTTTTATTTATTTTTTAATCATTATATAGGATTGTAATTTACTTATTTGTGTTTTGATTTAGATAGAATGGCCATGGAAAACTGTGACAATGTAGTAGTAGTTTCAGCAATCTTCAATGACCATGATAAAATAAGACAACCAAAGGGACTTGGAACCAAAACACTAGAAAACGTGTGTTTCTTCATGTTTGTGGACGATGTTACTCTCAAAGGTCTAGAACATCATGGAATGATTTCAATAAAATCCATGGAATACAAGATAGGAGTGTGGAGGCTTGTGAAGGTTGCAAAAGATGATTTGTATCAGAGCCCAGCAATGAATGGGATTATACCAAAATATTTAGTCCATAGACTATTTCCAAATTCACAATTCAGCATTTGGATAGATGCAAAGTTGCAACTCATGGTTGATCCTTTGTTGTTGATTCATTCACTTGTTATAAATGAGAATGTAGATATGGCTATATCAAAACATCCTTTTTATGTTCATACAATGGAAGAAGCAATGGCAACTGCTAGGTGGAAGAAATGGTGGGATGTTAATGCATTGAAGGTGCAAATGGAGACATACTGTGAAAATGGATTGCAACCATGGAGTCCTAGCAAGCAGCCCTATGCATCAGGTAACTACTCTTTCAAATTTTTGACACCTAAATAATACTTAAAAGAATGAAGATTGAAGCAATAAATCTGGTTGAGGATTTGAGATATCACATGCTCGAGCAAGTAAATTAGTTGCCAGGTAAATGCATGGTTGGATTTACAATAGTTAAAAATTACTCTGACACCATGAAGCTCTAAATTGTAGTTTTTGTTCACATGAATTTGTTTTTCTAAAATCCACGACTAATCAAAAAATGTTCTATAAGTTTTTTGTCAGTTTTTAGTAAAAAGGACTTGAAAATCCAAAACTTGATTGAGAGGTAAATTAAGTTTTCTCAAAGATTGTTACCGTCAAGATTTGAATTTACGTTGTCTCAAACAATTTGCCTTTAATGGAGTTCATTAAGCACTAAACTTAATCACTTGAAAAAGCATTAAGAAATATAAATATAATTCAAAATTATAAATCAACATCAATCTATTTTATGTGCTGCATATTATGGAATATTTAATATAGTTAGTTATACCACGTATACCTTTTTGGCTTCTGAAAATACACTTCATAGTATTTTATAAGTATCAACCTGGAAGAGTGTGAAGAGGATATTATTTTAATAATGAACATGAGAATTTTACACCACCATTTGATCATAAAAATAATGTTGCTCAAAAAAGTTTTGGATATTGTCAGTGATCAATTCTTACAAAAGCACAATGTTTATTTAGCTCAGTTGATTAAAATCAAGAGTGAGATTCATTTATTCGACCCTTCAAGTAACAATATAATGATAGTTATCAAATATGAAACTTTTTACTAATTGTGTCCATGACTAATGCTGTTTTGGGTGCACAAAAGTTTGAAAAGTGTCCTATTTCAATTGGCTTTGGCAGATGTACCAGACAGTGCATTAATATTGAGGAGGCATGGAGTAGGAAATAACCTTTTCTCATGTCTAATGTTCAATGAGTTGGAGGCATTTAATCCAAGAGATCAACTACCATTTGCATTTGTTAGGGATCACATGAATCCTAAACTGAAGCTGAACATGTTTGAGGTGGAAGTTTTTGAACAAGTGGCAGTGGAGTATAGGCACAATCTAAAGAGCAGTGATGGGACCACATTGAAGAAAATGTCTAGTTCAAGAAGAACCAAAAGGGCAGCACCAGATTTGCATGTTCATAATGGTAGCTGTTGTGGTGGGTGCCACAAGTATCTTTCTACAATGTGGGGTGATTCCAATGATTGATATTTGATTCGCCTAGCACAAGAGTAGAAAAGAATTCGAAACAAAAACTAAAGATAAAAGAACCTAATAGTATTAGTATTTTTTTAATTATTTTCATAGAAAATTTATAGGTGACTTGGTTTCCGAGGCTCATGATATAACGTTAACAGGTGTACTTATAATTTATTTATTAACGAGGTCTTTAAATTGGCAACGCAAGTTGATATTATTTATGTAGCACTGACACTTTTGATTGAAGGTATGTCTCATATCCAACATATGTTTGCGTTTGACACCAACCCAATACTAACATATGCGATTACATTCAATTAAGTGATTTACTCAAATAACTAACACATTGACATGTAAGTGTCTGATGTCTCTATCTATGTGACAATGCTTCGTTCTTATGTCATTGTTGAATATGAGTCAACTTATCTTAGTTAGCACTAAATCATCGATGTAATTCTTAAAATATCACTTTCTCTTCAATTTAATTTTCTAAAGTATATACATTTAATTCGTCAATTTAGTATCTATTATTAAAATGTGAAGGACTAACATAACAAATTTTCATATACTTTAGAGTTTGAATTGACACATTTCATATACTTTAAAGATTAAGTTGAAGAGGTAATAATAATTGAAAAATACTAACAAATATCATAAAGTCATGCACTCTTAAGAAGTCTAAAGAAAAAAATTATTTTGTAAATGATGTATTCAACGGATTGAAACTTTATAAAAAAAAAATTTTAGGTAAAATTTATCAATTTTTTTTTTAATCATTAGCAAGAACACTTCTTAACCGGTTACATTAACATAATTCCTTCATTCGTCTCTTTTGTACTCATTCCTTTCCGAATCTTCTCTTTGCTCCATTTTTTTTAGTCTTAAATTGTTGTTGTTCTAAACTCTAAAGAGCGGAAAAAACAATGGAATCATTATGAGAACAATTTATTTAATACTAATAAATGAAAGGTTCTATAATTCATAGGTAGCTTGGAACGGAGAAAGCAATGAAAACTCTCAAATCAACGTATTATTCACTCTTTGCCTACATACATCTAGAAGGAAAAAAAGGGCAAAAGAAGAGTCATTATAAAACTTGTCTTCAAAGTTTGAACCATAAATCATGCTATTGGTAAAATAAAGCCATAAACCATGTTGATACGCATATGTGTCATGTGTGTTTTGCAATTTGAAAATTGCTTTTCCGAAAATGAAAATTTCCTATTGACATAAGTAAAATACTAAAATGCCTCCAACGGCAGTTAACAACCGTTGAATAAAGCGTCGACAGTTAACATTTGCTGGAGTGCACTTAACTGTCGTTGTGTTCGTAATATACTCAGGCCAGTAGTCAGAATCCAGACACTCACTCCATCATTACCATTTTTTTCTAAAATTTTCACTCTCTCTCTAAAACAAAACTCTACCAAATCATCCAATTATTTTTCCACTAAATCACAAGTAAGTTATCACTTATGCTATTATCATACATTTTAGTTAGTATATGTGTTTATATGTTTATAATTTTAGTTGTAGTTTAATTTTTAAATTTTGAATTTTTGTTTTTAATATAGTTATATTGTAAATCTGAAATGCTATTAACATATATTATGAATACCTGTTAAAATGAAGTTATATTACTTAAATTTATAATTTTTTTCGAATTTTATAAATTTTTTAAGGTTTGAATTTTTGTTTTTAATATAGTTATGTTGTAGATCTGAAATGCTATTAATATATATTATGAATATCTGTTATAATGAAGTTATATTGGTTAAATTTATAAAAAAAATTGAATTTTATAAAAATTTTAGGGTTTGTTTAGGATTTTTAGGGTTTATGTCAAATTTTCACTACAAGTGTTTGAATGAGTTTTTCATTGATTATTTTTAATTTCTAATCGTGTAGATTTGAAACAATGGCCGGGTGGATCGACGTTCATGCAGAATTCAACGATGGAGAACCTCAGAGGTTGAAGGTTCGGTGCCTTGGTGTAACGTTAAGAGGTCTCAAGGATCAACTAAATGAATTCAACAAAGGAGTCAACCCCAGAGACACAAGGAGGGTGGAATTGATTCGGTATAAACGTCCAACACTCGACGAGGGGAGAGTATCATTCACTTGGGTGGAATTAAAGAAAGAAGAAAACGTGAAGAGAATATTTTGGGAGCACAACATGTTCCAGTGGATCGATATGCGGGTAACGTTGTTGAGATCAACTGAAGATATTATCAAGAGTCTGATTCCGCCAGAATATGGTCAATAGATAGAGAATGCACCTTCCGAATACAACAATTGTCTTCCTCTAGATGGGGTAATTCAAACTTGTCAAACGACAAGTCCTCAACATTCGTCCGACATTCATGTTTTTCCTTTGAAAAGATTAAATTCTTGTTAGGCTGGTTTAAATGACGGTATTGAAGTGCCAAAGAATGTACCTCATTTCGGTGGCACTTGAATACCATCATCTAAACCAAGCCTAATAAAAATTTATTCTTTTCAAAGGAAAAACTTGAATGTCGGGCGAATGCTTGAGTCCTATTGTTTGGCTAGTTTGAATTTACCCCATTTACAGATAAGATAATTGTTGTAGTTGGAAGGTACATTTCGGAATGTAATGTAATGTGATAATTATCTTATTTATTCATTACGGAATTTTAATTATTTAAATTCACGCTAGATTTAATTAGTTTTTATTCAAATACGCAATTTTAATTATTTGAATTCATGTTAGATTTAATTAGTTTTTATTCAAATTCACGTTAGATTCACGTTAGAGGAACACAAGTAATATATATATAAAAGAGGTTGAATGATGGAAAAAGAGGTTGAATGTAGAAAAAATAGGTTGAATGTTGAAAAATGTTGAAAAAATAGGTTGAATGTAGAAAAAATAGGTTGAATGAATGATGAAAAAGAGGTTGAATGATGAAAAGGACGGTGCATCCTAGAAAGCACGAAGTGGCAGTTAAGTGTCGCTGGCTCTAGCGGTTGTTAATTGTCGACGCTTTATCCAACAGTTGTTAACTGCCGTTGAGGACATTTTAATATTTTATTTGTGTCAATAGAAAGTTTTCATTATCAGAAAAGCAATTTTCTTGCAATTTTCATATAGTAAATATTTATTTAGAATATAGATTGTAAGTTTTTTTCTTCATAAGTTAGTTTATCAAAGTATGTTCGTAATAATTGATGGACGTATTATTAGTTTTTTCATAAACTATATCATGGTAATGAATTTCTTTCCGGCTTCCAGCTTAACCAGATTTTTTGAGTTCAGATTCAGCACTAATAAAGAATACAATAGTGTAGTGTTAAATATTTTAAAAGATAATTGTCGTCCATTGCAAAGATTAAAAGATTAATCTTTGCAATTTGCACATGAAAGATACTCGGTCAACACAAAAAAAACTTCGTCAAACATTCAAACAAATGCTTATATTAGTCGATAGATAAATCTAAAAAAGGTAAATTCTTAGCTATCTTGAAGTTTGGATGGCTACGATACCCTCTAGGCCAAATTTGTTTAGCATTTATATTTATTTTAAAATAAATTAATATGAAAATATGACATGATATTTATTGATTAGATGAGATATACATACCCAACATACCCAACTAAATTACATGAATATCATTGTGTTCATAAAGTAAACGTCTATAAGCAACTCCAAAGGTTTGGTCTAGTGATAAAAAGACAGGTCTTGAATCCGAGAGAACCAGGGTTCAAGCCCCGCTAGTGTTTTTGGAGGGAGGTAAATGTAATTACCTTTGTAAATGTTTTTTGAGCCTGAAAGTCTTCATTGTCTTAAACTGGGACACCATCCCCTTATCCTAAAATTTTAGTTACCAACAAAGTAAACGTCTATAAGCCAATTCAAACGAAATTGAAAGAAAAACTCTAAGCCTAATTAATAAGTCTCAAACAACCCTTTTAATTTTGGTTTATTCCAGCACAATATTTTCCATATTTTAAATCCTAACCACTGAATCGGTTTTTGCCACATGTTCTGCATCTATGTAATAAAAATAATACATAAAGATATAAATAGAACAGATCAGGACTCATCATGATTATACCATAATAAATTAGTTAACGAAATGATGAATGAAGATAAAAAAAAAAAATTAAAGAAATGATGAGGATGTTGTGTAGTGTCACGAAAATCATGATAATATTTCAACGGTTTTTTTTATAATATAATGTGAGAGGATTCAATAGAGTGTTTTTCTTTTTTTGGATGATCACAGGGGTAAAACAGTTCTTACATTAGGTCTTGACCACCCATCCTTATTTTAACTAACACACCCTTCGGCCGCACAAAAAGTGTCAATGGTCCCTAGCTACAAAAAATCTACCCCTTTTATTCCCATTCTAATTCTAGGTAGTTCTATTAAAAATTCCCACCTCATTGAACCTAAATTTAATTTTCAATATAAACAATCAAATCAGATATATCAAGCAACATAGGAAAGACATGGCATGCCAACAACATCAAATTATAGAGCAACAAAGGAATGAGGCAGAGATATTCAAGGGGGAAGCAATATGCAAGCAAAAATCACGGCTTCTCCTAGACGAAATGTTGCTTCCAAGAGGATTGCTTCCTTTGGACAACATTGTGGAAATGGGAATCAACCGTGTCACGGGTTTCGTGTGGCTCAAGCAAAGACAAAAAAAGTTGCATCGGTTCAATGCCATCGGTCGCACGGTTTCCTTTGATACTGAGGTTACGGCCTTCGTGGAGGAACATGTTATGCGAAGGATCACCGGTGTTAAGACCAAAGAGTTGTTCGTATGGCTCCCGGTATCAACAATCTTCGTTAATGATCCTTCTTCCAATAAGATCTTGTTTGCCAATTCCTCTGGGATTGCTAGGTCGTTTCCACTCTCAGCCTTCAATCTCCCAGAAGAACAAACACCGCAACAACATCTACATCCACAGTCAACAACAAACTTTTCTTGATATTTTTTCTTCCTTATACTTTATTAGGATGGAAAGAATGATGTTTATACTGTTGGAAATTTGTAATTTAATCTAGTGTTTGTCATTTTTTTTTAATTAGCTTAGGTATTTAATTAAAATAGTTATATTACTTTTTTGTTATGACAATTACATTTTTTTGTTAACGTGGCCAATCAAAACTTGATGAATTCTACCTTATTTACTATTATTTGTTGTTTAAACTTGATTAATTCAAATATTACTTGGTGTTTGTAACAGTTTTCGGTTTTATGCTTCGATTACCATACAATTGGCCAGACAATGCATTGATAACCAGTTATGCTCTCAATGGATTTGTATATGCCATCCAATTGTGCTATCTGAATGCTAATCGACTTTGCAATGCATTGCTTCTATATTACTTATATGGCTTGATTGGAGTTAATGTCTAAAAACTCGTGAACTCTTGACAGAGGTTTTGTGAGACAATCTGTTGATTGATCCATAGGGCTAACATGCTGAATTTTGAGTTTCTGATGCCGGCCAAGATCACGGACAAAATGAATGTCAATAAAGATGTGTTTCATATGTGTAATATACATATACCAGATTTCGGGTAAGATAAGTGGCATGAGATTGTCGCAAAGGATGGAAGGTGTTGAGAAAGATGATCCAAGATTGGTAGAAGTGTTAATATCTCCAAATCAATTTAAAAAATTAAAACCTACGCAACAAAACTGAATTATATAAAGATTCTTTCCAAATAAATTTATATAAGATTATTTTTTAAATTTCTTTTTGTGAAAACGGATAGAATCTGATCCTTGAGTTTATAAATTTTAAAACTTATTTGTTTTTTATGTTTGGGAAATATTATATATTTATTTGAATGCAATACAAATATTTTTTTTTAATTGCATAGAGGGCCAAAATGCTCGAAAGAGAAAATTACAACTTAACCTGACGAGGGAGGGTAACCCTCTGTTTGGTCAGCAACTAACAAGTGTATAATCTGAGTCGGACAGGACTCATAAACCATCTTATTCGAAATCATGCTACACCCCATATTAGCTAGTGCATCTGCACAAGAATTTGCCTTGTAAAGTGCCCCCCCCCCCCCCCCCCAAGTTCAGCAATATAAGCAAGCATGATATGCAGATCAACAGTAAATTTCCCATGGTTGTCACCAGGCCACAATATCACATCTTCTCCGTTGAAATTATTTGGTGTCATTGCTTGAATTTTATGCAAAACATCTTATGGCAGCCACTGCCCAAGCATCAAACAATTCCAATCTCTATTCACATCTGTTAAGTCTGCAACCTTTGCACCTAATAATTCCTGAGGGATATCGATACTTACTCCAGGGATGTTCATATCAGAATCAAGTCAACTTTGTTTCCAAGCATCAATATTTTTTCCATTACCAATTGACCAAAATCTATTACACACTATTTCTGGCCTAAGTTTCACCATCGCTTTCCACAAGCTTGACTCTGAAGGCCTAGCTGAAACATTGTCAACAAAATCAGTATCCCTTTGATATTTGCCGCTTAATGCATCACTCCATAAGTACTTCTCTCCTGAATAAACTCCCCAACACAATTTCATAAGCCAAGCCTTGTTCATCACATCAAGTTTCCTAATGCCCAAACCACCATGGCACTTTGGTTGAGTAATAATATCCCAACTAATCGCATGATGGTGCTTACTCGTCTCTGTATCACCCCATATAAAAGCTCTTTGTATTTTTTTCATCTCTTCAATACAACTTTTAGGAATAACAGTCGGCATCATGGGATAGATAGGGACTATTGCAAGTACACTTTTGGCCAAAGTCACTCTACCTGCAAATGAGAGGTGATTAGCTTTCCATCCAGCAAGTTTACAGCTAAGCTGGTCAATTATATACCGAAAGACGAAAGTCATTTTTCCAAGGAGTTCTACCCAAGAGCGGCAATACAAATAATTTAATTTAGTTTAGTTCCTGTCAAAACAAAATTTATTTAATAATATAATTTACTTTCTGTAAAATAATTTAATTTAGTCTCACAAAAATTTAATAATATTCAATTATTTATGTTGAATCATTATAATAATCTTATTTTTCTATCGACTACTCCAGTTATTGCATTGTAGTTTGGATTTCCAACACAATATCACGATTACACAACAAGATTTGTGATGACGTTACAGAAAATATATCACCAAACATTATGGTCTGATGCAGGGAGGAAAAAAATCTCAACATATGTAAATTCCAGCATTTATGTAAAATCTAATGAAAAAACTTGACAATTATAAGCACAATTCAACAATGTATAAAATTCTGTTTGTACATGTTGCCATGTTTTATACTGTCAGCAGTTAATTACAATTTACAAGTTACAACACTTTCATCTGAGTTTCACCCTTCCAAAGAACACATTTTACCTTTCATTTAGATAATGTCACTATGAACTAGTAGCATTTCTTGTTATAATATCATTTAAAGGACTTTTACACTCAACATAGAAAATTGTTCAACAATGCACCTAACCATTTTTCTATGAGATTATCAATTTTGAAGCAGAACCATGATATTTAGAAGACTCTGCTAATTTTTGATCAATATCAAACTTACTCGGTTATCTCCTTTAAATCAGCTGTTACTTCTTTATCCATGTTAGAACGAAAATACCGCACCCCAAGAGTTTTGTAGTCCCATACCATTTGAGAAATTTCATCTTGAGGAATAGTTAAGCCTTTTTGCTTAATATATCTGAGCAAGTCACAGAAAAATTTAGGATTATCAAGTTTTATGTACTCTTGCAACAACCTCTCATGATCTGGTATCCAATTTCTCGGGAATGGAGTATAATCACAAGATGGAATCAAAGACATATGTGAAAACTGAACACCTTCAATCGCATCAACCAACCCCATCCTCAAAAGATCTGAATACTCAGGTGCAGAGTTGTTGGTACTCTCCCTCAGTGGCCGGCTAAGATTTCGTGAAGCTATTCCATACACTTTGGCACGAGACTTCAGCCTATACCTAGCAGCATACAATTTAGCCAAAGAGCTGCGAACCACATAGGCACAAAAGCCAACAACTTTTTTACGATTATCAGCATATTTATACCAATCAGCCATGGTTTCAAGGAACTTATTCATCTGAGAGTTCGTATGAGCTTGTCCTGAATACAACATAGGATTGCACGGAAGTGGCTCGGGGTCTTTATCACCCTTAACAAGCTCAATCTGCCTAAACTGACGAATGCATTGTTGTAAGCTAGCAGTAACCGAAAGCAAAGTTCCCACACCCTTCTCACTTACTATGTTACCTCCAGAACCCGTATACCTCAAAGTTGGATGTATCACTCTTCTGCATATTATATGATCCAAGAATTGAATACCCCTTGCAATATGTTCAATCTCCAACTTAGAATTATCTAACCTTAACCCAAAAGTATTCTCACAAAACTCAACAATTTTCTTCCTAATTTCAACAGCATCCTCTCTAGGACCCCTAATCCCAATCAAAAAATGACCACCATATCTTATATAATCCATCTTCCTAGTTTTTTCCTTCCCACTCGACGGAACAAACTCGGGCCAAGCCGGATTATGACAACCATCATCAATTGAATACTTCCATATAGAATCAAACATACAAGGCCTAAAAAACTTAACAATCATTTCTTCTACCATATGATCCAATTCATTAAGACAAACATTAGCAAGCAATGGACTTAAAATCCCACAATGACCATAACAAGGTACCTTAGCAGCTTCCTCAGGAGCAAAACTAAAGAATGTTCTCAACCAATATGGATCCGGTTTCGGTTCATTCTCTTTAAGAATCCTCTTCTTAGTAGCTTTCCTCTTCTTATCTTTCTTCAACTCCTCCTTTTCCACTACTCTCCGCGGCACACGACCCATCATCGCCGATTTAATCAAACTCAAAACTTTCTTATCTCTAGTACCCTTTTCAACACATTCCATCACAACATCAGTATCAACTTTCTCAAAAATCTCACTCAAATCACCCTTCAAAAACCACAAATAACCCGCAAAATTACTCCGAATTGTTCTTATAACCGTATGCGCATTTCTCCCCGGTCTAAAAGCGTGTGATTTCGGAGAAAACTTAGGCTCAAAAACAGGTTCCAGAATATTCAACAAAACCTCCTGAACAACCCTATCTTGAAAACAAGGCTCATTGGATTGTACAAAAGCTTCAAGCTTTCGTTTTGATAACGGTTTTGAAAACTTTTTATCATTTGGGGAACGAAGCAATTGATGGGTTTTATCATTCCAGCAAAAACGACCACGAAGAACGGCGTTTCGAAGGGAGAGAAGATCACGGAGGATGGAGGTGTGAATAGCATTTCTCGGGGGGAAAGTTCCGGTGAAATGAGCACATGAGCGTTGATAAGCGAAGACCCAAAGATCGAAATTGGAGAGATAACCAGTGAGATTTGGGAATGAAGTGGTTTTTGGGGAAGAGAAGGTTTTGACCCAAAGATTGGTGCAGATTTCGATTGGGTCTTGTTTGAGGAGAGATTGTGGGTCTTGGTATTGGTCTTGGTGGAGGGTTTGGGTTGTTGATTGAAGGGAACGAGTGAAGAGAGAGGGGAATGGTGAAGGTTTTTTGGGTTTGAGGTGGTGGGGGTGAAGGTGTTTGATGAAATTCCTCAGTGACATGGTTTGTTTTTTTACATTTTAGGTGGGAGAGGGAGTGGAGGAACACTCAACAATGTGTTTAGTAGGGGTTTATTGGGGTTCTATGGGAGCATGCTGTTACTGGGTTTTCCTGTTTTTAGACATGTCTTTGCTTTCATGATCCCTTAGTTAAGAAGATTTAACTGTCTATTAAAAATTAATCATTGCGAAATTTAAAAACCAACAAAATTAATTGGGTTAAATATGTATTTGATCCTTATAAACAGGGTTAATAGTGTTTTTGGCCCCCGTAATATAGTGCACTTTTAGGTTTAGCCCCTGTAAAAAAAATAAAATTTAGATTCCACCCTTGAAAAATGAAAATTCTTCAGGATTAACCCCTGACCCCATTGAGACAGCAGAGTCAGCAGAATCTCCTACGTGGCAGTGACGTATCATTTTTTTACCATACCACGTGTGTAAATAACTGTCATGTCATTTTTTACTTAAAAAAATAAAAAATTTAAAATTACAAAAAAATTGTTTTTTTATTAAAAAAACATTTTTTTAAATAACGAAAAAAACTTTTTCTAATTGTTTTTAATTAATTTTTAAAAAGCTAAAACTATTTTAAAAATCAGAAGAAAAAAAATTCTAAATAAATAAAAAAAAATCATACTTTTTTTCAAAAATTTAAAAAAATTGAAAGTTTAAATTTTTTCAAAAAAAATTCTAAATTTTTGATAAATCGAAAAACATTCAGATTTTTTAAATTTAATTTTCAAAATAAAAAAAACAAATATTTTTTTTCGAAATTAAATAATTAGAATAAAAAAATTCAAATTTTCTTATTTTTTTATTTCAAAAAAGAATTCGTAAAAATTGAGGGATAAATTTTTTGAATTCTTTTCTAAATTCTAACTTAATATATTTCCCATCAATGAGAGGAAATTTTTTGAATTCTAACCCATATGGTATTATCATTTCCATTCTCGAACTTAATGTATTTCCAAATTTTCCAAAAAATTCGAATTAAATTAAAATTATAAAATTCGAAAAAAAACAATATTATAATTTTTTTCAAAATTTTGAATTTTTTTATTCTAATTATTTAATTTCGAAAAAAAATATTTGTTTTTTTATTTTGAAAATTAAATTTAAAAAATCTGAATGTTTTTCGATTAATTTTTTTAAATTTTTGAAAAAAGAGTATGATTTTTTTTTTACTTTTTTGAATTTTTTTTCGAAAAAATTTAAAATTTCAATTTTTTTAAGTTTTTGAAAAAAAAGTATGATTTTTTTCGATTTATCAAAAAAAAATTCTGTTTTTTAAAAATTAATTAAAAACAATTAGAAAAACTTTAAAAAATCATACTTTTTTTAAATGCTACGTTAGTTAAAAAAAACAATTTTGAATCTTTAGTTTAAGACCATTAAATGAAGTTTTGTGGAATACTACAAGATTAGTAAACGAGGTGAATCTTAAAATGTTTGTTCGCAATAATGCGTCTCTTAAATATTTTGCACAAATTTTTTAGGGGAATATTTTTCATTGTTTGTAGCTTGGAAAGACATGAGTTTAATTATGTCAGATAGGTACAATGATACACTAACACCCCTAGGTGGCGTACCATTGTTCTACCACTCTCATGTGGCACAATTTATTTTAAAATAATCAATTTATTCCAGCTCAAGAAAGAAAGAAAAAAATAAATAGAGAATAGAACCAACTTGCCATCTCTCACTCTCACTCTCACTCTCTCTCTCTCATCCCAATCCTTCCATCACTCACTCCCCTAAATATTGAAAACTTAACCTTACCTTCTCCTCCCACTCTCGTTGCTTTCTCACAGTCGTCGGTCGTTAGCCCACTATAGCTCAGCTCACTCCCGCTCCCTCGCTTTCGGTCCTCATTCTTGTCGTCTGAAACTCAAATTTCGTTGTCTCCTGCCACTCGTTAAACTCAATTGTGACAACACGCGTTAAAGCTCGGTTAGTGTTTCGAGATGTGACAGACTTTTTCATGATAGCAATGGAAATTGTTTGAATAGTTATGCTCGTAAGATAGGTTCATGCGACACACTACATGCAGAGATATGGAACATGCATATTGGAGTGGAATGACTCAAAGACAGGGGATCACACACCTACAAGTGGAGAGCGACTCCAAAGTTTTGGTCGACATGGTAACAGGGAAACGTAACCATCAATGAAAATGTTCCTACCTTGGTTCGGCGCATTCATGATCTAAAAAACATGAGTTGGCAAATTCAAATCAACCATACTTGACGTGAAGGAAACAAATCGGTGGATTGATTAGATAATTTTAGTCTATCTTTAGACTCCTTAGATTTACATATTATTGAGACTTCTCCTAAAAAGCTTAAATGTCTCCTTTTTTTATGGCATTTCTGACGCTTGCATGCTTCGAAATGTTCATTTGATGGTTTAATTATTTTTTTGAACTCTACCCTCTTCTTGTACCAAAAAAATAGTCTTTATGGTGTGAGAATGGTTTGACGTCTATGTAGGGATGCCATGTATGCATTTAATGGACAATTAATGTCCTTCAATAGAAACACTTAAATGATTAAAATGAATAATGTGTTACACATTGGCCAAAATATTTGTTCCTCCCTTGTTATAGTGCGGGCTAATATTAGTTGGGAGATAAATAAATTGTTTCGACCAAAATTTAAACTTAGATTCTTTTAAACGATTTGTCTTTTGATACAGTTCATCAACCAATTCACCTTAGTCATTTTTTTTTTTTTGGTATGAATCAAACATGACCACATTAAATTTACACTGCTACAATTACTAGACTATATGTTCTTGAATCTTGGGTGCAAAAAAGAAGGTCGATATATATATTTATTGTGACATGGATCCGACTTGTGTGGCACATCGTCTAGAGCACCGTCCCTAAGATGCATTGCATTGCATGCACGGAACAAAAAGTAAACTCCACGAAACTTCAACCAAAATGCCTTTAAACATGGTAGTAGTATTTTTGTTCTCCCCAACGATGCAAATTCACATGCCCTCTTGCCCCTCTCTTGGACTTGTGCCCCTTCCGCATATTTTGCCAACAATCGCACCCATATTTCCAGCAACAATTCTATGAAGTTATACCTTCAATAACAGACATTTCTGCCTCTAATTAATATTGATGTGCACACCCTTAGGCTAGACGTTATGTATGTACTTATTTTCCCTTCAAAAATGTATGTACTTATTTTAGTTAGTTATTTTTCTTTATTAATCAACAAAAGTTTAAACGAGTTTGTTCAGAAGCATTTACAATTTACCAAGGTTTATAGTATATTACCATCAACAAGTTCAGTAGAATTTAATTTCACATTTGTTTTGTTACTTGTTTCTGTTTTGCTATTGGTTTTTATTTGGTTCTTTTGTTGGTCTTATGTTGTATCTCTATTGTGGCAAGTGTGGGGTATATTAGAATTCTCATATTAGATGAAAAAATTAGTGTTGAGCAACATATAACGGAAGGATTCGTAACTTAATGCCTTAAGGTTTTATTGCTCTTAGTTCAATGTGAATGATCCCCAAAACTTCCTTAGTGAACCAACATTCCCCTACCCATCTTTTTCTTGTTTCTTTGGCGCGTCCATTGTTGTAATGGGTTAGAGTTAGCACAAGGGTAAAACTATTAAAATTCTCAGTTTTAGGTCCACCAACAAAAAATTATTTTTCAAAAAATTTTATAAGGCCATAACAAAGAAAAGGTTCCGTAAATTAAAACTTGTTTTAGGTCTTACTTGTTATTGACAATTATTAGGCCGATTATGGGGTTTAGAGAACCCCGTGTGCACGGAGTTTTTCTAAATCTAACATATTCAATTTACCATTCAAATCAAAAACATTTGTGTAGATTAATTATAAGTTTATCTTTATCAACTAAATCAATCTTATAGTTTTTTTTAATAGACGAAACGACAATAATAATTAGAAATTCACATACATAAATAAATGAGTCAAGGTTTGAACTCCGATCACACAGTGTCCACATAACGATTTCGGCAATTTTTCCAATTGAGCTAGGCCAATCTTGGATATTTCATATTTTACCACAAAGAATATAAAGAAAAAGGAAAAAAAAACTGATTAAAAATTACAAGATAGAGGCAAATATTCTTACTTTTACATTCTGACCAAATCATAATTAAAGAACAATGAAAAGCTTGAAGGTGCATGCATGCATATCAGTGTAGAGGCCATGAACACCAGAAAATATATATGTATAAGAACCAAAATCTTCAGTGATTTATATATTGCTACTATAAGTGTTTTTAATCTCTTAAATCTTATTGTTCTCTACTACAAAACAAAATAAAAGTAAGAAAAAGAAGAAAGAAAAAAAAGGGAAAACAATAGTGTCATCGAGGAAGTGATACACTACAATTAATGCAAGAAGGATTAAGACACAAGCAATAACCAAATTTGGAAAACTTTCTTTCCTCATCTTTCACTGTAAATTGCTTAAATACATATATGTATATATAAAATATATATATGACACCTTATTCCTCAAGGTTCTGTTGAAGTGAGATAACAGTGAAAAGACGCTGAATTGGGTTGATCATTGTGACAAGGTGAGGAACCAGAAGGAGGAACAAAACCCTTTGGAAGCATAACAGAGAAAGGTCTTGACTTCACCATGTTCTCGACAATCTTCTTCTTGTGTTTCCTGTGTTTCTTCTGCTTCATCATGTTCTTGTTCTTGTTTCTGTTCATTTTCCTCTTCTTGATACGTTCTTGTATGCTCAAAAACATTGGAGGGTCAGCGTTCTTGAGGTAGAACACTTGATGGTAATGAGATAATTCAGTGTTGGTTGAAGAAGGTTTTTGGGATTGAATCTCTTGATTATTGTTGGAGGAAGGAGAAGAAGCAGTGTGAGGGATCATGAGGAAGAAGAGAAAGAACAGTGTTATGAGTATGCAGTTGAAGGTTTGATTGAGATTGTCCATGAGAATGAAGAGGGTAAGTTTTGTGGTGCATTTGTGTGGTAAATGAAGAAAGTTATGGAAGTGAGGTAGCTCTTAGATTGAGGATTAATGGGAATTCCAATGAGTTGTTGTGGCTTTTTAGATGAAAAAAGTAAAAGTAAACAAGTTTAAGATTGTTGAAACAAATGGTCAACTTGTGTGGGATCTTCTTCAATATGAAAAGTTGAAGTTTTTTTTTCCTATACATGGGGATATGGAATAAAAAAAATGCTTTTTCCTCTACGTATCATCTATTCAAAACCAAGGACTTAATTGGGATCAAGATAGTTAGAGTTGAATTGAATTGGTGTACATTTGGTTTATGCAACCTTCAAATATGCTAGCTCAAGATCCTAACAAAAATTGGTTTATGCAAATCAAGAAGAAAAATAAAACTAATGCTTACAGTTGGGAGATACATTAAACTTGGTGTCACAAATTAATTGATGAATTGGATAAATTGCTGTTTAGATTTCAATTGGGGATTAAAATAATGTATTAATTCATTTATGATTTATTAAAAATCGATTAAAAAAGTCTAATGCATGTTGGATCCATTTGATAAAATTCATCAAACTCTTCCATTAAAAATAGTAACAAATTGGCTCCTTGACTACTAATTCCAATAGTCTCTAAATTACTTGACAAGAAGCAAAGTTAACATCTAGCTTTTTCTATACAAGAGTGCATTTGAATCCATGACCAAACTCAAAGTCTCCAAAAGCAATATGAGAAGAAAGTTTGCTTGATCCCAACAAATTTGTCACAATGTCAATAATACAATTTTTTTTGGCACCAAAAGTTAAAGGCCGCTAGCTACTTGTAATATTTTTGAATGTGGAGAAACAGACTTTAATTTTTAGGTCCATCTTCACGAAATAATATTCCACTTCTCTTTTGAGTCTTCAAGTACCAAAGTGGGACTTCACATTAGTGACACCATATGACCATACTCGATATTTGATAATACCAATAACAAACCACTTGAGGAAAATGATGAGAAACATCAAAGGTACATATATGCTGTAATTTTTTCTAGAATTATTCGTGAAGGTAATAGCTTTTAGTCTGTTAAAAAAAATTATCCAGTAACAATGATGGCAAAAAGTGACACATTTGAAAGCTAATTACAAAATAAACAAAATTTTGAATGTCTTCACTCTACCAAACTGGACTAGCACTAACATGCACTTGATTGAGCTCCCTAATAAAGGAAAACCCTAAACTGGACTACCTTGAATAACTCTGTCCATTTGAACATCTTTCATTCAAATTAATCTCAAAGTTTAAAGGGTCATTGTGGTGTTTGTGATTAGTTTGGTGCTAGAATTTGTTTCTTGATTAACCCTTTTTTTTGCCTTAATAATGTTATTGGCTAAACCTAATATCTAGGTCCATTTCTTTAATGTAAGAAGACAAATTCTATGGTACACAAAATCATTAAATGAGTAGTTTTTTTTTTTAAGAAAAATAATTATTTTCCATCATTGACAATTATAAAAATTAAATCTTATTTACCAAAAGCATCGACGAAAAAAAAATTAATTTTTATTACTCATAAAGAAGAACATTGATTATTTTTATGACAAAATGTTAAAAATTTAATATGATTCTTATAAACAACGAAATTATGTTTTTTTTTATAAAATGATATTTTTTAAAATATAAACATTGACAAATAGTTTTTTACTTCTTAAAATGATAGTTAATTTATCAATTTATGAAAGAAGAATACTGATACACCTCAATTTGTGAGGTGTACCGTAAAAGTTCCCACATAAGAAAGCCAAATTTAATATGTTGTTGCTAAATCGTTCCCCCCTAAATGACTCATAATTGCCACTCTTTTCCTTTTCCACCTTGATCCAATCATCATGTAAAGAAATAGGGATGTCATTACTCATTGTAAAGAGCATTAAATCCTCATTTATAGTTTCTTTTGTAACTTTGCTATTGAGATCTATTTTACTTACCCATTGAAAAGTTTGACCGGTCTACTAGGTTTGCTAGCTGGTTTGCTGGATTTGATTCCTGGTTTGTTGGTCGGTTCACTAGGTTTTGAACGAATTCATTTTTTTGTTGGTTCAACATCCTTATCATCTTCTGGTACCACGACGACTTATGGTTTCTTTTTTGAAAGAGCCCAATCTTTCATCACATGGTCATAGCATCTGCAATTCGTATAATTATGTCTTGTATCGTACTTTGTATCACTCTCTATTTATCCCTGCAGGATCAACAACCAACTTTGTGAGGTCAACTTCCATGCAAATTCATGAAAACCTTCCATGAGTTACCTTTTAAGGTTTCAATCAACTTTAACATGCAAATTCTTGTATTGTCAACTGATGACATGTTGTCATTACATAATTTTTATGTAAATATTATCACATTTTGGAGTTCACAAGGCGACTTAAGCAGCAAGAAAAACAAGAGAACTGAAGAAAAAGACAAAGACAAAATCGTGGCACGTTTGGTCAAAAACGTGACACGATTTGACAAGGCAGAATGCATTGTTTCGACATTAAGGAAAACGTGTCACGATGGCAAAAACGTGACACGATTTGGTGAAACCCTAATTCAGTTTCTTGTTACACAAGGTGAAAACGTGTCACGATTTACTTAAAACGTGACACGATTTTGGCGAAATTTTGTGCCTATTTAAGCTGAAGACCATTCTGAAAATAGGGGTTACGATTTGAGAAGAGAAAAGTGTGATTTTGAGACTAAGGACGGGTAGGAGGGCGATTTCTTCAACCTTCTTTCAGTTCATGTATGTTTTGATTCCACTATCGATTATGCTAGTTGTAAGTTTCATTATAAGTAGCTAAATCTCTTAGAGATTAGGTCTGAGATGATTTTATGTAACCCTAATTGATACATGTTGTTGTGATGAAACTCTATTTATTGTGAATGACAATTTAGTTTTTATTCAATTCAATTGTGTTAATTCTTTTATATCTTGTTCACATATAAACTCGTGAGTATGAATGACTACTGACCCTAGCTTTCAACTTATACCCATTGAATTGTTCTAATAAACATGGTTAGTCTACGAATGGATAATCGTTTGTTAGTGATATTAGGTTAACGTGTTTAAACCTTCAAGGATTATTAGACCACCTAAGGAATTAGGGGTTGTAGTTTAAGAGGAGGGTCCTAACTCAAGGGATTGATTAGGGCTAATTTGTTAACTATCGTGGAACTAAAGAACCATTCACAAGAATAAAGTGCAGTATACCAATTAGGGGAACATAGATGATTCGAAAGACCTGATCTCATTTGTCTCTCTTCATATTTTCTAACCGAATCTATATTTTCTGTTATTTAATTTTATACAATCAAATCAAATATACTTTTACAAAATAATTTATACATCCTAAATATTTACTTTATCGCCAAATTGAGATTAACACAATCCTCGTGGATACGAACTTATTTTATTACTTCGATGCATTTTTAGTACACTTGCTAAAAGTCTATCAAGTTTTTGCGTCGTTGCCGGAGACTGTTGAATTATTTCAATAAGGCAATTTCGTTATAATTTAGGATTTCTGTCATTTATATTTTTGTATATATTTATATAAAAAAAATGATTTATGCTCTTCGTTTTCTTCTCATTGTGCGGTGCTACTAAAAAGTAGCCAAACTTTGCCAAAATTTTCCCAGAAGCCTAACCCTCGAAATTCTTAACCTACCACACCAAAAATCTTCATCTTTTCATCTTCAATTCACCAAACCAACCCCATAAACCATCATCATCATCATCAACCTACCCAAATTCATCATCTCCGCCACAAACCTCAAACCTAACTTTCACCAACCCATTCCTCAAACCCTAACCATGGTGGACACACGTAAAAAAGGCAAAGCCCCACAAAACAAAAAAGCCAAAACCGCCTCTAAACGTAAACCACCGGTCAAACCGACAGCCCCACTGGCACAACCACCATTAGTTAACCACCGTTTCCTAACCACCCCGCCCCAAGACCGTTTTAAGGGAATTAGAAGTTATAGGGTGATTCAAGAGCGAGGGTTCTTGCTTGAGAAACTATTTGGAAACCCTGAGTTTGAACAGATCATCACTGCCCGGGGGTGGTATGGGCTTAATGATATGGTCTTCAAGGAGGCCAACAAGACTATGGCACTTGAGTTTTATGTCAATGCTCGGTTCTCCGGGAGAAGGTATGCATCCTATGTGCGGGGAAAGGATATCGATTTCTCCCCTCAGACGATCAATGATTTGCTTAACATTGTTCCACCGGAGCAATGTGACGTGTAAAGGAGGAGGGACACATGTGGGGGCTGGAATGAGGAGCAATGAGACGAGGTAATGTCTCTGTTATGTGTTGAGGGGGCGCAATGGCAAGGAAGCAAGCAGATGTTGTTGACGTCTGATTTCAAGCCGGTTGCAAAGGCTTGGGCCTCATTTGTGGTGCAGACATTGGAGGACACCTCGTGTACTTCTGAGATTCCATTGACTCGAGTACACACCATGGCAGCTATTACGGATGGCAGCCCTATTAATGTTGATGAGTTGATTGCCAACAACATTGTTGATTTTGTTGTAGGTACCAAGAAGGCTATTCCTCATATGAGTCTCATCAACTGGCTTTGTGAGGAAGCTGACTGTGAGCTCTATGTGAACGACCTCGAAGCAAAAATGATGAAGCCAATTACAGACAAATACATGGAGGTCTTCCTGGCAGACTATTTGGAGCGTATGCAGCAGCTGGGCGCTGAGGAGGAAGCAGGCAACCATTGATGCTAGATCCCATAAAACACTTTCTTCATTAAAAAACAAGCTTTGTGCTCAAAATTCTTATCAACAACATGATTTTATCGATCTTTGTCGTAGACACATTGATTGATATCCATTAACTCATCTCTCGATCTCCTGAGTTTCCTTACACTCTATAACTTTTTGATGTTATACCCAAGGTTTTTCCCAAAGAGTTTGAAGACTAGTGCATCTATCTAGTGGACAGTTAAATCTTCCAAGATTGCTTCACAAGGAGCATAGGCGTAAAATGACTACCTTGCCCTCAATTTGATGTGTCTCATCTTGTTTGCAAAGAGATCAACTCTTTCTTTGGCTTCAAAAATCGACAATCCTAGAACGTTGTCTCATAACGATACCTTCATCACTCTTTTTTGACCACATGGTGATTTTGGTGGTTTTTGCGGTGGCAACGGACATACTAATAAACTCAAACATACTAAAATGGATCACATCAAATTTGATTTTTCCTAGAAAACAATTCAAACCAAAATGAATTACATACATATTAATATAATCGTTGAATCAAACAAATTTTTATCTGAAAATTAACCAAAATAACCGTCCTAATAACCACTTTATGTACACTTTAACTATATAAACAATGTATTTAATCATCTTTTAAAATATATAAAAATGAGTGAAAATAAATAAAAGATTAACCGGAAGCGTGAAAGTGAAAATGGGAAATAAAAATGTAATGTAAACGGTGATCTTGTTGTCGCGTTACATTCGATTATTATCGAATTCTCACCTAAGTTGTTGTTGGTAATTTGGATCTGATCGGATTCAGCTATGTCCAAGTCTCTACCCTACTCCAGAAAAGATGTTGACTACGATAACGCTAAGTTTCGCCCCCGTTCTTTCTTCAAGGTTCCTTCAATTCTCTTGTTATAGATGAATCAATTTTGTTGTTTTTCTGTTTTGAGAATTTCTTAGCTAAATTACTTGCTTGCTATGTTCTCGAATACATACTCCCAGATAGATATACTTGTGTCCTCCTTGAACTTTTAAATTGTACCGAATGTTGATGTCTTGTGTCAGTTTGAGATGTGATTTATTCAGAGTATTAAATATGTTTTATGTCGTTTACTTCTTTATTTTTCAGGTTATTACCCAGAGCTTCCTCACCAGTAACCGAAGGCGTGATTGTATTAGCTGCAGTACGGGGAAGTTTCTGTTCTTGATATTGATCTTTGGTGTTGCATACCTTGTGCTGACACATAACCCAAGTCCAAGTCGTGTAATTTCTCGAGATCAAGTATTTGGAATTCAAAATAATGAAACAGATAACAGCAGTAATAGTGGTGCTGGAAGATTAAAGAAATTTTGGAGACGGGCGCCAAGACTTCCTCCGCAATTACCACCTGATACTAAAGTGAGTAACAATAACCATGTACCTGCAACACTAGACGACAAATCGTTGTGGATTACTAGGCAACAAAAAGTCACGGAAGCTTTTACTCACGCATGGTCAGGCTACAAAAAATATGCCATGGGTTATGATGAGCTTATGCCAGTTAGCCAACATGGAACTGACGGATTGGGGGGATTAGGTGCTACGGTAGTAGATGCTCTCGATACAGCTATGATAATGGGTATTGATGAAGTTGTTGCTGAAGCGGGATCATGGGTTGAAGAACACCTTTCCGAGAGAATTAGCAAAAAAGGTCAAGTAAATTTATTCGAAACTACAATACGGGTTTTGGGAGGTCTTTTAAGTGCGTATCATCTAAGTGGCGGGGAACAAGGAACGAACATAACTCACGCAGGACCTAAACCGTCTGTTTATCTAGAAATGGCTAAAAATTTGGGCGACCGTCTTCTATCTGCTTTCACATCCAGTCCAACTCCTATTCCATTTAGCGATGTTGTTCTGCATGACTCGTCAGCACATAACGCTCCCGGTGGACTGAGTAGCACATCAGAAGTTTCCACATTGCAGCTCGAGTTCAACTATCTCAGTTCTGTATCTGGTGATCAGAAATATGGTTTGGAGGCAATGAAAGTCATGGAGCACATAAAGACTCTTCCAAAGGTCGAAGGACTAGTTCCTATCTACATTAGGTATGAAATTAGATATATTTTAACTAGTGCATTAGTATCTGGACATTAATTTACATTTGAAATAATTCTTGATAAATAAATCTTTGAATTTGTTTGTGTTCAATTGCTTCTTTTATTGCCCTTTTATTTTCTAGTCGCTTTCAGACGTGGATCTTCTTTTCCTTTCTTAGTAGATTTCTACTAACATTTGGATATTTCTATTAACTAAATGCAGCCCTGATTCTGGTCAGTTTAGTGGAGAAAATATTAGACTGGGATCTCGTGGTGACAGTTATTATGAGTACTTACTTAAAGTATGGCTTCAGAGTGGAACTAGTAGAGATAGCAATTCATCATATTTATATGACATGTATAAGGAAGCAATGAATGGTGTTAGGCATCTTCTTGTTAAGAAAACAGTTCCAAATGGACTAGTTTTTGTTGGAGAATTGCCTTCTGGATCAAATGGTGGTTTCAGCCCAAAAATGGATCATCTGGTAGGCTATATTTCCTAATTTTTAAGTTTTTAATTGCATGAAAGTTGTTTAGTTCTTTAGTTGATTGAAAATATCATGGAGTAGAAATAAAGCAAAAGTACTGCAGTTGCTATGTATCTGTCTGATTATCTGAACTATGGATGGTTTTTCTTTGACGTTATCGACTTGTATTTATATTCATGAAGTATCAGATTTGATTTGTTATTGTCTCTGATATTATGAAATTCCCAACCTATGGGATGACTTTTAAACCACAGACATTGCAGAGACCTGTGTCAATGTACTGTAGTTTATTATATGTTCTTATATACTGCTAACTCATGCACTTATGTGGTTTAAAATTCAATCCATAAACACTTAAAATGTCTCAATAATATGTTTGACGCGCGACGAACTTGATTTTATAGTTATAGGAAACCATTTTAGTTTTTTACAAATTGAGCACAAAGTCGTATTACATTTTGCCACCTGAGGGTGTCATGATTGTTCTAAAAATCGTAATTGAATAAAAATTGAGCTGATTTTCCATGGTCGGTGTTACAAAAGAATGGTTGGAAAATAAATAGTACTACCATCATGTACTGAAAGTGTGATACTGTGATTGGTCCGGATTATTTACATTTGCAATATCAGCATTTTTAGATGACATTCTACTGGCAGTTTTGTCTAATAGAAAGGGATGTTTACCTCCTGCATTTTAACAGATTATAAATGTTAGTTTGTTACCGCTCTCATTTTTATCTCACCAAATTTTAGTTCTGCACTTTGATCATAACAGTTAGAATATATGAATTTTTTTAGAATATCTTGATATTAAGTCAGAATACTGGATCTTGCAACATCTTAGATTTTTTTAGAAGATTAGTCTCTATAATCCTTATTTATAAACTTGATATTTCTTGATTTTCCTATTTATTAAGGATTTGGAGTCTTTTATTAGTATAAATATGGGTTAGTGCCAAGTCTTCTGCATCAAATTATTATTGATCATTTTCAATCATTATCATATTTCAAGTCTTTTTTCTTTTTCTTCTCCCTCTTTCATCTAAAACTCAGAACTTCAACAATAACTAAGAGGTATCTGGTTAATGTTATCATTCAGGTATGTTTCTTATCTGGAACTCTTGCACTTGGTGCCACTAAAGGTCTTACAAAGAAACAAGCAATGGAAAACAATATGCTTAACTTTGAAGACCTAGAAAATTTGAAGCTTGCAGAAGAGTTGGCTAAAACATGCTTTGAGATGTACTCAGTGACTTCAACTGGCCTGGCTCCTGAAATTGCTTACTTTCATACTGAGGTTAGTAGGACTTCTATGACATTTTGAACTCATCAAATGATACTCCCGCTGTCCTTTTTTTATAAGCCCCTTTTAACGTATTTACATTTTGTATATTTATATATTTTTTTGAGAGGCTGTATATTTATATGTATATAGTTAGCCTCAACTTCTCATGTTCCAAGAGACTTAGTGGTATTAATTAGAGGTTTATTGGGGAAAATGCAATAGATGTATCTAGTGATTTGAAAAGGTCTTATATTTTGAGACAATTTTTTCTTAAAAGAAGCTTATATCTCCTTCAAAAGCAGCAATGAATTTCATTATCTACTTATGCCCTCTTTTCTACCAAGCTTCTCGAAAAAAGAAAAAAAAAATCATTTTTCTTGTGCAGCATATGTGAAGTATTTTTTTACTCGGTTTATATGTAATTAAGATGGAGAAATAACATGTAGCCTTCGATGTATGCTTTTGATACCCAGGAATTTTCTGAACAAGGTCATGATGGAGGAAATAAGAGCTCAGAATATATTAATGACATCATAATAAGACCTGCTGATCGACATAATCTCTTGAGACCTGAGACTGTGGAGTCATTCTTTGTTTTGTACCGCATTACAGAAGATCTAAAGTATGCTTTCCCCTTCTTTAAGTATAAGATTACTTAATATTTTTATTTCTTGTCACCACCATACTCAAGAAACAGTGAATATGGGCTTAATTTTTCTTTTTGGGATTTTTCTAAAATAATCATTTATGTATATATTTTCTTACAGATATCGTGAATGGGGTTGGAAAATCTTTGAAGCCTTTGAAAAGTACACAAAGATTGGTACTGGTGGCTATAGTTCTTTGGACGACGTAACTGTTATTCCTCCTCCTAGAAGAGATAAAATGGAGACTTTCTTTCTAGGAGAAACACTCAAGTATTTATACTTGCTTTTTGGGGATAGCTCCCATATTCCATTGGACAAATTTGTTTTTAACACAGAAGCACATCCTATACCAATCAATTTGAAGAAATGAGTTTTGTTCATTAAAGGCATTCAATAGACGGTTTTTAGAAATCCCCATTGTATTGGCAGAGTGTGAGATGCTTCTTTGAAGTTACTCTGGCATCTCTGAATCTAAGCAAGAGCGCTTCTGGTTGTAAAGGAATTAATTAGCTTGGTTCTCGGGGAAAATAGAAACTATCCAATATTATTTGAAACATACAGTACATCAGCAAAATGCTGCAGAGGCTGTCACTCAATTATATGACCTTTTTTTTCTTCTTGGATTTACAACCAGACTTCTTGATGCGACTGTAAATTTTGTTTCAACAATCATAAACCAAGAGCAGCTTTTGTAATTAAATTGTATGATTTTCCAATATCTTGCTGGATGCTTGGCATTTTCAAAAGTTATTATACTATTGCCATTAAGTTCCTAAAGGTTCTACTTATCTTCCTATCTAGATTGTTAACATCATGAGTTCAAATTGTCACTATCACCGCCAAGAACAAAGAGATGATCACCATCTCTAATGACATCAATGTCGTCTATCTCTGCATTCTCTTTATTAATTACTTTTGTGGCGTTGAAGCCGCCAAATTTTTCACCTGCAATTTTGCAAGTTAATAGTTAGAAGTAGAATCTAATAGCAGTACAAAGTTCTACTGTTATGTGTTCAGATTATTGCATTTGATTTTGGCACTATCTCTGTTTCCTTCCCTCAGCAAAAACCATAAAGAGAAAGGGGAAACAAACTGATATCGCTCTCTTCACTCTCTCCCATGTGTGTGTATTCGTGTGTCAAACTAATGTTCCTCAGTTATGAGGTTCAATGCTTACCAGCAATTTTGAGCAGCTCTTCTAGTGAATCAGGTAGGATTATCAGTTTTCCGTGTTGTCCATGTGAGCTACTTCTCCATCCACTTGGCGAATGAATTGTTACCCTCTTCTTGGTGAAACTTGCCATTTCTATGTCCCTTGGACAATTGGAATTTCTTGAATTGGTGTCTGTGTACACTTCCTCTAATGGGAAGTTGATAGCTCTAATACCATCCTGTCTACTGTTTCTGGTTGAGCCATTCTTGCCAAAGTTATGGATTTGTGGCTCAACAATCTCTATTCTATGTTCATCTGATTTCTTCTCGCTTTCACAATACACTGTATGGTCAGAAATGCTCTTATTTTTTAACTGTTGTACTAGAGCTTTTTGTGTCCACCCTATGGTATTTGGGTTCTTTGCTTTTGCATCTCTTTCAATCAAAATTTCAACAATGTCTAGTTTCCCCTTATGCGCAGGCAGCACAGCAGCATGGATATCTCGTTTGCCATCATCAGGTATCATGTTATTAGGGACTGAATAAACATCATTAGTCACAATATGCACATTATTCTGTGAGTCTCTGAAATTTATGTTCTCTCCATGCATTAAGGAATGGCCATGTAAATTATTTGTAGACTCTTTAGAAGAGCTTTCTTTTGTGTTACCTTGCAATTTATATAGAACCAATCCATGATCTGTGTGTGGATATTTAGAGTCGAATCCTTCACGCTCCTTTAATCTCTGTCAAATATAGATCACAAATGATTAGGATTAGAAACCTGATTGGTAAATATAATTTATACAATATATTCCCCATGTTTTGAGTTTAGAAGCTTTGAGTATCTTAATTACCATTAAAAGGTTATTCATCACAATCTGTGCATCTCCTGGATTTGCCTGTAAAACATTCATTAGGGATGTTCTGTTGATTCTTAAAATCTGAGAAAGCTCCGTGGTTCGAACTGTGAAAGGCTGTGGTACATGATATAAAACTCCAATCTCTCCAAATGCTTCTACTGCAGTTGCTTTATCAAAAATTACCTGAATTGTTAATGTAAGGATAGGAAGTTAGATTCAGTTGCTTCATTGCATAATTTGAATAAAGAAAAAACATGTTCTGTTTGAGTATTATGACATACTTGATCATTCCCGTCAATGCAGTGAACGAGATTCTGCAACAAAGTAATCATTTGAAAAGATTTTACGAAAATTATTAGTAGACATTCTTTAAGATTCATTTATAGTTACCATCCATGCTATAGTCAACTCACCACTGCGCCCGAAGCCAGTACATAAAGGTCTGTAGGAGACTCATTTTGCAGTATCACATCTTCCTTTGGTGGGAAATACTCAGCTTCCATTTCTGAAACCTATATTATCAGAGTTACTTGGGGTCAGATGTTGAAACTTTAGGTCTTCATATTCTTGCTTTTCACTTAGCCAGATAAGAGACAAAAAGTGAAAAAAATAAAATCAAAAGACATGTAGGGTATTACCAGTTGGAAAAGGAAGTCATTGGAGACTCCTTGGAAGAGGTAGGCCTTCTGCACGACAGGAGAAAAGAGATGGTGTGCGATGCTTGACCGAATCGCCTTTGGAAGATCATTTAATGCTTCTTGCTGCTTCAGTCCTTCTGTTTTAAACTTCAAACAAATGTGTGCCAACATTTGATTGTGTACGCGACGTGGCAGATGATTTCTTGAAGCAAACTCAGAAGCTGCTTTGACTGTATCCCTCTGTGACCAAAATGAATCCTCTCTTATTTAGAGGGAAGAAATAAATTTCCTCTTATCTGAACGAGTTTTTGTTTTAGAAAAGACACAATTAGCTAAAAAAAATAACTTATGGTTAACTTAACATGAAACTCGGAAGGATTGTACTAGGTGTGCTATTTCAGATATACTTGTCAATTGTGGGGCCTAGTCCTACACAGTATTTGAAACTTACTTTTTGAACATTGGTTTGGATAATAGTTTTGAAGGGCATTGCTGAATGATGATAAGAGTTTAGTCCAACACATGTATAATATATAACTATTATAGCATGTGGCTGGCACAGGAAAATTGAGCAGCAGTAGAAGAAGCTTAAGATTGAAAGTACTTACAAAATTTTGGGTGCGGCTGGTCCAGTGAACTACAAGGTTAGTCATGTTTCCAATGATGTATGCTGTTAAACCCAAGTTGAAAAGCATGTAAGTGATATCAAACAACATCTCTATGGTGTTTTCTGCATGTAAATCTCCATAGCCAGTGGTAGTAAGTGTGACGATAGACCAGTATATTGAAGTTACATATCTGTCCCAAAGACTTTGTTCTTTAAAATTTGGGTACATAGCACCTATCCAAGTTCTTTTGGAATCAGGGTACATATCTGCAATTAGATAGTTAAAGCATCCTGCACAGTGCACTGCAAACAAGGTTACCTGAAATTTTTTGAAAGAAGAAATTCAGTTCTTGGATGCGCCTTTAAATTGTATAGGAAGTAGGGGAGTTTTTGAGGTTTAATGGCTTACAGCAGTGAGCTTTGTGCACCTAACCCAGAAGTAATTGAAGCGAATGTCCTTTTCGAGTCTGAAACAAAGCAAAGGTGCAACTAAGGAAGCAAGCACTGGCATATTCTAGTAAATAGAAGAACTGATGAAACATGAAGTTAAATATGATATGCTGGCAAACCTTGCAAACAGAGAACTGACTCGTCTCAGGCGCCATAATCGCAACATGTTAAGAAGTTTGAAACCAAGCTCACTGTCATAAGTAGTGAAGAGGAGACTAATGGGCTCAAGTGGTGCTGTTGAGCAGATATCCAAAACAAACCAGGTGGACATGTAACTACATGTTAAGTAGAAATTTGAAAAGTAAGTAGGGATTTTCGACATTCATTTTAGTTTCTAAGGAAGAAAAGTTTATATCTATATATCACCTGGTTGCAATTTTCTTTGGATCATCAATGAGAAGAGAAGAATGACTATCTTGGTATGCAACGAAGAACGTAAGCACGATGTCGATGGCGAAGAAGCCATTGACAATGTTGTCTATGATGAATAGTCCATTTTGCTTATATGTCAGAAATGCAAACTCAAAGGGGCATATCCAAGCTGAGTATATGACTAGAACAATCAGTAACAACTCCCAAAGCCTGTAATAAGTAATACATGAAAAGTTCAGAAGATGCAGGGACAATATTCGTAAGAGTTATGTTATATTGTGACTATGTAAAGGGTCATCACCTATACTGAGGATTGAATGGGGAGATTATGTATTTTCGGAGTCTGGTTTCCTGGTTTGTTCGGGCGCCAAGAGATGGTAGAAGATCACTAGACAAAAAGCTGCTATGTGTATAACTTCCCATTTCCATTTCGTCCAACCAGAACCTCTGGAAGAAGTTTTTGAGACTGGAAAATGACATGTTATGAGTTTTGAAATTGAATCCTCAAAGCTTCAAAAGAGGTATAGTAGTTAAGTTTTTCAATTCATGAGGTAGAATTCTATGGACTTGGCCATATTTATAGCCAGACTTTCAAACCACTTTTTCATGTCTTTTCCTTGCAAAGCTGAAATAAAGGAATAAACAAGAAGCTTATGTGTCTAATCTAGTGACAAATTAAGTTTATGAATGAGTGGTAAAAACGTGGAGGGGAAACCCTCCACTTTGTCTCAACAAATAAAGCTTGTGAAGAAATGGAAGGAAAGAAGATGGAATGGTACTATGGTAGAGTCTTGCTAGTGGCAGACAGAAGATTTTCTGATATATGCATTTGGAGACATTTTTGTATTTCAAAGAGAAGGTACAAAGAAGTTGCAAATGGTGTTTCTTGTTCTATATAGGTTGTTCTGATGGTGGTTTTGGTGGTAATTCGATCAAGTGAAGATTATATATAAAGAATTTAAATATGGGCCCTTACTTTGAAGGAACAAATTCAGTATGAAACGTATTGGTGAGTGTTTACATTTGAAATCTTAAGATAGACCAGACAACTATAGCAGAATTAATATGGATTTTTTGTTAGTATCACATGTGGACCAATGAGGTTTTTTTAGGGGTTGCAATACACTAACACTTGTCTAAAACCCACTAACAGAAAATTACAATCATTAAGCTGCTGATTATCTTAATCCACATTCATATATTGATTAATCTCTCTCATGTTTTTCTCCTGACTTGAATAGGTCGACATGAAAACGCAACTAATTAGTAACGACCTTTCACACGTGATTAGAGAGTTTCTTTTCTCACCCCTTATAGTCACTTTAAAAGTATACTTCCGAAAAACGGTGTTTTTACCCTCTAAAAGCTTACTTACAAACAAAAAAAATAGTTTTTTTTCTCGTCTGAAAGTATACTTCCGAACACGTGTGTGGTTTTTTTTTAAAAACATAGCACCATTCAATTAAGGCCCATGTGGCCCACATATGATTAGTTGATAAATAATATGGAATTACAAGGTTAAGATAACAATGTGTAATCAAGAATTGATTGAAATGGAATTACAAGGTTAAGATAACAATGTGTAATCAAGAATTTTTTTCTATTCTCCATTCATTTGTTGTTGCCTTCAAGCCACATGTTGATGAAAAGGAATTATATATAGTTTGTCTGATGTTTGAAGTATTTGATTGAAAGGAATAAAGCACACAAAAAATTCTAACTTTTGATTGGAGAAATTCCAAGTAATGAGGTATTAAAGTTAGTATAAAATACAAATGTTGAATAAGAATTCCTTAAGATCTTTCACTTGTTAATTTAGCATGTGAAAGTTGGCAATTATATCTGGTCCCGTATGAATATCTCACCAGAATCTTTCCAAAAGATAATGGATTGGAGAGCTAAACCCACTTGCTTGGGGTACAATACAGAGGTTGTGCCAAAAGAGAATTATTTCAAAAAGCAGAAAATCTGCAGCCAAACAGGATTGTTACTCATGGATAGGGTAAACCCGATAAAGTCCTTTCGGATGAGTCCAACTATCCTTGGTCCAAAGTCGAGACTTATCCCTCAACATACTGAGATTCATTTAAATGGTTGACCTCTTCCAACCGATGTTCTTTCAAGCTCTCGTACAATGAACATAATGTTTGTCTCGAGTCTTCTTTTACTAATCATGCAACACAATGTTGGTCTCAAGAGTCTTTTTTGAAAGAAAGTTGCAGATACTATTGAGCATAATTTGTATTTGATATCCTGGAACCGGAAAGAATGCATAATTACTTACATATTACCTACCAACGAGGTCCTCACATCGGCAGTAGAATTCGAACTCAAGTCAAACTTTATAGGATGTGAGCTGAATCCTTACCAATTCAATTAACCTAAGTTGGCATACAAATCGGTATTTAGCAACGAAAATAGCAAGTAATCAGTGATAATAAGTTATGATTGAGGTATTAATTGTGCAAAAGATGAAAGTGGGGTTGTGGCAGTGTACTGTTGTTTCTTATGGTTGCACCAATATTATGCATTGAAGCCCCACCTCGTGGGAAGCATGTTATGAAGGTATACAATAAAAGGTACAACAATGTCTAAGATCACATGGACTAACTAATCAAAGGAGTGATTTTCAAGGTTGTTTGTTTGATTAGCAAGGAATAATATAAAATCTTGATAACATTGTGTGGTTAAGGATTACTGTGTGGAACTCTCGAGTGTGGTTTAGTTCTGTGAAGGCTACCCCATGAATCATGATGAAAAATACAATCTGCAAAAGGTTCAGAAGATGTTGACATGCAGGGCCAAATCTCTCATCAATAATATGTCATATTAGCAGATTAGTATTTCTCACCAACTCTCTAGCATATACTGTATTATTGGTCACAAAATGTGGTTTAGCTTTTTTCATTAGGAGTTCCACTAGGGCAAAGGTACATTTTGGACATTTTTCATTTTAGATATCTTCTGCATGCAACTACAAATACTATTTATGTTAAAATTTCGAACAAATGTAAAGTTTTTTCTCTTAATAAATGGTGGACTTCAATACATATTTGTCAAACACTGATTTCAAAGTCAAACCCATTTTTGTAATATCTTCGTGAATGTTCAACTAGGGCATTAGCAGTTTCACTAGGGCAAAGGTACATTTCGGACATTTTTCATTTTAGATATCTTCTGCATGCAACTACAAATATTATTTATGTTAAAATTTCGAACAAATGTAAAGTTTTTTCTCTTAAATGGTGAACTTTAATACATATTTGCCAAACACTGATTTCAAAGTCAAACCCATTTTTGTAATATCTTCGTGAATATTCAACATTTCTTGTGAAAACTAGCATTAGAAACAAGCATAGAGCATAGGTAATTCATGGCTTTTTTATCAAAATGAAAACTTAGATTCCTCAACTCAATCACCAAATTAGAATAATCGCTAGACTAATGTACAAGAAACCATGGAGGAACAAGTTGAAATTTGTTGTAGTATTTCGATTAAGATAGTATTTCCATTTAGTTTTATGTCCTAGGTTGGTGATAGAGCAGTATTATTTGTGTTAGATAATAGTGTATTGAGTTTATGTCATTGGATATTTTATAAGTTAGTAGTCTAGTCTTGTGATGTTTTTACTATATACTCTTTTTGTAACCTTTATTTTACAAGTTATGTTATTTACTCTTTTTTTTTTTTGAGTAAGTGTTATTTACTCTTTAAAAAAAAAAGAGTTCGTGTTATTTACATTATTGAAACCCTAGTCTGTTTCTCATTTGCCTATTTTGTTATCTCGATCTCTATTGTTAACATTTCAAACATCACAAAACCAACACCTTACATAGACATCGTATAAAAATACACTCAAACCAATTGTCAATGAAACGAAGAGAGAAAGAGAAATTGATAAAACTAACGTAATTGAATGATAACCGTATTTTCATACGATGTTCCACAACTTTTTAATTATCGAAATAACTTTCCTCAAGTTGGTAAGTATGTGATGACATAGAATATTCTCCTTATTGTAAGGGCGCTCATGTCTATATTAGCAAGACTGGAAATAAAAGTTGTTATATTTAGATGGATTAAAAACCTATTTAACCTATTAACAAAAAACATATTTAACCATTTTTTAATTCATATAAAAAACAAAAATTAATTAACCCGTCATAAGCATGTTCTTCAAAGAGAAAACCATAATCAACCATTATTTATGAGTTTTGATGTCATTCAGTCGCTCACCTAAAGATCTAAGGAGAATCACATAATAGAGGGGGAGTCAAACTTTTACAAGGGAGAGGCTCCTTCCAGGATTTTGAAAATCACTCTAAATCATTGTATTATGTCATATCCACCGTGATATCAAACATAAGCTTAAAAAGACATAGGAAGGTGAGGTAGTTTTGACCTGATTATTTGACTTTCCCATTTTTTATTTTTCTATTGAGCTTTTATATTAATGTATTTTAAAATCAATTAAAATTTTGAATAAATTTCTTCATGTGTGTATGTATACTTTTGAACGGATGTTGTAGCCTCTTAATAGTTATTGTGTTCTCTTTTTCTCCTTTTTTTTTTCTTCTAAAGCGTATGAACCAAATCCAATCCTTAATAAGGATTTTGCCTTCGGTATCAATTAGGGTCCACCTTTTGAATGTGTGCATTTGCCTCGGGTATCAAATGGGGTCACTGTTTTGCTCCCAAGCTATGCCCAAAGGAAGCCCCATTTGGTACCCTACCAATTCCACTTATATAATTTAACATATTCGTTTAACAAAACCCCACCACAATTGCATGATTTGTTCAATACATGGTGCTTCTTCTTATTTCAAAGGATAGGGTGAAGATTTTCTGCATTTGTTTTTATTGTATGAGATCAAAGTAGTTTGATAAGATTTTTCAATGAACTTGGTCTAAAGAAATTCAATGAATATAAATCATTAAAGCACAAAACTATACCTCTGGTATTTTGCTGAACATTTGAGACAAATCAATTTGCTTCGAAATGCTGACTAAGAAAGTCTGAGCTTTCACAGGACAAAATGCTGTGAAATACGGTAAAACTAAATAAAACAAAAGTTTCAATGCATTCTCGGTCCCTTATTTATTTTAAGAATTTAAACTTTTTTAAAAAATTTGGTCACTCATCTCATTTTTATGACGTGACTTACTCGTTTATGATGTGACAAGATTCATTTTGTGAGCGACTCGGGTCGATAAGTTGTGATACAATGAGTATATGATGTACCTTATATAATAATCCTAAGGTAACTAATCATAGTTAACTGCTCTATTTATAAATAAAATAAAATCATAGCTAACTAGTAAAAAAATTCTTTTTTTATGTTAGCTTTCGGTTATTGGAGGAAGTGGGCTCTCATAATCTAAAGTTCGACTAAAAGTTAAGTAAAATCTGATAAAAAATTATTCACTTAGAAATCAAACTCAAACTTTCATAAACAACTCGATATTTGGTGGATCATTAACCAACTAGTAAACAATATTGAACTAATTCTAATTAATATCTAAACTCTATCTAACACATGATAAATGGTCCGGTCTTAAAAAAAAACATGGGAATATTACATCTTCAAATTAACTATTTAGAGTTAAATAGATATATCTTTTAAAACATAAATAGATATTAAATTGATCTTTTGATTATCTACCAAAAAAAAGAGATTGATCTTTCAAATACAATTTTTTTTAGACAAATCAATTTGCTTCGAAATACCATAGACATCAATTAATCGTATTTTTCAGAGCGATTAATCGTGTTATTTTTATGTTATTGGTACCCAAAATTATATTAAAATTCATTTTTGAATACTTAATATTTTAATGCTTTTTTTAAAGGAGTAAAAAATATTTTCATGTTAAAATCTTGAAAGACTCCAATTTAATAAATCAACATAACAAAGATGTTTATTTGATGTGATCACTACTTCTAATTATTACTCCATAGACATTCTTTATGTTAAGAAAAATTGCACTCATCGAGTGTTCACTACTAATGTCAATTAAATAGGAACACTACAATAAAGAAATAGGACGGAAAACTAACAAGGAAAAGATAATATTTGTCCTATGGTTATTGATAGAATAATGACAAATTCTTGAACAAGAAAAAAAAGAATAAAGAACAATGCCAAATGTTTGCTCAAAAAAGAATAATGACAAATTTCAAGACTACCTTTAAAAAAAAAAAATCAAACACAATTCATTATAGTTATACGTATCTATCCCCAAAATATTGCAATCTTTTGGCCATCACTGTCAAGGGGTCTTGTTTAATTAGTCAATACTCCAACAATATGGGAATTCCTGAGCTCCAGGGTAACCTAAATTGATTTAATTGGGTATATTGACACACAAATTTCACAGCAAAATTCAACAATTTATATGGCTAACATGGTTTATATAACGTGTTAATCATATATACCGTGTTAATCACCTTTAACAGATGATTAATGAATATATTTTTTTAAGAGATTAAAATGAGATATATTAATATTAACATACTAACTTTTCAACAAACTAGAGAAGAAAGCCGAATAATTACAACAAGGGTTCAACAAACCATCAATAGCCAACGCCCAAGCATAGAAAAGGGAATTGGCACAAAGTATGAAACTAATACGGAAAACCAACAAATTTAGCTTTAAACCGCTAAAAGAAAAGAAGCTTAATATTATTTAAAAGCTGAGTAGGAACATTTTCTTTGCCTTTAAAAATTCTATCATTTTTTTTCCTTTTAAATAACCCAAGAACTTGCAAACCAAATCAATAACATGCAGAGAACACTTTGATTTGGCATAACCTGATAAGCTACCAAACTGTAAAAAAAAAAAAAAAAAATAATCCACAATACTCGACGGATCCGTTGAATGAACTCCAAACCAATTTCGAACAAGTTGTCGAATAAAACCAAAGAAATTGCAACCCAAGAATAAGTGATGAGATGTTTCCACTAACCCGTTGAATAAGTGATTAATGAATAAAATTGTAACGCATTAATCATCAATCGAACACAATTAATCATAATATTTTACTTCATTAATGACTACTTTAAATAAAAAGTAAAATCGAATTGAGCTATTAATGGTTTGTCTGGAATCAAGCCAATGCACCAATTCTGTTGTGTTTTCGAACCAAAACTACATTTTACATAACACTATACCTTTTCAAACCAAAACACATTTTCATATTTTTTAGATAAGCCAAAATACATTTTCATTTATCCACCACGAGCTGTGCACATGATATGTTTGGTTGACTCTTGGTTCTCGGAAGAGCCTTCAACAAAAGGGTGTTTTGAAAATATATTTATATATATTTCAAAAAAATATATATTTCCTTCCACATAAATTAAATGAAGTAGAAAATCAGATAGATGGACACGTTATTGTTTGTCTTTCTGCTAATATACATAAGTATTATTTTAAAATATTTTTGTAAAATTCATTATGGAACGTGGTTATTGTAATATTGTTTCCAAAACACTATTTACACTCAAACTTTATCGTAGTACTCTTTCTCTGTAGTTTTCGTTTCTTATGGCTAAAGTTAAATTGTTGGACGATATATCAACATGAGTATACAAATCATTAGTCTATCTAAAAAGATTATTACTACTGCCAAATTTATTAAATTTTGTTTTGTCACGTGAATTTATCAATATAGACATATATACTCTCTATCATTTTTTTATAAAAATAAACAATATTCATTCATTCAAATTGATAGAGTATATCGATGCAATAAAAATTCAAATTCGCTAAAAACAAAAAGGATGAATATGTGAACAAACTCACAACATCTATGTTAATAGCATAAAACGGCAAAGTACTTATACCTACAAATATAATTAATATGACCAGGGGCGGACCTGGCCTCACAAAACCAGTGTGGCACAATTTTTTTCAGGTTGTCTTATATATTATTTCTCAAAATATTATTAATAAAACTATTGTATAGATAGTGGTACGTATGTTCAACACTTGCTTTTTGCATTTTTTATGGTATTATTAGTTAAAATAAAAGTTAATAAGCTAAAATGGGCATTGCAAGAATTGAACCTAGGTTCCATTGGTGAAAAGGGCGCGCCTTTTCCACTACGTAACATCAAACACACTCATTAAATTACAAAATTTGACTTATATAATATATTTAGCTAAAAAAATAAAAAAAAAATATAATTGGGCCTGGACTGGTGTGGCACTTGCCACAGTGGGCCTAGTCCAGGTCCGCCCCTAAATATGACTATATCCATGTCTCCGGAATACTCATGTCTTCATATCTGTAACGTTGACGACGCCAAAGTGATTGTCATTGATCGGATCTGCACTTGCCCAAAGCTAATCTTTCAACATGAATCAAATAAACACCGCACTAAGACGGGAAATAAAAAACACACCGCACAAAGACGGGAAATCAAAACAAACAGAGTCGTTCAGAGACGACGAAATCACAAAAACAAACGAAAGAAAACATAAAATATGTGAAATCACTTATTCAATTAGGATGGAAGGAAAAACAATTCGGAGGGGTATTTTTTGACCCAAAAATCATCCCTCTGAAAAGAAGAAGAAGAAAATGGTGACGGCTAGGGTTTGAGAAGGAGAGAAGAGAGAGAAAGAAAAGTCTATATTTTATATTAATTCAATTAATGATGTATATGATCTTAATTATAAACCACATACATAATTTAATGAATAAATCTAAAATATTGATTTTTGTTTATAATAGTAACCGAATGATGTACTTAGGGATAAAGTTTTTTTTACACATACTCCCTCGGTCTTAAATATAAGTGCCTATTTAATATTACATCCGTTCTAAAATTATTGAGTTATTTGCTCATTTCACACGTATTAAGAAAATTGAATAAGTGAAAAATGGTTTTAAGTGCCCTTATCAAGTATGGGTGCATTCACCATGACCATAAAGACAAAGTGGAAGATATTGAATTGCGAATGATAAAATTAGTATTAACTATAATATATAATTGAAAGAGAAAAAAAAATCAATATTGCATCGAAAAGTGAAATAAGTTAATTATGTTAGAATAATATTTTCTTACAAAATGGTCACTTATTATGGGACGAGACGAGTAAAAAAATTATCGGGTTATGCTAACAGGTGCCCTAAGCACTTATGACACTTGTTAAGGATGAGAATGGATTTCCTGCGGTAGAAATCTCTACAGTTTTCTGCAATGTCAACATCAATACCATTAAACACTTTATCTCTCCCGATTTCTGCATTTAATTTTGTATAATTTTTTTTTAATAGCCATGATTTCACCGGACTCTGCAGTCACCGCTGAGAATTCAATCCCGTTAAAGATTAAAAAAAGTAAATAGTTGTTAAATTTCATGTATAAAAAGTTGTTTTTTAATCTTTTGCTACTTTAAACTTCTTATCAAATGTCTTTAAAGACACTTGTTAGCGTTTCCAAATTTTTCTCTAAATTTAAGTCCATTAAAATTAGTACTAGATATACTCCCTCCGGTCCTTTTTAGAATAAACAAAAGTATCAATTTTTTTGTGCTTTTTATAAGAAACTTTGACCAATTTTCAAATATATTAGATGTTAAATTTCATTTGTGCCCTTATTTATTATGAAAGAGAATATTAAAAGCAAGATTGTTGGTATAATCAAGATAATTAATATAGGGGTATCAATGGAATAAATTTAAATTTATAAGAGTATCAAATGCAAATAACTATTTTCAAAGTGTTTTCTTAGTCTATGTGATTTATGTGTTTTGTTTATTATATAAAGGACCAGAGTATTTTATTACACATAAGCACCGACATGAGTCTCTTTTAAATTAACCAATGTTTTAAGTTTAAATTTCAGTTTGGACATGCATCTAGGTCTCACAAGAGTCGAGAGATTAATTTCTGCAATTGACCACAATGAATATCCAATTCGCACCTAAAAAGATACATTTATTAATCTCTCTAAAAAAAATATACATTTATTACTCTGTTTTTTAAATGGCAAAGACTAAGTTATGCTTTAAGACACATGTTAAAGAACTTAATATAGTTTTTTTTTTTAAAGTCATGTATTCAACATGTTAAAAGTAAAATTATTGTTTCATTCAATGTAAAATTTTCACTTTTAGATTTTTTAGTATGTGTCTTGAGAGTGATTTCGTTAAAAAAAAAAAAACCTTGAGAGTAATCTATACTATATATAAAGAAAACTACCCATTTCAGCATTTTTGGGTTGAATTTTTTTTTCTTCCAAAAATACTCTTAACTTTCAATACAAAAAAACACATATAACAAATAGACAAGAATAAATTTAAATATTAAAACAAACGTAACAAATACGATATGGATATATGTATATCTTTTTTTTTCTTTATCATTTAAAAAGTATAATAAACTAAATGAGTATATTTATACTTACTTTTTCATTATTCCAATTATACTGTTAAACAATTTTTTCTGTAATAAAGATTGTTGTTCGTGTCGTTAAAAAAAAGCAACAAACATTTATATTTTTACTTTTAATCAAAATCAAAATTTCATAAAAAAAATACCGTTCGTAATGTTCAAACGTCTTTTTGCTAGTGCACATAATTTTAATTATTAGTGGATACAATCGAAAAAAAATAATTAAAATCATATTAAAAATTGAAAGTGTCATTATTTTTGGAACAACTTTTTTGACACATGTGACATAATGGATCAATTTTGGTAGTTTGATTAAAGTGGTAGTAATACATAATTTAGGATCAGTTTTGGTATATATCGATGACCGATGCAGTGTTGTTTATATCTATGGAAGGTCGACTGCCACTACAAGTGCTTAATTGAAGGAACTACCTCATGTCTTGAAGTGGAGCTTTGGAATGTTATGGTATGTGGTTGCCTTCCTTTCTTTCCCTTCTCTCATCTTCCTCAAAACTTTTATCCTCTAACTTACAAAAGACTTTGTTTAGATTTTTATCGAGACACCCCACTTATTCGTTTTAAAGATGATTATAATCAATAGACTATATGAAAAAGAAGAAGAAAAATAGTGAAGGAAAAGGATAGGTGGAGAAAGATAATATAATGAGAGGATTTTAAAAGCATTAATATTGTAAATAAGTCAATAGTGTCAAATATGACTTAATTACAAAGGTAAATTATACCAAACTACCATAATAAAACATTATGTCCAACTTAACATCAAAATACAAAAATTAACGCACAAAATCATAAGAACAAAAAAAAGGTAACTATTCAGTAAACGTTTCAGTCTTTGAGGGTAGAAAAGGAATTGAGTTTTGAAAAAAATGGGTCCAAAAAAAGGGCCAATTTTTTATTTTTTTGATGTAAACTCGGTAAACTCGGTCGAGTTTACACGAGTCTATCGAGTGTTAACTCGGTCAAACTCGTCAAACATTCCAATTTTACCAGAAATCGAGTTTACCTTCGAGTTAACACAATTTTGGTACCTAAAAACGTAAACTCAGTAAACTCGAAGAGTTAACACTCGATTTGCGGAACATTGATCCCAACATTCATTTGTTGAGTTTTCCATTATCCCATATTAATCAGTCTATTCATGCCTCTAAAAAAATCTCAAACATGGTATGAAATTTGTTTCCTTCCTCACATATTTCCTTCCCATCCTAAATCTCATATAAAGTTGAATGCTTTAATTGCAAATAAAGACGACACGTGAGAGGGTTTTGAGGAAAGTGAACAGGGTCCCTTCCAAAATATGTTAAGAGGTGTCGACATTCATTTTGACCATGTCTTAAATAAGATTGTCTCCAATCTAAAGAAAATCTACGAAAAACCAAAATAATAAGAATCATGAATCAACAAAAATAAAGAACCTAAATTACATTTAAATTTTCTAGTTGTTCAAATTTTATTAAAATTAAATCTTCTAAAACAACACCAATCCAAAGACTTAAACAAGAGAGCATGTTAACAATTAGTACTTATTAGAAATGTTTGTGTAGGAGTTGAACCCACAATTCTTTTTTTCTTTTTTTTAAGTTCTCCCGCTATTCATTTTCTGAGTTTCCTAAATTGAGTGACACTTAAAGTGAACTTTAAGAAAGACATTTTTCCTATAAGTGAGAGAGCAGACGGTAGGTTAAGAAAAAAAATCATTTATACTAAGAAAAAATAATTATTGTTATAAGTAAAAAAAAAAAAATGGAGATCTAAAGTCATTACTTCATTTGCATATGCATGCATACACTTATTGAAAGATTTTACTGCTATTAAAAAATTAGCAAGGTAGGGTTATCTTCTCTTTCTCTTCTTTTTGCTGGATAACTTTTCCTTCAAAACCCTACCCTTTTAAGTCCCAAATTAATAAAGGCATTGGGAAAAAGTTTTCAACATCACATATGACCAGAGTATGTATATGAACAAAATAAGAGCGCATAACAAATACTAGTGGAGAAGTAGGATGTGTTCAATGAATTTATTTGGCACGTTCACATGCTAGTTGCTATAACAGACAAAAAGGCTTTAAAATCCAGACAAGTACTTATGTATTAACTACATATTATACATGCAAGTATTACAAATTCAATTAGGTTTTAACCCTTAAAGCTAGAGGTTAAAAGAATTTGTAAAATGATGAAAAATATACTAAACTGAGATAGAGTTTTTTTTGTATTAATTGAGATAAAGAATTTAAATTTTAAAAGAAGATACGTAAAAAAAGATAATATATGATATGTGTCGCCGTAAAAAAAGAATTCCCTAGTCTATCACTCTTAAAAATTGTATTCTAGTACAAGGTATATAAGGAGTTCAGATTAGGGAAAAGAGGATAAAGCTTAATGTACAAAAAGTTTTATCATGATTCCCCCTCCCCTCTAATTTAATCTACATTTATGTTTTGAAATGTTATTTTTAATTAATTTTCAATTTGTTGTAAATTAAGTTTTATCTTTTTTCCTCAAATTTGAATTCCTTATATACGCCGAACTAGAATAGTTTTTAAGAGTGATAGACTAATCTTTTTAAACCTAACTACCTTCTCTTAAACAGTGACACGTATAATATACAACCTTTTTTTTTTATGTATCTTCTTTTAAAATTTAATATATACTAGTATAATACATCAAGGCAATAAAAACTCTTGTCGTCATTTTTTCCTCTCTAATTTTACCTTTATGTTCACTATTTTATTTACAATTTAAAATAATAGGTTTTTTTAGAGGAAAATAATAGATGGATTTAAAATTAAAATAAGAGATGTCTAAAATAATTTTGTCTAAAAATTCCATAAAGCATCATGGCAAGTAGCTATAATTCATGGAACACTTATATTTGGACACAAAATCCGACACCATAAGAAATATATCCAGAAATAAATTAAAATTTCTTCTTCTTTTCTTTTTCTTTTTTTTTTGTAAAAAAAAAGTGGTTGTGTCATATGTTGATGTCTAAAAAAAAAATACAGTAATTCACCAATGGTAAAAAAATTCATGCACAAAATCACACGGGAAGATATTCTTCTAAAAGAGTGATATATTGGCCAACATAGCCCACTAATGAATAATGATTGACGTTTGGGACCAAAATTGGGGACTAATATTACTTTCAATTGCCGTCAAGGAGAGGTGATGCCTAGATGCTCTTAACCCTAGCTAAAGCCTTCATATAACCTTCAAAGCCAGCTAGTTATTGCATTTTCATGCATGTGAATCGTTTTTGTTGTTGTACTCTATATGCTTTCCTTTTTGGTCCACATCAAGTTGTGGTTTGGAGGACTAAGCACTTATCCTATTTCATATACTATCAATGTCCTCCTAGATATTGAAGAATATTAACTAAACACTACCAAAAGTAAATGCAAAATGTCAATATTTTAATGATGATTAGAGGTCCTAGGACAAACCACGTAGTGTCAAGAATGTATATATGGATTACTATTAAGCTGCTATACTAGTCATTAGTTAAGGTTATTCCTTAATATAGGTGAGTTTTAGCATGGGTCAATTATAAAATTTCCCTATGTTAGGCTCATCTATCTTTACTGGTTAGAATATGTAATTTCCTGGTTTAGTGGTACTTAACCGGTTATGTACAGGCATTTTTTTTTTTTTACACAACTGTCAACAAATAAAAAATGGAACAAATTCCTCTTTTAAAAGGAAAATAAAACGTCAGTTTTCAAACTAAATAATTCTTTGACAACAATATATATTTATTTATTTTTGACAAAATAATATATATTTATATTAACTGTGAAAAAAATATTTCTTTTTTAAATGATATATTACATTTTTGTTTTTTTTTTTAAAGAATATTACATTTTTGTTTTTCATAGTTCTTTTCGCTAAGACATAAAATCCACATAAGTTAGTTATACGATAGTGTTTTTTAGTATATATATGTAAACAACCAAAAAGTGATTTTAAAAATAGAGTTAAATAAATTTTTCGTCCTTAAAAATATAGCGAATTTTGATTTTAATTTATAAAAAATAAAGCGGAATATTTTTATCTCGCAAAAAAAAATTGTGTTTAGACCAATTTATGTTCATATTAATGTTAAGATTATCACTCTTTTATGTTTAAGATGTATCTATGTTATATCTATCTATTATATTCAACTTTTATATGTCCATATTATGCTCAAGAAATGTCAAAAGCATGTCGAAGTTATATTTATTAAGGACATAAAAACAAAACAATTATTTTTTAAGAATAAAACATTCTGTTTATTTTTTTTAGAGTAAAATCAAAATTTATTATATTTTTAGAGACGAAAAACTTATTTAACCAGTAATAACATTTATGAAAGATGCAATAAACAATATTTTTTTTGTTAGCTCTTCTGTTCTTAGAGAAAGAGTAAGTCTGATAGAGAATTGTTGATATATCCATAAATCAATTTTAGATTCTCTAATAATTTAATCACTTGAGTCAAATTGCTGGATTTTTTTTCCAACTCAAAATAATAAATAAAAAAATTCCTAACAATGTTAGTAATAGAAAAGTAAGAACACATTTCAATAACCCAAAAATTCATTTGTAAAAGTGCGATATTTCAATTTTAAAATTTTAAATCCATGTAAATTGTGCGTTAAAACAACTACATATAAATTAAGGTCACTTCTTTCAAAAAATATATAAATTAAGGTCACTTAATATTTAAACCTTACAAGTTACCGATCAACAAGACAAAGCAACCCTAGCCATCCCTATTAATTTATATTAAATCAATAGTTGAGTTTAGATGAGCCCAAGTTGAAGAAATTTTTCAATTTCCCCATGTTAAACGTCGCCCTTGATATATTAAGAGTAGTACTATACTAGCAAAGGTTATTCAAGAGAGAGAAGAGTGAAGAGACTTTTTTTTTGAAAGAATATATTGGCAAAACTTGTATGAATGTCGTTATAATTTTTTCTTTATCATCTAGTTGTACTTAGATGAGTTGTGAAGAGATATTGCAATTACTTAGTTTTTTTTTAAGAATCTAAATTAACCCACCTAAATTAATACTAGAGGGAATCGAATCTAGGAGCTTGAAAAAAAAATACATTTTTAAGTTCCAAACCAATGTCATTAGGCCAACCCAAATGGGTTGCAAATGCTTAGTTTTTAGAAATGTTAGGGGGCGCTCTCAACAAAAAAAATGTTAGGGGGAATTTGAGTCTAATATATATAACACTATCTCTCAATTCTAAAATTTGTATGTTTCTCTCTCAAATCATTTGATTACTCTATTTAAATTCATCGCTAATTATCTCCAATTTAGTGATAAAATTATATGCGACTTTTATATTTTTCTTTTCTAAGTTTCAAATTGTAATTTTATTTTTCTGTACTGGATTGGCAATTATTACTTCTTTGACATAGAATTAATTAGACTAAGACATGGTTATATAATAAAATAAAGGCTTAATACATCATTTGGTCCCTTAACTTAATTCTTTTTTTAAAATTGGTCCCTTAACTATTAAATGTTTCAATTTGGTCTCTTATATTTGTTTTCCTCAATCAATTTGTCCTATTTCATTAATTTTAATCTGCTTGAAAACAAGACCATTAGATAAATGAGGTCCATAAGATCTAATGGTGCATCACCAACACCGAATTATTTTAATTTTATTCATCTTTTTCATCATCTTCATATTCATCTAACCTTCATCAACCTTCATCATCTTCAACAAAAAACACCTAAGTTTTTTTCTTTCAAAAAATTTAGGGTTAAATATGTTTTTGGTCCCTATAAATATACCAACTTTTCGTTTTAGTCCCTCTAAAATTTTCCTTCAAATTTTAGTACCTATAAAATTTTCAATCACTACTTTTGGTCCCTATTTTTAAGTTAATTTTAGTTTTTTTTTTAATGAAATTGTGCAGATATGTGTAAAATATTGTAAAAATTAGATTTTTTTAACAAAACATAAATTAAATATGAATTTTTAACCCTAAAAAATATAAAAATTCATATTAAATTCATGTTTCGTTAAAAAAATCTAATTTTTTTGGAGAGATTCTTATAATATTGTGAATTTTTTTGCAAAATTTTATTCAAAAATATGAATTCTACATATGAGTTTGCTTTAAAAGAGGGACCAAAAGTGAAGATGGAAAATTTTATAGGGACTAAAAGTTGAAAGAAAATTTTAGAGGGACTAAAACGAAAAGTTGATATATTTATAGGGACCAAAAACATATTTAACCCTAAAATTAATGAATTAGGACCAATTGATTGAGAAAAACAAATATAAAGGACCAAATTAAAGCGTTTAATAGTTAAGAGACCAATTTTAAAAAAAGAATTAAGTTAAGGGACCAACTGATATATTAAGCCTAAAATAAAAGAAAATTGCTTCTAGACACCTATCAACTGCTCACATGCACTTCAAAACACTCAAAATATCCTCAATGACAATTAGTTTTTGTTCAGAGATTTATTTATTTTTGGTAGAGGTTCAGAGAATTTTTTAAATCGGTTAAAAGGTGATTTAACTATCATTTAAAGTGAAAGGTAGTTAATTACTTCTCAACGAACGATAATAGTATAAAAAATAGTAAATAATTATCATCATCGTTGAGCAGTAATTAACAATCATCGTTCGTTGAGCAGTAATTAACTACCTTTCGTTTTTAGTGGTAGTTAATTATCTTTCATTATTTACTATTTGTGAGAAATTGTTAGGTACTTAAATAGCAATCTTCAAAATAAAAGATTGTTTGCTATTTCTTAGGAGTTAGATTGCCTCAGCGAAATTGTCAAATGGCCCAAAACTAGTGTTGTTTAATTCTTTAACTTAACATTGGTTTCATTTTTACCAAGAACTTAACTTCTTCTTTTTTATAAACCAAGAACTTAACCTTGGTTATCACACATTTTGCTTGTCAATATAATGTTTGACCGTGAATCTACAAGAAATTCTTTATCCACTCCTTTCTAGAACGTGTATGTCATTTCTAAATTTCGATGTTATATTAACTACTCATTTTCTCTTTAAATATAAGATTCTTTTGGTATATTTGTCTATCTTTTTCATATACACCTATGTTTAACTAGGAGATATAATATTAACATAGTGGTTAATTAAGGTAGAGAAGTTAAGGAGCTGAGTGGTAATAAGGTGACAACAGTGGATAGTTAACTTGAATTAGGTTTACTCTATCAAATGTTAGGCATTTGAACTTTTTATTAATTATTGGGTTTTTTTTATCTCCATTTCCCCCAACCAAACACTATATAGATTATGGAAAATTGACCAATTTTGTTTTACAATAACTTTTTACCAATTGATCAAACAGAAATTAAAGGTGAATATATATATATATATATATATATATATATATATATATATATATATATATATATATTTGATGTTATTGAAAAACTTAATAGTAAAGGTCAACTACTAGCCTTGGATAATAAAGCTAAACAGCAGTTGACCTTCAATATTAGCCTAAACTCAACCCAATTTCTTTATACACCCCCGGAAATAAAAAAACGACCCATCAAATTATTATTGGATTAGTAGTCAAATGTGAAAGCAATGCTGCCATCATGTAAGGCTATCAACGCATTAGAGTTGCATGTTTCCATTGCTATGATTTCATTTGAGATATTAATTATAATTAGTTTACTATTGTTTAAGGTGGTTATAAGTTAGTTATGATTAATTAGAAGTTAGTTATATTAGGTATCTTAGATCACTATATAAGGTGAATTGTATGCTTATTAACTTCTTCGTTCTTACTATCAATTCCAAAATCTATTTTTCTTTTTATTGGGCTATATTCTCAACACAATGCAACCCCATTTGAGGTTGTGTTGGCGGCCAATTCTCTATAATATCAAATATTGCAACTGATATTTAAAACTCACGCAAAAAAGTCGAAGAAGTCGAACAATTAACTTTTTCGGTGAAGTCGTTTAATTCAGCCAATCAGATTTCAAGCCATGACACATCATATGTTGGGATAAATTATAATATAGATCATTTGCTTCATATGTTCCACCATATATAAGTTTATTTTAAGATCTTAACGGTTAGATTTGTTTGGTCTCTATGTTATTGTGGTACACCCTCTACACATGATTTTTCTTATTATTCCATTTCCCTTTCCTCTTTATCACTCATTCATCTCTCCCATGTTTTTTTCTCTTTATTTATTTATGCATATTCTCTTTCTTCCAGATTTTTATCAAATCACTATGTCACTTTTCAACATCTTCATCATACATTCATCATCTTCATGTGAAAAAAATCGAAAAAATTAAAATAAAATAAAATTACAGAATTAAAAAAAAAAACATAACAAGTAATTACATTTGTTCATGATTATGTGCTTAAAATGAGTTTTGATGATAAAATGACTTAAAGTTATGTTTTTTTGGTTTTGGGTCACATGGATTTTAACCGGGTCGTTATGACCCGTCTAGAGGTAGAAGATGAAGTATTAAAAAAATTATAAAAAAAACTTCTTTCAACATTGTAGGAATCAAACCTATGACCAACCGTTTGAAAAGGTTTGCCTTAACCAACCAACCAACCACTATGTTTTCAAAAGTTAGGCGTTCTGATTTTATTTAACGGGTTTTAAATTGTATTGAATGAACAAATAATTATCATAAATTTCATGTTTTAGAAATTTCAATAGTACTCTTTTTTATAACATACAAAAGTAGAAAATTCTACCGACCAAAGAAATCAGTTTTTCTACTATAGTACCAGAAATTATATATATATATATATATATATATATATATATATATATAAATTATATTGGTAATTTTTTGTTGATAATATTATTAAACTTTTAAAGATATCAAATAAAAATCATCAGCAATAATTTAATGTTTTTACTAATAAAAATTATTTTATATGTCAAAATCTGTTCAATATTTGCATAGCACCCGTTGTAGATTTTATTTGTTAATTTTAGCGAAAACAAATTTTTATGTAATGATATGAAAAAGTCGAAATGATAAATTTTTTGAAAACTCATGTCTATTTTCAAAACATCAATATTAAAGTAGTGTTTTTATTAAATATTTTGTTATTTTATATGCAAAACACAGTTAAATATTTGGGTTGGGTTGCAGATTTTATGTGCTTATATACGCAAAAACAATTTTTTTTCTTTTAGGGGCGAAAGCAAATTTTTATGTAATGATATGAAAAGCTAATATGATAATTTTTTTTAAAACTTATGACTATTTTAAAAAAAAATCAACTTAAATGTTTAATTTTTGTGAAATAACTTTTTATTTGATATGCAAAACCATTTGATATGCAAAATGGACTCAGTCAACAGGGAAGGACATTGCTGCGACGATCAAAACGGACCCAACCGACTGACGCTATCAAATATAATCAATATGACCGTTGAATATGACCTTATTGAAATAAGAACGAAACAGGAACTGTAATTTTGGAAATCGGAATCTTCGGTGTAAGTCGATCTTACAAACTTTCCCATTAGAAACCTAGTCAACATGAAAGGACATTACTGCGACGATCAAATCGAACCCAGCCGACTAACGAAATCAAATTTAATCAATCAGACCGTTGAATATAACCTTTTTGAAATAAAAACGAAGCAGAACTGGAATTTCGAAAATCGAAATCTTCGATGTAAGTCGATCTTACAAACTATATCAATTATACCCTCAAACAAACACCGTTCAATTAATTTTTTTATATAAATATCTAATTACTCCATTTTTTGTGAAACGATATAATAAATTGCTCCTTTTTCTAATATAATCATTTTTTTAAAATAAGTCTAGTATCGAAATTTAAGGATTTATGACAATGTAGCCTATTAAATTAGAGTTAGAGTCATTAGAAAATTGATCAAAAACCTGTTAATTAAATGTCTTTTATGGGTATATGCAACAAGTATTGGAAATGGAAAGTAATAATGTTATATTTAATACTAAATACTTTTTCAGACTTTTCTTTCCTTTTTTTTTTTTAACTTCAACCTTTATACGGGTTATTTAGACCCGATTGAAGACTCATGTCTGTAAAGGAATTCAAAACATTAGTTAAATAAAAAAAAGTTACTTATCAATAATTATAAACTGAAGTTTTTTTTTTTGGACATTAACTATAAACTATATTTTTTTATACTAGTTAATGTTTTTTTTTTGAAAGAGTATACTAGTTAATGCAATGAAGGTCTTTCTTCAAAAAAATAAAAAATGATGTTGTGAAGTTTTACGTTGAAAATGCATTGAATTATTATTTATTTTTTTTAAGAAGAAAATGCATTGAAATTAAATCTTGCTCTTTTTCTTCCCAACATACAATGAAAATAATGGGAACAAATTGAAGTCTAACGGATATTTCGCCGGAAAACTAGGAAAATCTTGCTCTTTTTTATTTAATATATTTGACCTGTTCTCACTCATTTTTTTAGGGAATCGAAATTAGTAAGTTTTTTATTTGATAAATTACAAAATTTTAAATAAAAAATTGTGAAACACATTGTAATTTCTACTCTTTTTTTAAAAGAAATTTTTAGATCTCTATTTTTTTTTTGACAAACTTTAATCTCTCTACAAAGATTTTAAAGTCAAAGAACTTGAACAATTAATTGGTTTAGGAATCTGCGCATTAATTAGAGTTAATTAAAATTGGAAACACATTAATCGGAGTTAATTGCCACTCAATTCCTAAGCTTGATTGAAAAAAACGAAAAGTCTCTCTATTCATTCAAACCAAATCATCCAATGCTAGTAAAGATGAAAAAATTGTAACGTGGACATATGGCAAAAGTAGCAGGCAAAAATCCTTAAAAAAAATGAAAAGAAAAATCTTTGGAATACAAATCTATACTTATAATCCTTGAATAAAAAAATTTGCAGCTTGAATGAATTGATACGGCCCAGTTAAATAATCAACATAACGAAAAAAATAGCACGGCAGCATGAAATCAAATTCAATGGGATACGTAAGTGCAGTATAATAAGGAATTGAAACTCTCTCAAAACAAAAAATGGGAATTGAAACATTAAGTGCAGAAACCAATTCAATGGGATACGTAGCAACAATAAAAATTAATAGGGATTGAAATTCAATTGACACATCAATGGAGACTAACAATAATTGGAATTAAATAATCATAAAACCAAAGTTCTCAAGGTTTTAAACGATGCAATAGCTAGCGTGAATGAAATAGAAAAAATAATTGAAATTAGAAACGTGAATGAGCAATATCATGGCAGCGTAAATGCAAAGAATAAAAAGATAATTGAAACTTTGAATTAAATTAAAAGTAGTTTGCAGAACCTCAACTATCAATTTATTGAAGTTGTTGTTCCTTTTTTTTTTTGAAAGGAAGTTGTTCCTAATTTAATTATTTAGAAGTTGAGTTTTGATTTTTGTGTTTAGAAGAAGATTTGAGGTGAACATAATAAAAATTTATGATATTTGGACATATATTTGTGTAGAAATTTTTTTGATTCAAGGAAATGATGAAGATCCGAATGAAGAAGATGAAGATTTAAAGGAAGAAGATGAAGATGATGAACATGTTCATCTTATTTCTGGATTTTTTTTATTTTTAATAAAAATATATTTAAAAAAAATAAAATTATGTATTTTTTAAAAAAAATGAGTAAAAGGATTTATATGTGCTTTTATGAGAGATAAATGACTTAAATGAAAAAAAAAAGATAAAAGACCAAAGTGTTACAAATAAATAAGATAAATGACCACTAATATAATTTTGTCTTATTTTTAATAATGAAATATTTTTTATAAAAAGGATTATCCAATGTGGCTTTTATAAAAAGGTTTATTGAAATATTTTTCGAAATAGAAGGAAGAAAAAGTCAAAAAGGATAAAGGGAATAAATATAGCGTGAAAGAAAACACAATAACACTAGTGAGTGATTAATCTGATGGTTCGAAAAAGCTAGTCTATGGTTGAACATATTGAGCAGGTACACAGTACATACAATGCAACAATTAGCACACATGACATGTGGCGCGTTATTATTAGACGTAGGGTAACTTCACCGAAAAAGTCAATTGAAGAACTTCACCATAAAATTTTCCTACTATCAATTCCAAAATCTATTTTTCTTTTTATTGGGCTATATTCTCAACACAATGCAACCCCATTTGAGGTTGTGTTGGCGGCCAATTCTCTATAATATCAAATATTGCAACCGATATTTAAAACTCACGCCAAAAATTTCATCAATAGAGGTTATGCATCTTCAATAGATAGCCATCTTAAATCTAACCTCTAGATCGATTAACAAGATAAAGAAGGATTAAATTGCTAGGATGAACAATCTCCCACATGCCACTTGAAGTGGACAGGGTTCATCTTGCCTTTCTTCTTCATATTAATGATGACTTGTAATTAAAATTTCTACTAGAGGTAATAGCCACTATTCCAATTTTAGCACAGCATATATTGTTGCTTGATCAACATAATATCTTATCATGATTCATGACTGATACATTATGATAATCAACTCTAACCAAAGATCTCATAATGGAAGAATTGAAAAACATGATTTCTTCCACACTGCACAATGAGGAATCACCCTGTCCTCAGTCTGAGTCTGGTTAATCAATCACATTTGAAAGTAAGTATTCATCATGTGCACCTAGCCAACCAATCCACTTGGTATTTTTGATAGTGGTATGTAATAAACTAGTGGCTATGCCTATTACCATGTCAGTACAATATTCGACCTGAGCCAGGATCAATTCATTCTTGTCAAGCATGCGTGTTTAACTTTGTTCATCGATCAACCAACATGAGGGTACTATCAAAGTTTCTTTTTCCCACACGGAATGACCTTTAAAAGCATAGTATTTCAGCATTTGTTAAATGTTATTAAGTTTTTATACCGTATCTAACTCATTCTTACAAAGTCGACATGAGGAGTATTTCGTTTTTTCAATACAACCTTTCACGTCCAACATTATTAGGTTAGGTATGTTGCTATATTGATAGGCTCAGATATCATATATATTAAAATTTTATATTGGTTTACCTCATTTTTACAAAATCGACTTATTAAATTAGGGGTAAGGAGGTGCATCTCTTTATTTACAAAAACTCTAGCTAGACCTTATCTCTAATATATGTGAGAGTTGGTTTTTCTTATATTTAATTTGGGCATTTTTCATATGCATATTTTTTCTTAAACTTTTGTCTTCCTCATTAATTATTAACTTCTAGAATTATTGTCCAACCAGAAATATATTTTTTTAGTGGCCTCAAAGTAAAGCTTTTCATGTTATAATTTGTTTTCTACGTCCTTCCCCACAAATTAGAAAGGGACTCACTCACATCATGACCATGATCTTGAAGTGGACTGCAAAATGACTAATTGTGCATGAGAAAATGGTACGTACGTGGAAAAATCAAAAGACATAAAGACACCATTTACATGAGGAGATAGCACTAATATCAATATGTTAGATATACTTAGAGGTTTGTTAGAATTGGTTTAAGCTTGTTAGAAGTTACTTATGATTAGTGGAAGTTTTTTATGTTAATTAACTTGGGATCACTAGATAAAGGTGTATCCTACACCCCTAATATTCATATTCTTCATTCTATTATTTCTAAATAATTTATATTTCTCCCAATATATTCTCTCTTGGTTGGACTGAACCATGCTTCTCAACATGATACACAAGAACTTTTAAGCCAGTTTCAAAGGATCTTTTAAGCCAGCTTTATATGTGATCTAAATCGTCCTAACATAGAATGGGTGAACCATTGAAGTTGTTTTTATACCTGAATTTTTTTTTCAGATTAGCAAAAACTTAAATTAAGAACCATTCATAAAAGTTGGTTTTACTAAAATTGGTTCGATTCTCCCCGTAACAATTCAGATGGGTCAATTTAGCATCAAAAACTAAATGAACTTTTATTTCATATTGATCTCAATTTTTTTTTAAAATGTTGGTAAAAGTAAAAACATCTTATTTTTCCTCTCAGCTGATAATCATCCATCCATTGACAGAAATCTCTAGTTGATTATTTATCTCAACTATTTCTTAAATAAAGTTCATATATAGATGCTTCTCGTTATTCTTAGCTGCTTCTCCATGGTTCTATACATATACACCATCGTTTTTCACCATCATTGTTCATAAGATATATGGAACCTGAAGTGACCATAACTAGTATAGGTAAATGAAACACTATAATTAGGAAAACTCACCAAAATAATAGGATCAGTTAGTTACTAACGTCAACCTACAACCGTAGAACAATAAGTAAAAAAACACTATAATTAAGAATACACACCAAAATAAATCAACGAAGGAAATTACAAATGTAGAAGAGAGCAAATATATTTGGAAGTTTCAAACGGACCCAACATGAGTGGCACAAACAAAATCCGTTATGTCCAACTTAATACATGAACACATTGAACCGAAAATGTACATAGGCCTATGTTATCCATCGATGAATAAGGGGTAATTTACCCTTAACGACAAAAAAGATCCAATTTTCGAATGAAGCAACTGGAAATCACATGTTGAAGGAAAGAGATAAGGAAGTTTGATGTTTTTGAGATAAAAATAGAAGAAGTCTTACATGGACGCAGACATTTCGACACATCATTTAAGCATACACACAAAAATGTATAGCACGCTACTGAAAAAACAAAAATTAGGGAGTAAAATTTAGAGTGACGTAATTACGTCACTTAATATTGTGACGAGGAAATTAGTGACGGATTTCACTTTTTTAGTCGCTAATTTCCCTCTCCAATTTGTTTTCTCTAGTAGTGTCAATTAATTATTTGAAAATACGTATTATTTAATTATTTTCTCTTTATATATTTTCTCAAATATGTGTGTGTCTAAATAGAGTTTCTAATTAGTTGTTACCAACTACGTATTTTTCTTTGTGCTGATGAGTTATACTCAAATCTAAAGCGAAGAATTAGGCTATGTAAGAAATCACTAACATCAATTAGTAGCCACTTGTTTGGATATGCAAGATCTAATGATAATTGCAAGTTCCATTTACCTCGCAATCTCTTTAATTTATGTGCTCATGTGTTATTCCTTTCCCTAGAGGCTAGAATTCAATTTTTCACTCAAGTGTCTCAAAATGTTGGTATACAAGTACGACCAGCAAATAAACGTGCACAAGATACTTAAAAAAAATCAAGTATACGACTTGTTCATATGATAATAATGATCATTATAATTCAGTTTTTGCTAAATTCAACAAATCTTCCTATAGTGCTGCATTAGACAAGTTCCGGTTCATAAGCTGCTGAAATTTGTGGCAACTGCGCATGATATGATCATGCATACATTTTTAATGCTTTCATGAGTCTAGATTTGAATTATAAAAGCAAGGATATCAATATGTCCGAAGACATGCATGCAGTATATGTTATCTTTAGTGGAAGCAGCTACAAATGGAAATTTTGATGGAATGGAAGTAAAGTGACCCCCGTGTCATGTTCATGTGAGAAACCATTTAGCTAGACTAATGTTACTTAAACACACAAGTATGTACCTGTTACCGTATTTATTCGGTGAAAAATAAGGTTTGTGTCATTATTTCATTAACGAATGAGATGTATGATATTAACATAGTGTTTTTTTAAGGAATCTTAATAGAATACATATAGTTTTAAGTGATATTTTCTTTATTTTTTTGGTAGAGCATTATAAAGAAAGAATAGTGTCAAAATCCTCTAGAAAAATTCCAATGCAATTTTTAAATTCACCTACATATCGGTGATGAGTTGTTTGGTCCATTAAAGAAAATACTCATGTATGTTTAGAATATTTTCATTCATCATTTATTTTCAAAGCTTTCAACCTGCACTATATTTCCCTTGCTCTAGCGTATGGGTGGCTCGAGGGTTAGAGGAGACACCTGCATCTTATGTTGAAGATATCACTACATTAAACAATGTCGGAAAGGTCAAAGTATCAAACCTCATCGGCCCTCAAATAGTTCATATATACATAGATCAATTCGATGCTGTCAAAAAATAACAACAAATAATAATGTATTATTGGTTTAAATGCAATTTTGATCTATTTATTTTGGGCAACCCGCAATTATAGTTCCTCTTTTTTAATTGTGCAATTTTAGTCTACCGTTTTGAAAAATTTGATAAATTCGTGATTTTGACCATCTAATTTGATGTCACAGCAATAAATTAGGTTGTCTGACATGAAAACTAATGATTTTACCACTGAGAATCTTAAAATATACGGTGTTAAATTGAATTGTGATTAAACATATAAAGTCAAAATAAGATCAACTAAACTGATAAGGGACTGAAAGTAAACAAATTTTCATCACATCGTCAAATTAGATTACAAATCTTACGATGGTTAAAATTTCTAAAATAGAGGACCGAAATTGTGTGTTAGATATGTAATATAATACTACAATATTCAAAGTTTGGATTAAGGTGAACCCCTTAAGAGTACTTTTTCTCAAAGTGCTGGAGTAACTTCATCCCTTAGTCCTATCAATAACACAAATATGTACGTGTATACCTCCTACTTCTTTTCTTTTTTTTAGAAGAATATACCTCCTACTTTTTTTTAAATAACGGAATATACCTCCGACTTGGAAAGTATTATACAGCTTTTTATCATCATAATCATATCATCATATCATATCACGATAGACTAATGCTAGATGCGTGCTTCAATTTCCCGTTCTCTTGCAACAAAGAACCAAGAAATGAAAATAAAATATTGGCTTAATTGCAGTTTTAACCCCCTAACTTTCACAAAGTTACGATTTTGTCCTCTAAGAAAAAAAAACTACAAAACGGCCCCATAAGTTTTGTATCTGTAGCAGTTTTGGTGCCCTAAGGCCAAAAAAAATTAAAAAAAATAACACGTGGCACCTCACTTAGGGTGCCACGTCAGCGTTGACCGAGTCAAAATTGGCATTGGGGGCCAAAACTGCCACAAATGCAAAACTTAGGGGGCCGTTTTGTAGTTTTTTTTCATAGGGGCCAAAATCGCAACTTTGTGAAAGTTAGGGGGTTAAAACTGCAATTAAGCCTAAAATATTTACTAGACTTATGACCCGTGCGACACACGGGTCTTCTCGACTATAATAGATACCAATAAATAATATTTAACTCGTAAGATCATGGGTCGATTAATAAACGCGAATTAGATTATTAGAGATACAATATTACAATCAAATGATAATAAAAAAAATTATAAAGAAAAAAGATAAAAAGAATACAAAATTATATTGTTGCAAGGGTCAATTTTATTTATTACTTTTATAGTTAAACATAAAAAATTAATGTAGTTCATGGTTCCTAACAAATTATTTAGGGTAGCCGAGTTTGCATGGAAATTAGGGTATTCTGTTTGTAAACGTATTAAATAAGTGTACTACAACTTGTCAAAAAAAAACTACAGAAATCATAGGTTAAGTTGTTGTAGACCTAATAAAATTAATAAATAATAAGGATAAAGATTAAGATATCTATTAAAAAAAATTGAAAAATATTCTAGGTTATTAGAGAGAGAAATAAAAAACATATATGATGCAAATTTAGAGCCTAAATTTTAGGATAAAGTTGTTGCAAACATAATAAGGGGTTAGTGGAGGGAAAAAACTAAGTTAAGTTGTTGCAGACTTAACAAAATTAATAAATAAAGATATTTATTAATAGTGAAATATAAACATTTTAGAAAAATCAAAGTTAGTGATGAAACTTAGGCAGGGAAGAATTAAAAAAAAGCTTATGAATTCTCTCGTCACAAAGTTTAGTTTAGTGAGGAAATTAGAGACATCTCTAAATATTTTTTACCGATTTATTTATTTTTTAGTGGTGATCAATGCACAAATGATTATATAAAAAAAAACATTAATATTATGAAAAAACATCAAGAGACTAAAAAAAAATATATATCTTCATACACCCCGACAATTGAGGACACGCAATAGCTATAAATTTGAATTGGTCTCCACATGTCTTTATATTTTGATTTATTTAAAAAGGGACTTTGTATTTTGATGGTTAGTTTGAAAAAGTGTGGCCTTTGTTCTGGACGTTTGTTTCGGGTGGCCGTTGTTGTCGTCAAGGTCTGTTGCGGTAAGTGGTGGAGGTCTCCAACCGTGTTGGCGGTCGGATTTAATGTCCAGTTTCAAAGTTTGGATTAGGTCTAGTGAAGATATTTTTTGCTTGACTATGGTAAATATTCTCACATTCTATTTTTTTGCAACTTGGTTTCGCGATATTCGCTAGGCTGTGTTCTGGATGTACGTTATTTTGCTAATTGGTTATGCTATTATCTTTCATGTACGTATGTCCTTTAATATCTATTTTACTTGTATCACCATGTAGAGTTGCTCTTTTTTATTTACTGGGTCAGATTTTTGCCTCTCGATTGCATGTATTTCCACTTTTAAAATTCAATGTATTTTCTTTAGCTTAAAAAAATTGAAATTATTTTTCATTTCCGACATCATCGAAATTAAAATAATTGTCTGTGACCAAATAATCATTTTGACAATCATCTCTCCTTTTAATACAAAACAATTCATCTGTTAGAATTTTTTTTTGAACAAATTCATCTGTTAGAATTACACGTTAGCATATTTGACTTTTCACAAATTTAATTGTTAAAACTTTTTTTTTTTTACAATAATTGTAAAAACCTTCTACAATCAATGATCCGAAAGGTATAACATATGTGATTGAGGATTGAGATGTTGTGTGTTTTTTCCTTTCGAAAACTAGGTTTCCTCAAGACAGTACACAGTTGTAAATGTCTCAATCGTTTATACATATAAATATTAGAATGTTTGAACATTACAAAGTAATATTTATCATACCGGTTTAATGGTAAACCACTTTAGTAAATGGTCTATGGTAGATTAATATTTGAAAATCACTTAAAATACTAATGTCGCTTTTTTGGATAAAGAAACTAATAATCACCTTTGCTTTCATGAATGAGAATAGAACGTAGTTGAGCTGATTTGTTAAATGTAAAGAAAAACAAATACAAGTTGAGTTTTGAGGCACATATCATTACTGTTTTTCTCTTCTTTTTTTGGTATCATTCAAGTCATTGTCTCATTGGTTAGAACAAGAAGAAATGTGAACTTCGACTTTCAATATTTAAAGTGTTAGTTTTCTTTAAACCAACAATTAAAATACTTTACCTTATAATTTGTTTATTTTGGAAACCTAATTTTTAGCGAATCACATAACCTAAAAAGATATAGGGATATACCTATGTTTTTTTTTCAAACGTAAGTACTTTATATTTTGTAAAAAAAAAAAAAATACGTACAGATGTACTTTATTTAAAAAAATGGAGTTAGTGGAAATATATACAACTAGGGGTGGGAGTAACAAAGCTTTACAAAAATGAAACGCCGAGACCTATCAAAATCTTAAATGGATCATTATCAATCTCAAATCAAAGCCCAAAACACCATAATACAAATTTTGATTTTTTTTACTATTACTTTTCTCACCCTTGTGTTTCTCGAGCAAGTTATTCTTTTAAAAAAAATAAAAAATACTCTTTGCTCGGATTATATAATTCAAAGTGTTTTTTTTTTTTTCATTTTCACTTAACAGGCAGGTCAGATATTGGAAATATCACAGTTCGGATTATATAATCAAAAAATTTCTTGAAGTTGGAAAACATTTTGCATTATATAACATGAAATCTTCATATTGATAGGTTTGCCCATAATCTTACAGAAGTTCACCATTTTTTTCACCAGCCTTAGAGCCCGTTTGGTGCGCAGGATAAGGAGACAGGATATGATTAGAATATCCTATCCTGTTTCAATCTGTTGTTTGGTGCGCCGATAGGAAAGGATAAGTTTAACCTAATTTTAATCTTATCCTACCCCTCCTTTGTTATTTTAATCCTTTATTTTTGGTGGGTTACAAACCTGATAGGATTAGAAACAGCTTCAGCCGCTTCACGTTTTCTTTTCACCTTCCAACAGTTTTCACGTTTCTCCTCTCTCTCGTCTCATCTCTCCTGTGCGATCTCTCTCACTCTCAGGTTGGTCCTCCCTCCCTCTCTCTCTCTCTCTCTCTCTCTCTCTCACACACACACACACACACACACACACACAAAACCAATATAATTGTTTATTCACTCTCTCGTCTCATCTCTCCTGTAACAATTGAATCTGCTTCAGAAACAATTCAACTCAGAGACCAAACATTTTATTTTCAATTGTTACTACACAGAGAATGGTCTCCTTCAAAGGAAGAACACGCCACACACCTCATGTAATTTTCAATGGCGGCGACATTTTCTTCCAACAAATTCTAACCTTGTCTTATTTCTATTTTTTTCTGTCTTATTGGAGTGATTTTTTGCAGCCCTAAACATTGGTATGAATATTAACAAAAATCCAAATCAATCCTAGCATGCCCAACCATGTATTGAAAAATTGGTCAAATATCTTTTGGCCAAAACGTTGCTTTTTTGAGAAAAGCACAAAGCTTAATGTGATTTGGAATACACAATTGAGAAAAGCACAAACTTTTTTTGTCGACAGATTGTGGACTATAAACAGAACTTGCGGCAGTTGTAAAAAAATAAATTAAAAAGGAACTTTTTCCATTTGAGAAGAAAAATAAAACACACAAACACAAATCATTATTTTTTTAATACATAATTTCGTATTGTTTGAAAGTGCATTTTTAAACAAATAATAACGCTTCGGAAGTATCTTATATGCAATCATGTGTAAAGTTTTAGAAATAGATGGTTACTCAATAGACCCCTCAAAGTTGCTCACATTTTTTAAGAGAGAAAAAAACAAATTTTATAGAGATAGGTAAGAAAGAAACTACTGATACTGGTTCATATGAGGTTTTATAGATTTTTGTTTTTGTTCAGCTTCATAGTTGAAGTGTGGGATATAGTGCAATGTTTAGTTTTTGTTTGTTCGATTTCCTTATGCGGCAATGGATATTTGTACTACATAATTTTCCAATAATGAAGTGGATATGTTTGATATCCAATAGTTTTCCAATAGTTTTATCATATTTCCTTGTGTGTTTGTTTGTTTTAATGATTATGTGAGTACTCTCAGATTACTTGTTCCTTTTTATAGGTAAGAATGGATGATTTACAGGAACAATTGAATATGATTTACAGTAATTTTTTTATTGTTAGTTGAAAATATTTGACAATATTTTATTGCTTTATCATTATTCTGTTGCTTCGTTGTTTTATTGCGACTTATCCGTACGACTATTTAATTGTTTTGTTGCTTTGTTGTTTTATTGCTACTTATTCGTATGACAATTTAATATTCATACAATTTTCATTTTGTCAATATATTTCTTTATTTAATTTTATTTACATATTTTAGTGGTACTTTTGTGTTTGAATATTTTAATTTTTAGTAGTGCAAGTGTTTTTTTTTTTTTGCAATTATATGAAATTATTTAATTATTTATTTATTGTCAAATAAAAATATGAAGATTATTTTTTTTTTCTTCATAAAAATTATGAATTTGTTTCACAAGGTTAACTTTGAAATTTAAATATAATATAATTTTTATCATGTCAATAGCAAATGTGCACACCAAACGCATGATATGATAAAATAATGTTATCATCTTTCTTATCATGTGTGCACCAAACACATGATAGGATAAATGTTTATCCCATCACTATCATAACCTATCCTTATCCAGCTTCTTATCCTATCATGTCTCTATCATATCCTGTGCACCAAACGACCCCTTAAGGTTTGGAATTGGTTGCTTGGAAGCTTGAAACTTGGAGTTTGAGTTATCCTTGGAGCTGTACAAAATTGCAAGAGTAAATGGTGAGTTCACTTTTAAGATTGAATCTAATGTTGGTGATAATTGGATGAAATTGTTGTTTAAGCACCTGAAAATGGATCGTTGTTGTTGTATTATGGGCTTGGTGTTGTTGTCAAAACTGATTGGTATGATTAGATTGGTTGTGGTTGAGTTATGTGTAATGTTAGTTAAAAAGTCGTATGGCCGGTATGGGTACACATGTGGTAATTGGGTCATAACTTTCGTCCTGTAACTTTGTTTTGCATGGTTGTTGAATTTTCAGAATCCTGACTCAATTCCCTTCGATCTGGATATCAATTTCATATGGTGTCGATCGATAATGAGTTCAGAAAATGCGTTTGAAGTTGAGGGTGCTGATGTTGATAATTTCAGGTGTGGACCCTGCGAGTTTTGATGTACGGGAGCTATTCGAGACGGTACATGGGAAGTTCAGGGCAGGAATATCGCCTAACGAAGTTACCCTAATTTTATGGAGGTTCTTGAATGCTTGAAAGGTCTGGACATAAAGGTTGGGCGCGGAACAACATAGCACGGAAGATATAAGAATTTGGCAGAACTTTTAAGCTGAGCATAATTTGTTTTAGAGAATTCAAATTATCGAGGTGAGTTCCTTTAGATAGAACCCATCCTTGGGTTAGTTTAAGTGATTATGTTGTTAGTAAACTTGATTAGGCTTTATTAAAAATGCAAATTAGTTGCCCCAGTTGTTAATGGTTGACAAAACTTGTTATTCTTGGTTTACAACGTTATTATTATACTCAAACATGCTTACTGGATATGTTAGAATGACCCTGGACGATTGGGCATCTCATAGATGCTCAAACATTATTTTTTCTGGGTTTTTGTTGTTCTGTAATGGTGGCTAAGCGGGTCAGATGGTGGCTAAGCCACCATGACAGCAAAATTCACTATTTTCTTAAGAATGAACATTTTTCTGGCCATGGATCTTTTTGCATTTCCAGAAAGCTTTGTTTTGCATGGTTGTTGAATTTTCAGAATCCTGACTCAATTCCCTTCGATCTGGATATCAATTTCATATGGTGTCGATCGATAATGAGTTCAGAAAATGCGTTGAAGTTGAGGGTGCTGATGTTGATAATTTCAGGTGTGGACCCTGCGAGTTTTGATGTACGGGAGCTATTCGAGACGGTACATGGGAAGTTCAGGGCAGGAATATCGCCTAACGAAGTTACCCTAATTTTATGGAGGTTCTTGAATGCTTGAAAGGTCTGGACATAAAGGTTGGGCGCGGAACAACATAGCACGGAAGATATAAGAATTTGGCAGAACTTTTAAGCTGAGCATAATTTGTTTTAGAGAATTCAAATTATCGAGGTGAGTTCCTTTAGATAGAACCCATCCTTGGGTTAGTTTAAGTGATTATGTTGTTAGTAAACTTGATTAGGCTTTATTAAAAATGCAAATTAGTTGCCCCAATTGTTAATGGTTGACAAAACTTGTTATTCTTGGTTTACAACGTTATTATTATACTCAAACATGCTTACTGGATATGTTAGAATGACCCTGGACGATTGGGCATCTCATAGATGCTCAAACATTATTTTTTTTTGGGTTTTTGTTGTTCTGTCATGGTGGCTAAGCGGGTCAGATGGTGGCTAAGCCACCATGACAGCAAAATTCACTATTTTCTTAAGAATGAACATTTTTCTGGCCATGGATCTTTTTGCATTTCCAGAAAGCTTGTTAAAAGTAAACCAAGTATTAACATACGTTCTTGTCATCATATTAACATCAGAGAGCGTGTGTGTGTGTATATATATATATATAGGCATGGGTAAAAAGGACCATGAAATCCTTTTAGGAATGGCATATGAGAACTGTTGGAACAATAGTCAAAAATTAGTTAAAATCTTTTTTCTGTCACCGAAGAGATTACTAGGCTGATTCGCGGACTAGGTCGCTCTCTTTAAGACGTTTCGTGGCACTGCCCAAAATTGTGCAAGCAGACTATCAACCACGACGTCCCCAGGATAAAACAGTCCAGCTACAACTGTTTCGGAGTCCTACTGCATTGTAGGATCCGTTCTAGAAATACACCTTCATATATGGTTCTAAAACCACTCTATTATGGTACTATGACCACTCTTATATGGTATTAGGACCATTCTTATATGGTGTCTCCACCACCCTAACCTCTAACTCCTCCAAGGGCATAAACCATAAAAAGGATGAATTATATTCTTAAGATCATTCTTATTTTCCGAAGGGACACTTTATCTCGAAAGGGACTATGATCTTATGAATACTCTTATTTCTGAAGGGACGAATTTTACCGAAGGGACTATGTTCTTAAGACCATTCTTAATTCCGAAGGGACATTTTAAACCGAAGGGACTATGGCCTTAAGAACACTCTTTAAATCCGAAGGGACAGAAAAAGAGGGAGAGGAAAAGAATAGCTCGTCAACACAAGCTAAAGGAGGGAGAAGAGAGAAAAGTTCTTTGACAACTCAAAAGAACTTTTGGTGTGAGTAGAAGTGAGGGATGAGGGCTCTATTTATAGGTGAGGAGCCAAAGATGAGTTTCGAATCCAACGGCCAAGATCATTTGACCATTACAAAAATAATGGTTTGACATCTCCTCATAAATAAGCAATAATTAGGAAGTTGAAATGTGAATATATTTTTTTAATTCACATAATAAACACTATGTGTTCCAACAATCCCCCACTTGAATTTAAAAAATGACTCAGAGGTTTCTATTAAGATTGCATAACAAAGGTGTCTTACGACTTGAACCTTTGTCTTCTAAGACTGTGCATAAGTGAAGGTGTCTATGACTTGAACCTTTGCGTAGTGAATAAGATTCAGATTTTACTAGAGTGACTCGTTGTCTTGAACTCTATCTCTGACATCAAACCACACACAACCTTTTCTTAGGTGTATTCTCAAAAAGCCCGTGCATTAAAGGCCATGCACGTCAATCCCAGTTTAGTGAACGCTCTAGGAATTTTGCCTATAGAATTCCATAGGAAGCGGCCCCCACTTCCACATTCACAAAGGTGAGTCTATCAAGAGTACTCCTGTAGCTAGGTACTCCACTCAACATAGAGTATAGATCTCATTAAGAGATTATATTATCTCAACCTCTTATCGCTTCAGGAATCATGGCTCTTATGATTTATTATGGCATGTTCATCTCATATCACTTCACAACTTGTTATTACCCATTGAACCTATTTCTTGGGATCTCCAGTCATTTAGGTCGGGTTACCATCATGAGTGATTCCATAGGCACTAGTCCCATCTTCATCGATGTGTTATGGACTTTCTCTCTAGCTAGTCCTTTCGTCAATGGATCGGCTAAAATATCATCAGTGTGTACGTGATCCACTCTTACAGCCCCTATGGAGACTGACTCTCCAATAATGCTGTTTCTTATGACATTTTTCTCATCTCTTACCCTCACATTAACGGTTCTCAATTTTTGCAATAGCCGCGATACTATCGCTATGGACCAACACAACTGTAATTGTTCCCAAGGGAATCTTTGCTAGCAAGCATATTTACCAACTTGCTTCTTCACTAGTTTTTGCTAGTGCTATCTTCTCGGACTCCATGGTAGACCGATATATTATATTTCTTATATTTCCAAGAAACAACTCATCTAGTGGTATATAAATATATATCAGTGGTCTTTTTGGAATCATCTAATAAGGTGTTCCAATCTGCATCTGTGTATCTTTCCAAGACAACAAAAAAAAACCTTTGATAATGTAATCCAAGGTTCTTGGTTCCTTTTCTTAGGTATCTTAAGACCCTATCAATAGCTTGCCAATGCTCATTACTAGGTCTACTGACAAACCTGCACAACATTCCCACTACATATACAATGTCGGGTCTAGAGCAGTCAATGACATACTTAAGGCTACCAACGATGCTCTCACACTTTCACCAGTGTTCTTAAATAGTTTTTCACCTGGATAATATGGTGTGCAAGCAGGTTTGCAGTCAAAGTAATTATATTTCCTTAAGATCTTCTCAATGTAGTGAGATTGATCCAAGGAAATTCCTTTTTCTGACCTAGTAATTCCTTTACCCGTAATTACATTATGTTTTCCGAGGTCTTATTAATCAAAGTTGTTAGACAACAATGATTACAGAGCATTCACAACATGAAAGTTTGAACTAAATATGAGTAAGTCGTCTACATAGAGACATATGACTGTGCAAATGTTATTATCATATTTATAATAAATAACTTTGTCACTTTCATTCACTTTGAACTCATTTCTTATCAGTAAGTTGTCAAACTTTTCATAACATAGCTCATGGACTTTGTAAGACCATACACAGACTTATCTAACTTGCAGACCTTAGTTTCTTGCTCATGGATTACAAAACCTTCAAGTTGTTCCGTATAGATTTCTTCTTCCAGTTCACCATTTTAAAAAAAAGGTTGTAACATCCATTTGGTGTACTATCAAATTAGGATTAGCAACAAGATCGATGGGTACCTTTATGGATGTTATCCTAGTGACTAAATAAAAGGAGTCGAAGAAATCCATTTTTATTTTCTTTGCCTAAAACCCTTGGCTACAAGGCGAGCCTTGTATTTATCAACTGTTCCATCGAGTTTTATTTTTTTCAAAATCCATTTACAACATATTGGTTTGCAACCAAAAGGAAAGTCTATCAAATACTAGGTCTTGTTAAACTCTAGAGAAACCATCTCATATTTTATGGCTTCTAGCCATAAGTCAACATTCAAGGAAGACAACACTTCTTGAAGGCTAGTTGGATCCTCTTCTAATGTATAGACCATGTAATCATGTCAATACTTCTTAGCAACTAGTGCTTTCTTACCTCTTCGAGGTTCTGCTACATCTGATTCGATGTTCTCATCACTGCTTCTTAGCAATCAGTTGCAATGCCCCCACTAGTGCCCCCACTATTTTCTTAATTTAAAGGGGAATTTAATTTCATAAAAATCATCATTGTTTGATTCTATGATCACATTAGCATTTAGGTCATAAAACCTATATGCTTTCTTATTAAATTCATACCAGTGAATGCACATTCATAGGCTCTAGTAGTGAGTTTTGTTCTCTTAAGATTTGGTATCCGAAGATAGGCCAAACAATCCCAAGTCCAAAAAAATAAGACAAGATATATTGTCTTTTCTTCAAAATTTCATAGCTAGAAATTTTGTTCTTAGATTAAAGCACTCTATTTAGCACAAATCAAATAGTTGATAAAATTTTCCCAACAATGAGATGCACCGCTAGAATTAAGCATGATGACAACAACTGATCTGGTAAATAATATATTCTTTATAACCACTTTACCGTTCATATCAAGAGAGTAAGATGCAATTGTTTCATGAATAATTCCGTGTCATTTATAAAAACTCATTGAAATGTGGAAATTATTTTGTGCTTCTATCACTATTAAATCGCTTGATTTTCTTATTGAATTAATTTTCAATTTCAAAAACTTTGATCTTAACAAGCACACACCACTTTTATTTCTCATGAGATATACCAAACTATAGTCTAAATAGTCAACAATAAAAGTGATAAAATATCTTCTCATATCTAGTCAAGTTATCATTAAGTTCGCATTCATCATAATAAATTAAATCTAAATATTTAGTTTATCCAAATATTGATTTATGCGACTGTTTGGTTATTTTTAACTTGACTATAAAAAGTATTATATTTTTTTCTTTTTAAAAAATATAACACATCTCATTCTACGATATAATCTTGAATATGACAAATATCATGTGATTATTTTATTTTTATTAAAAGGCTCAATGCATGATATTTGTTCCATATCTTAAATGTCAACCAAAATTATTTCAATTAATGAAAACAACATGTCAAATATACAAGGCATTGTTTTGCATTAAACAAAAAAGTCTTGCTATTAAGTCAATACGGTTTTGCATTAAACAAATATGAATCCAATAGTAAATTTCATAAAACAAGAAATAAGTACAATAAAACATATATGTCGTAAATGTCATAAGGTTTTCTTTGTAAAGATTTCCTTAATAGAAAATTTCAGTCCATACACCAAATAACCTTTTTAAATCAGTTTCTTAGTAGAAATTTTAATTTCTACCAAAATCTTTTGCACAAATTAATTTCCTTCATAGAAATTTCATAGACAAAAAAGTCTCTCACTTGATCTACCAAAAGGTTGATCTTTAGTATTCATAATAGTGAATTACTATCCATTTAGGTAAGCCTGTAACACAATGCTAAACCTGTTCTTACACGTTATCGTGTTCTTTTAATCGGAGTATTTCTATAGCCCTTTTATCCTTGTTGTAGTTTACAGACAACAAACTAGTAATTTCTTCAGTCGATATGGCAGAACGAAAACGTCTTAAAATTGTTGGAACAATGGTCAAAAATTAGTTAAAATATTTTTTCTGTCACCGAAGAGATTACTAGGCTGAGTCGCGGACTAGGTCGCTCTCTTTAAGACGTTTCGTGGCACTGCCCAAAATTGTGCAAGCAGACTATCAACCACGACGTCCCCAGGATAAAACAGTCTAGCTACAACTGTTTCGGAGTCCTACTGCACTGTAGGATCCGTTCTAGAAATACACCTTCATATATGGTTCTAAAACCACTCTATTATGGTACTATGACCACTCTTATATGGTATTAGGACCATTCTTATATGGTGTCTCCACCACTCTAACCTCTAACTCCTCCAAGGGCATAAACCATAAAAAGGATGAATTATATTCTTAAGATCATTCTTATTTTCCGAAGGGACACTTTATCTCGAAAGGGACTATGATCTTATGAATACTCTTATTTCTGAAGGGACGAATTTTACCGAAGGGACTATGTTCTTAAGACCATTCTTAATTCCGAAGGGACATTTTAAACCGAAGGGACTATGGCCTTAAGAACACTCTTTAAATCCGAAGGGACAGAAAAAGAGGGAGAGTAAAAGAATAGCTCGTCAACACAAGCTAAAAGAGGGAGAAGAGAGAAAAGTTCTTTGACAACTCAAAAGAACTTTTGGTGTGAGTAGAAGTGATGGATGAGGGCTCTATTTATAGGTGAGGAGCCAAAGATGAGTTTCGAATCCAACGGCCAAGATCATTTGACCATTACAAAAATAATGGTTTGACATCTCCTCATAAATAAGCAATAATTAGGAAGTTGACATGTGAATATATTTTTTTAATTCACATAATAAACACTATGTGTTCCAACAAGAACGATATCCCTAGAACCTAAAAAAACAGGTTAAGCAGTATGTGAATCCTATCAGCAGAATGCATTAGATATACATATATTCCAAATATGCATACAGTAAAGACTTATCAGTTAAACATTATACACACCTCCAAAAATACCCCATATTTGACAAAAATGTGATTTGGAGTAGCAATTTGTTCATCAAGGGACATCATACAAACCATTTTCGTCTTAATGCAAAGGTAATGTGACTATAGAACATTTCTCATTCAATTTATATGTGTTTTCCTTTCAAACACGTCAACCAATTTGTACTAGTTGAGTTTGGATAGACATTGTAGGATCGGTTCAAAGATGTTTGATTACTACATGAAGGTGCATATTACTACAAAAAAAGTCAATCCAAAAGGTACATCAAAGAATGATAAATATATTGTACGGTCAACAAAACGATCACCTTCACTCTAGGAGTATATTGACTCTCGCGATCTAGATACATAGGCTTCACAGACCAAGTCAACAGGCTCAAATAGGAAAAGTGCTCGTAAAAGTAATATGTCTCTTAATCCTAACCCACCTCCCGTTAAAGTCAACGCCACAAACAAAGACTCGTTCATGCATGAATTTACTGAAAATATGACAAATGTAACTTGTGATGGTCATTGTGGATTTCATGCAGTTCCAGGCCTACGTGATATGTTTGTTGATAATTATTAAGTTATATGTTGTCAACTTCTAAAAGAGTTGGCTGATGTTGATAGTGAACGTTATATATCTCCAATTGGTTGGGTCGGAGAAACGATTCAACAAGGTCGGACACGTTTTAACAGGTGATGGTATTGGCCCTACTCCATCGAGCAAATGAATGATCATGACGGTAAGGGTGTTCAAAATCAAACCAACCCAATAGAAAAACCGCAAATTGAACCAACCCAAAAACCGTATTTAGTTCGGATGTATTCAGAACATTTTTTTACTCAACCGCTCTTGGACCGTTCATAATTAAACTGCATTTGGGTAAAAACCGCATTTGGTTTGGTTTTATATTGTTTTTAAAAGCCATCCGAACCAACTGAATCAAGTGATTTTTCTCTTATGATTCGAATTGCTTTTGACCTCAAAACTGAATCTAATCGCACGACAAACACCCCTGCATATAATTGATAAACCTTATTGTAGATCTACACGTATAATCAATCAACCCACTTATTTTACTAATATTTACTTATTCTTTCTTCCTTTAACTTTTATACTTATGCTTGTAATTGCATCTTAGTTCTCAAAATCAATTGCCACAACTAACTGTAACATTCCAGATGACTTTAAGTATTGTCGACTGACCCTACAAACTAACATGTGTCTTTTCAGCGTGTTTTGTCCTTACTCACATACTTTTTGGAAAATTTCGCATAAGGTCACCCATTTTAAGACTACTTCAAGTCAATTACGCTTAACTGTGAAGTTCTTATGAAATGGGCTACCAAAAAGAAGATATATTTTGTTGGTATATGTAGTACAAAACAATTCATATAAGCCTTCTTCAACTATGTAGTCTCATACATGTTTGACCTTAGGATCCCTTTCATTCCGATGTGATTTAGTTTGTTTAAAAGTTTTCGAAAGTTTTTCATTGTCATACCTTATATACAACGACCGCTCCCCGTTCTCGCCTACATCTAACAATTTTTTTTGAAGTTAAGGAATAACATTTGAAAGACAAAGTTCTTTCTACGCAGGGTCTATATAAACATAAATTAACTTGTGGATTATATTACTACTAGACTTTTTGACCCGTGCGACGCACAGGTATTCTCGACTATAATAGAGACTAATAAATAATCTTTAACCCGTAAGATCGTGGGTCGATCAATAAACGCAAATTAAATTATTGGAGATACAATATTACAATCAAATGATAATAAAAAAATTATAAAAAAAAAGAAGATAAAAAGAATACAAAATTATAGTGTTGCACGGGTCAATTTTATTTATTACTTTTATAGTTAAACATAAAAAATTAATGCAGTTTATGGTTCCTAACAAATTATTTAGGATAGCTGAGTTTGCATGGAAATTAGGGTATTCTGTTTTTAATAAACGTATTAAATAAGTGTACAACAACTTGTCAAAAACAAAAAATCTACAAAAAAAAAAAGGTTAAGTTACTGCAGACCTAATAAAATTAATAAATAATAAGGATTAAAATATTTATTAAATTTTTGTTTTGAAAAATATTCATGGTTATTAGAGAGAGAAATGAAAAACATATATGATGCAAATTTAGAGTCAAAATTTTAGAATAGAGTTGTTGCAAATCTGATAAAGGATTAGTGGAGGAAAAAAATTAAGTTAAGACTTAACAAAATTAATAAATAAGAATTATCAAATAATAATGTGAAAACTGTACTAAAGGGTGTCTTCATACGGCGGTGGAGTGGGCCTGCCGTGAGACCAGGGTCACAGAACCCGTAAAATAATGAGTTTGCCCCTTAAATAAACACTATTGTTTGTACTATAATGTACACAAATAAATAATTGAATCCCCTCATAAAACAAAAAAGAATAATTGAATAGTAGGTTTTATATTATTTATAAATCCCACGTAAAAAAAATAAAATTATGCCACTAAAAAAGTTTACAATATGTATATACAACAAATTTTTTATGCCAACATCACACTTTCTTTTATATTAAAGAATCAAAAGTTATTCACAAATAGGGTGGGAATAAATCGGACTGGGCTAGACTTTGCTTAAATAGACTATGCCTAGTTGAAAAAACTAAGGTCTAAGTCTTGGCCTTTTATCTGTCAAATACTTTATTTTAAGTCTGACCTAACCTTTTTAAAAATCTGACATGACCTATTAGCCTGTCCAAAAGCCTAGTTTATGTTACAAATTTCAAAATGAGTTTGTTCATCAATATTTTTTCGTTTCAATTTGTGCAACGTACTTAATATAGAGATAAACATTAATTAGATACAAATTAAACTAATAAATCACAATTGTAAAATTTATGGATAGATAGAAACAAATAATCATGTCTGATATATGTTTTGGATTGTTTTGAGTTTTGTTTACCGTGTGTTATCTTTTAATTTTTGGTGGTTGGTAATTGGTGTGAGTAACTCTTGCCTTAATTCATATGATATATGAGGAAAATACCAAGAATTGTGTTGTATCCCAAATACAAAAAAAAAATGAAATAATTATAATTGTGGTATGCGAATTTGAAGGATAAGTAATTCTTTTTTATATATATAAATATAAATAATAATAAATGTGAAAAAAATGTAATATACTCATATACGGGCTAACTTGATAGGCTTGATATGCTTTTTTATAAGTTTAAGTCCGACCTATTTAAATTAATAGATTTTTTAAAAGGCTTAAACTTGATTCATTTAGTAGGTCGAGTCATAGATCTCTGACGGACGGCGTGGCCTATTCCCACCCAATTCAAAAGGAATATTGATTAACACTCTTTTCTAAAATAATAACAAAAAAATTGTGTCCCCACACTGTATATCACAACAAACTTTAGACAAATATCAAAGAATTTTAAACCCAAACTTTATTTTAATAAAGTGATTATAACCTAAACTAAAGAGGAAAAAGACCATATTAATAGTACTGCTACTGCTGAGAATCTAAGATAAAAGGACACACTCACTCTTCCAACTCTCTTTACCTTTGTGCTCCTCAAAAACAGAGTACACACTTCACGTATCAGAAAACTTTACTAAGAGAAAATAAAGAGTATTTTTTTGGCGTGAAAATGGCTTGGAGCTCCACAAGAGTGAAATGGGTCTTCAAGTTCATGCCTCTAATCCTACTCCATTTGGTTCTCACAGCCACTGCAGAAGATGGTAATGTCCTTCTTCTTTCTTTCTTTGTTTGCTGAGATCTGACATCTAAATTGCTTGTTTTCAATATGTTATATAATTTGTGTATTATTCTATGATTTTGGTGGGTTTTTAGTAACATTTCTAATGTGTGGTCTAGTTTCTTTGTACAAAGATGAAATGCTAGTAATTTTGGTAGCTATAATTTTTTATGGGTTTCTGGATATGGGGTGGGGTAACATCTCTAAGAATTTAATTTAAGGATATACCAATTATAGAAAGAAGAGAGTGATTTTTGAGGTTCAAGCTTAGAATTTTGTTTTAATATTAGTGAAGCCTTAAAGTCATTATAAATGTTATGTTCCATATGAAGTGAAATTAACACATAATTTTGAACACTAATCTAAAGTTTTGGTCATCCCATTGTGTTGTTTTGTTTTAAACCGACTTATGTTTCAATTTAATTTCTCCATAATCTAAAGTATCAGGAGTAGAGTTAAAAATTGTACCTATGAAAGGAGTGAAAGTAAAAATTAAGAATACTTTAACGACAAAATAATTGAGAAGTTGGTACTGGCTGTAGTGTTTTACATATCGTACTTCTAAGTACTGCTTGAAAAATGTCTTGGATATTTTATATCTATTTTTAGTTGATGCTCTTTAAATGATTTTTTTATTTAGTTATTGGTAAAATATTGTTTATGTTTATTTAATCATTTTTTTGCTCAATTTATTTGATGTTGGAATCGGTTAAAATAATTTTTGTATATTATGCAACTAACCTTCTTAATATGACCAAATTTATAGTCCTAATTGTATATATGACCCACCTTGATTTTGGGTACAAAATTGCATTTGACAGTGATATATCTATCCATTTACTCTAGACTCAAATATAAGACAAAAATAAGTCATATTTAATGTTATTTAAAAAGTACATTTTAATTTTGTTAAAAGAAAATACATTTTAATTAATTGTTATGAAATATATTCTCATAAAAATTAAATTAATAGAAAGGGTAGTTCGGAGAATATAGTTATGATTTTTTTTGTCAAAAAAAACAATTTAATAGAACTAACTAACTTTTTAATTAAGTGTATAAGTATTTTTTATTTTTTTGACATAAGTATTTGTTTACTTTTACTTAAATATGAGTACAAATAGTTAACATTTTACTTATTTAATCTAAATCTAAAATTTATAGAAGATGTCACAAAAATGCTAATAAGTGTCTTAAGATTTTTTTTTTATTTTTAAAAAGTAACTTTTGTATAGAAAGAATTCATTTAAGTTGGTCGGGTGGTAATGACTTCAGATATGAGAGTGTGAGAGTGTGTACCTCCGCAAAGTTTCGGGTTTTACTGTCAATTTTGGTAGAGTAATTCGGTTTTTTTTTAAATGTATAGAAAATGATGTAATTATGACTTTAATTGGAATTTGACTTTATTTTCAAGTCCGATTTTCCTTTGTGTTTTTTTAAACAATGTTATGAGCATGGTTCAAGAAATAAATAGCACTACTATAATCACCGCAAAACATCGCCATCTTGCAATTATTGATAAAGTGTAAGAACCAAAAACTTTACCCCAAAAACATGCAGATCAAAATAGTCTGTAGCTTCTTATAGGATGGCCATAGTAGGAGGACTAATAAGAGAGGAAAATCATACCTAGAGACTGGAGATGCATGAAATAAAGCATATTTGGTTGGTAAGCCGTAAGCATATGGGTCCCAAAACAAAGACTTTTTTCACATCCAAGTCCTAGGGATATGAAATGAGAAAATTACCTTATTAACAAAGTGTTCCCGCCTCTAATCACTTTCCTTTTTCCCTCCATTCTTGAGCAAAGTGTAAGGACCTTTCCGTAAAGAAACACAAAGCTCCACACACTTTTACCATTATTGTCCTTTATGTGTCATCAAACCCTAATCTCCATTAATGTGAAAGAATGGTCATTAAACCCTAAACTCTTTGACAAAGAAGAATGTCATTGAACACTAAACTCTATTCCCATACCCAAGCCATACTCTATTAATATAATCAAGTAAAAGTAGTTTTTATCTAATTGACTTTTGGTCAAAGAAAAAAAGATTGGAAGAGGAGGGAGGGCATGTGTTGGGACCCACGTGCTCAACGCGGATTCTGGTTCATAGACCACAATTTGTTCCCCATCAACATCATTTTTGTCGTATTTTCTTCATTGGAATCTCTCCACCATGTTTCTCTTGGTTTCTTCCCATAATACATTGAGATGTCATTTTTCAATGTAGCTTATTTTGTTCCCATTTTTTGTTTACTACTTATGCCAGTGTGGATATGCTTCTTCACAAGTTGGCATGTATTAAGACATTTTTGAAATGTTGCTTATTTTGTTTCAAAATTTATTACCCCAATGTGGCCTTTGAGGCCCATGCTTTGGATAAGGTAATCTAAATTACACTATTGGTTAGTCTATTATTGGCATGTTGCGCCGTATTGTTTTCAAAGAGGAGGCCAAATAATAATAAATTAGAAAGAAATAGTTATGGCCTTATAGGTAAGGTGCAATGACAATAAAACAAAGATGATATTTAGTTCAACATAAATGTTTATTGTTATAACAATTGGCTTGAATTGCATAATTTGTATTTGGTTTGGATTGTGGTTTGTGTTTGTGGACAAAACCTTACAATGATTTTGCTGCTGGCTTGTACTCATTGAAAATCTTTTCAGCAGAAAATGTGGTCCCTTTACACGTCACAATTGCTTTATTGTCATGTTATGCTTGATGCTTTTTTTTTTTTTACCTTGTGTGATATGCTACTTCAACTTGCGTGAATCAGTACTTGCTATTGAGTTATTGTTTTGGATGCTCATGATTTGTACAATATTCACTCAAACATTTGTCACCTTTTTTTTTGGTTAAAATTTGCACCTTCCTTTTTTTTGTCATCTTGTTATTGGAGTCCAAATTGAATGACACACTTAAGAGATAGTTGAATTTGAAGGGTAAGTTTTCTGAAGTATAGAGAGTATTTAATAAGACTCGGCGTATATCGGGCTGAGGGTGGGGTATAGTACATAATTGTATATTGTCCTTTTCACTTGTTCTATTAACCTTTTCAACTAAGTTTTTATCCTTACTGCATATTACTTTCTCATTTTGGAATTGAACCATAGTTGACTAGTACTAGTAGTAGTGGGTCATCGAATCCCCTTAATTATTGCCAAAGATTACGGTACATTTTTCATACGTAAATAATAATAAATAACACCCTAACATAATCATTTTAAAATTGAAAATACCATTTTACATAACTATAATAAGATAAGATTTTCATTATTTAATTTTACAGGGTTAGTAGCAAATGGAGATTTTGAGGTAAGTCCATCAAATGGGTTCCCTAATGAAGCAATAATAGAAGGACCAAGTGAAGTCCCAAACTGGAAATCAAACGGCACAGTTGAGCTAGTAGAATCAGGGCAAAAACAAGGTGGAATGATCCTCATAGTACCACAAGGTAGACATGCAATAAGACTAGGTAATGATGCTGAAATAAGCCAAGAAATACCAGTAGAAAAAGGTTCAATTTACTCGGTCACATTTTGCGCGGCTCGAACTTGTGCGCAACTTGAACAACTTAATGTGTCCGTGGCATCTGCATCACAGACCATAGACTTGCAGACATTGTATAATGTTCAAGGTTGGAACCCTTACGCGGTTTCTTTTAATGCTGATGAAGATATGTTTAGGTTGGTGTTTAAGAACCCTGGTATGGAGGACGACCCTACTTGTGGACCCATTATTGATAACATTGCTATTAAGAAGCTTTTCACTCCTGATAAGCCCAAAGGTATATACTATCAACTTAATGCACATTATTGTTTATCTATGAATCTATCCATGCATTTATACTTTGCTGAAAATACTTGTGAGCTCTTTTAATGTTTTCCTGCAAGGTCTTCTAAGTTTTTAATGCACTAAGATATGCTATAATATTTTTTGGGTAAACAACAGTTTTGGTATTTGAATGTGTGACTCATTGTCACAATAGTCTTTAAATGTGTCGAAATTGCTAACACGTCTTTAGTGACTTTTTTGTTAATAATTTTATAGACAAAATTGATCAATAAAAAATACATTCAATGACTAAACTAACTATATAAAAACAGGTTTAAGGACCAAAATGACTAATAAAAGAGACACTTGTGGATGTGTTTGCAAGTTTAATAATGTGACAGGTTAAACTTTTGGGAACCAAAATGGTGGTTTGCCCAATATTTTTTGGATTTAATTGATATTCATAACATTGTCAAATGTCATGAAAAATATAGGATCAATTTTTGAATTTGTAAAACATAGGGACTAATTTGCAAAATATTAAAAATAAATAGGTACTCATCATATGTATAAAGTAAAGAAAGAATTTCAAATTCTTACCTTTTAAGTGGTATTTGAAATACTAAAAAATTTGTTTTGACAATACTCGATAAAATTTCTTCATTTTGAAAATTCTTAAAATTTATCATTCAAACAAGAGCGATGCTATTTAGTGCGAGGCATATAGCAACGAAAAGTGACGAAAGATGATGTGTATATAATGTATAGGTGGTCAAACCAGGTTTTGTGGAAATCATGGGAGAGGGTGAGAATACATGGGGTGATAGTGTAAATTTTCCGGCATCGTTATTTTTCATTGAACGCTAAATCGCACCAGCAATCATTTCCCTTCAAACAATCATGTTTTGTAAGCACCACTTTTGTACTGCAAACAGAGCTTTACTGAATGGTAACTAATCTAGGCTATGTGATATTTGCAGACAATGCAGTAATCAATGGTGATTTTGAAGAAGGTCCATGGATGTTTCGTAATACTTCAATGGGTGTCCTACTTCCAACAAACCTAGACGGAGAAACTTCATCGCTGCCCGGTTGGATAGTTGAATCAAACCGAGCCGTCCGCTTCATTGATTCCGATCATTATGCAGTTCCAGGAGGAAGGAGAGCCATTGAGCTTCTTTCAGGAAAAGAAGGCATCATATCTCAAATGGTTGAAACCAAAGCTGACAAACCATACACCTTAACATTTTCATTAGGTCATGCTGATGATAAATGCAAGGAACCTCTTGCTGTTATGGCCTTTGCTGGTGATCAAACTCAAAACATTCATTACACACCAAATTCAAATTCTACATTCCAAATTTCTAACCTCAATTTCACTGCCAAAGCTGAAATGACTAGAATTGCATTCTATAGTGTTTACTACAATACTAGAAGTGATGATATGAGTTCTCTATGTGGGCCTGTTGTGGATGATGTCAGGGTTTGGTTTGCTGGGTCCAATCGGCTTCGTGGGCTGGGCTTTGTGAGACTTGGACTTGGGATTTTGGGTCTAGTTTTGTTTCTTGTTTAAAGGGGCTTCATTATGTTTTAATTTATTTAAATGTTATTAGTAAGCTTAATAGGTTCTTTTCAATTGGGAGGTGTAGGTGAAGTCACATTCTCCAAAATTGTTGTATTGTGAACTCGCTTTAAGTTTATATAGTTTATGATAATGTATTAAAAATGAGAATGAAAATGTGTAGTTGTATTGTGTCATTCATGCTTCTAAGTGGGTAAAGACTCTTTCTTCTCTTTCACTATGTGGCAGACAATACGACTAAAAATGAAAAAATTTATGCACAAAAAGTAAATCTTCAATGTGCAAAGTGTATCAGTTTTCATTATTTCACTCTAGATTGAATCAAACTTCTAAAGAGGAATGTGGTGGTTGATGTGCATATCAAATTTCCAAAGTGAAATGAATGTGGATTGAATTTGCTTTTCATGCATGTGCTGCATAGTACAAATCTATATAATATCTTTAGTGATAAGATTATATTTACAACAAATCCAACTTACTATACTTTGAGTGACCTCCAAGTAAGATTTTGTGAATTTATATTTTTGTGTCACTATAATTGATTTTCCTTCTACATTTAGATTTTGATCATTATTTCAGATATATGACCTACTTGGCATCTAATTGTTAATTTCCACAAAAATGAATAGTGATTCCACATGTATTTTCACTTGTAATTAATTTTATTTGTAGTGATATAGATTGGAACCCTAAATTCACTATCATTTAAAGTATATTATCCAGTTACCAACATGGGTGGCACATTTGATAGAAAACTGAATCCAATGATTCCATGAACATTTGGTTAAGATAAAAGTATAATATCTAGTTAGTAGTGTAATTCTTGTATTGTCAGGGGTAATGGTGTTGGCCTTGTTAGGTTGTGTAAAACGGCCTTAGAAAGTAGAAATAAGAAACTAGGTGCCCTATAATGGTTGAGTAATTTGTCTAATCTGATATATGCTATGAAAAACTAAATGCTCTACAATGTTGACAGTTTGTGTTTGTTATCACTTATCAGTGACTTTGCTGAAATATTGTTGAGTCTTGTATATCATGCATATTAAGCATAAATTTCTTGTTTATGATAAAAAAAAGGTTTCTTGTTTGGTAGTTTCCTTCTTTTTATTTGATAAGTATTTTATCATTTATTTTATAACATTTACTATTTTAGATACCAAAGAAGATATGTTTGATGACCTGCCTTGCTCGAATGCGTATGGGATAAATTTGGCTTTTTGCAATTAAAATGATTTTTTTTAATTAGTTCTCTATGTGTCATTTACTTTATTTAAATTTTTATCTTTTGAAACTTGTCAAGAAATGTGTATGTGAGTTTTCTTCTGTTAAGAAACAATTGACTCTAACTACTAAAGTTTTCAATTAAATTATTTAAGAACTTTTGTCCAAGTTCTTTTAGAAATTTATTATTGATCGCTATTTTCAAAAATGAAAAGTAGTAAAAAAAGGAGATTAAATTCATAATTAGTTAATGAGCTAAAACATTTATTGTACAACTCAAATGATTAATTAAATTTAATTATTTCATCATTTTAAAGTCTCTCATGTATTCAATAATTTTCAAAGAAAAAAGAAATCTAGTAGCATTTTATAAGGTAAGTAAATATTTATTTAACAATTTGAAAACAAATCAGAGGGTATAAACATTGTGACATATTAAGATATTGCAAAACAAAACAATGAAGTTACTTCAACTTTCACAATTGCACGAAATCAATTTGTTTATCAAGGGTGGTCTTGGCGATGGTTTATCGTTGACAAGTGGAGGGGGTGATGGTGCAGCATAGAGAAGAGGTGGTTGGACATAGGTGGTGACACATTCTTTTGTCAACATATGTTGAGTCTTATTGATGATCCAACCACGTAATGGTTACTTGTTTAGGGCTTATTTGCATTTTTGCATCGCATTTTAACAAGCTCATGAAATTGATCGTCTGTTTTTTTAAATTGAACAAAGTTGTCTCCATACTGTCAATTTTTTTGCACTTTTGGTCCTAAGCTCTAATTTTGCCTTCCAAAAACGGTGATTTGTCCAAATTTTTTAGTGATATGGCAAAAAAAATGCTTATGTGGCAAATCATATGCAGAAAAACAGCTGTACATATCATCATATTAATATTTTTTTTATTCAAAAAATCTATTTAAACCAATTATATAATAGAAGACAATTAAACAAATATGAAATGTTTAGATTTAACAAAAACAAAAAAAATTGTCTACTCTAAATAGAAATCCAGAATTACTGGTCCAGACACCGTAGGATGGGGAGGAACTAACACTCTCCAGTTTACTGTCCAAAGTGCTTACAATTTGCAGCAAGATACCTCTTTGACTGTGGGAGGCGATTGGAAGACCTTATGGAACTGGAAGGGTCCCCATCGTATCCAAACTTTTATTTGGTTGGCTGCTCATGGAAGGATCCTTACCAATTATCGTCGTAGCAAGTGGGGGATTGGTATCTCCCCTACTTGTCCTTGTTGTGCGAGAGAGGATGAAACAGTCATTCATGTCCTTCGTGATTGTGTGCACGCCACTCAGGTATGGCTCAGACTTGTCCCGTCTAATTACATAACTAATTTCTTCTCTTTTGATTGCAGGGAGTGGATTTTTAACAACCTTAATAAAAAGGGATTGGAGATAATTTTGCTACTTGGCGGACTACTTTCATGACAACATGTTGGTATTTGTGGAATTGACGAAACAAATCTATTTTTGAAATATGATTTCAAAGACAAAGCAATCCAAAACTAGTAATTCAAAAGTTTACTAGAGAGATAGAAGACAATACGAAGTTGGTGCATAAAAGTCCGCATCAAAAGGAAACTATATACATCGGTTGGGTGCGACCTCAGATTGGTTGGGTTAAGCTTAATTGTGATGGTGCTTGGAAGGGATCTGGTACTCTTGTAGGGTGTGGAGGGCTTCTTCGAGACTCTGATGGCAGATGGATCAAAGGCTACTTCAAGAAGATTGGAATGTGTGATGCTTTTCATGCTGAAATGTGGGGCATGTATCTAGGCTTGGACTTTGCGTGGAGGGAGAATACTGCTCATCTTATAGTGGAGAGTGACTCAAAGATCTTGGACGACATGATTACTAAAAATTGCAATTTTGGTGGAACTACTCCTACCTTGGTCAAGCGTATTCGACAACTTTTGAGTTTGAGTTGGACTGTCAAAATTATCCATACTTGGCGTGAAGGCAACAAAAGTGCATATTAGCTTGCTAATTTCAGTATTTCGATGGATTCTCTAGATTTTCATATTCTGGAGAATCCTCCTAGTGAGCTTCAGAGTCTTTTGTTTGATGACATATCCGGAGCTTACATGCCTAGGAACGTCCGTTTAATTTCTTAGTTTTCTTTCTCTTTGGGCTTTGGCCCTCTTTTGTACCAAAAAAAAATAATCCAGAATTACTAACATTTATTTATCTCTTCTCTCCAACCCATTTACAATTCATCTCTTTCATCATCCATAAAATCAAAATCCCTAATTTATCTTCAACTCCAACTCTTTTATCTCTTTTCTTCAAATAGATTTAATCCCTCCTTTATCATACCAACGCCATCGTTTCAAAAGAAAGAGGAGGAAAATTTGATGAAGCCAAATTCGTAGAGAGAGATTCGCATATTTGAGTTGCAATTAAGGCTAAGTAGTAACATACACCAAAGAAACAAACTGCCTAGGCGAGGTTCTAGGACAACCAAAACCAAACAAGAAAAAACAATACAACATCTATCCTCCGCCCTAAAGGTTAACCTGTAAAACCAAAACAAAACAAACGAATAAACAAAACAAATAGCTCGCCCCTTACATTAAACACAAACAGAGAGGAAATTCAGCCTGAAAAACAAAACATCAAACAACCAAATTCGGATTTGGATTTCATCTTCATCTTCTCACAAATAAAAAACAATGATTTCATATTCGAATTTTGGTTTATGCTAATCACAAGACATGAACCTCTTTGATGCTACCCATTTTCCCTCTTCGATTTCAGATTTTTTATTTTGGTTTGTTTTGATTTAGGATAGATGTGAGATGAGAGAAAAGAGAGATGTGTTGGTGTGTGATGTTTTTCTATGTATTAGTTTTTTCCTTAGGTTGAAGATGAAGATCAATAAAGAATCCTTTTAAAAAAATACTCCCTTTTAAAATATAAGCAAAATTTACTTTTTAAATTCATTCATTTAATGATGTATGTGATTCATAATTATTGACGATGTTTTATAATTGAATATTATATTGAAATATATGAATTTGTCAATATCAGTACATTATAAATATGATTAAATGAAAACATTGAAATAGTTTAAATTTATCGACAAACCTAAGGTAACAATTAAATGACATACCTCTAAAAGTTACAAGATGTTTTGTAAGGATTCCTCGAAACAAATACTTCATCCGTTCTAAAATATAAGCAATAAAATCTCATTTTCTTTGTCTCAAAATATAAACAAAAAAGACCAACTTTTATGTTATTATTGTGTTTTTTCAAACAAATCATCTTTTCTAATGTAAAATTAAATGCATGTTGTATTCAATTTGTTCCCCTTTTTATTTTCTCCATAATTTTTAATCAATGAGAATTATTTTTACATCTTTTCATGAAACTTATTCTAAGGAGAACAAAAAAAGTTATACCTCAAATCACTAAGTATTAATTTTCTTAATAAATGCGAATTAATATTTTTTGTTCATAAAAAAAAAAACTGAGAGAGTATCAGTCCTGCAAGTCAGAATTATCTGTTTACGTTTTACTTATGTACAGTTAAAATCAATTCATTCAAAAACTATTTTTTTTTTACCTTGAACCAAACAATCATTTATTGTACCCGTTAACCATGAAAAGATAATTTGTTTTGGGTATAGTTGAGGCTTTATTTCTTTAGTTTAAATTTTGTTATGAGAGTTTCCACAATCCAGTTTTAATTTTATTTAAATGGGTGCATCCCTTTGACTTTAAAGAATAATTTCTTATGTAAATTATAACTAAAATAATTTTTTCTCTGACCATGACAATGAACATTTACTAGACATCAAGTCATGATTGTCAAAGATGAATATGGACATGTGGTGTTTATTTTATTTTTTTGAATTAGATGTATTTATGATTTAAAATAATGGAAAATTATCTAAGGGTGTTTGGGGTTTGAGGGGAGGAATTTGAGGTTAGTGGAGTAGATAGAAATCTTCAACCATTTTTAAGTGAGTGTTTTTATAGATTGATTTTTTTATTGAATTTAAATTATCTAAACCATCCAACATAATGTTTAGTTCCATTTAGGAAAATTTTGTTTTCATGAAAAAAAATAAACCCCTCGAACCTCCCCCTTTCAATATTTTTCCTTACACTCTTTAAGAATATATATATATATATATATATATATATATATATATATATATATATATATTGGCTATTCATGAAAATCATATTTCACATATATCACGTAAAATACATTTTACACAAGCCACGTTTCACATAAATTACATTTTACCCAACCCACACTTCACATAAATCATATTTTAAATAATCATATTTTAGAGAGTCACATTTTACACATAAACCATTGTTCACATATATCATATAAGTCGGATCTCAGACAAATAACATGATCATGTCATCAAGATTGATTATAACATGTAATTAACACTTTTTTTTACATATAATCACACTTTTTTTTTCATTTCTTTCGATCTAAATAAGTGATTTTCACACATATAAACTTTTTTTTTTCTTTTTCGTGATTTTATCGTCTGAGTGTGATGTTGTGTTGTTTGTCGTCTTGTGCGATGTTTGATTTTACGTCTTGTTACAGTGTTGTTTGGTTCATAATGAAAGATCAACTTCAGTCAATCAAATATTCAATTAATGATTTCGACAACAACGTTACAGATCCTGAAGCATTAGTATTCTGATGGTTTAGATTTTATCATATTATTTATAGGCATTTTACCATTGTATGCTTTTAAGTTTGATGTTTTGAGTTTGTTCACAGATTCACCTTTTATGTTTTTAACGATGTTGATCGTGTTATTGTATTTGAATTTGATGTATTCTATCAATTTGAATGAATGAATATCGTTTTATTTTCGTAAAAAAATAAATTATTATTTATGTTGCGTTATAAGATACTTGTTTTTTTTTTCTCAACTAAAAAAAAAAGATATTTGTTTGTTTTCTTTTTTGATGAAAATATTTATTTATTTTGAAAAAGACAGACAAAAAATCCACAACACAAACGGTAAAATTTATAATACACACTCTATTTATTTATCATATCAAATCATATCTTTTATTTTTTAAATATTTATTATATCTTTCTATGATTATTTCATCAACTTTTTTATTTTCACTAAAACTATTTCTCTCTTTGTCCTTGCCTTTTTTTTTTGTTACAGTTTGTCCTTACCTCTTAGACAATGCTTCCTAAAAAAATATATATATAACTATTTTGGAATTATTTATGAGACAATTCTCTTTCATAGCCACATGATATTGAATAGTATTTGATTTTTTATAGACAAAAGACTATTTTAATATTTTATACAACATGTACGTGAGACAAAATGTTCTGTCTCTTGCTTTCAATTTATCTTGTTACTGAAACAGTTTTACAAATCAAACACTGCACAACCGAGTGTTTTGTCTTATCATTTATCTTTTAGTAGATCAAACACACCATATATCTAAAAGGAAAAAAAAAAAACAATTGTTCTAATTTTTTTTAGAAAAGTAGATCAAACACACCATATATCTAGAAAGGAAAAAAAACAACAATTGTTATAATATTTTTAGAAAAAAAACAATTGTTCCAAAATTGGTTATACAAAAATTATTAAAAGAAAAAACCTCTTAAACAATGTTTTTCTCTCATCACTCATGTGTGTTTGTGCATGTGTTTTATCCAACCATACGATCAAATAAAGTGATCTTTATCATGGAAAGCTTATTATTTTTTCAAACGATACGATCAAGTAAATTGATCTTTATAAAAGAAAAATGGAAAGGCTAAAAAAAAAAAATTCATTAGGGAAAAATAATTATATCGTATTTTAGAAAATTAATTCATTGATAAATACAGTATCATACTATTTAACGTAAGCTTTTATTGTGTGATTAATTTAAATGGTATAAACATAAAAAAAAAAAATACATATTCGTAATTCATGAATGCATATTCTAAAACAATTATCTCTTCAATTTTCAGATGAAATAATTATTGATCATATTTTATTTATCTTTTGATCAAATTAAAAATTATTGTGACCCATTTTTTCTAAGAACACGAAGGTTGACAAAAAAAAATAGTTATAGTTTTCTTAAAACAAAAGTTATTGCTATTTAACTCAAAAAAAGCCTGAATATATTAAAATTTTAAGTAGAAAAATGAATTAAGTTAGTATACTTTGACAAAAATATATATGAATTGTCATATTTATTTGACGTGACAACACATCGTCATATATACATAAAATAATCAAATATTTAAATTTAGGATTTAAAAATTCTTCACTAAAATGATTATATTAGGACGGTTTGAATAGAATTCAAAAAGAAAAAAAAAATATAGAATAGAATTCAAATCCAGTTCCTGACCAAAAAAATAAAATTCAAATCCACTTTTGACAAAAAAAAGAAAAGAATTCAAATCCAGTTTGAACAATTCTTCAAACTTGATTAAATTGTCTTTATGCAAAATAGTAAAAAAGTTAATAAAATTAAAAGAATTCAATTTGAAAAAAATAAACGAGGTAAAAAATATTCCAAAAGAAGGAAAAACCCGTTGATTATTTTCGGAAGCGTGTACGCGACCGAAGCGAAACACAAACAAGTTTCACTATAAAATGACGCGATCTGAGAAACCGAAAGACTGCGGAGAGAGAAAGAGCGTGGTGAAATTTCTAGAGAGAGAGAGACACAATTGACCATTCTCTCTCCTCAATGGAAACCGTCGAACAGGTTCTCCTTCCAGCAGCCACCGCCACCGCTCTAACCGCCGGCGGCGATTCCACCGCCTCGCCTCCTCCGCTCGGTGATTCTGTTATCATGACTCCCGATCCAGTTATCGACGTTGATGATGTTGCTGAGCCTGAAATTCATGCTCTGATTTCTGATGAAGAGCATGATCATGAACGTGAAATTGAAATTGATCATGATTTCGATCATGAGAACGAGCTTGATCAGCGTGATGATGGTCAGGAACGCGATCATGTGGCTGAAACCGTTGTTTCATTGGATGATCTCAAGCTCAAGATAATTAAGCAGGTAAAACCTAGTAACTGTAATTGGCGTTTGTTGATACTGTCTTGTGAAGTTGAATTGATCGAATGAGTTGAAAAAATTGAGAGAAAAGATTGTTGAATTAAATTAAGCTTTTTGAAATTGAAACTCTAGTTTGATAGGTTTGCTCAAAAACCTAATAATTTTGTGTTTTCACATTTCTAGGGTTTATGTTTGGTTATTTTCTGTGTTTGTAGTTTTGCCCTAAGTTATTATTGTTGAGATAAGTTAGTAAATTGTTTGTGTTGAATTTGAAGGTGGAGTATTATTTCAGTGATGAAAATCTGCCCACTGATAAGTATATGCTGAGTCTCGTCAAACGGAACAAAGAAGGGTTTGGTAAGTGATAAGTTTTTTTGGTGAATTTTCATACTTTGATATGAAAGTGTATTGCCTGAACTTATTGTGCATTGTGCTGTTATTGGGTTATTGTTCTAGAGATGTTCATTTGGGAGGTTTTATCCAAGTATAACAAATAAATTTGTTTATTGCTGAGTAGAATTTGTTGGGTATGAATGGGTCATGTTGTATTTTGTAGTAGATCTTAATTGAAAGGTAAATGTTGTATGAGATATTCCTCTTTCTAGGTTCATGGACTTTCGAATTTTGCTTATATGAATGTAGCTGGGAAGACCCATTGTTGCGAAGTACTGATAACAAAGTTGCATTGTCAGCATGGTTATTGTGTATATTCATTTCTAGTGACAAATTACATATGTGCAATTATTATTATCTGATGTATGAGTTACTCAGTTACACTTATGAGGGATAATGGATGTTCATACTTCTGCTTTTTGAAAGATGACAGAGAAAGAGAGCATATTTATCAATGCTATTGGGCTTAGTTCCATTTGCAATTTGCAATTTTTTTCACAACATCTGTTAAAGTTCATGATAGGAAAGCTGATTAGTGATTTTAATTGAAGGGGTGCTTCGATGGTGTAGCATGCTTTCGTGATATAGACTAAACCATGATATGAAAGTAATATTAACTATGTAGTTCTTTTTCTAGAATAATATTCAACAGTTACTTCATTATAAGAAAACCTGGATTAAATTTTGGCAGAATGATAATTGTTATTTAATCAATTTTAAAAGCATTGAAAGCAATATCTAAGTAATTCACAAACACGTATTTCTGCATGCATCATATGAACAAGTTGTTTCTTGTTTGCTTTTTGACTAGAATGAAGCATCTATGCTGTCATTGCTATTTTTTATTTGTATAGTTATTGTTGTCTTTTCTCCATAGCTTTGTTTATGTATTGTTATTTAATTTATCCTATCATGTATAATTCCTAGTAATTCTGTTCATGCAGTTCCTATACCAGCGATTGCTTCTTTTAGGAAAATGAAGAAGCTCACTAGAGACCATTTATTTATTGCTGCTGCACTGAAGGAATCTTCACTGCTTGTATGATTCTTCCTTCCTTGTTCTGTTAACATGTAATGCATTGCAATCCTCTACTTCTAGTCCTAAAGAAAAATTCCTCTCTTGGGAACTGTAGGTTGTTAGTGGTGATGGGAAAAGGGTTAAGCGGCTCAATCCACTTCGTTTCAATGAAGTTAAAGATCATAAGGTATTTACTTAAAGGAACATGGTACTTATTTTAATCTCTTATGTGTTATGCTGAGTCTTATTCTTGTTCTCTAGTTATATACTGTTTTGGCAGAGAATTTGCCGGAGGACCATTCAAGGGAGAACATTCGGCAAATATTCCAAATAGCTGGAAAGTAAGATAGATGCCTTCCTTAACTATTCAATTTTTCCCAGTCTAGTGTAACTATGATGTTATAGTTGTTTTTTCTAAATTTCTAATCATGTGACGTTATCTTCTAATATGCAGTATAAAAAAGATAACCATAAATGACCCGCGTTCTACTGCAGCCTCTGCTAAACATATCAAGCAAGACAAGTTTATTGGTAGCAAGGTATAGAACTAACTTCTGTTAATAACTAGCCATAATATGGAGCACTCTTAATTTTTCATTGCATTGCTGCTTCTACTAGAAATTCCATTTTGAGGATTTGAATCCACATCAATGAATCACAATATGCTTGTTTTAAATTTATTTTCCAGTTTACCTTTTTCACTTGATATGGATATGATTGTGTGTTTAGTTGGTCTTTATTATAACTACAGTTAGGGTGCCAAGTCAAAAGTTGCTTTCTCAGATGATGTTTATTACACTATTTAATGGATCTCTAAAGTCTACACTTCTTTAAAAGATCAAAATAAAAGATTGTCTTCTCCCCCTTTACCCAAGGGGTGAATGAAACTTCTTGTTGCATTGACTCAATTTTATAGGGCGAGTGAAACAAAGTTGATCAATTTCTAGTTCCAGTCCTAAACTAAGTTAATGGCCACTTTGTAAATAATTATGTTCAAAAGCAACTAGTTTTTACTTCACATTTATGTACTCTTTTTTCTGTTTCAGTTGGACAACCATTTGTGTGTTTGATTGGGTGTGAAATAAAAATTATGCTGCAGCTTGAGCTGTATATAGGTCTCAATCGTCTCATCACCTTCCACCTCAATTTTTTTATATAGTAATTTTGTATATTGCCTTTTGTTGGTGATGTCATCTGCGTGAACATTAGTAGTACTGTGGAATGTTTAAATTTGCCATGAGATGCCTCATGTTAAAGAGATACTATCCTTGGGTTAACTTTTTAGCTTTTCTGGTCCACGTTTAAAATGCTCTTCAATAGATATATGATAACTATCTTGTGTTAGCTCCTACCTGCTATATTCTTCTTTGCCGTTGATGCCTTTATCTCCATATCAAATGTTGTTTCACAACATTCTATTTTACCTCTCTGTAGTTGCATGCTCTTGTGGAATATGAGACTATTGAGGCTGCTGAGAAAGCTGTGAGTATCAGTTTATATGTTTCCATATTATTATTAGGCTTTTATATCTGGATTTGTTTGCTTAGTCTGTGGTGCCAATGCTGATTTAGGTGGCAATGTTAAATAATGAACAAGACTGGAGAAATGGCATGCGGGTTAAATTCCTCAGTCGGATGGCGGTTAGTTGCCGTTATCTTTTCTCTTTTCTTTTTTGATAGATTGATAGTAGTTGATGTTGATGGTCATTTTATGCTTCAGGGGAAGTATGTACAAAAAAAACAACCTTCAAAGGGATCTAATTCTGAGAAGAATAGCTCTAGCCATGTATCTGAGAAAACTGGAGATGAGGAGAATCATGGCTCACATGAGCATCATGAAGATATGCCTGTGGTTGAGGTGTGTATTTCATTTGTTTTTCATGCTGACAGTATCCTAGTTAGTACTTTTAATGCCAACTATTATTGGTTCATTACCCTTTCAGTATAAAATCATATTATTTTATATTTTCATGTGAGAAATTCCAGTTTCTTGTGACTAAGCGTGCCAATTATCAAAATGTTTTGACATCATAATAATTGATAGGCGCTACAATTATCACTTGGGGGTCTGCGCTTAACCATACTTACAGTTTTGTAGTTTGGATTTATGGAGCATTAGAGCAAATTAGCTGTGTTTTGTAGAATATATTGTGACATATATCATGATTCTTTGTCTGCCGTAGCTTCAGAATCCTGTCTTTTGCGCAACTTTTGTTATCCGATCTGGATCTTGAAGTCCGGTCTATGAGTTTTTGCCATGATTTTAGGCAAAACTAGCATTCACCTGTTTATTTGAGATTCTAAAGCCTGCATAATCAATTTATAGCGGAAGCAACACGTGTTACTTTGGGAATAAGTGCATTGGAATCCGTTATTTTCAATTATGCGTTGGAAAAAATCTCTCACAAACAGGCACTAAAACAGGTTCAGATTATTCAGCCAGCTTACATTTGTCTTTGTTGCTTACCTGTCATTACAGGATGGGGAGCATTTGTCAAAGGATAAAGGTGGGCAGAGGAACTCTAAACAAGGAAGATCAAGAAAGCAAAAATACCGTTCTACAAATGGAATGGGTATCTTTTCTATATATACATTCGGGGTGTCATTTGATAATATTATTATTATTATTTTGAATCCCTTTTCATTCTAGTAACTTGTTGCATTGTTCCAGGCCATGGAGGTACATCATCTATTCGAACTACCGAGCCATCAAAACCACCTCCTGGACCAAAAATGCCTGATGGAACACGGGGTTTTGCTATTGGACGAGGTCGCCCTATTGTTCCTGCATCGAATTAGCAAGATTGATGCCAGATAATGATTTGACTGTATTTTTAGTTTAAGTGATGTACAATTTTAAATTGGGGGTCCCTATGTGTGTTTGCTTGAGTCAGGGTTTAAGGGTTTGTTGGACTGCTAAATTTTGTGGCTCAATCTGGTGAAAAGTAGTGTTGGTGGAGCTCAAAACATTTTAAGATTATTAGGCTGGGAAATATGAAACTTTTTTTTTTTGGTAGTCCTCACCATACGAGGAATCTATGTAGCAATATTTCTGTAAGTGGGTGAAATCCACTTGTTTGATATTGATTGAAATGATGGTTGGCATTATCATCGTCGTTGTTTAAACTGGAGGACCATAACTCATCTCCAAAGTAGGATTTTACTACACATAGTTGGGTCTGGTTATGGTGCATAAGGAAATCCTTATGCACCGTGCATAAGTCCCAGCACATAAACCATTTTGCAATGGAAATGGTTTCTGTTAGTTGGACTCTAAAACCATTTTGCAGTGAAAATGGTTTCTGTGAGTTGTACTCCAAAACCAATTTGCTGGGAAAATGGTTTTTGTGTGTTGTACTCCAAAATCATTTTGCTGTGGGGATGGTTTCCAGAAATGTTTGTTGTGGGAATGGTTTCCAGCAATTCATTTTTTGAGCTTTCATTACAAATCCATAACAAACAATCATCAGAATCACAACACACTACAAATTTCGAATTCTTCTCTTGTCTTCTATCAATTTTGAATTCTTCTCTTCTATCAATTTCGAATTCTTCTCTTCCGTGTCTTTTTTTTTTTGAATCTTTGAAGCTAGATCTAGGCATATGTGTTTGGTTTTCGAAAATTTTAAAGGTGGAGTTGAGTTTAGAAAGAAAATGGATGTCACCGCGCCGGAGGTGTTTGCTATCTCTGGTGCGGCGGTGCCGCCCTGTTGGGCCGGCAGCCACCGCGCTGGTGCCTGAAGAGGAGGTCGGAGAAGAAACTCTTTTGCAGAGCATCTCTCTTTAAGTTTCAGAATTAGAGAGAGAAAGAGTGTTGGTTTATGACTTTTTTTGGTTTGAAGTTGTTTTTATATTGCCTTTTCTCATGTGAATCCAATGGTTGTGATCCTTATGCACCATAACTTTTCCCCACATAGCAATGAAATTAACAAGGCAATTTAGTCCTTCATTAAGTAAAACGTTTCTTTTACTACTTCAGTTTCTAGTAAACTTTGAAATCTCAAATCATTTGATTTTATTAGTGGTTTACATGTAGATATTTTATTTGCCATATTTTGAGGATTTGAATATGAAGTAGAGAAGTTTGTTTTTTCTTTACGTGTTCCCTTTTTGTTCAGCTTCATTGAAAATATTGTTGTTGACACTGCCATGCCATTCGAAAACCCGAACTAAGAAAACAATGTTGAGTTGATGATGAATATTTGTCGAAGTTTTCCGAAGATTTAAGTTCTAGTTTAAATAAATGTTGCATGCTTTGTAAGTTCAGTTTAATATATCAACCATACAGCTTTTTGTTCGAAAAAAAAAAAATCACATGGCTTATATCTACTTTTGCATACACTTACTGAGATCCACTTTCTTTTTGTATATTCAAGTATCTTAATTATTAGTTGGTTTATTAGATTTAAATTAGCTCAATCTTTGCGGCTTGTGTATTTCATGACAAAATTCCGTGATCATAGATAATGTCAAAATTATTTAACTGAATAATCAATTATAAATGCTGAACGACAGAGAGAAGCAACAGTTTATGTCATGCCAGATTCAACTAGCGAACTGCGGCACACAGTATTTGTAACAAATGGGAACAAAACACAACTACGACAAAGAATAGAAAACAAGTAGACAAGGAACGTGTGTACCACACATGTCCATTGATTTGGCAAGGTGTTGAAAATAACAGAACATAGTGTAACCATAGAAGTTGTGCTAGTTATAGAAATAGCAACACCAAACAGAGTAGAAGCTTAAGCTTAGCTTGCAATTGCATCGAAAGCACGTAATTATAATGACCCCACCAGAGTAAACGGTTTCGGGTACGCGATGATATCAAAGTAGTAGCAATCAACTACTTTCCCTCCTTCCTATATATAAAAATGAAAATTTCCCTTTCTCCAGAATGGAATATACTCGCGCCCATTCCATTTCATAACCGTTTTCTTCATTCTCTCCTCAGATCTACTTTCTCTCTCCATGACTTCTCGTTCTTGTTTTCTCAACCACCCAAATCTCCCTCTCCGTCTCTCTCGTATTCATCGCCTCTCTCTCACTTCTTCATCTTCTTCCTCTTCTCGCTTGGATTGCGCCACTGTGAAGGTACTCTTCTTCTTTTGATCTCAATGTTATTTTTCTTTGTATAGATTTACGTGAATTGTGTTGTATAATTATTTTATTCTTCAATGTTCTGCAGTTACAATCGTCCGTTATTCAACAATACAGCTCATGTGTTCGACCAAATGTTTCTACTGGAGTCTTCGATAATGTAAGGTTTATCAGATGAGTGATGCTTAGGTTTCAATAAATAAATCTTCACCATTCATGTACAATTATACTATCAATATTAGCTAATCTAATCTCCTGGATCATTAGGAGAAAACATCAATTGTTAGATCTCAGCATTAATGATCAAGCATTCAAGATTAAGTAACATTATAAATTTGTTTATGAACGTTTAATTACTTCAAATATTGATTGATCTACGTTAATAGTCAATCTATGTTGATTGGATTATAGGGCTTACTTCAACAACAATTTATAAAATAATAACTTGTTGGCAAATATTTTTTTGAAGAAGGCTTGCTCGCATATATTTAGTTTTGAGGGATATCAATTTTAAATTTAAATGTGTCAAATGAACTAATTGGATGATTAATGTTGCCATTTTATTTTAACTGTGTCAAGAATTTAGTTTATAGGCATTTAGCAAACAAGTTCTTTTGATTAATCATTTGACTTATTTTTCGGGGTTTATATCTGGAATTTAACTTGACGAAACCTTGAAGGCTTGTCATTGCTTGTCATGAGCTTTGATTTATCTATACTATTGCTGATTGCTGATTCAGTGTTATGACATTTGTTATGTTTTATAGGATTCATTTGACTTTCCGATACTCGATGATTGGAGTCCTGAAGAGAGTACTTCATATGCCTCATCCAGTGATGGTGAAGACTTTGATGGTGACATCTTTCTTACCCCGGTGCATGATGTTGATTTGCCTTTGGCTTCTGCGTCAAATAAGGATGCTTTAACGGTTGCTGCTCATCGGCTTGTAACCATTGGAAGGGGACACAAGAAACATAGGCAAGTGTGTTGAAGAACTTGCGGAAATAGTTTTGTTTTATACCCTTTCAAAGGAATATTTTATATATCGGAAAACTAAACTAGTATATTATAGCATTAATATGGTTTTTAGAAGTTTGGTGTGATTTTACCATGCTTTGCCTCTAAAGAATTTATTTGAAAATAAAAGGATGGTCTGCTGCATTATTACATTTATGTATAGTACTGTCACTGAAAATTTACAAAAAAGCACAGCTAAGATGAAAATTTGGAGATTAATAGACATCAAAGTGTATGCGATCTAAATGATTTGAGATTTCATTAATTTTTTGTTAGATCTTGAAATGCATCTTAAGGGTTGGTGCGTGATTTACTTTTATGTCAGCTATTAATTGAGTTATTATTAATATTATCGATTGTATTTCTGTGATGTCATGTTAACCCAGTTCACGTTTTAATTATTTTCAGCATCAAACTTGGCATTTTCATCACTATGGGGCTTATAATCGGCTTGACAGTACTACTTTTATATGTAGATTGGTGTGTGTGGAAAATTGTTAGACTGCCGTTATCACCTTTTTACCTGACCCGTCCATTTCTCATATCAGCCATTTTGGTTTCTTTTGCTGGCTATGTTTGTGTCCCAATTTTTCGTCATTTTAAAGCTATTCATGTTATCAAGCAACAAGTGCCTCTTAGACATCGCTTGAAAAGGTGGACACCCACGTTGGGTGGTTTAATTTTTGTACCTATTGGTATAATTGTTGCTCATGTTATTGCTGATACCTCATCTATAGAAGTGTCGGGGGCATCTGGTGTAACAATTGCATTTGCAGCAGTCGGTTTACTTATTGACATATTAAACCTCACCAAGAATCATTGGAGAGGTTTACCGGCATTTGTAGAAGTTTTCTCGGAGGTGATTATTTTATGTTACAATTTGAAGCATTATTTTTTGGAGTTTCAATGTGCTAGCTAATTGAACTATTGTTCTTTTGAGTTTTGACCCCGTAAAAAATTTCTATCTTGTCCCCTGTAGATAGTATTGCTCTGCCACCGGTATATCTTAGATTAAGATTGCTCAGATCCATTTCTTTTTAATAAATCTGCATTTTGATACCGCACAGGTAGCTGTTGGAGCGTGCTTTTCGTTTTGGTTGGACATCACCAGTATATCTTCACCTTATGGCATGTATGCCTTCTTGTTACTAATCTGATCAACATTTTTCTGATGGTAACTAACATATCTGTTCTCATAAAAAACACTTTATTGGCAGTTGGAAATATGACATTTTGCCCCTTTTGTGTTTGAGTCCTACAAATAATGAAAAATAAATTAAATGAAGATTTTCTTTCTGCTTTCAGTTAAACACACTAGACTAGTTTTAATCTTTCTTGTCGGCAACATTAAGTAGTAATCTTACAGCAGCCATTGATTGTTCTGAAAATTCTACTCAATGTCAGAAGTGTAATAGGAAAATTTTAAGTGGGGGTATTTTGCTTTGAAATTCTTGAAGAGGATAGAAAAATTATCTTTATGCAGTATATAAGAATCTTCTTGGACTTTGGATGTACCCCCAATCCCTTAACACATGCCCTACCCTGCTTGACATTTGACTACTAGAAAAATTTCTTTATAAAATCACATGGAAAGCTGAAACGTTGTAGTCTTGTTAGAACATTTTTAATGTACAATCTCTGTTAATTTTAAAATACAGATGATGATGCCCATAAATTTACTTTTATAGGCTCCTAACATGTGCATAGAAGAAGAGAGGCAAAAGGGAAAAGAAGGCATAAGGGGAGGATGTAAATAGGCCTGAGAAGCAAGGCCTGTTAGTGTATGAGTGATGAAAGTAACTGATGCGAACCCAGATTACATAAACAATAAATGGAAGAAAACAAAGCAATAATGGAAGATAAAGAGTGTATTGTTTCTGAAAATCAAAGAAAAATACAAAAGAATGAGATTGTCCACAGAGCTAAGCTCCCCTTTCTATCTCCACCCAATCTCCGTATAACAGAACTCCCGTACACAATTCATTTCCCACTTCTCTCCTCTCACTCTTAGTCACATGGATACTCCCGATTTGGCCTTCTCTAATTCTCTTAACATGTGCTCTCCATACTGTAGGCCTGGAGAACTTATGAGCTAACTGTGAGTTAACTTTCTCTTCCTGGGTTCTATCAGTAACAAGTGGTGCCAGAAGAAGGGAAGGGAAACCTGGAAAGAAGTAGGGAAGGGACTAACCCAATGGGGACAGGTGGAAAAGAGGAAATGGAGGGAAATGTTGCATGCGCATACATTGAGAGGGAGGAGAATGATTAGAAAAGGGGGGATTATCAGAATAGGGGATATTGTGGAATTAGGAGTCTTCCTCTCAGTGAGGGTTCCATTTTTACTTTTATCATTTGCATTTCCATCTTGTATTGAGTTGAGCACTTCATCAATAGTCATTTCTTCCGTTTGCACCTTCAACCTTTTTTCATTCTTTTGTTATTACAACAACCCTCTCTGTTTGAGAGTTATTAGTTACCATCATACCACCGTTTCTTCCATAAATTTTATTCTTAACATTAATATTTGTCAGGACTTATGATTTCTGTTCTGTTGATCAGGCAACAAATCATTTATTCCTCTTACTTCCCCTCTCTTCTTTACTTACATGCAGGAAGACATTACTCCCACTACCATTAGGCCTTGTGTATTTGGGCCGATATTACCAACTCTTGACCTCATGTTGTTTTGTTTCCATGGGACATGGTGTTAAATTAGCAGATGCTCTTGATGGACTCGCTGGAGGCACTGCTGCACTGGCTTTTATTGGAATGTCAATAGCTGTGCTTCCAATATGTTCTGGTTAGTATCATTTCATTTAAGTCATCCATAGACTTGAAATATAGTATCTTCAGGGAAGATACTACCTTTTCAATTATTCCAGCTCCATGTTCAACCTAAAAAAAGAGAGTATAGTGTAAATAATGTAATCTTGGCTATCATGTTGTTGTCTTGCAGCCTTGCACTTGAACATGATAATGCAATAGCGATGAAAGTATACGAATTAATAAAGTTGGTCCTCTTGAGACCTTAATTCATGTTGTGTGTATTGACTCTCCACACTTCGTGTTAAGCTTTGTAAAACGTCAGTAATGACCTTCATTCTATTTGAGATTTCTCTGTTCTGGAAATTTTTGTTGTACCTTGACCATTATCTCTCATCAAAATCGATCTAAATATATTTTGATTACTTTTCATGTTGTACTTGATGCCAGTTGTCACAAGTCAAAAGGGGAAACCTCAGTTTTTTTTTCTTTTCAGACTGATAAATATTATATTGCCTCCTATGTTATTTTACTAGGGTACTGAAAATGGTCAATTTTTAGTACTATTAGAGTATAGATAGTGAATTATTAACTATAACATTAATTTTGTTTTTGATACTTTTGTGGTTGATTTGTAATTATGTCTAATCAGAACTTGCTATATTTGGAGCTTCAATGGCGGGATCTTGTGTTGGATTTCTTCTACACAACAGATACAAAGCATCTGTTTTTATGGGTAGAACAGGATCTTTAGCCCTTGGTGGTGCATTAACTGCAATGGCTGCATGTACTGGAATGTACTTCCCACTACTCATTTCCTCTGGAATATTCATAGTCGAGTCGTCATCAGTTATTCTTCAGGTTTGTTCCATGCTTGTAATGCTTCCATGCATTTATGTTATCTGATATTTACTTTCCTTTTTATTTCACGAGTTAAAGGTTCTTTAGTGTCCATTTAAGAAATCTGTTCAACGACATTCCTGTTATTTTTTCCAAATTGGCTTATTTAACCACATTACGAGTGCATGTGATATGACTCTAACTTGCTCCGTTAGACTGCAAAATTATGAAGCTTGAATGGGCATTTCAATATTGAAACACTAAATCGAGTTCAAATTGAATTGGCGTTCTCTAATTTACATAGGTTATTGGTAAAAGGGTGAGAAGGAGCAGACACAGTAATATTCATATACAATAGGGTGGCGGTTGGTGAGCGATTTTACTAGATGGACCTGTCAGTTTTAGAAGTTCAAATTTAATTTGTTGAAATGTAAAAATGTGAAGTTATTGTTGGATCCTTCCAATAATTTTTTTAGAGGTGTTGGATTCGATTGATAAGAATGTCAATTTGTATTTTCCCCACCAAATTGATCAAAACCCAAAAAGGACGGGTAGTCGAGTAATGATGAATTATACTTGTGCTACCTTCCGGTACCTTGGTAAGGGTAGGGACCTTCTCTATTTTTCAAAAGAAATTAAGGGCTCAGTTACCCAAGGTTTTTGGTATATAAACTATAGTTCTAGAAATGGTGACATGCATTGTGTATTACTATCACTAGACTTTTATACACTCAAAACATTAGTAATGGAACTCTCCATTTCTATTGAGAAGGATTCTTATCCATCGGTAGGGATGTCAATGGGGATTTGTCAATGTGGATCTCCCCAGTTTTTCCCCCACGGGGATGGGGTAGAATGTTCCCCCGTGAGCACTTTGGGGACGGGGACGGGGATCGGGGAAGTGGGCCTTGCGGATTCCCCGACCCCAACCAAAATACTATAATACGTCGGGGAATTTTCCCCCATGGGGATGGGGTGGAATGTTCCCCGTGTGCACTTCGGGAATCGAGGAAGTACCCCCTGCCCTGCGGATTCCCTGACCAAAATACAATAATACAGTTTAAGTATAGTTTTAATTTTATATCTTGGTTTTTGGTATTTTCAATGATTTTGAAAAAAATAAAAAATAACTAAAAATATACAAAGAAAGAGATATCAGAACAAACAACCCTTGAACCCTAACAGCTCTCAATTCTCTACCTCTCGCTTCATCTCCTTCACCGCTCTCAACGTCTCATTTTTATTGTGGGGTGGAGGGATTTGATGGGGATCCGTGGGGACGAGGGAAATAAACCCCCAGTGGCGGGGATCAGATTGAGACGCGGGGCGGGTAACGGGGGGAAGTATCCTCTGCCCCACCCTATTGACATCCTTATCTGTTGGTAAGGGATGGTTATTGGTTGATGTATTAGGTTCAAATATATCTATTTTCTGTGTATAAAATGACCTTAACCTGCCACTTTTTTTTTAGAACTGACTTGCCATTTATTTAAACTTTAATGTCTGCTCTTTTTTTGCTCCAATCTGTCCTTGGATACCTAATGGCTCCTAGCAAGCAAGTACACCTTTATCTTGTAGTAGTTTACGAGTAACAGACAGAGTGTACTTGTTCTGTGGCTAGAAACGTAAAAGATATTATCCGTTGTCATTTTCAGGAAGATAATTCCAAATTTTAATAGCTTGCTTTATTTTCTGTTTCAGGTATTGTACTTGAAGATAACAAGGGGTTTTCTGGGAGGAAGTTGGCACTTTTTGAGAATGCCACCTTTTTATCGCCATCTCCATTTGCGCAGGTTCAGAGAACCAAATATTGTACTAGGTGCATATCTGATTTCATCTGTATTGGCTTTGCTTGGCGGATATGTTGGTCTTATTTCAGCATAATAACTTCTGAGTCACGTGAAACTTCTCATTATTGCCTGGTATAATAATAGCAGCATATATCCTCATTAAGTTGGTCTAGAACACCAACCATACAAGAGGGTTTGTTTTACATACCCATTTTCACCGTACATTATTATTTTTAAAAACCTTTGATCGAAGATGACAATGAACTTTAGAAGATTGGACCATATTACCATAATGACAAGTTAAAAGATAACCACTGATGACCCAAGTACATTGACCAGCAACATATTAAATCTTGACTATTGGATTTGTTTATTGTTAAATCAAAGATTATTTTTTAAGTTTGGTCCAATATTTAAAGTTCAAATGTCGCCTTAATTGAAAGTACACTTTCGGACATTGGTGAGATAAAATTGACTTTAGCGTGGTCTTGGAAGAAACTGTGTTTGTTTAGAGGTATACTTTCCTCTCTAAAAAAAAAGTGTACTTTCTAAATGTTGAAAATATTATGTTTCTCATCACCGTTGCGGTATAATATTCGCAACACATAGGATGGCTCAGAAAAATGTACAGGAGTTTGAATTTCTGCATGATTTGTTGTAGACATTTTTAGAAAATCGCATGAAAAATTCAGGAAATCCAAATAACATAAATATGTACATGCTAAAAAAGTATGCTTTTAACAATCAAATTTTGAGCTAATTTTTTATGGGAAATGCTAACCAGTGTCCCAAGGGCACTGGTTAAGGATATGAAAAAGGAATTTATATAGTAGTTAATGCATTGAAATTGTGTAATTAATTGATAATAATGTCAAAAGCAGCTATCTTTTATGGTAATAAATCCATGTTATAGTATGCTTAACTAGTACCCCAAAGGCACCGGTTAGCAAGACCCTTTTTTTATATAATAATATAATATATGGAATATTTTTACAATTTTTTATAGTATTCAAAATGCTTAAATTTATTTTCATTTTTGTAACCAAAATATTTAGTGTGTATTTTGGTTTAAATATGGCTAAATAACCAAAATATTTAGTGTGTATTTGGTTTCACTTCTGTAAGAGTCAAAATTGAGTCAAAATGTGTATAATTGATTTTGACATGTTTAGTTTCTTAAAAGTAGAATTGACTTTGCTTCTAGAATTGATTCTACAAAGCTAAAAAATGTAGCTTATTCTAAAATTGATTTTTATATTTAAATTGTTATTGTTGGAACTCACTTTTATATAAATAAACTAAAACATATATTATTTTACCTTCAACTTAATTTTAGACATAATCAATTGTACGGAACTAATTCACCCTAAAATAATTTCTCACCTCAAAACTTAACATACTTAATCAAAAATAGAATTTTTATTTTATTTTTCAAGACGTTTATTCAATAACATGCCCAATATTATCTTAAAAAGAAAATACTCCAACGAATTTAGCATTTAAGTATTTAACTAAGGGATTGATCTTTCATGACTTGTTGAATGCCATTTGAAACTCGTGTTATTTAGCCATATTGAATGTACAGTCCTAATCTTAGGAACTGGTTCAAATATTAGAGTTATTTTTAAATTCAAAAATCATACACAAACCATATTTATTCCTCCGGTCTCTATTATAAAATAAAATTCGAACATAACTCTAACTGTTTGAAACATCTGTTTGATGAGTCATGTGTATGTGTCTAAGTGTTTAGTTCGTGAGATGCATTGTAGATGATTTTACTAACATAACGTGTGAGGGCGCACAAAGCCTAGATTACCCTCTCTTATTTAAGGTGGTATTTACCTTTTTAAGATATCAACCAATCAAAATGTAATATACAAATGTAACATTAAATGTCAAATAATGTAGAAAAAATCTTCATAATAAATAGCATATCTCATATATCTTATAAGAGGAAACACTTACTTTCTTTGCTAAATCCACGTTTGATTGGCTAGTCCCTCCACAATAAATAACATACCTCACATATATTAATTTTTCTTCTTTAATTTATATTTATGTTTTTTGACCAAGAAAAAAATTTATATTTAAGATTTCGTTCTATTTTGCTTTCTTAAAATAATTATTTTAGACAATTTAATACTTGAGTTTTTTTATTCATTTTAGTCTTTTAAATTACAAATATTAAACATTAAATTTGATTTCGTTCTATTTTGCTTTCTTAAAATAATTATTTTAGAAAATTTAATTACTTGAGTTTTTTTATTCATTTTAGTCTTTTAAATTACAAATATTAAACATTAAATTTAATTTTTTTAGTCAATTTAGTGTCTTGAGTTTTTTTCTATATTCATTTTAGTGTGTGTTTGGATTGGTGGCGTCGATAATTGATTTTAATAGAATTAAGTTTGATATAATTGATTTTGGTTAAAAATGAGTTTGATGTGGATTGATTTATGTTTGGATACACTCATATAAAAGTGATTATCATGACTTGATGTTGTTTGGATAGTTTGAGTCAAAATTGATTTTGAATATATAATGACTGAATTATTCTATTAATTGCATTTAACACTAGACATCACATTCTCATTTTTTTCTAAATTATTTGAACTTATGTTGAAATTATTCATATACTTTTATACAATTGGATTATTAAATTAAATATAATTATATAAAATTAGTAAAAAGAATATTCATACTTGACCAAAAAAATATATTCAAAAAAGATCGATAAAATATTATAAACCGAAAATTTTAATAAGTTAGCAAATTTATTTTCAAATAATATCAAATTTACCAAAGTCAATGTGCCATTTTTTTTATCAGTGTTAGTCATCGTGTCTGTCACGGGAAAACAATATGGATTAGGGTTTATGTGGAGGTAACTTGGATATAAAGAAAACAATTATGAGAGAAAAGAGAGAATGAGAATTTGAAGGATTCAGGGAAATATGAATTGTGAAAAGTTGTATATTATTCATTGAGGGAAACACTATATATATACAAAGGTGTTCGTCTAATACTTGCACAACAAGTAACAAATGCAATTGTAACTAACTAACTAGCTAGAAAATAGGTAAATCAGTTAGTTACTTGTGAGACAAGTAACTAACCCTAATAGACTAAACAAACATGATTAAGGTCTGAATTACCAACTAATATTCCTCCTTAATTCAAACTATCAAAGCAAACTACTCCCAATTCTCTTCTAAGCTTCAGGGGCCCTTTTGACAGGTTTAGTGAAAATGTCTGCCACTTGATCTAAAGTTGATCAATATTCAACTTTGATATTGCTTTTGTTCACTTGATCTGTCAAGTAGCAGAATATAATCTCAATGTGTTTGCTTTTACCATGTGCAATATGATTTAAAGCTACATTTATTGCATACTTGTTATCTATTAGAAGCTTGATAGATTCCTTAAGCTTGATCATCAACTCTTATAACACATTCTGCAACCAGTTGGCTTGCCTCACAAGTAACTAACCGATTTACCTGTTTTCTAGCTAGTTAGTTACACTTGCATTTGTTAAATGTTGTGCAAGTATTAGAGGAACACCTTTGTATATATATACACAACTTTTCACAATTCATATTTCTCTTAATCCTTCAAATCCTCATTCTCTCTTTTCTCTCATAACTGTTTTCTTCATATCTAAGTTACCATCACATAAACCCTAATCCATATTGTTTTCCCCTAACAGACACGATGACTAATGGTGGTAAAAAAAAAATGGTACATTGATAAATTTGATATTATTTGAAAATGAATTTGCTAACCTATAAAATTTTTGGTTTATAATATTATATCGATCTTTTCTGAATATTTTTTTTGGTCAAGTATGAATATTCTTTTTACTAATTCTATAAAATTATATTTAATTTAATAATCAAATTGCATAAAAGTATATGAATAATTTCAACATAAGCTCAAATAATTAAAAAAAATGAGAATGTGATGTTTAGTGTTAAATGCAATTAAAAGGATAATTCGGTCATTATATATTCAAAATCAATTTTGACTAAAACTATCCAAACAACATCAAGTCATGATAATCATTTTTATATGAGTATATCCAAACATAAATCAATTCACATCAAACTCATTTTTAACCAAAATCAATTCTCTCAAACTCAATTCTATCAAAATCAATTATCGACGCTGTCAATCCAAACTCACAGTAAAATGAATATATAAAAAAAAAAAAAAACTCAAGACACTGAATTGACTAAAAAAATTAAATTTCATGTTTAATATTTGTAATTTAAAAGACTAAAATGAATAAAAAAACTCAAGTAATTAAATTGTTTAAAATAATTATTTTAAGAAAGCAAAATAGAACGAAATCTTAAATATAATTTTTTTTCTTGGTAAAAAAAACATAAATATAAATTAAAGAAGAAAAATTAATATATGTGAGATATGTTATTTATTATGGAGGGACTAGCCAATCATAAGATATGTGTGATATGTTATTTATTATGGAAGGTTTTTTTACATTATTTAACATTTAATGTTACATTTATATATTACATTTTGATTCGTTGATATCTTGAAGGGATAAATACCCTCGTAAACAAGAGAGGATAATGTAGAAAAAATCATGATAAATACTACATTTGTCTGTATATAAATGTCTTTCGTCCAGAACACAAGAATTAATCAAAGTAGATTTTATTTAGAGGCATGCTCTGGTCATCGAAATCCTTCATGAAATCCAATTGACATAGCAAGAGCTGCTAGCTGAATGAGAAGATGGTATTCCATCTCATCCAACCATATGTTTCCGATCCCAAAAAAAAAAAAAAAACCTCATACAAAACAGTGAATAATTTGATTGATCGAGCAACGATGGCGGTAATTAGTGGATAATTGCTAAAATTTGAAGATGAAGTCGTAGATTTTTTATTTGAAAGAAGATGAGGTCGTAGTTGCCACTCTTCTAACTTTGTATATATAGAAATATTTTCTCCACTCAAATTTATAAACAAAAAATAATTTTTTATTCGTTGAATAACTGATGTATTTAGTAACATTTATAAACCAAATATACATTTATAGATCATATACATTAGTTATTCTTCATTAAATGATGTATATGATCTATAATAAAGACCATATACATCTAATTAATTTAATCTAAAATATAATTAGTGTGAATGGGACACATGAGGATAGGTTGATTTCATTGATTACAATGCGGAGCCTACGGCACAATCTCGCGTAGCGCCACTGAGATTTAAATTTTGTAACCATATTTTTAGCCCCTACACATATATTTCAACGAAAGTCCATTTCCACTCTCCCTCGTGTCACTCGAGGTAGAATCTATTTCCCCACAATATCATAATCATATCCGTCCTTTAGCTACTTCTATAAATATGCATATAATTAATGTCTACCTCAATTGTTTTTAGAGTTACACTATAATTAACGTCTTAATCATATGTCCAAATACCATTTTCCTAATCTACTTTGTTTACCCACTGAGCCAATCACACATAGTTCAACTGTCCTCCTCATAAAGAAAAACACCTTTTAGAATGATAAAACATCCCAAAAGTGGAAAAGAGCCATCTAAATAAATTTGGAGCCTTTTTCATTTTATTTGAACGTCAATAAACACCAATATCCACCCACTATCCAATCCAATGACCTCTCACATTCAAGTACACAGACAGAACTTTTACAAATTCAAATTCAAATCCCACAATTCAAGACATAAAAATAAAAAAATACAAAATAAAAATAGCGGTAACATGCAACAAACAACAAGGGCCATCAGGTCATTTCACAAGCTCCTCAACTCAACCCCAGGAAATGAAGGATACTTTGTGCAACGCTGAGACAGAAAAACCCTACAATCATCTTTAGGACAAATCGTAGGCACATACACGATCTCATCACAGCCGTCCGTTTTATGTCTCTTGAAATCAATCAACGATGTGAACATAGCAATGAAAAGCACAAGATGATTCAAAGCGTACCTCTGGCCCACACATTGGTGGGGCCCAGCTCCAAATGCTAGAAAGTTTCTTTTAAATATTTGATCCTCTTGTCTTTCTTCTGAAAACCGGTCTGGGTCGAACCGGTCCGGTTCAGTAAAACCCTGAAAAGATGACTCGAACGCCGAAGGAAAAACTATTGCACCTTTGGGAATCGTGTAAGATTCCGTCAACGGAAACGGCTCTGCCGCAACATGCGGCACCAAAGTCGCTGGTGGTCGGTAACGAATAACCTCACGCGCCACCGCTTGCGTGTACTTCATCTCCCTTAACTGCTCCGATGTTATCAGTGTATTCGACTCCGGCGACCAGATTCCGGCGACTTCTTCTCTCACTCTAGCGAGAACCTCTGGATGAGAATCCAGCAACGCCACCGCCCAAAGCAACGACGAAGTCGACGCGTCTTGTGCTGCGAAGAGGAAATCAAAGAGATAACCACCGATTTCAGCGTTGGTGGAGAACGGTGGAACTGTTACTCCGTTCAGCTTCGATTCTTCAATCTCTCTCAAAGTATCCTGCATCCAGAAATCAATGAGACACGAAGGCTCTTCACCTTTCTCCATCTTCTCCTTACTCGCCGCCGTACAACCGCCTAGAGTTCCGGCGAGTCGGTCAACGGCAAGCCTCGCGTTACGGAACGCGGTTCCTGGAAAGTCAAACGGAAGCTTCATGAGACCAACATTGAACAGAAAGTAATCATGTTCAAATCTCTCTCGGGCTTTCAAGCCCAGATAAGGGCCCACGAAAACTGTCTGAGACGTTTCCAAATTCATATCACGAGTAAGCACACGGATTGGAAGAGATTCACCGGCTTGAGCTTGGGCTTTCTGAACCCATGATTTAAGATGTTTGAGGATAATAATCTGTTGTAGCTCAGTGTATGTAGAAAGCGCCTTAGGAGTGAAATTGGGCGCGATTCGACGGCGGAGATTCTTGTGTTCTTGGCCCATCATGTAGATAAGATTGTGTTCACCAAAGAGTTTCTTACCAAAAGGATGGCCCACAAGATGGAAAGCGTTGGGCTTTACATTGGAGAAGACTTTATGAGAGAGTTCAGTGTCTCTAATGAAGACTATAAAGAGTCCAATGATGTAGTTAGCTGAAAAGCCAGTAGATTTGGATAAGATAGATTGAACTTCCCAGAATTTTGTCGGGTCACGAACTAGTGAGATAGCGTTTCCTATGAAGGGGAGGACCAAAGACGGGCCTGGGATGGAACGTTTTTTGTTGAGGTATGAGATCTGTTCAAGGAGGAGAAGGAAAAGGATGAAGCATGTTAGGTATGGGAGTAATTGGTTGAAAGAGAAAGAGGATAATAATAAAGGAGCATTCATATTCATGTCCTCTTGTGTGTTTGGTATTTTGATGAGGAGAATGAAGGGACGGGTTGAACTTAAAAAACCAAACAAGTGTTGTTGTGATGTAATGTGGGGATAGAATAAAATAGGTGGGAAAACTTGAAATGGGGAAGTAAGGTCAAAATTGGTGAGAGAGAGAGAGTGTGTAGAACTTTAACTTGAACTTGATTATTGACAAGTCAAAATATGAGTTTTCAGAGGGGGAAAAAGGTGGTAGAGGCAGAACTTTTGATGTTGTAGTAGCCAAACTATTGTACAAGTAATCGAGAAGAGAAGAGAAGAGAGGAGACGGTGAGGATTGGGGAGAAGAAGAGGTGGTGGTGGGTGGGTCTATAGTGGGGTTGAAATCCAGCTAGGAGCTAGGTAAAGGCTGGCCATTAAGTAGGAGACATCGATGCCGACAATAATACAGGACATTTTCCTTTTGGCAAACTTTTATGGTGTATTTGGATGTGAGAAGAAAATAAGATGAGAGAAATAGGTGAGAGAGCAAGGAAAAAGAGAAATAGGTGAGAAATAAAGTAGATTTGAGGCATTGTATGATATAATTGACATAGAAGAGAAATAGAAAATAGAGAAGTGTTGATTATTTTTGAAAGTACAAAAATATCCTTGAAAAAATCCTCTCATCAAATTATTTTATTTTAATTTTAATTCAATTAAATAATTGAAATATCTCAATTATTAAAATGAATTTATTTTATGTTTACTTAATTTTAATTTAATCAATAGTTTATTAATATTAATTAAATGAACCCAAGAAAGAAAGAAAAAAAAAAGACACGTAATAATATAATAACAAAAACATAGGTACAAACAAGAGGCATTACATCAAATATTAAAGGGCAGAATAGTAAAAATAAGAAAACCAGCCGTTTCTCTTGTCTTTCTTCGCTGTTATGGAGAGAAGAAAAAACATGTGGTTCTCACCTCTAATTTGTCTCTCTTCTCTCTTTCATGCGTGTGCCAAACAAGAGAAAATGCTAGTTTCTCTCCTATTTCTCTTTTTGATATCTCTCTCTTCAGCATTTCTCTTCTACCAAACAAAGGCTTAAAGATATTTTTTAATGACATGCAAATTTGTAGATGATCTTATAAATAAAAATTTATTTATTTTAAATATATTTAATTAATGATGTATTTGGTCTTTATTATAAATCATATACATCATTAATTGTTTGAGTCTAAAATATGAATTTTTTTCATAATAGTAATCAGAGTGTGTATTCGTCTAATTTGTAATTATTAAGAAATTTGTCTGATTTGTTCTAAATTATATGATCTTTTGTCCTAAATTCGTCTATTTCACATGTATTAAAAAAGGTAATTAATTTTGTATTGTATAGAAAAATTATGAGTTGTTTTACAAAATTGTCTTTAATAAATGGTATGTGAAATAAATGATATATAAGTTAAAGAATTGAAAAAAGATAGAGTAATGAATAATTTAAGGATATAATTGAAAAAAATAATTTAGGACAATTTTTTTCTTCCCAAAACAACATAAAATTTATGACAGAAGGATTATTAGAAAAAGACAAATGTCAACAGGTGTCATTGAGGCACTCTTTAAACATAAATGCTGATATTTTATGAAAGTTTATGCATTTATTGCATCGAAAATTTAAGTCGTTGCTTTTTTTAATAAATAAAAAGGCTAACAAATGCGTTCATACTATTATATTGAAAATTGTGTATTTTATTTTTTAAAACTTGAAAAGGTGTACTTTTCAATGTCAAAATTTTGTCTTTTCTTCTTAACATGCTTCTCCTACTAATTATGTAACTTTTTAATAAATACTCTCTTCGTTTTTAAATATAAGCAAAATTTATTTTTTAGGTTTATTCAATTAATGATGTATGTGGTCCATAATATAAACCGCATACATCATTAAATGAATGAACCTAAAAAGTCAATTTTATTTATATTTAAAAACGAAAGGGGTAATTATTATTTGAGAAATGTTAACAAGTGCCCGTAGGGCACTTTATAAGAGGTTTAAAATGAAAATTTTATCTTGAAATTTGTGTATTCAACACATTAAAACATAAAAAAGTAACATTTTCTACATAAAAGTTATCAATTGTTTCTATTTATCGACTCCTTAACAAGTGTTCTAAGGGCACTTGTTAATAAGACCCTTATTATTTTTCAACGGTAAATGTTACTTTTAGTCTATATATAAGTACAATATTGAACATGTTAAATAAATTTATTTTCAAATACATGAAGTTTAGATGGATTCCCAAACTTTTAAACAAAATTCATTCACAATTAAATTTGTTTTTTAAATAAATTATTAAAAAAATTTATGATATGACATTAAATAATTTGATATTTATTTTTTAAAAAAAAGTATTGTTATTGTATTATTCTTTCCTTTTTCCATTTCATTTGTTACTTTTTCTTTCTGGCCTAACTTAACTTCTTGTGCTCGTAACATTTCAAATTTTAGGATGGACCACCTATCCTCTATACATATATTTGAGAACAAATAAAATGAAAAAATCCACGTGGCATATCAAGATCAAATACAAAGAAAAAATTAGCGAACAGATTGTCTCCCATAAATTTCTTCTCCAGTCTTCTCCTATGACCAATCTCAGCCCTTCATTTCTGTTATTGGTAGAGCAAGGATTGAAACAAAAACACATAAATGTGATGTCATTTGGGTCTATTCCTTTCTTCCTCACAAACCCATCATCTCAATCCTACTTGTTCACAAGAACCCAGCAAGTTGCAACTCCATGATACAAACTAACAACTCTTCCTCTTTTAAAATATAATAACCAACATACAAAATCAATTGAATAACAACTCCCTTTGGTCATACCATAAGAATTCCTAGCAAATTTCATTGTTTCCAAGCAATTCTCATGACATAATTGGTATAATTCCAAGCAGCAATTGTCATTGTTTCCAAGCAATTTGTTTCAAAGTCATTTACACGAATTGATGTTGATGCTAAATCTGAAATTAAACTGATATTCATTTCCACTAAAACGAATTTGAATTGTGAATATGGTGAATATGGAAGAACGAGATCTCGTGAAGAAAGTTGGAAAGGAAACAACCAAAAACCATTTTATTTAATTGTTTTTACCATTAACCGTTGATTGGTCATTAAAATAAATGGATGGCTGAGATTGGTTCACAGGAGAAAACTTGAGAAAAAACTCACAAGAGAGGATCCTCTCCCGAAAAATTACATGTGGCAAATGGTAATGTAAAGTTGACTAATAATCATAATCAAATCGCCATTTATGACAAACTTTTTTTTAATGACGTCATTTATGATAAAGTGAAAAGTTTAATTCAATAGTTTTGATTGGTGATCAAACTATATAAAATGTCATAATTTTAAAATAAAAACTTAGAATTAGAATTTATTAAATTTGCAAAAATATAGTTTTTTTTTTAAATTATATAATATCTATTTATTTATAGGATATATTATTTTGCATTGGTCGAAGAATCATAATCTCAATTGATTACATTGCTTCTTGCATATAAACCTTTTTTTTTATCTCTAAGTTTTTTTTTTTTGTGAAAATTAAAAACTAAAAGTGAAATGGTCTTACAAACAAAATTTAAAAAAGTAGAAAAAATGAAATGGTCGTATTGAACATCAATTTCTTACTCCACTTATTCAAAATAAAAATAAGTTAGGATACGTTGAATCCATAATTAAAATAAGTTAATCTGCTCAATAATCAATTATAAACAATCGACAAACATTTGTCGTCAATACATATAAAAAATAGGCATAAACCAAGGATACTTGAATAAATTCAAAACAAATATTTATCAGCAAAGAGTATAAAAAACACAATACAAGTATTTGTCATTGATTTATAAAAAATAAAAAAATAAAAAAAAACATGACAAATATGTATCACTAATAAATTAAGAAAAATCACGGGAAACATATTTATCAATTATATATAAAAATAAGAGACACATATTTGTCATCGATACATGAAAAACACGAGACAAATATTTTCATTGGTAAATATTAAAATAATGAGACAACTATTAATCACTCATGCAAAAAAAGAATCACGGGACAAATATTATTTTTTTACAAAAGCAATCACAGGACAAATATTAGTCATTGATAAATATCAAGAAAACACTAGACAAATGTTTATCAATAATACATTTAAGAAAAAGGAAACAAATATTTGTAATTTGTGAATAAAAAAGTAAGAGACATGTACTTAACACAATATAAATAAATTGTTTTTTTTTTCGTTAAAAAAAACAATTTATTTATGAGGAGTTTTTATCATTGATAAATATATAAAAAAAATGAAACAATTATTAGTCAATAATAAACACATAACATATATTTTTTATTATAAATATAAAACAAAACATATGACAAAGACTTTTTATCGATACATAAAAAATTATGGCACAAATATTTTCCACTGATAAAAATAAAATAAAAATCATTGTTAAAATACTAGTCATTGATAAATAAATAATAATATGGGAGAAATAGTTGTCATTGGTAAATCTAAAGAAAAAACAAGTGACAAATATTTGTGATTGATACATAAAAAAATACAAATATTTTCGTTAATATATATATAAAAAATAATAGAAATATATTTTCACTATGCATAAAAGCACAAGACATATGTCTATCACTAATAAACGTAAAAAATACGGGACACATATTTGTCATTGCGACAATAAGAAAACACAAACATATTTAAAAAAACACAAGATAAATAAATTTTATTGATACATAAAAAATAATATATTTTTTCGATTGAAAATTAATAGCCTATCACCCGTGCATTGCACGGGTTAACACACTAGTATTTATCAAAAATAGATAAAAATGAGTGTCATTTGAACAACCATTTGATTGACAATTTACAGGACAACTATAATTTACCAAGGAAAAGTAAGTATTTATACGAAAACCAAAACAATAGAGAGATAAAGTAAAAAGTAATACGAGTATGAGAGAGCAATTTATCACAAAAGTTCTCACAAAATAGATGTTCAAATATCACTTCTCATTTCAAAATCAGTTTAAATCTGCTTATGACTCTAAGACCATCTTCAAATGGGGTTTCGAATTTTGTAGATTTGGTGTCTATTAGATATACTTATTTGGGAGATTTTTTTATTTCCGATCTTGTAAGATTGATTTTAAGGTCTCATTTAAGACCTTGATCTTAAATGTGACCCACATTTTAAAATATTGAAAAAATTAAATGTAATACTATAAAGTTATTGAAAGTTGATTAGTGAATCTTATTTAAGAAATTAATGAGAGGCAGGGTTGTAGGGATTAAATGTTTAACATGTATTGTTATTAAAAAATTATAAATGAGTGGTGCATACACGAGGTACTCATTTAAGTACATAAAAATAAGTGTCTTCATTGTGTATGTTCTTAGATGTTCTTGAAGAGTGTCTCGAAGAAATTTATTGCCATTTCTCTTCATTTAGTTTTTTTTTTTCATTTTTTTTAGAAGAAAAAGGATTCTAATAATTCGAAGTTTGATCGTAAGGCATATATAATATGGTTAAGAATTTTTTCGCCTAAAAAAGAAACTTGAATTCTTTCAAACGATTTATTTTTTGGTTGAATTAGTTATCAATTTGAACTCAATCTGTGCTCGTGATTTTCGGGTGTCAATCCATTAATTGGCTTTGAACCGTTAATCTTTGAACTCTCAATTTTTATCCGCGGGAAGGGAAAAAACGAGTAAAAAACCCTTAAAGAGATTAAGGTCCGGGGGTTGGTTTCGATTAGGGAAGGTGTTAAGCACCCCAAACGACTTCGGTACTCCGAAGGAGCCTCTTACCTAATTTATCTTATGCTAATCATTTGCTTAATTATTTGTAAAAATATATGCCTAAAATCTAAGTGAAAGAATGGAGGGAGAAGATGCATGTTTTGGTTGTTTTTATTGATTTGGAAGGATAAATCCTTTGCCTACATACCCTTAAAGAAGGGATCAAAATCATGTAGTTCACCTCAAAAATTATTTTTTGTGTGTTGGATTAATTTTAAGGTTTTTCGAAAAGAGATTTTTAAGAATAGATGAGAGGCCTCAAGGCATGAGAATAGAAAAGATATGAGGTTGTTTAATTTTAATTAAAGAAAAGTTTAATAAATTTAAAGGTTGATTGAAATTTAATTAAGAAAACAAAGGGAAAAAGATCACTTGATTTTACAAACCAAGGTTTATTAAGAAAATATTTTTGGTGTTATGATTATTTGATTTTTTTGGGAAATTGATTTTTTACTAACGGTAAAACTAAGCGTAAAGCATAACGTAAAGCATAAAAAGTAAATAAAGCTCAAGACCTAAAAATTTACTAGTTGTTCAATTTTAAGGCAAATTAAAGTCAAGTTTTTAAGCCTAATTTGTCACTAATTCATTTTTTCGCCTTGGTCGCGGTTATGGCATAAACGATAAATAAAGTGTGTGATTGTGTCGGTGTGTGTCGGTGCATTTTTATTATTTTTGATATTTACATAGTACCTAGATACATTCTAAAGCTTGGCATAAAAATAAATGACAACAAATAAGAATAAATTACATTAGATCCTAAATACATACTAAAATGATAATAAAGAAAATGACAAGAAAAGTAAAAAAATATGAGATGAAAAGAGAAATAAAGCAATAAAGTAAAGCAAAATAAATAAATAAGAGATGAAAGAAAATAACTAAACAAGTAACAATGAGGTAAAAATATTTTTGTGATTTTTTAGAGAAAAAAGTTGGAGTAAAAAGGTGTGTAAATGGTAAAAATAGTAGTGCAAATAGTGAAAAGGTAGTAAAAAAACAAATGGCTCAGGCTGGACAGATCTGAACCATCTGATAGATCAGAAGGTTCAGATCTGATCACAGAATTGTTCATCACAGCCGCTAGATAGAGATCAAAGGGGAAAACAATGAAAGATCATGGTAAGGAAGAGGGTGCCAAAACAAACAGCATATAGGACAAAGTAGGTGGGTCCCACGTGAGTCAATGGAAGAGAAAGAGAGTCCACTCTTTCTTCTTCCTCTAGCCGTGGCTTCCAACACCAACAATACCAACATCCTTCAAAATTTTAAAACCTCAAATGGTCACCAAATCTCACAAACTAAAATACCATTTTGCTTGGTTTCTCGCACTGATCATGAATCAAAACTTAGATTTCACAGAGGAGGTTTGTACAGAGAGAAAAGTGAACCACAACTTCGAATTTTAAAAAATGAAAACACAAAAAACAGTGAATTAAGCAAAATTAAATAATGGAAAAGGTTCAAAACACTTCAAGGGGTATGAATTCATCAAAATCCACCTTGTTTATGCCTTGAAATGGTCTAACTCATTCTCATTTTTTCTTGAAAACTTGAGGTTTTGAATTCACGGTTTTGGATGGTTTTTCTTGAGTTTTTGTGTGTTTTTGGTTTGTTGGAAGTGTTTATGAACTTTTGGTTGAAGAATGGTGAAGTTTCATGGAGAAATGAAGATTTTGGAGTTTTTCATGAAAATGGTGATTTTGTTCTCTCAAAATTTCGGCCTCCTCTCTCTATGAGTTGTTGGGTACTTATAGAGGGAGTGACTTGGTCACCAAGAGTGCAAAAATTAGGTTAAGTGGTGGGTAAGAAAGGGTAGTTTGAAATTTTGCAAAAAAAGAGTTTTTGGAACTTTTTTTTGGATGATTTTTGGTGGTGAATGGTGATGTGTTGGATAATGATGAGTTGTTATATGTGAAGAAGAATCTAGATGCACAATTTGTGGGGAAAGAAATGAAATGGGAGTGAAATGTGCATTTTTTGTGAATTTATGAACATTAGTGTTTTTTTTGAATTTTTGAATTTTGTGATAAAAAGAAAATAATAAAATAATAATAAAAAAGAGTGTAAAGTTGTGATTTTTGTGATTAGAACTGTAATAGAGAAGAATTGAAATTGGAATGTTTGGTGTGAAGAAATTGAGTTTTCTTGAGAATGAAGTAACAAAATAAAAATGTGAGAAAAATAAATAAAAAATGCATAAAAAAAAGGAAAACTTGGAGTTAATTTGTGGAACAAGTAACTAAGGAGAAAAACATTAATGGTAATGCATTTGGTGTGAAAAAAGAAGAAAAAAAAAAAGAGTTTATCTTTGTAAAGTTGACTTTTGGTCAACTGTTGACCTTGGTCAAATGTTGACTTCGGTCAACGGTTGACCTTGGTCAATGCTGACTTTTTTTTTGAAAAATTTTTAGAAAAATGAGGAAAAAGAAAGCGTTGGTTGGGTCAAAATTTGGGGTATGACAGATGCCCCTATTTAAGTTTCTTCGTTACGGGGATTTAAAAAGATGAAATTTTTAAATCAACGGGTCGAAGAGACTTAAATATTAAGTACACCAATTTTGACCAGTGGGAAAGATGAGTAGGGAACAAGTTAAAAGATATCACTGGGGAGGAAAGATTACCTACTACCTTTGAAATGACAATAGACTAATGTGCATAAAAATAAAATTTGCAAATTACTTTTTTGAAAAAGTAACTAGTGCCTTGCAGAAAATGAAGCTTTTGTCGACTACTTTTGAAAAGTAACCGACGGTTTGCAGCAAGTAAAGCATTTGTCGACTACTTTCGAAAAAGTAACCGAAGGTTTGCAGAAAATAAAGCATTTTTGCAGAAAGTAAAGCATTTTGCAGAAAGTAAAGCGTTTTTGCAGAAGGTAAAGCATTTTTGCAGAAAGTAAAGCATTTTTGCAGAAAGTAAAGCATTTTGCAGAAAGTAAAGCGTTTTTGCAGAAGGTAAAGCATTTTTGCAGAAAGTAAAGCATTTTTGCAGAAAGTAAAGCAGTTTTGCAGAAAGTAAAGCATTTTTGTAGAAAGTAAAACAGTTTTTGCAGAAGGTAAAACATTTTTGCAGAAAGTAAAGCATTTTTGCAGAAAGTAAAGCAGTTTTGCAGAAAGTAAAGCATTTTTGTAGAAAGTAAAACATTTTGCAGAAAGTAAAGCATTTTTGCAAGAAATAAAGCATGTGTGCGGAAAGTAAAGCATTTTGCAGAAAGTAAAGCGTTTGCAGAAAGTAAAGCATTTTTTTTGCAGAAGATAAAGCATTTTTGCAGAAAATAAAGCATGTCAATTACTGACGACTGTGGTGTTATGAATGCCAGATGATGACGACCTGACTGGGGACAAAAAGTTCACTAGGGAACAGAAGCTTAAAAAAAGGTAAAGGTAAATGCAATGTTGGTGTTTGCTGTCATTGTTGGAGAGCAAGACACAAATAAAAGGTAAACTGAAAAAGATGCCATTGTCTACTATCTGTAGGATAGCTGTATGAAGACAAATGGTTACCTACTATCGTACAATGATAGCTGTATGAAGGTAAGATTGAAGAAGGACATTTGTCTACTACCCGTAAGATAGCTGTATGAAGACAAAAGAAAGGTAAGTTGTCTACTATCTGTAAGATAGCTGTATGAAGACAAACCAAATAAAAATGGACAGATATTAGAGAAGATGAAATGTATTTGTATACTGTTTGTAGAAACTGACACTTGAAAAAAGGTTTGATTGGTGACCTCTCTGGATCAAACACAAATAGGGATGACATTTCTTGGGAGTTTTGTTGAACCAAGACTCAGAGTAGTTGATGCAATTGTGTATGAATGATTTTTGTATGCAGTTGTATGTGCAAGAATGTTTATATGCATGAATATGTGTATGAATGAATGTAGGAGTACATGAATATATGAATGTATGAATGTATGATTTAGACGACTCTATATAACAAGTGAAGCTGACAAGACTGGACAAGTAAGATGGGAGTCGGACTGACATCGCAGTACAAACACTCGGCAATCTTCATTGTGGGATGAATCAAATCACTGCCGGGGTAAAGCCCGATATCAAACCACTTAGGAGAGGAAGCTCAATGACCAAAATATCGAAGGGGTAAAGCCCATTTATCAAAAACCTGGCAGAAATCATCTTCACTTAAACCACATGCAAGAGACGCCATTAATCAAACCACAGGCAGCATTCGCCATTTGTAGATCAGCACAATGTGTATTCTTCTGTTTGGCCCATTGGAAATGTGATGCCTCTGTCTTTTTTATTTATTTATCATTTTTTCATCATCATTTTTTTTTACAAATCCCTAACTTTTGCCTGGACCGCCCTTTCGGGTTTTCAATCCACCGGGAATATATTTTTTTGTATGTCCCTAATTTTTGCCTGGACCGCCCTTTTCGGGTTTTCAATCCACCGGGACGCTCCTTTTTGGCTTAAGCCGCCCTTTCGGGTTTTCGACTTAACGAGCTTTTTTTTATATATATATATATATATATATATATTTTTTTTTTTTTGACAGAGGTCATCTCACGGCCTTTGGTCATACTCATCCTGTAGTGTTTAACTGTCCTTGAGACGAATGTTGATGTATATTTCTTCTACTCATGAGTTCAAAGAAAATGTACATGTTGTTTACGCATTTCAAAAGACATGAAAAAGTTTTAAAAGTATTTTTTTTTGCTTTAAGTATTAACATCAAAAATAGAAGAGAAGAATGCAACCAGAATAAAATGAGAGTTTCAAATAAATGGGCACAGGCTCAAGTTAATGTAAATGGAGTGGTGGCCCGCCAAAGGCATGACTCCACGAATCTTAAAAGTTTGGAAAATGGCAATTATACATATAAAGTACATTGAACACAATAACCGTTATTCTCCCTGACAACTTTGAATTCCACAGTTCCGAGCCTTTGATTTGCAAATGCTTCAGATCGGTGGTCTTTTAACAGCTAGGATGCCCCAGTAGAATCATGAAATGCCCCAAGTGAGTCATGTCCGACCAGATCCAGTTACCTTGTCATAATCCTTAACTTTTGCATAGATCGCCCTTGCGGGTTTCAACCTATCAGGATAATCATTTTCATTTTTTTTTTATGTCTCTAACTTTTGCATGGACCGCCCTTTTGAGTTTTCAGTCCACCGAGACGCTCTTTTTTGCCTAAGCCGCCTTTTTAGGTTTGCGACTTATCGAGCTTTTTTTTTTTGTTTTTGACAAAGTATTTCTTGACTGCATTGGTGTTCATGAGACATGTGAGTTTGCACAAGATCTTCTTGAAATTCACTGGGACGAACCTTCTTGTTAGAAGCCTGTTCCATTCTTTTGACATAACTGTCTGGGAGAACTTTTCATTGATAGGACTTTGACCTCTGTGTGAGGCACTACCTTTATGTTGTATACCGAGGGATGGTGGGGGGGTTGCCCCTGTTAAAGTGTGCACTTGAAGTACGATATTCCTGCAAGGCAAATGGTAACATCTCATGCCAGCCTTTGTAAATGAATGCCTATTACGCTTTGGACAATCTTCTTGATGTCTTTGTTTGTAGCTTTGACGGCTAAGATGCCCCAATAGACACGAAATCTCATCAGGAATCCTTTCATTTTCCTCTCCTTCAGCCTCAGATGCAAGGAACTCAAAGTTGGGAGAGAGCACTGGGTTAAAGTGTTCAACGGGTTTATTAATGCATGATTTTGTCAAGTAAATAAATATTATGATTATGCAGACATTGAAAAGAAAAAAAACATTGTTTTGGTTTTTTTGTATTACCATTTTTCCAGAAGAAGCACAAAATAAAATATAACAAGGTCGGGATCGAAACGACCTTTTTATTAATGATGAAAAATACGTAAAGCAAAAGCCCTAAACAAGTTCACTCCCGTCTCGGGTGGGACGAAAGGATTTTTTTTTTGAAAAACATAAAACAACAAACTAACATTTTAAATGAACAAATAAGTAGTAGAAAGAAACATCAACAAACGACCCAAATGCAGCTAAAGTATCCATGTGTTGACATTAAGTACCATGGTCTGGTATTGTCTTGCACTGTGTCGATAGACTATGCCCATTGATTTCCTTGCACGATTGGAGTCGAACCCTCGAAAGATAAAATGTTGGCATCGATCAAATTCTGGACTTCGATCTTCAAAGAGAAACAGTGTTCCACATCATGACCTTGTGCCCCTTGATGGAATGCACAAAATAGGTCAGGTCTCCACCGAGCCGGCAATTTCTTAGGCACCCGAGGAGGTGGCCTGGTCTGAACACAGTGCTCCCTAAGTAAAACAGGAAGTAGCTCTTCATACTTCAGAGGAATCTGATCATATTGTGGTGCTTTCTGAACCTGATTTTGAGGGATAAACTGTTGAAGAGCCTGTTGTTGAGGCTGTTGTTGAGTTTGTTGATATGGTAGAAACTGGGGTTGATAACCCGGATCTTGAACAATGTTGGCAACAGGCATAATAGTGGCGACAGGGTGATAAGCCAGATACTGTTGTTGAGGCTGACACTGCACCTCACTCATTTCCTGATCTTCGTACTCGGAATCATCATCAGGAACACTTTCTTCGGCCGAACGTCTCTTTTGGACCCATTCTTCAATACGCATGCCTAGGGTCACCATCTTTGCAAAGCCGCTGAATGCACTTGCAAGCATATGCTCATAATAAGGCTGATCCAAAGTCTCCAGGAAAATCTCGGTAAACTCTCTCTCCTCTAGAGGTGGACGGACCTGTGCAGCGAAATCTCTCCAACGTTGGGCATAAGCTTTGAAAGATTCATTATCATCCTGGGTCATGGCCTGCAGTTCCCTTCTATTTGGGGCCAAGTGCAAGTTGTAGTTGTATCGCTGAACGAAAGCCTCGCACAAATCCTTGAAATTTTTGATATCAACCTTGTTCAGACCCACGTACCATATCAGTGCGGCACCCGTCAAACTATCTTGGAAACAATGGATGAGAAGTTCATCATTACCTACCTGACCAGACATCTTTCTCACGTACATCGCTAGATGAGTCTCAGGGCAAGTGTTCCCTTTGTATTTTTCAAAGTTGGGGACCTTGAACTTGGGCGGTATCACAACATTGGGAACCAAGCAAAGATCATAAGCACTTTTCCCAAACAAGTCCTTCCCACTGAGAGCTTTCAATTCCAACTGCATTTTGTCAAACTTTTGGTCAAACTTTTCTTCCAGTCTATCTTTCTGGTCGTATGCTTCCACACCCTTCGAGTGGTAGTTGGGTCCATGGTTTTGCTGAGTAGTGTGAATCAAAGGCGATGAGTAAGTCATAGCAGCTAATGGGCCCGGTTGAGGGATAAACATTGTTTGTTGCACATAAGGAGTTTGTATCTTAGTGAGACCGGGACGGAGTACCTCATCAGAACTCAAAGGTGTGCTCCAGAGATAACCTTCCAGCATAGCATGTAGAGGAGTACTAGCAAACACTGTTGAAATCGGAGTAGTGGATGCAACTGTCTGAGCTTGAGCGCTGACAAAAGGAAGAGATAACGACTGACCCTGTGTAGCAGTCATCAAAGATACTAAATTCCTCAAAATCTCATTTTCGGCCCGGAGGTTCGTCACCTCTTCGCGAAGCTTGTGGTTCTCTTGTTCAAGATGATGATTCATTCTGCTTTGCGCGAGGGTTGTAGATGCGAGTCGACTGATGGATTGACCTTTTATGGAGTAGACACAATATGAGACACGGACTAGAAACTATGAATGCAAATGATGCATGATCTGATTATGCAAAAAGAGATTTTTTTTTTTTGAAGGACTTATCAAAGTTTTTTTTGTAAACATTCTAGAGGAACATGGTTTCATTTGAAAAATGTAAAGATATTGCAATCGGTTCCTTTTTCAAAAGGTAAGAACGAAACCAAGGAAGAAGTTCTTAAGCCCTTTTTTTTTTTTTTTTTTTATATTTTTGGATTTCTTGGCGTTCTTTCTTACAATGTCCGTTCCTTTGATGTTTAGAAAAAACTTGGCTAAGTCCTTCAATATTTAAAAAATATTTTTCATGAATGGATGCATGTATGCATGATTTATGCTATGAAACATAGAAAACACGGTGAGATTAAGTCCAACATGATGGAGTCAAGGGTAATAATGCCATTTGGTAAGGACTATGGTTTCTTTTGCACTTGTAACACGGGTTCTACCAAGGTTCCCAAATTACAACCACCCTTGTGAATGTATCGGTGCTCAGGACTGCTCCTAGTCAAATAGCATTCACAAAGAGGTCTAGTTTGAGTGTAGCATTGTGTATGAACTAAATTCAAGACCGCTCTTGATTTAGTCACCACGCTACATCCTAAAAAGGCCAAGATGGGTTAAGGGTGATCTAAAGGTTCTCAACGTTTGACGGATTTTGAAAATAATAGAGCCAATCACGACTGCTCATGACGACGTCATATTACTTTAAGAATCCTCCGTTGAGTGGGGTTACATTACATGCACACATAGCACAGGACCGCTCCTGGTATGGCACTATAATCGTACCCCGTCCTATCTTATATTTCACTCAAGCCCGGGTGTAGGACTTATCTCACCACTCACGTTCAAAGATGAAAAAAGGCACATAATTACAAGGTATAAGCAAATAGTAAGCATAAGAAAAGAAAGGTAAGATAGGCTTAACCCACTTAGGAAATTAATGTCCCCAGTGAAGTCGCCATTTCTGTGCTCGTGATTTTCGGGTGTCAATCCATTAATTGGCTTTGAACCGTTAATCTTTGAACTCTCAATTTTTATCCGCGGGAAGGGAAAAAACGAGTAAAAAACCCTTAAAGAGATTAAGGTCCGGGGGTTGGTTTCGATTAGGGAAGGTGTTAAGCACCCCAAACGACTTCGGTACTCCGAAGGAGCCTCTTACCTAATTTATCTTATGCTAATCATTTGCTTAATTATTTGTAAAAATATATGCCTAAAATCTAAGTGAAAGAATGGAGGGAGAAGATGCGTGTTTTGGTTGTTTTTATTGATTTGGAAGGATAAATCCTTTGCCTACATACCCTTAAAGAAGGGATCAAAATCATGTAGTTCACCTCAAAAATTATTTTTTGTGTGTTGGATTAATTTTAAGGTTTTTCGAAAAGAGATTTTTAAGAATAGATGAGAGGCCTCAAGGCATGAGAATAGAAAAGATATGAGGTTGTTTAATTTTAATTAAAGAAAAGTTTAATAAATTTAAAGGTTGATTGAAATTTAATTAAGAAAACAAAGGGAAAAAGATCACTTGATTTTACAAACCAAGGTTTATTAAGAAAATATTTTTGGTGTTATGATTATTTGATTTTTTTGGGAAATTGATTTTTTACTAACGGTAAAACTAAGCGTAAAGCATAACGTAAAGCATAAAAAGTAAATAAAGCTCAAGACCTAAAAATTTACTAGTTGTTCAATTTTAAGGCAAATTAAAGTCAAGTTTTTAAGCCTAATTTGTCACTAATTCATTTTTTCGCCTTGGTCGCGGTTATGGCATAAACGATAAATAAAGTGTGTGATTGTGTCGGTGTGTGTCGGTGCATTTTTATTATTTTTGATATTTACATAGTACCTAGATACATTCTAAAGCTTGGCATAAAAATAAATGACAACAAATAAGAATAAATTACATTAGATCCTAAATACATACTAAAATGATAATAAAGAAAATGACAAGAAAAGTAAAAAAATATGAGATGAAAAGAGAAATAAAGCAATAAAGTAAAGCAAAATAAATAAATAAGAGATGAAAGAAAATAACTAAACAAGTAACAATGAGGTAAAAATATTTTTGTGATTTTTTAGAGAAAAAAGTTGGAGTAAAAAGGTGTGTAAATGGTAAAAATAGTAGTGCAAATAGTGAAAAGGTAGTAAAAAAACAAATGGCTCAGGCTGGACAGATCTGAACCATCTGATAGATCAGAAGGTTCAGATCTGATCACAGAATTGTTCATCACAGCCGCTAGATAGAGATCAAAGGGGAAAACAATGAAAGATCATGGTAAGGAAGAGGGTGCCAAAACAAACAGCATATAGGACAAAGTAGGTGGGTCCCACGTGAGTCAATGGAAGAGAAAGAGAGTCCACTCTTTCTTCTTCCTCTAGCCGTGGCTTCCAACACCAACAATACCAACATCCTTCAAAATTTTAAAACCTCAAATGGTCACCAAATCTCACAAACTAAAATACCATTTTGCTTGGTTTCTCGCACTGATCATGAATCAAAACTTAGATTTCACAGAGGAGGTTTGTACAGAGAGAAAAGTGAACCACAACTTCGAATTTTAAAAAATGAAAACACAAAAAACAGTGAATTAAGCAAAATTAAATAATGGAAAAGGTTCAAAACACTTCAAGGGGTATGAATTCATCAAAATCCACCTTGTTTATGCCTTGAAATGGTCTAACTCATTCTCATTTTTTCTTGAAAACTCGAGGTTTTGAATTCACGGTTTTGGATGGTTTTTCTTGAGTTTTTGTGTGTTTTTGGTTTGTTGGAAGTGTTTATGAACTTTTGGTTGAAGAATGGTGAAGTTTCATGGAGAAATGAAGATTTTGGAGTTTTTCATGAAAATGGTGATTTTGTTCTCTCAAAATTTCGGCCTCCTCTCTCTATGAGTTGTTGGGTACTTATAGAGGGAGTGACTTGGTCACCAAGAGTGCAAAAATTAGGTTAAGTGGTGGGTAAGAAAGGGTAGTTTGAAATTTTGCAAAAAAAGAGTTTTTGGAACTTTTTTTTGGATGATTTTTGGTGGTGAATGGTGATGTGTTGGATAATGATGAGTTGTTATATGTGAAGAAGAATCTAGATGCACAATTTGTGGGGAAAGAAATGAAATGGGAGTGAAATGTGCATTTTTTGTGAATTTATGAACATTAGTGTTTTTTTTGAATTTTTGAATTTTGTGATAAAAAGAAAATAATAAAATAATAATAAAAAAGAGTGTAAAGTTGTGATTTTTGTGATTAGAACTGTAATAGAGAAGAATTGAAATTGGAATGTTTGGTGTGAAGAAATTGAGTTTTCTTGAGAATGAAGTAACAAAATAAAAATGTGAGAAAAATAAATAAAAAATGCATAAAAAAAAGGAAAACTTGGAGTTAATTTGTGGAACAAGTAACTAAGGAGAAAAACATTAATGGTAATGCATTTGGTGTGAAAAAAGAAGAAAAAAAAAAGAGTTTATCTTTGTAAAGTTGACTTTTGGTCAACTGTTGACCTTGGTCAAATGTTGACTTCGGTCAACGGTTGACCTTGGTCAATGCTGACTTTTTTTTTGAAAAATTTTTAGAAAAATGAGGAAAAAGAAAGCGTTGGTTGGGTCAAAATTTGGGGTATGACACAATCTCTTGGCCAGTTATCTAGTTTAGTATTTGTTAAGGTCAATTTTTTTAATTATGTTTAGACTCTTTAATTTTTGAATGATTTATTGCATGCATGTTTAAATATTATAAAAAGTTTGTTGTAGTTTCTTATCTCCATCTTATCTTAGGTTTTGAGTGATGTCTTGTATTTTTTAGGATAGTTTTAGATCGTCATATGTTTCTCTATTCTAGAATTAACTCTCGTTGGCATAAACATATTTTGCATGCATAAATTTTTTCCTAGATATTAAATTTGAACATATTTTGTGATAGAAATCATATTTTACAAAGTTTCGGTCATAACGTGTTTTTCAACTACTTTTTGTTTTCTTTTACACCTGTGAATCGATTCAGTTGTCGTAAAGGACGTCTTGAATCGATTATGTGCAAATGGAAAGGTTTGAGACATTTTTGAATCGATTCAATTTGTGGAGAAATCGTTTTGGAATGATTCAAAATTTACTAGGATCTCTTGATTAATCCAAACTTCATCATGAAACAAATAATTCTTCAAACGAACCTATAATGTATTTTAGTCCCTAAATCGATTTACACTTTCTCTAAATTGATTATGACAATGTTTTTTTCCTCACTAAAAGTCAACTTTCTTTTGTTTTTAAACTATCCACCTATAAATGTAATTGTCCCTCATCATTTCCAATCATTGAAATCGTGAATTACCATTCTCTCTACTCTCTCTTTGTCTCTAAAAAACCTTGTGAAAACACTTTCTTAAATATACATTTAGAGATTACTTGATAGATTATGAGGACAATCTTAGGTTGTGTAATGGTTTGATTCATTGAAAAAAATTGAAGTTCTCGATATTCCATAGGATAGAAGAAGGGTTCTTTTCTTCCTCTAACAACTTAAGAACTTTTCTTTCCATTCAACACCGAAGGAATTTCATGGAACTCATGTCGATGAACATATCTTGTTTAAGATTGCTCAAACATTGCACAAAGTTGAATAATTAAAGGGTTTAATCTTTGAATTCGAGGAATTCAAATTTGTTCGAGTTTGATGTGATCTTGTTGTAACAGATCTAGGTTTTGTAATCTTTGGAAGTAAAGGTTTGCATAATTGGAAAAAAAATCTTCTTGTTACATCACATGTCTTGCGACGGTTCACTCTAACTTGAGTTTGATTTCCATTAAATAAGACGAATTTTCTTTCTCAAACATCCTTACTTTACTCCTCTGTTCGAACTTGCTTCTCTCATTTACACAAACTAATTTTATTTCTCTTTTTGCTTTCTTATCTCTTCTTCATTCATCAGCTTCCTTCGTCTTATTTTACCCATTATATTTTGCTTGCATCCGAGCGTTTCAATTCATTTAATTTTTTTTTTCAAAAATCTTAACAAAGATGAAACATTTCCAAAATCATGAAATCTCAACAAAAATGAAAAATATCCAAAATTCAAAAATTATAACAAAGATCCGAAATCCAAAAATATTTCCAAAGATGAGAAAACATAAACGATAATAGGTGATGCATAAAATGAGAAGTTTGGGTTTTTTGCTATAAAGTATTGGATTTTTCTAAAATGTGCAAATTTGCACATGTTAATAAGTTTAAAATAGAAATTATGTATTAAAACTTGTACATTTAATATTAAATATAAAACTTTTGAATAAATAATTGTTATTTTTCAATAAAAAATTAACACTATTAGTTGTTTTATCATGTGCAATGTTGGACATGTTAGAGAAACCCTAAAGTAAGTACTTTTCATCGGTATAAGTAAAATAAGAAGTTTTTAGAGTCTATGATGTTGAAATTTTCTATCAAACATAAAAAAATAAAAAATACAACATGGGATAAATATAAAAGAGAGTTGGTAATGTATTTGAATTATATATAGTTTTGATACATAAGTTAATTAATTAAACATTAGTGAAAAAAAGTTAATTAATGAATTTAAAAAAAATAAAAATTGCTTATAAATGTTACCAGAGTAATTACTAATTTTACCATTAAAACCAATACATTTAATTATTTCTTTAAGAATCATGCACAACTTTAAAACAATTGTTAAAATGAGATGGAAAGAATACATGTGAGCTTAACTCAATTGATAGTAATATTGTATATTATATGTAAGAGTCGGGTTTCAAACCCCAGATACCACACTTCTCTACGTTTAAAATTGATGAGCTCTAACTATTAGACTTCTCGACTAAAAAAAAATGAATGTACTATTAGACTACTCAGATGGCTTGGTGTTTATTCAGTTTTGCCTTACGATGTATCAAGCCATTTTAATCAGTTCACTTTTATTGTTGGTGCGGCCAAGTGAAAGTAATCTATTTTACAGGTGATTTGGTATGCAACGGTGTGGAGAATTTGGAAAGAAAGAAATAACTGGGTCTTCAGTGACAAAAAATGCTCAATCCAGCAGGTGGTTGACAAGATTAAGTCGTTAATTTTCATGTGGTTGAAGGGAAAATACGTCAATCTTCCCTTCAATTACCATGGTTATTGGCTTAGTCCTTTTACCATCTTAAACATTGGTTAAATTGTTGTTTCTTTTTTGTTGTCCGCTTTTGCGGTTTGACTTTGCCTTGTAATTTTAGTCTTGACATTGCTTGGATTTTGGTGTTTCTTCCTTAGCACATCTTGTGCTAGGAAGACCCTTTTGATGTGGTAATACAATTTCATTTTAGCCTCTTAAAAAAAAAAAGAGTCAAAAAGATATATTAAGATATGTTTGTTTCAAGCTAAGAAATTACATTCCTTTGAATGATATTTCTAAGAATAATATTCCAAAGAATAACATTCCTACCCATGTGTTTTGTAAAAAATTAGAATTCCTGATAATGTTTTAGAAGTCATTTAATTAAAAATAAAAAAAGAAATAAATGTAAGGGGTAGTCAGAATTTATAGCAAATTAAATTTTATTCTCATGAGAATGTAAGATTTTTATTCTTTAAACATGAAAATAACAAAAAAATCACGTGTAAATAGCATTCCTCGAAATATAACATTTCAAGAAACAAATTTTCAAAATTTTTAAAAAAATATGAAAATAATCCATATCCAATTTCACATTTTCGAAAATCATATTAAAAACTTTTACAAGAATACACTCTTACAATGCATGGGCTCTTTGTAAGTTTTGCTTAATTTTCTGTGGAGCATTTCATAATAGTTTATTATGTGTATCACGCCACCGACATTTAAATTTTGTTTCATATTTATTTATTTATTTTGAAAGACCCTCTACATATTTTTCAATGAAGGTCTAGAAAGAAAGATTCCACTATCCCTTCCTGTCACTCGAGGGATTCATGTTACTCGAGGGAATCCATTTCCCCACGATATCATGTCCATGGTCACGTTACTTTACTTCTACAAATCCTATTATAGAGATATATACTATAATTAACGTCTTAATCATATGTCCAAATACCACTTTCCTCGTTAACAATAAAGGTCTAGTTGCTAAAAAAAAAAATTAGTTAACGAGAGTGCTTTGAAAATACTCTTTAATAATTTTATAAAAAAATTAAATATTTTAATTTCTAATACAATAATTAAACAAATTTTTATAAATAGATATTATTTAATTTAAGACTCGTTAGCATTTTTCTGATAATAATAATCATATTTGGTTTGCCTACTATCAGATTTAATAATATTTGTTTCTGTAAGTTTAGTTCAATTGATGGAAACAACGAATTGTAATAGTAAGAGTCATAATTCTAATTTTAAACATCTACTTATGAATATTTAAGTGGTGAATTTTTAATTACTAAACAACTCTAAAAAAAAGTATTAAAGAAACTTTATTTAACACCAAAAATCGAATTTTAAGTTCATTTGTTTTAAAGAAACTTTATTTGGTATTCTAAACATGCATATAGATGTTGACACAACAACAAGACTAAAATTGCGTGCAGTAAACATAAAAATTGCTGACAAATATTATAATGACACTTATTAAGTATTTAAAAAATGAATTATTTATTTTAGAAATTGTGTATTCTACTTTTAGAACGTTGAAAAATGTTATTTTAAATATAATTTTTTCTTTTCTTTTTATTTTTGATTCATTAATAAGTGTCTTGTTAGCATAACCAAAGTAAGGATTAAACTTAAAAGATTTTCATTTTACAAAGACAAAAAAAATATTTAACCTAAATTTGATTGACGAGATGTTTTTTTTAAAAGTTAAAGTTTAAGGTGGTTGTTTTACTTATTACAAGTGAGTGAGCTACTTATTTATTGTTAGTCTAACAAAAATAAATGGAAATAAGTGTTGGTGTTCAAAATTCAATTTGTATCAAATTTTTCTCATTTTTAACGATGTGACGTCGATCAAATTATCATCTCCACATCAAAATGAGAAAGACGGTAAATTTTTAATTTCAATATCTTAGTCGAACGTTGTTTATTTCTTACAATGACAAACCTTACTAATCCAAAATAGACTTAAAAACGACGATTAGAGTTGCTCAAATATAATGGAGGATGGATGTTGTGCTTTAGAGGATGGTGGTGTCCCTCCAAGACATCAATGCTGAAATCGACAAGGGTTGACTAGAAAGTATAAAATGAACACTTCACCGACGGTTAATGTCCTTTTATATAGTTGATACGTAGACACTTTTGTGTCCAAAACGTGATTCATTTATGTTTAACCTACCAAAAATGTCAAAAATATATAAATGTTTGATTGATACAACACATTGTTTTTTTCTTTAATCATTGTTCCTTTTCCTTATCGTTGCTGTATACATTTTGGAGGCTTGTCTCTCGGTTGGCAGTTTGTTCGTTAGGCATTTCTTTCACTGGATTCAGATTTGCTGCCTGCCACCTATTATAATCATGTTCTTTCTTATAGTTTTGCTCATTCCTAAAATAAATGTCAAAAATGTTTTTGCGCAAGTTAACTTACGCAGCGTGAGTTAATTTACGCTAGTGTAAATCTCATTTAACTTTCAACATAAGTTAACTCACGTTGGTACAAATCCCAACGTGAGTTAACTCACGTTAGTGTAAATCTTGTCTAAATCATTGCATGAGTTAACACACGCAAATTTAACATTAGCGTAAGTTAACATGCGTAAAAGCATTTTGGTCATTTATTTTAAAAATGAACAAATCCATTTGAATAAAGAGCATAATTCAAATCCATTTTCATATAGATCACTTGTGCATCTTTTATAGTATATTATTTTTTTAATCGTTGATCTTATTTTATTTTTTTTAAGAAAATGTTAAAACTACGTTTAGGACACCGATTATAAAAGAAAATTTGATAATTTAAAAAAAAAAGTGTATTTAAATTCTTACAAATATAAAAATACTGATTTTAATAGATTTTTTTTTCCTTAACTAATGGTATGAGACAGTAGTTAGAATGACCAATATTTTTAATTTAATTCTTTCTTGCTGCCATGGACCCACATGAATTTCCAGTCAAAGAAAAAGAGCCTCCCACGTGAATTTAACATTTTTTTGGTTTTGACAGAACACGTGAATTTAACTATTCATTGTTTTTTGTTGCCAGCACCCTGAAATTGGCAATATATAGCTAGCTATCTTCCTTTTGGAAAATTCCAAAAAAAAATTGACGTGAGATTTTGCTTCCATCACATTCAGAAAAAACATATTAATATGAAAATGGTCAATGCTTGCTTGTGGTCTAAAGAAAGAGTAAGGACATTTAATTGTTTTTTACTAAAATTCAATTTTTAAGGAATTACATGAACATCTTTTTCTTGACCAAAAAAAAAAAATGAACATTTTTTAAATCAATATTTTATATTAAGTTTCTTAATATGTTTCTATGGTAAATGTTAGCATTTTTCGTATGAAATTTTGATTGTTTTATTTTGGAAAATAGTTGAAATATCGACTGTCTTTTTTTAGCTGGGTCTCTAAATTTCTTTTTGGATGTCTTTAATTATTAACAATGATACTCGTATACTAATAATTTATAAATTTATCTCTATGTTTTTCCTCGTCTCATTACCAACATATCGCATCATTTTTTCTATTTATTTCTCTCTCAAAGAGTCATTTAAATGTTTATGTATCCATAAATTGTGTTTCTTTAATTATTGGTACTATTTTGTTAATGTGCTTTTTTAAGTAATTCTGATGAAGACGTCCTTTATTATTGCATTTACTAAATTTTATTCTCTTTTAATAAAATTATTATCTTCTTTGACAGATAGATATTTTTTTTTCTTTTACAGATAGATATGTTGCTGCACATTGAATAAATTTTCTTTGGTGCATAAATTTGTTAAAATGTATATTCTTTGAAACCTCCATCATAGTCCTTCCCTTGAGCAACAAAGAGCATTCTTCATGAACTCTGAAAGAAAAGTCCATCTTTTCCTTTTGAAATATATCATATTCCTATCATGATCATTTTTTATTTCATGTAGGAATATATTATATTAATGGATTCAATTGCTTTTGGTCACGTTAGTATGAAATTGTCGATGTATTCAAATTTAATAGTTGAAATTCCAAATCGTGTACGATTTATCTTTTTGACAGCATGCCATTTTTTCTTTTTTAAAAGGAGCATACCAATTTATTTTAATTTTTTGAAGAAAGCATACCAATTTTTCTTGTTTGTGACTTTTATTTATTTCTTTCGGCAAGAGATCTTCATCTTGAAAAAGGTCAAAAGTTCCTTCCACATCCAAAGCCACCGAAACGAACCGATACAAAAGCAAAGCACTTTAGAAAAAATAAATGTCAACCCTAAGCTACTCTAGAACTTTGTTGATTATGATATTCGACATTTAAATTATTTAATGTCATATCATTTTTTTTTATATCTAATCATTAAACTAAATATAAACTTTAAATTGATATTGCCTTTAGGATATTAAAGAAATTTTGTTTATGCCAACTTGTGGACGCAAATGTTCACCACAATACACATGGTCAAAGTTCATAATCCTAATTTCGCTTCTTGCTTATCGTAAATATGTCCCAAACCTTTTAATTATTTTAATTTTGAGTAAATAATAGTCTAAAGCACAAAATATATGAAGAAACTACAACGTGATAACACGATTGAAGAGTAGACTCCTAAGACATCACAGTGCAAATAGGAAAGAGAGATTCAAGGAGATGATCGTACGTAAATTAATAGCATTATATGATCACAACCAAGAATAACAAGATGATCAAACACACTTGTTTGCTTCAGAGAAGATATGATGAATCTTGACTGGGAGAAAGAAACCAAACAAAGTTATAATCTTCCTAAACAATTGATAGCCATTCACACAGCCATCTTTATTCTCTCTAAGACAATGGGCTATCATGCAATAAACCAAACACCAACATTAGCTAAAGACATGACCATAAAAAACTTCCCACAACTCAGTTGTAAAAGCGATTTGTCTAACCTAAATGCTTCGAAAGACAAAATATTGAGTTATACCATGAAGTTATGGAAAAGAAAGTTTGAGAGGAGACTAAGAAAAGATATTCGAGTTACTTATAATCAATTTAGTTTTATGTTTGGGAGTTCAACGACGAAAGCGGTCAACTTATTACGTGCGATGAGAGTGATGTCAGAGAGATCAAAAACATTCGCACTTAGTTTTCATTGATTTGGAGAAGACATATGATAAAGTACATAGAGAGATTTTGTGGAAAGCCTAGAGAAGAAAGTGGGTAGGATTTCTTATATTCGAGATATCAAGGGGGCATCAACTAGTAGGAGGATGCACGAAGAGACCACCGAAAATTTTCCCATGACAATAGGATTGCACCAAGGGTTAAACCCTAATCATTTATCTTTTTACTTTAGTTTTGGTTGTACTTACGAAACATATCCAAGAGTTAGCACCAAAATGTTTTCTTTTTACAGATGGTATAATCTTACTTGGAGAGTTGAAGTTGGAGACTAGGAGTTAAGTCCTAAAAGCGCATGACTTTTGCTTGAGTATACATAATGTAACTTTAGCAAAAAGGAAGTGTTTTTAGCTTAAATGTGAAAGTTGAAGATTATATCATACTACAAGTTGCACAGTTTAAATATATTGCGATCATACTGCAAAACGACTGAGAAATAAAAGCATATGCAAATCATCAAATTCAAGTCAGATGGCTGAGACGGAGAAGGGACTTACTTGTTTTATCTAATATTATAGTACCGCTCAAGTTGGAGGTCAAATTTTATTGGACAAGTGGAAAGACGAATGATGTTGTAAGGAACAGAGTGTTGGGCGCTAAAGAACCACCACGAAAATAAAATAAGCGAAGCAGAGATAAAGTTGTTGTTTGGATGTGTGATGAGACTATACAAGATAAGATTAGACACTACAACATTTGTGAGAGGGAGAGGGAAGGAGAGAGAGAGAGAGAGAGAGAGAGAGAGAGAGAGAGGGGGGGGGGGGAGGGAGGGAGGGAGAGAGAGAGAGAGCACCTAAAGTAGAAAAGATGTTGAAAACTATACTTAATGGTTTGTGCAACTAGAGAGAAGACTTGTAGATATTGCACCAAAGAAAAGTAGATCAGATGGAGAATAATCATATAACTAAATGTAAAGGTAGACATAGAAAAACCATAAGCGAACAAATTAAATATCTAGAAACTAATGTGTTTGATTGAGATATGGTTTATAATCCAATATTATGGTGTAATCTCATCCACGTAGCCGATCCCACTTAATGAAATAATGATTGATTATTGTTGTTGAATTAGATTATATTCTCTCGGTGTTAAAATGAGTGAGACTTTAGAAAAAAATTGATCTAAAATAATTCTTCTTCAGAACTTTACCCTCTAATAATTGTTTTTTTGAAGAAGCAAAACAATCCACCAAAATTGACGTCAGGAAGAATCGAAGATGAGAATTTTAGGAAGAGAACACTCCAAGGTCTCAAATCAACGCTACTAGACCAACTTTCTTTAATAATTATTTCCTCCGTTTCACAATGAGTGTCACTTTAGCAAAAAAAAATTGTTTCAAAATGAATATCACTTTACATTTCCAATACAACTTTAATTTTTTTCTCCCAACTTTACCATCAATAAAATACTATAACTTTTCTCTCGCACAATTTTCAATGCAACTTTAAGTTTGTTTTTTTCTTGGACAATTTAGTAAAAGTGTTATGTCTAATGATTATTTCATTCTATTCCTTAATTTATGTGCAATTGGCTAAAACGACTTTAATTTTGAAACGAAAGGAGTATTGATTACACTACTTCCAAACATTGTACTCAATTTACGTTCATGATGGTAGAAAATGCACCAATAGTAAATAAGTTTAGATTATTAAAAAGAAAATGTTAACCTGTGCCCTTAAGGCTCAAGTTTAGAAATTAAATGTAGAAACTAAATTTTAAAACTTGTGCATTCAATGTCTTGAAACTTTAAAAACTTATTTTTTCAATAGAAAACGTATGTTTAAATTCTTTTTTTAGATTCTTAACTTGTGCCCTTATGACACAAATTAACACAACCCTTATTAAAATTGTAATGTCTTGTAACAACGTCATTGCATTTTTTATTTTATGTGTAAAACTTTAAACGTCGCTCATTTTAAAACCGATGGAGTATTGTACTATGTTAAATTGCACTGTGTTTAATTATTATTAAATTTTCCTTTTTAGTTTTTACTTTTCTTAGAAGAATTTTTTTATTTATTACCCCTCTTCAATCATTTTTTTATAAGAGATAAATTAATTATTTGAAATTGATGTATATATTAACAAAGGATGAATCGGTGGGATATTACATGCATTTTAACCATGGTTGATTTATGGGTGACATGTGGACCATCGATCTTTTTTAAGTACCGACAATTATTTGAAAGTCTTACCAATTTACGTAAGCAAGCTGTCTTTTTCTTAATTGTAACTGAACCGTCTCGTGTATATCTCAACTCATTGTTTAATCGCATGTGTAACATATTGGTGAATTAAAAAACGGAAAGGTTTTTTAAAAAAAAAGAAAAAAGAAGGGAAAGGTCTACAAATATTAGCTTAATTGGTAAAAGTGTATAAAATTGTTAGGTTGAATGTATTTTTTTTAAGTCGAATATTGTAATTGAGATTTGTATTTTTGTTTATCTACCCAAAACAAGAAAAACTAATAAATGTACTTATGATATTTTTTATGAAGTTTAAAATGAACATTTTATTTTATAATTACATATTCAACACAATGAAACATTATAAAACAATTTATTTTACATAAAAGTTATAAAAAAAATTTATATTGTTAACGAATCCCCTTAAGCACTTGTTAGAATGATCTTTTAAAAAAATCTAACAATTGTTGCTCTAGCAAAAAAATACTAAACCCTTTTTCTGAAGGTAAATAACTAAACTCTTATAAAATGATTAAACATTAATTGAATTTCATTACTTTAACTCAATCACTTGTTTGTTAAAGGTGTGTTTGATTCAATAATAATAAGTATTTGACAAAATAATATAGAAAAGGACAAACCTGTATATTAATAGAGTGATAATTTTTTTATGTTGGAACATAAAAATTGTATTTTGGTATTTTTAATAGTATGTACTATGAATAAAAAAATTGTCTCATGGTTTAGTGGGGCAAAATGCATATTTTGGTCTAGTCACTTGTTATCTTTTTTATCCAATCACATGCTTAATTTCTAAAAAAAACATGGTAATAAAAAAAAATGATTAATTTCTAAAGGAAACATGGTATAAAAGAAGTTGTTCAGCTCAGACATAGGAGTGGAACCAAGTTTTAAACATCGAGGGAGATAAAGTCTTAAAGGTGTAATTTACTAAAAAAAAACACTAGATTTTCAAATGCACCAATACGTAAAAAATCTAAGTTACACTCAAAGTTAATATCATTAAACAAATTTAAGTTACATCCAAAATCAAACACGGTCTATTGATTATGTTACAATTGGATTTGAGAGGAGAGAAAAATTAGGTTTACTTCTCAATTGATTTTTTATTTTTTTAATTTTAGTGTTGCTTTTGTACTTACATAATTAAAAGGATTTTTCTTTAAGAAGTTAAAAGGTTTTTTTTTTTCTTCCATAAAAGACAAAAGCACAATACACCTATAATGTAATAATACTCCTATTAAAAGTACTAATGGAATGGGGAACCACATTGAATAAAAAATTGGATCCTATTGAAACAATATGTAATATCATAAGAGACTAGTCAGCATAAGAGAATTTTAAAAATTGTGGGGGGACCAGAGCCACCCTGACCCTTTGGTGCATCATTCACTTACACGTATATTTAAGTTAAGGAAATGATAATTATACAATTAATTTTAGATAATTTATTTTTATTGGACAAAAACAATAAAAAAAAAGAAGAGAGAGAATAAAAACATATCAGAATGAGAGAGATGATTGTTTCAAAAGTTGTCAAAAAGTATTGTACAAATATCATTTCTTTTAAGCTAACTATCTTAGGAAATGTTTACCCGTGCCCCGGGCGGGACACTGGTTAACGCCTTTAAAATGTAACTTTTATTTGAAAATTATGTAATGAATGCATTAGAAATTAAAATGTTTGACTTTTTGTGTGAAATAATTTATTCTTTTGGAATGTTTAAAGAGTGCATCGGAGGCGCTCGTTAACAAGACCATTCTTATATATACATTAGTCTGTCTATCTGCTTTTTTCATTACGCTAACGCGTGTAGATTTTCAACGATATTTTATAAAAAATTTACGTGTAAATTACAAACGATATTTTATAAAAATTATTTGATATAGATTAAAATTATAAGTATAGGTATATGTGATATTCATATGTAGCAAACTCAACAAATCATATTTATATTTTTCAATAACAATAATAATATAACAAATAAAATAAAAGTTCTTATCTTTTTTAATACCACAAACAATATAACATTATTATAGAAAAAATTGCTTACGGATATAATTTCTTTATATATAGTACTAGCGGAAAGACGAGCTCTATCGTGCCCGTCTGTTCGCTCTTTCTACTACGCTAACACATGTGATTATTTTATTATGTTTGTTTGTATAATTTGGATTAAAATTTTTAAATATTTAAATATTAATGGAAATTTTTGATATTTTAATTTATAAACAAAATATTGTCAAGGCATATAACAAAATTATTTATTCCTCAAAAAAAATTATTTATGAAATCAACATATTTTAGTTTGTCTGCATATTATAAAATAATGATCATTTATTGTTTAATCTAATATTAGTAACATCCTAACATAAATGTATAAATGACATGTTATGTAAAAGACACATTGCTATAATTACGATAAAAGAATGTCTTTAAAAACTATATTTTTCGTAAAGTCTCCATCTTCTCCTTCTATTTTCCCTTTTTAATGAGAACTTTTGTTGAATTTTAAGAAACTCATCTTGATAAAGCTACATATAATTGACCATGGCTGAAAATCAAATAATTCTTAAAACTAATCGTAAACAATTTGAATCACAATCACTTAAAAACCAGCAAATTCATATAATCCATAAAATTAATCGACTTTGATTAGTTGTAACATGAAAGAAGAAAAAAACTTATAGGTTAATTATGAATTCTGATGCAGAGGGTTGAGAGAGATTGAGAAAAACTAAACAATGTGGGAACAAACTATGAACTGTGAGAACTCTACTTATTAATATTTTTTGCTCACGTTTGTTACTACTTTTTTTTAGAGGATTTAAAGCTTAATATTTTTTGCTCACGTTTGTTACTACTTTACCTTTTTTTAGATTTAGATGTGGCTTTGCACACTGACTTCTTTATGGACCGGAGTGGGATACCTCGCTCTAGGTTGCCATAGTTAGTTGATGTTATGTTTATGTCTTTCTTGCTTTTTTGTTTTTTTTTTTGAGGGTTTTGGCCTAGTCCCCCCTCTTGTACATCTTTTCCCTTTTTTTAATAAAATTTTCTCTGAGATTGGCGGGATAGGATGGGGGTTCTTTGAGGTGCCAACCTAGTTGGGATGTCGTCGCTTCCCCTTGATGCCTCACCAATCTCCTGACTTAGCAAAAAAAAAAACCTAATCTTTAACAATATTTTTTGCTCACGTTTGTTACTAATTGTTTTTTTGGAGGATTTAAAGTCCAATTTTTAACATTATTTTTTGTTCAGGTTTGTTACTAATATTTTTTTTGGAAGATTTAAAGTCAAATCTTTAACATTATTTTTTTCTCACGTTTGTTACTAATCTTTTTTTTAAAGGATTTAAAGTCCAATCTTTAACCTTATTTTTTGCTCACGTTTGTTACTACTCTTTTTTTTTAAGGATTTAAAGTTCAATCCTTAACCTTATTTTTTTGCTCACGTTTGTTACAATTGATTAAAGACTAAGGAAGAGTAACTTATATTAATAAAATAATATGAAAACACTCTTTTTTGTGGAAGAGATATGAAAATACTTGGCAATCTTTGTCGGTTGTATTGAGGGGAACAACACAGATGTACAACATAAAAGCGACTGATAAAAAAGTAACATAAGTTTTTGTTTTGTTCTAGATTTTTGTGAGTTTGATCAGTGGTTAATGAAGGTAAAAGACGATTAATTGGGAAGATTAGTGACATGGATTAGTAATCCACATGTTATTTTATAAGGAATTGTGTGTAATTTTTCTCCTTAAATTAAATTAAATTTATTCTTATCTATTTGTTATATGTGTTACTTGTATTTAAAATTAAAGGTATTTTTAAAAAGAACATTCCAACCCAAAAATGTGCTGGAAGGGTAGTTTCCTTTACATATAGTATAGATAAATACAGTGCATGTAATCGGTTTGAATTAGTTATCTGCGAAAATATAAGCCACTGCTGTGTAGATATCAATTTATAAAATAAAATAAAAAGATACACTTATTTAACTAACCACCAATCCATCCATCAATCTTACAATTCAATCGTGACATACTCAAGAGTGCTAATAAAAAAATTGAAGTCAAAATGGAATAATTGAAACAAATAATATTTGCAGAGACAAGTTGGAATTGGTTGTGAAATACAGATCAATAGCTTGTGTTTGTACCACACAAAGCTTGTAATGTGATTTGTCTTCTATTCTCCCCTCCCCCGCAATTTAGGTTATAAACATCGTGTATTATTATATGAAATAATGAAGTTTGGAGCAAAAATAGATCCCCACAAACACAAGTATCATTTTCACAGCTCACAACTCACAACTCACATGCCTCAAAAAAAGTATCATTGTCACAATAAGCCAAATATATATATATATATATATATATATATATATATATATATATATATATATATATATATGGTGAGACAAGAAAGCTATACTAGTTAATAAATGGTCAATTTCAATATACTATAGTGCTAGTTGCAGTAGTTCTTATTTAGATTTTTATTTTTATTTTTACAAATTATGATTTATTGAACCACTATTAATTGTTTAGAACCACTATTAATTGAAAGTGAGATTTTTGAAAGAGAATAGCTTATTGCATATGATCTAATCAAGCTTTGTGCCTACTTTACTCAATTTAAAATTTCCATAATAACTAAAAGATCGGAGTTAGAATAAAAAAACAAATAGATCATGTTATTAATTGTAATATAATAAACATATAAAAAGACAGACATTTTATGTTATACAAAGTTTTCATGCTTTGTAAAATTGAACAAAACCATTGGTGATAATGTAATTGTTATTCAACATAACCCTTTCCTGAAAACACCACCTCCCAAAGGGTAAAGAGTTGAACTTGTTAATCTGTACATTCATTCTTATATTCGGTCAATGTGATGCAATGGAATCAAATATATGATATTACCAGCGACCAAGTCACCAACACCATTCAATTCCAAAGGTACAAAGCACAGTATTGCTAACAGTTTAAACACCACTTCCCAGCGTTGGTTTTTTAATCCCAGCTTGATTAAAATGAAACAATCACAATTTGATATATTAATTGATAAATGGAGTGGTGTGAAAATCATCATTCCCATTAGTCCTAAGCTTGATCCTAAAATCCATTATCTATATTTACTCCAATGTCAGTTTACAAACCATCCACTCCAATCGATTGTCTCCAACCATATCCACACACTACTATTCGACTATTGGTAGCAACAACGCAGGATTTGTTTGATAAAAAATAACAAATATCTGATAAACTAACTTAGAACAAAAGAACTTATAACGAATATAAGATTGAATTTGTAATTTCTGGTAAAATTAACGATTGAACTAACTAATAAATATGGAATGACCTAAAAATGGTATATTTAATTAATTTATAATTTTATTAAAACCTGCTATAAGCTAGTAAAAATAAGTTATAAACACAATACAATAGAAAACAACGGTTACCAAACGGATGTTTTTTAGTCCATGTATTTGCAAGACCCATAGTTGCTGTAGTTTTATTTACTTACCCCCCAATTTAGGCATCTAATCAAGACTTTCGCCTTCTTCAACCCCACCCAAATCATCCATTGCTCTAATCAACAAACGATTTCGCAACTTCACCACCAAGCTTAAGGTTTGAGAAGTTAAACGGAAAATAAAATGGAAAGGTATTTCCTAACTCAATGCAATACTGGCTTTGTATAGATAAAAACAATACTAAGATTTTTTAGGAGTTTGGAGGGGAGGGAAAGGGAAAGCTTCGAAAAAGCAAGTGGAAGAAATAGAGGCATTCATAAAACAAAGTTGAACATATTAATGCAACTACGTAATTCATTTAAACGGTAAAGTATTACCGTTAAGATATTACGTTCAACATTAACGAAACTATGTTAAACTTCATATCTGATTCGTTTTAACAATATGTTGTGTATTATGTTCATGCTAAAATTGACCAAAACCACAAAGCTGAACAGAAATCTGATAATCTGGGCAGTTCTCAATCAAACAATGAAGGAAACAATAAAAAGCCAATTGGGACAACATAGCAAACAACATTCAAAATTTTCAGTAGTCTTTCTAAAATAACACAATACTTATGTTTAGGTGTTGAATAAAACATGGCTAAATTTCAAATTTCAAAATGCCTCAATTCTGTTTGGCATGGAAAGTAAAAGATACAACTTCAGCTTCCATACTCCATAAGGAATCTAAAGCCTTCTACCCCTTCTACCACTCTTTCTACGGGTGCTATCGGAAGGAATGGGAGTGACATCCTCTGCAATAGCAAGATAAAAATGAAATCAATTAGAATAACATACAATAAAAATATAGAAATAATGATGATTGGCTAAAATAATACAATTTCATACCAACAGTTCCATTGAAATTGGTTGGAATAATTAATTTCATTGAGAGGAATACAATGTCAGGGTTTTCATAAAAAAGCATACATCATCTTTATAATTGAAAAGTTTCAAAGTCTGGAAATGTGACAACCCTTTCGTGGACTAGACTGAAACGGTGATTACAGGATTAAGCAAGCAAACACGGGGAAGGAAATGAAAGAATGCAAAATTATTGTTGCATCTAACATGTGAGCTCTTCATGTACTGAACAATATTTAGGCAAATGTCTTAGGACTAAGGATGGACATTTCATCTCTATTGTTTGTACATTATGTTTTCTTTGGTTTAATATTATTTCCTTGTACAACCTATTTTCCTAGATATCACTCCCTGATTCTCTTCAACTATTACAATACCTTACTTCATTCAACAACGGTCAACCTTATTAACAGCATATCTACCGATAGTCAATATAGTACACATGCCAAATAACTAGAAATAAGAGCATCCACAAACCATGTGTAATGAATTGAATATCCATGTTTCAATTGACTACTGGAATATCTTACATGATTCAATTTTTCAACCTTACAGTTATTCAATACAACACACATGCCAAATCACTATAAATAAGAGTATATTGCTTCACTTCTGGTAAAATAGAGGCTATATAGTTTTCTTTTCAATAATTGTATTTATTCTGATAGTGTCTAGTTTGATCAATAGCACAGAGTAACATTCTCAACTTTTTCATCATAAGTATCAGAGAGCCAATAAATAGAGGCTATATAGTTTTCTTTTCAATAATTGTATTTAATCTGATAGTGTCTAGTTTGATCAATAGTACAAAGTAACATTCCCAACCTTTTCATCATAAGTATCTGAGAGCCAGTAAACCTAAAACTATCTGCTGTAGGTTATAAAAAAAATAGGATTTCAGTAAATGCAAATTACCTATACGACCAACTTTCATTCCAGAACGAGCAAGGGCACGAAGAGCAGCTTGAGCACCAGGACCAGGTGTTTTGGTCTTGTTTCCACCAGTGGATCGAAGCTTGATGTGAAGTGCGGTAATACCGAGCTCCTGATCCAAAATATTGTGAATCAGTATAAAAACTTTACAGCTTCACAAAAAAAAACTTATACTATTTGCTAAACAAATGCCATAACAAATAACAAAACATTAACATTCAAACCACAGCTCTGAAACAACAATTAAACAGCATAACACAGTTCAATTTTCGCCCAAAAATGCATTTTGGTTTGACATGTTTTCCAAGTAAATAGAGATCATTATATATCAAGGAGAAATCTACGGACCTTGCATCTAGTAGCAACATCCTGTGCTGCAAGCATAGCGGCATATGGAGATGACTCGTCTCTGTCAGCCTTAACTTTCATCCCACCTAAAATTTGGAAGGAAAACAAATATGAGAAAACCACATCAGGTAAAACACACAATACCAAACCAAACAATATCAACAGCAACATAATCTCATCTAAGTGTTAATCAAATGAATTCTATCTAAATTAACTTATCAAAATACTCGTAAACAGTTTTTGTCAAAACACTCAAACAACAAGGGGGTGTTTGTTTTAAGTATAGGATACACATTCCTGGGAAACCATGGGTAGGGAATGAGTACACCCATATTTGTTACAAGATTGAAAATAATTTGAGTCAGTTAAACAAACGCTCCTAAGACCATTTGCAATGGTTTATACCATTCAATAACCTTCAACACCCACTTTTTCAATTCCCAACACTCCACATCATTTTCTCTCTCTCTTAATTCAACACCCATTCAATTTTAACTACTCCAATGGTTTTTTCATTCAACACCCTACCCCACCACCTTTTATTTCTTATTCTTATTTAATTTTATATTTTTGTTTTTATAATTACATAAAATTACAATTATCGATTATAATTAAATTAAAATAAAGAAACAATTTTTTTTTTGTAAAAACAAAATTTATTTAAATAATTTATTTTTATTTTCTTAACTTAAAATGCAATACAACAAACTAAGCACGCGACACACAAATAACTTAAAATGCAAGACAACAAACAAGCACACAAAACACAAGTAATTTATTTAGTACGATACAAATCATCTTCAATCATGAAACATTCCAAACTTTGTCCATATGTGCTTCACTAGATCTGCTTGCAATTGGTGATGAACATTTGAATCACGCAACTCGGATCTAGCACGCACATGATTTGCAAAAGTGGGTAACACCTCGGTCGAGTATGGTTGCGGTGTACTAGATCCACTTCCCTCAGATTGCTCAAAATCGGTCCAACGTTGAGCATATGTATCTCGTTCATCCTCAACAATCATATTATGTAATATGATGCATGTCCTCATGATGATACCCAAATCGGCTATGTCCCACAAGCGAGCTGGTTCACGGATGATTTTAAATTGAGCTTGAAGCACTCCAAAAGCTCGTTTGATGTCCTTCTGACATCCCTCCTGATGTTTTGCAAATAACTTATCGGGTTCACTTTGAGGAAGTCTAATAGATTTGACGAAAGTTGGATAAGAAGGGTAGATACCATCAGCTAGATAGTATGTCATATTATAGGGACGTTGATTCACAAAGTAATTCATCCTTGGAGCCTTTCCCTGTTCCACATCATCAAACACTGGTGACTGGTCCAGAACGTTTATATCGTTCAACGTTCCCGGACATCCAAAAAAGGCATGCCAGATCCATAGATCATGAGATGCAACTGTTTTAAGAATAACTGTGGTGGTTCCCTTATCCCCCCTGGTGAATTGACCTTCCCATGCTTTAGGACAATTTTTCCACTCCTAGTGCATGCAGTCAATACTCCCGATCATTCCTGGGAACCCCCGCATTTCACTAACATTTAGTATTCTTTGCAGGTCATCTTCGGTTGGTGCTCTCAAGTACACTTGCTCATACAGTCGTATGATTCCTTTGGAGAATCTACGTAAGCATTCCAATGTTGTACTACCTCCTATTTTGATGTATTCATCGACCGCATCTGCTGCCACACCATATGCTAACATTCGCATTGATGTGGTACATTTTGCTAATGGTGATATACCTTCTTTGTTGGCGGCATCAACTCGCTGGGTGAAGTAGTTATCACTACTTGAAAGGTCTCCAACGATTCAAAGGAAAACATGTTTTTGCATCCGGTACCGACGACGAAACATTGCATCGTCATATGTAGGCTCATTGGCAAAGTAGTCGTCAATGAGTCTTTGGTTAGCTGCTGCATGATCTCTATTTAAATATTTTCTTGTATGAGATCCACTACCTTCTTCTATTTTTTTTTGACGCTAAATAAATCGGTTGACGATATAAGTGTCTTCAGCATCACGTTTTTGGAAGTAGGCTTCCATATCAAAAGGATCCATTGATAGTTTTTGGTGATATTGGAAGTAGATATGAATGAGATTTGGTGATATTGGAAGTAAATAGAAATGAGATTTGTGATATTAGAAGTAGATATGAATGAGATTTGTGATATTAGAAGTAGATATGAGTCCCTATATATAAATACATTGTGTGGTGGACACTTACGGATTCCAAATAAGTTATTGTATTGTATTAAAGCAAACAGTGGAGATAATTATTAAAGTCACGGACATTAAACTGTGGGCACACATTACAACGAATGGAGGAAGGCAGTGGGCATAATTATTAAAGCAAATAGTAGGTGAAATAAAAGTGGCACACAGTGGGCATAATTATTAAAGCAAATTGTTTCTGAAATAAGTCACGGGGGACTAGACAACACTAGGGACTATCACTGAGGACTAGACAACACTGACAATTATTAAAGTAAACACTGGACTAGACAACACTGACAATTTTGACCGAATACAAACAAATATTACAGTGAAATTAATTTCCAAACAGCTCACGCACCAAGTTTTCTAACAGATCTTTTTTCCTATCATCGAGATGCTCTTCGGAAGTTAACTTTAGGTACAGTTTCATTTTCTTCAATCTGTTTTTCTCCTGTTGCACTGCGGTGTACTCTTTCAATCATTCAATCTCTTGCACCTTGATTTCTTTGAATTGAACCCACTTAGTTTCCACCTCCTCCAAGGCAGCGTCCTTGCTTTTCTTTTTTCCTTTTTTTTGGCTGCCTCCCTGCCCATTGGATGAGCACTAGATCCTACAGAGTCCTCGTGAGATCTCTTAGATCCACTACTTCCTGAGCCAACACTTCCTCCCATTTGACTACCATAACGTGGTTGATCACGGAGAGCGTGCCATTATTCCTTTAAAGTAAATTGAACATTCTTACCACATGCATATAATTCCTGGGCTTTTGCTAAAACATCATCTTCCGACCAACCGCTTGCTTGCAAACGCTTAGCGGCATCATAAGCACCAACCCATTTATTTATTAATTTGCTCATATAATTAAAACGGTTTCGGCATGCAACTGCATCACGCGGAGGATCGAATTTGCAATGCTCATTACAATACTCAGCAATTTTACCCCAATATGCTTCACTTGTCTGGTTTCTCCCGACAACACTGCATGTTCCATATTTTATCCACCCACTAATTAACACCAAATTTTGTTCAGTGTTCCATCCTGCTTGCTGGTTTTTCTTGCTCTTAGGAGTTGTATCCTCTGAAACTGGAGTGAGTTCATTACCTCTTGTCATTCCACTACGATTTATTTGTGATGAAAATTCAGGATATTCACCACTCTGAAAATTTTCATTCATCATTGGCATATAACCATTAAATGAGGGTGTTTGAGATGGATATCCCATCATAGATCTAGAATATGGATGAAAGTTATTTGGAACAGAGTATGGGTGATTGAAATTTGAGGCAAAACCAAAATTAGGCATGTTTTGAGGATTTTGGTTGGGAAATTGATTTGGGTTTTGAGGATGTTGGTTGGGAAATTGATTTGGGTGTTGATAATTGTTGGGATTTTGGTAGCCAAATGGGTAATCAGAAGAATTTTGGGTGTTGAATTGATTGTTATTGGGATCCATTTCACTAATCAAAGACTAAAACTTCAAAAGAAAGGCTAATAATAAGATTAAGAGAGTGAAAAACTTGATTTTTTTTCTATGTCCAAATCAAATGATCCAAGTCTCTATTTGTAGAGAAAAAAAAATTATGAATTTTGGTAAAAAAAATAAAATTATTTGCAGTGAAATAATTGAGTCCAAATTATTAAGAAGATAAAAATCCAGACAGCCTGTAATAACGTGCCACGTGTCCTGTCCCTATCCACTTTCCATTCTCTCTTCGCGTCCCTGTTCCTGTCACGCGCCCTGTCGGCGCGTGCATCACACGCGTCAGATTCGGCCACTTCAAACGCGCCACGTGCCCTGGCGGGACAGATCTCAACATGTTTAATTCTTTCATCTCCTCACTCATCCACATCATCCTTCCACTACCTTTCAACACCCCTCTCCAATGGTCTCAACATGTTGGCACCCTCATTCAACAACCCATTGCAAATGGTCTAAGAGGAAAATCTTAACACAAACCAAGGTAGAGAATAATCATGCTATAACTCTATAATAGTTCTCAGTCTAATACAAATAACCAAATTTAAGGTTTTGCAATAAAATTACCTTCATATTATATATATTTATTAGAAAAAAAATAAAGACAGGCCATTTTCTAGATTTGAAATTGATGTAGAATGTTTTTGTCTTTAATTTTGTTTTTAATTTAATTATAATTATCTATTCCTTGAGGAAGCTAAGAAAGTGAAGAAGAGCAATGGCAAAGTCCTTGCTATCAATGAGGTAAACTATCACCGACCAATTTCATCTTAATTGTGTTTCTTTATCTATGTTTTTTTTTTGCACTAACTAGAACATGTTTGCAGTAGATGTTGAAAATAATATATTTAGTGATCAGTTGATTTTTGTTTCTTTGTATGTTATTTTGGTCTTGTTATGTTGCATTTTGAGTTGTCCAATGCCACCAATTTCATTTATGACATTTCTCTCATTATAATTTAGATGTAGTGTTGGTTATGTATTTAATTTTGAAGGGTTGATAAAACGTCTTCTGCAGCCCGAGTTCTTATAGCAAACATTTTTTAAGGTTTCAGCAATATTATATCTCACTGCATTGTTGCTTGATGATTTCATGTATTGCGTATACTGACAAAATTTTCTATGATAAAGCAAAAAGTTCAGCTTCGTTAATGATAATGAATAATGAATTCCATCTAGTTTGACCATTAATGCTTTGAAATTTTGATACATTAAACGACTATTATGATATTTGTTACATGGACCGAAATGACTATTAGTCTTAACATCAATTCAAGCTAACTCGTGCCCTTAGAAACTAAAAAAAGGAAATAAGAAATTAATTTTGATCAATTTAATAAAAAGTCGACTTTTTTTTTGTAAAAATAAAAAAGTCAAAAAAATACACCCTACCCAAACCTCCAAATATCGATCGCAGTATAACAATGGGCATACACCCCTTAATAGTACTTAATGTGGCGGAGAAACCAACTGCGGCCAGATTAATGGCACAAATCATATCAAGGAATCAAAAACAAGTTGTTGAAATGGTGCGCAGTCATTCTGAGAAGAACCCACTGCATAATTTTAACCACACAATTAAAAATTAAAAATCAAGAGTGTCAAATGGTATTCACCACCGTCAAGGGACATTTAATGAATCTTCAGTTCATGGGTTATTGCGAAGATTATTGGGACAAGTGTGAATCATTCGATCTTTTTTACCACGATGTTGAAAAAGTTGTGTTTGAGGTAATTTTCTATTATCTTTGTTGTTATAATGTTAATTTGTGTTTAATGCAGTATTGTTTGTTATGTTGTTAACGTAGGCGATATTGTTCGTTATTTACCCTAGGGTACAAACAAAATTATCCAATCATTGGAAATATAAGACTAACAATGTGATTGACTTATTTTCCTTCCAAAAAAATTGTTATTGGCTTATTTTGTGGCTTGATTCTGACCATTAGGGTAAGAATATTGGATCTGAAGTGGTCAATGTCTGTTCTATTGTAAATTCGAATCTCACTGTTAAAAGAGTCATATTCTTGGCAATAAATCTCAGGTTTGATATCGATTCATGATTTTAATTTTTTTTGGTATTCGTGTTTGTGTATTTGATTCATATTATTGGTGCTTTGATGCATTGAAATATGTAATGTTATCCAAAATCTCATCGAGCTTGATCAGAAGAAGATTGATGCTGCATATTTTAGAATGGTAGGTCTCATTTTTCGGACCTAGTTGAAGTTCTATTCATTGTAACAAATTTGATGTTAATTTCTAAAGCATGTTGTTTACTATGAGGATGTTCGATAATGAATATTTTTTTGAGAAGTATTTATGTTATTTTTTGTGTGCATGCACTGACAAGAACATGTGTGAAGCAGATGTTGAAAACAATATATTTAGTGATCGGTTGATTTTTGTTTTTTTGTACTGCGTATACTGACAAAGTTTTCTATGACAGGGCTAAAAGTTCTAATTCGTTAATGATAATGAATAATAAATTCCATCTAGTTTGACCATTAATGCTTTGAAATTTTGATACATTAAACGACTATTGTGATACTTGTTACATTGACAAACATGAATATTACTCTTAATATCAATTCAGACTAACTTGTGCTTTTAGAAACTAAAAAAAATGGAAATAATCAATAAATTTTGATTTATCAATTAATAAGAAGTCAACTTATTCTTCTTTTTTGTCAAAAAAAAGTGGTAAAAAAATACAAAAAAAATGAAAAGGTTGTGGAAAGAAAAATAGAAGAACATCGAAAAGCTAAAGTCCTCTCCCAAACCATAGATACCTAAACCTCCGAAAATTGATTGTATCATAACAATGAACAAACACCCCAATACTTAAGGTGACAGAGAAACCAACTCCGGCCAGATTAATGACACAAATCTTATCAAGAAGTCAAAAACAAATTGTTGGAATAGTGCGCAGTCATTCTAAGAAAAATTCACTACATAAGTTTAACCGCACCATTAAAAACCAAGAGTGTCAAATGACATTCACCACAGTTAGAAGACATTTAATTAAGCTTCAATTTGTGGGTTGTTGCGAAGATTATCGGGACGAGTGTGAACCCTCTGATCTTATTTATTGTGTTGTTGAAAGAGTTGTATTAAAGGTAATTTTCTATTATGTTTGTTGTTATAACATTAATTTATGTTTAATGCAATATTGTTTGTTGTGTTGTTAACTTAGGCGTTATTGTTTGAAATTTAACCCATGGTACAAACAAAATTATTCAAACATTGGAGAAACAAGGCAAACAATGTGATTGGCTTCTTTTGTGGCTTGACTCTGACCTTGAGGGTGAGAGTATTGGATTTGAAGTGGTCAATGTATGTTCAATTGCAACTCCAAATTTCATTGTTAAGAGAGCCCGATTCTCGGCAGTAAATCCCAAGTTTGGCATTGATTCATTATTTTAATTTTTTTTTTTTTGTATTTGTGTTTGTGTTTGTGTTGTGTATTTGATTTGTAATATTGTTGTTTTGATGCATTGAAATATATAGTGCTATCCAAAATCTCGTCGAGCTTGATAACAAGAAGATTGACGTTGTAGATTTTAGAATGGCGTGTCTCATTTTTCAGACCTAGTTGGAGTTCTGTTCGCTATAACAAATTTGATGTTAATTTTTAAAACATGTAGTTTACTATGAGGGTGTTCGATAAAGGTTGTTTTTTTGTTGTTGTTGTCGTAGGAAATCGATAGCATAGCAGGTTACACCTTCACCATATTACAGTCAAATATATTGAAAAGTATCTATGATCTAACACAAAGTCATCATAAATTTAAAATAAGTTTAATATAAATTATATATTTATTTTTTTTTATGAAAAGTATAATTTGTAATGTTGTGTAGTTTTTATGAAATATATATTATATAGTTTTTGTTTTTAGGAAATATTATATAGTTGTATTACGATATTTGGTTTTATAAATATAAAGTATATATATTACAACTTTATTTTTTTTCTCCTTAAAAAAAGAACTCTATTTTACTTCAAATCATTTTTTTTATCATAACAAATAAATTGTTTTGAGGGGTTGGGTATTTCGATTTGTTTCAATTTCATCTCGATTTTTAATTGTTGTTTTTATTGGTTATTGTTCATCTATTTTCTCTTATTTGCTTTTTGGTTTGATTGCATGTTCTTTACTCGGCTCCTCTATTCTCTTTTTATTTTACTCATATATATACTCTATTACTAATCTTTGGAGCACATTAACATCGAATTATGACGAACTTAACGACAAATCAACAAATTATATTTGGATAATTGTGTTCAACACGCGTGATAAATTTTTATATATTTTTTATAATTTTAGTAAAAACGTAAAAAATTGTTTTTATATCAATATGATATCACTTTGTAATACGTCGTAGTAAGTAGATCATTTCCATAGGGCATGTTTAGATTGACTTATTTTAGAACTTATGCAAATAAATAAGTATTAATGTATTATTTATAAGCTTGTTAAAGTAGTGTATGAAAAAAACAACATATGAATATACAATTTTCTTTAGTAAGATCTTATGAATTAACATAAAAGTTTATTTATTTCGTAAACTCTTTTTTCATAAGCTCAAAATGAGCTCAATCCAAACAGATAGTCAACCTCCCACAGATAAAACATAATTGATTATATGTAACTCAAAGTATTTTTTCTTAGTATATGTACGATCACTCTTTTTCATAGCTTTATGATACGACTCATAAGTTTAATTCCAACATAGTTTGCACAAATTTGTATATCCCTATTAATCTTATCGATCAAAATTAAAGTGTCTTATCTCCACCCACTCGATATTCGATTTTACCTCATAATTCCGTTAAAAAATTTGGCGATCCACCTACAACGCCTATTTGTCGAAGGATTTTCTACACTTCAACAAGTAAGTTGTCAAACTCAATTAGTTTGGCATTACTCATACTTTTCAAGACTTCTTTTAACTCGTGTTCTTTTTATAGTAGTTATAGTTTCTATTCTCCACTCTAATGTCTATCATGTTAGAGTTTGATGATATCCCATAACCGTCATTAAACAAGTTGTGGAAATACTTTCATAGTTTTAAAACTCGGCTCGGACATTGACTCAACAAGGGTACTGAGTCGCTGGTCAATGTTGAACCATTGGGTCATTGGTCGAACCGCATGACTAAACCAGATCAACTCGGGTAACTCGATTAGATAACTCAGTCTTGAGATTAAATTTATATAGCTATTTAACCGGATTAAATCGGCGACTCGATCACTTTAAAAACAAAATTAACGACACATGTAAAATAAAAATAAATATCCAACAATAATAATTTTATAGGCTAATTGCTCAAGTCCAAAACATAGTTACAACTCAACAATTTTGAGTTATGACCTATTGGTTGCGAGCAATGACGTAGTGGTTTTTGTTGTCATAGTGGAATTTTTTCTTATATAAAAAAATAAAATAGAATAATAGTATTTTTTTGAATCAAAATAAATAGTCAAAAGCGAATTGAAACATACATAGAGAGTGTATCAACTTCAATTATTTCAAATTGTGTACTAGCTTTGAAAAAAAAAAAAGCGTTAAAAAAAGGACTAGAGGATTACAAAGTGACTTAATTGTTGGCCTAGCGTAAAAAAAGGCAATAAGTAGAATTTAACACAAAACTACAAGTGGTGTGTATTGGTTAAGTTCCTTTGCCTAGTTATTGGTCGTTGACTCGGCCGGTTTGCACAAACCCGATGGGTCAGCGGGTTTGACCGATATTCACCGGTTTAACTGTATATCCGATCTATTATGTAGACCGAACCAGATACCTCACCGGTTTTTAGTTGGACCGATCCGGTCAGTCTAGACCGGTTTTTAAAACTATGAATACACTTCACTTGATTTAAATCTCTCGTCTTTCTTTCCCGTCCCTTAGCAAGACTATATATAGATTTTTTTCCATCCTTAATACTTAAGGATTGATATAACCTATCAAAAACTTGTGTTTTTACTTTGTTCAATGCCTTTTTGGATGCTTTCTAGCTCTCTTATAATTTTCCTGAATTTATATACTTACTGGAATTTCTAGCTGGCTTATAATTTGTATAGTTGAGAAATAAGCCCTCATGGTTCCTCAAACGAATGGCATATTTAAACATTACTACTCTTATGGTTTCCTTTTCCGTCACATTTGAGTTCTTGTCGATGCAACCCTATCATAAGAGTTTTATTCCATCTTTCAACAATTCATATTTCTTTGTCACCATAGATCACATCCCAACCTACAATATCCAACATCTAAAAAAGTGTCAATCTCTAGCGATGAACGTCAAATTCACGAGGGAGAAAGAACATGAAATTTTGTGTGTTTAATAGTTTCCTTTTTTACCCATATTCATGATGAGAAAATGTTACCACCTATATGAGAATAAATATAGAGAACTAATTTAGAGTATGCAATGTGTATGACACACTTAGAAAATAATAAATAAATAATATTTATTTAACGAGGATATCAAAACCATTAGATGATTTAAAATTTTGTTGTTTTAAATCATATTTCAAATTCTAAAAGGAAATTAATTGAAAAGATTTTTAATTCCAATTGATTAATCATAAGGAAGAGAACCAAATTGAAAACATATTTGATGATTACACGAGAATGATTTTTGAATAAGAAACTGATGAATTCAACTTCAAATTCAATATAGCATATCATTTTTTGACTCTCCATAAATAAAACGATAATCCTCTAAAAAAAAATGATAAATCGGGTAATAAGAAAATTGCACTATAACTTTAATACCATAAATTATTCTTAAAAAAACTTTAATACTGTAAATTATGTTATAATAGACTACAATGATTTTTTTTTTGGTCAAAACTACAATGAATTCTTTTATGGATTAATTAATCAAATATATTCAAAAACAACATATTCATCATTTATATATTACCACTACATAGCAAAATAATATATCTATGATCCTTTGACTTCAAGAACGTCTTTAAAGTTACTCCAAATATTAATATTTGGTTGCAATATTAAATGATGGTTGTGATTAATTTAAATAATTGTTACAATGAGGACACTTCTCCATAATCTCAATGTGTTCTTCTCTTGTTTAGTTAGTTACTTTGTAGTAGAAAGTCAGTGATCCAGCTCGTGGGCTATTAAGAAAAGATGAAAATTTATTTCTTTTCTAATTTTGTTATGAAAAATGTTGGCAAGTGCTACCATGAGATTTTTTTTATTTCTTTTATTGAAGTGTTACCATGATATCGTAAATAGAAGCAATGATACCACAATCAGAAACGGCACGATCAAATCCAACAAATAAGTCAAATGAAGTAGAAATCGTCGTGAAGAAATCCACGATGAGAGATGAAGATTTAGCTAAACCATTAACATGAAAGATGAAAAAATCCACGATGAATGATGAGGAACACGTTGAGATTATGGAGAAGAGCTCTCACCGTAACAATTATTTTAATTAATAACATCCATAAATTAATCCATTCTCATATGATAATATTACAATTATATGTTCTTAATTAAAACTGCCACTATCGGCGATTCCTAGATCAAGTTCCCATCCAGGAAGCTGAAGACCACGTACGAGGCCAAGAAGCCTAACTTGTTTATGCAATGTGGTCGAGTGATGAAAGTATGTTGGGTTTTTCCAAACATTCCTGCAGTTGCTTATCTATTGCCAGATTTTCCCTTGGGGATCTTTAGACCATTGTTTTTGGTTCAATTGGATATCATCCCTATCTTTTTGAGTAGAATCGAACAAATATATATGATTGTTAATCATGATACCATATTTGCTACAAATTTATCTTTATATATAATTTTGTTCACTTCATATGGAGGTGCAATGCCTCTACTCAAAAGATGCTCAAATTCGAAGGCAGTGACTACATTAATTATTGCATAATACTAGAACCCTTGTGAAAGATTTTAAATAAAAACCTATCTTTAATAATAAGGATTCATATCTAGATTGGACTCATCCATAATTGCACCATTCAGAATTTGCTTGGCCACTATACTAGCAGGTTTCTATTTGCATGAACAACCTTAGCCCTATGAAAAATCCTAATTCCAGACTTTTCGAGCAATGAATCTCCAAATGCACTGAGCAAAATTGTTTGATTGATAGCTATGAAAATCAAGCTCACATTGAAATAACAGTCCAGGGCAAGAATAATTGCATTCATGAGTGCTTGCTGCTGCTACTAGACCTCATTAGCTTTGACCATGTTTAGGTTATAAACCTTTTGCATTCCTGAAATTAACCAAACTGACAATTGTGCTGTAGATTTGTAGAGGTATCTGTGGATACAAATTTCTTTTTTCCAAGTTGTTTTTCCTTAGCAGAGTTTCTTTAAGAAAAAATGGATTTAAATTAAATTTTTTTAGTGCATTTTTAAATGCTTTATGTTATCCCAAGAACAATGACACAAAAGGGTATGTGTTAGTAGGATTTGTCTTGTTATATAATTAAATATTCATTTTGTGGTGGTGGGACATTGAAGAATTCATGCTTCTTGCATTTCATGATGTTTCTTTCTATGTTTCTGTTCTTATAAAATGATTAAGTTTAGCAGTCACAAATTACACATGACAAAGTTTTCAAGGTAAAGTGATTTAATTAAACTTTCCTATATGATTCCTCTATCTTCACTTTGGGATTCTGTTAACTACCTAAGCAGCCAACATATAACAACAATTTTATATCGAGTGTTGACAAATTACAGACCGGGAAACATGCTTTATTGAATTCAAATAACTCATAATTCATATATCATGTTACTCATCATTTTATTTTTCTCCATTACTCCAATATTTGTCATTATAATGTCTAGTAAAGAGGCAGTGAATCAAGAAGAGTATAATTCTCTAATATTTCCATGTTTTTTGTTGTGAAAATAATACACAAACAATATAATTACATCCTTTTTGCATGCTGGCTGACATTACACTAAAAGATGTCTACATTTCTTCTTACAACAATTGGATATGCTATATAGTACTCCATATCTAAGGAAGTTTGAGAATTCATATGATAATAGCCTCATGGATTAGGTCTAGCCCTTTATGGTGCTATACTAGTGCAAATTAAACTTCATTGAATTTTGCAGGGCTCAAACGTTATCTACTCACCACTCTAGCACTTTATGTGGCAACACCTTAATGAACTAAAGTTTCTAATGCATGTGCAAAGAAAACTGAATTCTAGGAATAACAATATACATACACGTGTTTAAAAGCCTAGCTAGTGGCCTAAGAGAAATTTAAAAAGAACAATTAAGTTTTTGACTATTCCCTCAATAAAAGTTTTGTACTAGTGAGATCAAATGTATCCTCTAATCAAGATGGAAAAATCAGAAAGAGTTCTTCCCAACTTGTTAGAGCCGTTAGTAATTTAATCAGTGTAACCTCTTGTTTTTTTTTTGTCAATAAATTAATGAATAGAAAAACACTATCAATTTATTTGTAAATATATATCAACTATTATCCCAGAATTACAACTTGCGGGGATAGCTCAGTTGGGAGAGCGTCAGACTGAAGATCTGAAGGTCGCGTGTTCGATCCACGCTCACCGCATTAATCATTTCTTTTTCCTTTTTAATCCAAAACATAGCCACTTACACGGTCCAAAATAGAGGAATCTCGTTTTTCAATTTTTTTATGGTTTTTTTATTGACAATTTTGTCTCCATTTTCACCCTACAAATCAATCCATTTACCTTGATTCAGTTTCAACTTTCAATAGCTAACTAACACCCTTCTCATTGAGAAATATAAAATTAAAAAAATTAGATCCTTGGTTGAGACAAAGAAACACATGAACAACACATGTCAAGCTTGGTTATATAATTTAGAGAGCAAAACTTGAAAGATATGAGACAACCCTTTTGCAATAATAATTATTATGTTAACACATGCCACTTGGTGTCTGAAAAAGTGGAAGATTCGTAGCCCATTCAATGGACACAAAATACCCCATTTTGGCGTCAACGTTATTTGCAGAGAGCATCATATATAATGGATGTCTGGCAATATGCAATAGCTACATTATATTATATATGATCTTGAATAATCTTTTGGGGGTCATGATTATTTTCAAACTAATATAATCCCACTTTTTGTAGCTACTAGTATCCATTTCATGCCCATGTTTACTTGCTTTATGCATGCATGTCCTCGTTATAACTACTAACAAAGTATCTTGTAAAAAAAAAAAATCATAATCAAATAACACATTATGCTCAATTGCCTCAATACATTCCTTTCCTTAATTTGTTGAATTTTAAAATATCACTGTTTTAAAAGTAAATTCCACTAAAGATGAATGTGTGTTGAATAAATGTGTTTAAAAATGCAATGCTAATATTTTTTACTTGGTGTTATAACAATTGAAGTGTTCAAACATTACTCCCTTTGTCATTTCCTCCTCAATCTTAATTGAAAATATTGTCTATTTCATGAACAAAGGGGAGCATCGACCGTTAATATATAATGAGAGTTGCTAGTTGCTACTAGGCGAATAGATAGATAGCTCAAAGTCAATATGGAAAGTTAATATAATAACTCGGTTTATTATCGGTTGTTGTACATATGTCAATTAATGCATAATTTTAACTTTTAATATTAACAAAAAAATTATAAAAAGTTGATACATCCAACATATTTTATGTTACTATGTCTTTATATATACGTAGAAAAATATTGTTAAAATATAATGTAAATGCCACACATAGTTAAATTATGTCACTAATTTTGGGACGGAGGAAGTACATGATGACTTATTTTTTGTCCTACAATTTTTTTTAAGAAATGATCATTTTATTCACTTGGAGCAAAAATATTGAGGATTTAAACATAATGCCTTTTTTGCCAGCATTAACTTACTCTTTTGGATAATAATCTCATTTCATCTCACATATATAATAGTGTTAAATATTAGATATTTTGAGTTTATATTATTGTGTGTGTTTTTCATTCTTCATTTCATAAACTCTTGATGATTCATGTTAATGTATCATAAGTTTGAGAAATTTATATAATAGACTATTGAACTTATGTTATTACTCTTTAGATTTTACTATATATCTCTTTATAACTTGTAGTTTGATAAATTATAAAATCCTTTGTTATTCTCGTCTCTTTATATTGTTAAAAAAAGAGAACATCGATGACCAAGGCAATGGTAAGTTGAGGTTCTAAAATATAAAATTTCATACATTAGCAAGAAAATAAGTATTGGTACAATTTTTTGAAAAAACATCAAAGGACACACACAGTTATCTATTGACTATTGATGCATTTTCAGCCTTCATTCAGCCAAATTGTACTTGAGGGAACTATTTGCAGTCACAACTCACAATGTGTGCTAGTACTGTATAAGTACACAAGTTTCTACCAACACTTTAGCTATAAACAAGAAAGTAATTAATAAAAAAGAAAATAATCAATGAGCTAACTTTTTGTAATTAAGTACGTAGTTAAGGAACATGCATGATTTTGGTACTGCGTAGATAAAAAAGATCCATCGTGGACATAGTTAACTCCACTAAAATACTATTGGATCAAACATTCGTTGTAGCCTTAGCTTGTAGGCATATGGCATCATCCCGTATCCAAGTCGCTAAAAAAAAAAAAAACTATCTGAACTCAACTGTACAATGTTACTTGGAACAATTCGATCCTATAAAAGTTATCAATGTTTGCTTGACAATTGATAAATAATTGTCTTTCAACTAAAGATAATCTGATTCGTCGAGGGTGCAGAACATAGCACGCCCTTTGTGTGAGAGAGCATATAACATATAGGAAACATCCAAACATCTAATTTTCGATTGTCTAGTTTTTGGTAAGTCATGGTCATATGTCTTGTCTTAGTTAAAAATCAGCCACGCATTGCTAAACAACAACTTTTACCATGTGGTTTAATTCATAAGTTTGGTTTCCCAGGGTAAAATAGTAAAATAATGTGATGACACTAGGTCATATAACACTTTTGTTATAGTTATTTTATGTAATTTTGGTTGAGTTCAAGTGATTGTGCATGAGTTAGAAGCTACAAACAGACTGATTTTTTATGCTGAAACAAAGGAGAAATCGTGCTCCGATTTACAGAATCGGGCTACGATTTTACTGCAAGTTTGAGACATTTTGTCTCGTAAAAAATCGTGCTCCGATTTATGAAAATCGGGCTACGATTTGGCAGACACTCCAGCTGGGTTTTGAGTTTAATGAAGCCATCGTGCTCCGATTTACAGCATCGGAGTACGATTTTCACATTTCTGGAAATTTTCCTATAAAAGGGAAGTTGTTTTATGAAGGAAGGAGTTGGAAATTTTGGGGAAAGAAACAGACTTTTGAAGCAGGAGATCTGGAGAGAAGGTGGGAGACCATTAAAACTCATATCTAATTACCAATTTCATGTAATAAATCCTTCTTTTAAATTAGTTATTTGTGTTTTAGCCATGAATAGCTAGATCCTTTGTGATTATGTCAAGACATGATTTTGTTCTAGCTCATGTTTATGTAACATGTGACTCTTAATCTTTATGAATGCCATTCTAGTTTATTCAGTATAAATCGTTCTTAGTGCTTTTATGATTCTGACCCAATATAATTGATTCAAGAGTTTATATGACTATTGACACTAGCGTGTAACTCAAAAATATCTATACTATTCAGTCTAACGGACAATCTAGGGATGGAGCGTTGTTAGGTTGTGATAATTGAATTAACAGACTTAAAACCTTTGATGATTATAGGTTCACCAAAGGGGTTAGGGAATTATAATCAGGAAAGAGGGCTTTTGATCAAGGGATTGACCTAAACTATTTTGTTAATTTGTCTTAAACTTTATAACATTTGTAAACTTAAGAAACAGGTTGTTAATGAGTGATGAACGGATGAATTGATTGACCTAGTCATCTCTCCGTATTATTTCTTAAACCAATTTTTCCTTAACCATTTTATTTACATTTGTAACTCAAACCAAATTGCCTCAGTGCACCCCCCATTTTACATACATCCTTAATAATAATGACATTACCGAGTAGAAGTTGAAACAGTCCATGTGGATACGAATCTTATAAATTTTATTACTTCGATATAAGTTAGTACACTTGCTAATTTTGTTATTTAAACATCATCCCATCAGACGGTTAATTACTCTGCCCATTACAATTAAACTCTAAACCTAAACGGTGATGAAGGTAGTCATCCCTCTCATACTTGTTGACGGTTGTTCTTGGTTCCTTCATCAACCTAAACCTAAAGGTACACAATTTCTTATTTCTTCTATTGTTTTTAATGATATGCTATAATTTGTATCCATTGATCTTTGGCTAAATTCTAAATTTTTTTTATCATTTCCATCTTAGTACGGTGTTTGTTGGTTTATATAATTAAATTTACTTGAAGAGTAACTCTACCAACTATCATTTAGAATTTCATCCTTAGACCAAAAACAAGCAAAAGGTGGAATACCAAAAGAGAAAGTGTACCTATTATATATTCACTCAACTCATTACAAATTTGACGAAGACAATGTTACAGATCTCGAAGCATGAATATTTCAGTTACTTTTATTTTGTCATATTTGTAATCAATGTCATGTTATCGTTGTATGCTATTAATTTAAGTGTTGCAAGATTGTTTGTAGATTCACCTTTTTTAGTTTTAACAACATTGGATTTTCAATGATATATATATATATATATATATATATATATATATATATATATATATATATATATTTATCCGACTAAATGAATGAATATTTCGTCGGTGAACGAAAACAAGGGACCAAAACTATATTAAATTTAAGATATAATACTCCTTTTTGTCCCACAATATATGTTACTCTAACAAAATAACTGTATTAGATTTTAAATACCATTATTTTTTTAATACTAGTAAAATATTAATATTTATTTTCTTATTATACTATATTTACAATTTATTATTATTATTATTTAATTCTTTTAATTTATCTTTATGAAGGATAATTTTGTAAGGTAAAAATTTTCATACAACTTTGATTATATTTATTAATTTGTACGAAATAGTCAAATTAACTTATAATTTGAGCCAAATATATGACTGCGTACTCTTTCTTAAAAAAAAAAATGACTGCATACTCCGTATTTGGTAGACAATGCATTTAAAATATTGAAAATGACAAGTTTCTTTTTGAACAAAAAATGTTCCAAATTTTTCCTATCATAACACCAGAGACAGTAATAACATTTAAAAAAATTTAACCATTTTTTCTTAAAAAATTGTTTTTTAACCGTTTTCTTTAACTATTATTTCCTCCGTCTTAAATTATATGAATTTTAAGACAAATATTTTAAAATCTAACTGCATAATCTATGAGCCTTAATCCTCGTTGGTAAATTTTTCATGCGACCTTGTACTGCTTTTAAGGAAGATCCTCCTTATTCCACGTGGAGCTAACATCATGCTCTTTTTTGCATCTGCTAGCGGTCAGCCACAACCCCACAGGATTCATTAATTTAATTTAATTACACTACTAACTAAAGTTTTGATTTAATTAATCTCCCAACTGCATTAGTTTAATGCAATGCAAAAGGAGTAAAGGACAACTGTATCATATCCCACAGTACTCTATTGAATCCCAGTAACCCACATGTTGAAATTCAATCAAGGGTACTCTTGTCTTTTCCAATCTATTTCCTTTGACCAATATTTTTCTTCTTCTTTTTCACACGCACCAGTAGCTTGTTCAACACCTTACCTCACTGTTTTGCAAGTACCACTCAGTTACAAATCAGCTTCCTTCACAATTTCCCCTTCCTCACAACATAATTTAAATAATTTCAGTTTCCTTTTTAGTAATTAATAATACTACATTAACGTACCAATAATAATTAAATAAAGATGGCGTGCATGTTTGGATTGACGGTAAAATCGACAAAATTACAAAGACATAAATTATAGCTTTTATAAAAACCGTATTTACTCATCGTCATTCTATCAATCTCATAAATCCAATCACACACAATAAATAACATATTAGTAGTTTTACAAGGTACAACTTAAACAGTAAATGAACATAGAAATATAAACAAAAGCCGACAATTCTTTGGTAATTAAAAAATGACCATACACTTAAGAAAAAAATCGAAAATGCTAGGTCAGACTTCATGGTCAGAGTTTGAACTTCTACACTTATATTTTGTGTACGAGTTTATAATAACTTTGTCGAAAAAAAGTAGTAAATAAATAAAAGAAAATGAAAAAGGAAAGTAAAAACAAAGTGAGAGACCAATAAAAGAAGGGCATAGTTGCAGAGATAGAAAGATGAAAAATCAAAACGCATTGAAATTGAAATAGAAATAGAAAGAGAAAGAGTAAAGAAGAACAAGAAGACACAAGAAAGTGTGTCTGTGTCCGCGTGGGTTAAGACTCATTACAATACAGATAGAGATTTAGAGAGAGAAAATCCCAACACTCTCACTTTCTCTCTCTACAACCCAACCAACCACCCTTCCATTTCAATTTCATCGGAACCTCTCATTCTAGATAGATTACTCTTCAATGGACCACTTTCCTCGCTCCACTCAACCTGATCCGTCTTCTCAATGGACCGGACCGGATTCTCAAACCGGTTTGGAAGGTAAATAAACCATTTTCTTGTTTTTTGTGTGTAGAATGTGAATGAATTTTGATCTTGTTGTAAAATGCAGAACCTATGTGGCAATTGGGGTTAGGTGGTGGTGGTGGTAGTGGTGAAGATTCCTATCCACAACGACCTGATGAGGTTGATTGTACTTACTATCTGAGAACTGGTTTTTGTGGCTTTGGTTCTAGGTGTCGGTTCAATCATCCTCGTGACCGTGCTGCGGTAATCAACTCTTTCATTTTCATGATTTTGCATTTTGTGTACATTCATGAATGTGTTTGGTTTTAGGTTATTGGAGCTGCTTCTAGGACTGTTGGGGAGTATCCTGAACGTGTTGGACAGCCTGTGTGTCAGGTTCTTTCTATTGTTCCTTTTTTTTTTGGTAGTACTAAATATTGTGTTCAATCCTGTTGCTATTATAAGCAAATATTCCTTTTTCAGGTTCATTGAATAACCGATGTATCTAGATTATATACTATAGTCAGTCCAGATACATCAGTTATTCAACCAACCTGGAGAAGTAGTATGTGTTTGGAGCCAACTTATGTTTTTGTTTTTGATTGTCTACATGGTCTGTGCATTTTCGTTTTTGTTGATTATATTTGTTGATAACTTGAAATGCAGTATTATATGAGGACAAGATCTTGCAAATTTGGTGCGTCTTGCAAGTATCATCATCCGAAACAGACAGGAGCCACTGATGCTAGCCCTGTTTCACTAAATTATTATGGATATCCGTTACGTCCGGTATGTATATTTAATGTGTTAAATAAAACATGTTTTTTTGAATGTTGGGTTTTGTTTTTTGAAAATGGAAATGTTTTGGTCTGGATATGAATGTTGATAATTATTAAAAATTAACAGGGTGAAAAGGAATGTTCATATTTTGTGAAAACGGGACAATGCAAGTTTGGTGCAACTTGTAAATTTGATCATCCAGTTCCTGCTAGTGTACAAATTCCAGCTCCATCGCCGGTTCCCCCAGTTTCACCTTTACATGTACCAGTACCTTCCCCATTGTATCCAACCGTACAGACTCCATCTGGACCTTCTTCACAACAAATTGGGGTACTGGTCGCAAGGCCACCTCTACTACATGGTTCGTTTGTCCAGAGCCCCTATGGACCTATGGTATTGTCCCCAACCATGGTTCCTTTTTCTGGCTGGGGTCCTTATCAGGTAGGTCAAGCCAAGCATTTCTTTTATATTGTTTAGTCAAATTTTGTGTGCATTTGTTGAAGCTGTTAATCGTTGAGCTCTTTGGTGCAGGCTACTGCAACAAGCCCTGTACTTCCTTCTGGTTCTCCAGCTAATGTTGGTTCCACACAGCTTTATGGGATAACCCAGCTACCTTCACCGGGTAATGCCTATACTGGACCTTATCAACTTTCTGGTTCCTCAGTCGGTCCTTCAAGCAGAAGTCAGAACGAGCAGTCATTTCCTGCAAGTCCTAATCAACCAGAGTATCATTATTACTCCAAACCAGAGGAGCTTCCTTTTGCTCCATCTTATAGGTACAGACCACCAGACATGAGTGCACCAAAAGTGAATGCCGTCCTTAGCCCTGCAGGTCTTCCGTTACGTCCGGTAATGATTTCCTCTCAACTTCTTTTTACTCGGGTGCCTCTTATTCAGTTGTGAAATATATCTTCACGGTTCATCTTCCCTCTTCCACCTGGTAGAAAAAGATGTTTTTTTGTTATTGCTTTGTTATTGATCTGTCTTTCCTGTTCAACAAATTATAGTAGTTTTTGGTGATTAAAATAACTATTGGCGAGGTATAACCAGTTTGATTAAACTACTCATACATAGTTGGGGCCACTTTTCATAGAGCTCATGCTTTGATTATTATAATAAAATTTCTAGGATAGTGGGCTTTTGCGAGTTTGTCTATATTTTTATTTTTGTGCTCATTTTGGGTTATTTCACAACTAAACTATCTCTAAAATTTTGTTGAATGACCATTTGATGAAATTATGCATAAATGCCCATTGGACGAGTATTTTAATCACAGAGTTGGGAAATATTTGAGTTCTGTTAAATATTTTTGTCTGATACACTATGATCGTACTCGGGGCAAGTTCTGTCTGTAAGGTCCTATTCAACATCTTTCAGTGTGGATATGTTCTCTGCCAGAGCAGGGAATAGTGTGTACTATAAACAGTTAAAACTTATCGTAGTGCTTCCTTAAGTTTATAGACAATGCTAACACAAAGAATCATGATCGAGGTTATCATGTTCTGTTGCATATGAAAGCAATGTTTCTCTGATTAGTTTCGTCTGCATAATTACTAGGGAATTCTAATTAATGTACTGATCATGAAGGGATACTTTTCCCCATATGCACTCCTTAAGGTGATTTCTTGAGTCCTGCATATTATAATTAGATCTGCATCCAATAGTGAGTTTTTGTATTTCATTTTTCCTTTTCAGCGTGCATATACTTCTTTCCCATAAACGCGGAAGTTTTTTTTGGTATGTGAAAGTTTTATTTAATGTCCCTTGAGATATTTTTTGTTTTGTTTTAATCAGCTATATACTTTTTATGGGGTATGATGGTCCTTACAATGATACCAGGGAAAGAGTGTATATCTATTAATAAATTAAGTTACATAACTGACAACCTTAAAAGATATTATACACCATACTGATCATATTTATTTGTATGGTGTATAATGTATATACACTATTGGGGCATATATACAGTTATATTCCTCAGAATTACCAGTGGCATTCAAATTGAGCTAGTTAATATCTCAATGGGCTTGTCTAAATTAAGTCAAGTTCTTGAAGCCCATTCATGCTCAATTCAAGTTTAAATTGATCTTATGTACAAGGGCCTAATAAATAGCTTGTTAGGTTCATAAGACTTTGACTAATATACTGTAAAATTGTATATACGTTGTTATATTTGCCAACAATTTTTCACTGTATAAAATTCTTAATTGCCTACAATAGATTCATAATGGACCCGGCCATGGTGGGAGCTATATCAGGTTACCTAGCTTTTTAACTCACCAAAAATGTTAGTTTCAATTTTGAATCTAGCTTCAGTCAAATTTATAGTTTATTTGATAGGCTTATTGGACTGAGTGGAGCAATACCTTGAAAAAGTGTCACTTGAGTTTGAATTTGATTGGTGCATATTTATTCTCAACGCTGGGGTTTGAGCTTGGCTAAGATTCCTATACCAAGAATTAGTTTTGCATGCGACTTAGTGGTTGTTTGGGGTAACCTTTCAGTTGGCACTCAGAGATATTCATGCCTCATAAGGTAGGGAGTGGGTAGAGAGTGATTAGGTTTTATGATGGCCATACAGATGAAATTGGAAGAACAGCTCATACTCAAAATTCCCACGTTTAATCAACATTGTAAGAAGTCTTGAGGACGGGTATTTGTAAAAGCATAGGTAGTTTAGGTATTTTTTTGTAATGCGATTAAGTATTCTGTAAAATCTTATTATACTATTCTTCGGAAAAACTTTTTAGACTATTCTTTGGCCCTACTGAAGATAATTTATTGATTGGCCACTGTGTTGCTGACTCGATGCAATGGGGATGGACTCTTTGCAGTTGTTTAAGAGTTGGTTTTATAGATCCAACTCTTAAGAACTTGGTTGAAGAAGCTTAGATACCCTAAATATGCATCTCCCCTGGTATCCCTATTTTCTGTACTTGATCTAAACTCTTATGAGATATCCAACATAATTTCCATTTATGCTTTTTTGGTCTATTCTCTCTTAAACTCATGATTTTGGCTTTTACAGTATTCTATATTCTTTACTTTTTCATATACATAAATTTTGATTTCTATCACAGAATACCGCTTTTACAGTTTTGCATTCTCTTTACTTTTTCATATACATGAGTTTTGATTTCTATCACAGAATGCCATTTAGGTTAAATATGAAATTTTTATGCAATATGTGATTTGGGTTTGTGCGGAATTACTTGCTTTCTCAGTCACATATGCTTGAAATCTCTTGTCAGTGCTAAGAAACACTTGTTAAGCTCATAGTTTCTCTTATCCCTATCATCCGTTTTATCTCTGAATCCTATGTTCCCATGCTAGTTATGGCCAAGTTTTTTGTATGTCCTTCCTGTAATTTTAGATTAGGTTTGCTTCTAGTTTTCCATATTATAGACAGATTGGAGTGCTTCCTGATTCTTTTGAATGTGGTGCTATTTTGAAACATGATAAGTCAGTCAAATAGTCCGTCCACTCAGCTGTTATTGCTGTCTTTTTTCATCCATTAGTGTTTAGTTGGACTTCGTTTCAAGGAAACTATCTTAATATATTTTAAATTATTGTCACTTTATCTTTTTAAAAGACACACACTTTGGAATGTGAAGTTTGTTCAGATGAAATGCTATTCCTAACTATTACTCGACTGCTATCTTATTTCAAGCATCCAATGTTTGTGTTTGATCAGGGGGCAGCACTTTGCACTCATTACGCACAGCGTGGTATATGCAAGTTTGGTCCTGCATGCAAATTTGATCATCCTATTGCACCATTGACTTACAGTCCATCTGCCTCTTCCCTGACAGATGTACCAGTTGCACCCTACTTTGTGGGTTCATCAGTTGGTACTCTTGTTCCTTCATCTTCTTCACCAGAGTTACAGTCAGAACTTACTGCAGGATCCAGCAGGGAGTCTGTTCCATCCAGAATATCGTCATCAGTAAGCACATCAACTGGATCAGCTGGCTTGACTTTGCCAACTGGTGGCCCTGTTTCTCAATCAAGCACTCGAAGTTCTAGCCCTTTAGCACCTGCTAATACCACGACAAGTAGCAATGTTTCTCACCCCTCAAACTAAGAAATGTGAATGCATACATCTTCATTACTCCTTTTTTTTATCTCAATTCTTCAACCAAATATCATTATTCAAGGAGGTCGTCAAATAGGGTTTTTTTTTTGTTCTCTCTCCCAGTTATCCCAGTTCCACATTCAGATCTAGCACACTTCACACTGATTATCTTTATGTTCATAAAATCTTTTTGTGGCCATTCCTTTGATCTTGAATAAACCATGGTCAACCATGAGAACTTTAGCAACCCATACAGCCACCTTGCTTTAGAATAACTCCTAAAGAATCTGCAATTCCATTGTGCACATGTCCATCCACATCTCCAATTTTTGGAGTCTGTTGTGCTTATTTATGTTCCAATCTTCTTTCATATGAGAACATTCTGTCCAGACTTTCATTGACCATGTGTTTACGCCTCTTCCACCTGAACCCTTTTTGAATTAGGTAGCAATTTTCCATTTCTGTTTTGGAAGTCCTATTCAATACTTCCCAACCTGTATTTAATATTTATAGGGTTTACTGTTGAGAAATAATCAGGAGACTGCAATGAGGCTTCACATTGTTATGTTATATGGTTTGTAATTTTTGGATACACAGTGATGTTGTGACAATCAAAAGCTTGACTTGGTATTTGAACTTATTACGGAATACGTATATGAAGAAACACATTTAAATTATCACATTTTAATACATGTATTAACCTTTTTTCATCTTTTTCATCGTTTTTTCTTAATTGATCAAGCTTTAATCTTAGATCAGATAATTGTATAACCAAATATGTAGCTTTATTTTTGAAGAAGAATGCTTATGATGATATTATTTTCTTGAGCACTATAAAAAAGAGATAATTTGACGAATTTGTTAGACATCTTAAAAACTCTCTTTCAAAACATTTTTATATTCCCATGTTACTGTTATAACTGGATTATTGGATTAACCATCAATGACAAACATGCAATTAAATTTTATAATACTCTCAGAACAAAGGAATCTTCTGTGTGCAATATATTAAGGTTGCAGGCTACTGGCTATCACAATCTATCTCTCTTCTGTTTGCAGTGTGCTTGTAGCATGAATTGTACCCAATTTTTTTGGCAACTAGCTTCAAAAATAAAATAAAAAGATTTATACACCATTCTATCAACATGTTTTTTTTGGTTACATGTTTCCGTCCATGTATCTATCTATATCTATATATAAATAGTATGGTGGAGGGTCGCTTTAGAAATATATGCATCTCATTTACATATTAATTAAGAATTGTATAGTAAATCTTTGGTAGCTATCATATCTGTTTTCTTCTTTTAATAGACCCGTTATCCTTAAAGGAATTGTATAGTTTGAATATAAGTTGTACGTAGTACTAGTATAATAACATTAATAGATTAGAGACAAATGAATATTATATAACATGGGGGAATACATATGAATTTCCTTTGCGTGAGACAGAACTAGTAGTCTACTAATGGTCCTGTCTTTTTTTTTTCAACATCTTATAACCACAAGAATTCACACCATGTGTTTAATTCATTCAATTCATTCATTAATCAAATTAAAAGAAAGAAAAAGACTTGCAACTTCTTATAGATATTAGACCAACGTAACAATGTACTAAGTGCATGCAGATAATTGAATGCAAATGTACACAAAAAGGTAAATTTCCAACACAAAAATAAAGCTACTTCAATAAAGAGAGCTCAAAAAAGATCTAACAGTTTCCACAACTGTTTGCAGATGATCCTTGTCCTCAGAAGTGTGAGTATCCCATGTCGGCATCGCCGAAAGGAGAGTATGAATGAGAAGAATAGGTAGTTGAAGAAAGATCTTGAGTAGTCATTAGTCCATAGCTTGGACTTTCACTCCTTGGTGGTTTGTTAAAGATAGCTGAAAGTTCATTGTAATTGCAATCCCATAATCCTTCACTACAATCACTTTTGTTAATGTTAAATGCTTCTTGAGAGAATGGAGTGTAGTCAAAAAATGATTGACCATGCATGAAGTTTGTTGTGCTAATGGAATCAACTACATTTTGGTGTTCATATGAATCACTTGCATCACTCCTATGATCAAAGTTTGAATTGTTGGTGTTGGAAATAGGTTTGAAGCAATTAACAGGAACAATGCTTTCAAGATAGCCTGAGTTATTATACTCATTAGAGAATAACAAATTGTCATTGTTCAAATGAGAATTAGAATCAAGCTGAGAGAGGCTATTTTGATTGGTAATTGGTTGTGTATTTTGAACATCCAAAGGAGCAACAACATTGTGAAAATTGGCATCATCTTCATCAGAAGAAGAAGGATATATGAAATTTGTTCTAGCATTGCTACCTTTGATGGAAAGAGCAGCTCTATCATAAGCAAAAGCAGCTTCTTGAGCAGTATCAAATGTTCCTAGCCAATGTCTTTCTTTAGTTGCAGGATCTCTAATTTCAGCAGCATATCTACCCCAAGGTCTTCTCCTTACACCAAGAAATTTACCTGGTTCTGCTTGCTTTTTTCTACCTCTTTTTTCGCCACAAACCGACATGTTTCGTTGAAGAAGAGATAAATTTATTTGGATTTGATTGTGATGATGATCATGTCCTTTAAGGGAAGTGTTTGAGGTTCTAGAGGTTGACATGGTTATGAAAATGGTGAGAAAGTGTCTAAGGGAAGAAAAATATGACAAGTGAAGAGTAGAGAGTAGAGAGCATAGAATAGAATGGAAGTTGTGGCAAGTCTTTTAAAGACACTTAGTTGATCATTGAGTGAAGGAAAAGGACATTTTATTCATGTCTTTTTTATGAAAACATATCTTCCCTTTTCACCTGTGTTTGGAATTTTTTTTAAGATTAGTTCCACTTTTTAGTATTGTTGTATTATTTTTAAAAGGCAAAATTATATTAATTAAATATCAAACCAATCAAGAGCACAAGGATTGCTAGAGAAGTGAATAACCATCTAATTTTAACAATTGAGATAAATAAGAAACTTATAACCCACACAACTGAAACACTTAAGTTCTTATGCATCTCAATTGCTAAAACTAGATGGTCTCTACTTTCTATGTAGGTTAAATAGGCTTGTGGCATAAGCCACATATACTTCAACTCAACCGAACATTAAGATTACGATAACGGACTAAGAAATATGATTCTAAAAACTGGATCTTTAAAGAACGCAAAATCGTACGTTCGTTACATTAGAGTGACTAGAAGTGTAATTAATTTTTTTTTTTTAATATAATTTTAAGGTCCACAACTGTGCTTTGAATTTTTACAGCAGTCACTTTCTTCATAGCTACAACAGTGACAGTTAAAAAATGTGTTATTTTTCTTATTGTAGGAAAACAATGTGCACAATAACTTATTTAGTACTGTGAGAATAGACCTTTTGCATTAGTTTTTTAACTCAATAAACAATGTGAAACTTTATTTTTGTGACTAAAGTAAACAATGTACTAAAATTTAGTGAGCCAATTATTGCATCAGAGGTATATATTGGGATTTGACAAGGATTGACAAAATTGAATCTGGTGTATCTTAGGGTCATCTGTAAAAGGCCACAAGCTGAATAGTTTATGAACAAACTACCAGGAATTCTACCTGGTAAACTCTGTACAAGTGAGTGAAGAGACAATAGTGAAAACGAAATATATACCAAAAAAAGTCTTGACCCTATAAATATATATATATTTTTAAGGAGACCCTATAAATTAATATTGTTGTCATTTTGTTACATATGTATAAAGAAATCTGATTATGGTTTTAAGAGAATGTGTTGTGTGTTGAGTCCATCGGTGTCGAATATTGATTTTGAATAAATACATTTTGTAAAATTGATTTTAATTAATAATAAATTAAACATAAAATATTTTATCTTTAGATGGAATTTATATGTAAAATTGAGTCCAATAATAATTTTGAGGCTTGCCTTTTGATGGAATTTAGAAACCAATGTTGTAAAATCGCACCCAAGATTGAATCAATCGATTGAACGAGATGACTAATAAAAGAGAAAAATAAACCACTTAAAGCAGAGTTCAAATCAGTTCGATTCAATTCTAAGATATTGAAAATTGATTACGCTTGAACCAACTAATCCGGTCTTAAAAATAGTTATGAAAACTCAAATCCAACTTAAAGTAAAATTATTTTTGGAACAAAAATTATTTTCAAAATTTAAACACTCAAACGTACGTTTGGTTCTGTTTTATGATTATCAAATCACTTTTACCTTTTTCGAGTAAAGACCATGTTTTTTACCACTAGCAAAAGAATCCAAATATATGAGGTAATTTTTTTTTTTGAGAGCAAATATATGAGGTAATGATTAGTTCATTTTGGGATAATTTCACTAGGTGAAAACACAGTATTTATGCTGGAATCAACCCAAGGGAAGACCAAAAAAGAAAAAACAAGTGCATGGTTTTGTCGTATACTGTAAATCTTTGAATGTGGAGGTACTACTACTTATACTATCTTAGGCCTTAGCATGCCATTTACCAGCTGCAAATAATAATATGTACATGTGACACTTTTAATGCAAAATAATCTATCAATTACATTGAAAGATTTTGTTTGTTTCATAATTTTCAAAGGGAGCAGTTATAATATTTACCTCTGTCCAGACAGAAAATTGTCCAAGAATTAAATGTTCTAGAAGTCTTTCCTGGCTTGCGTCATGGATTTGAGAACATTTATAATACAAAATCAGAATAAGGTTACATATTGACAGGACCACTTGTTAATTGTCCCACATATTATTTGCATGATGATACAGAATTTTCAAGTCTAATAATTTAGGGAAATTTTCTTTTTTAGAGTTATTTATGGATATTTATATCTATAGAATTTATGGTATATTTGAAATAAAAACAACAAGGCTAAAGTGCACTTTTCAGCTTCTAAGTTTGAAAAAGTTGTGATTTTGAACCTTTATAAAAAGAAATAACAATTTTGGCCCTCTAAGATTTAGCTCGTTTACAACTTTAATCCTTTTGGTCAATTTTGACCAAATCAATGCACATGTGGCATACCGAAATTATGGAATTAGCAATTTGAAACCCTAATTAGATTTTCCCCATTTTGTTATTATTAACAAAGAGATTTCAATTACACGCTCATCATCATGCTCTCTCTACTCTGTAACAAACAAATTGAATCAATTGAATTGTAACCAATTGAATACAATAAGCACCGTGATCTTCTTGCTCTCTCTATTCTCTCGCTCTTCATCTTCATAGTTTTTCTTTTGTTGGGTTGGATTTGAAGAGATGAATATATATGAAGGATGATGAATATGTATTGTTTTGGGTTTAAATTTATTTTTTTTTCTTCTGATTTTTTAAATTTTATTTAATTTAGAAAATGATTATGTGGCTTTTTAAATTTGTTTAATTCAAAAATGACACATGTGGCATGCTACATAAGCGTTGACTCGGTCAAAATTGACCAAAAGGATCAAAGTTGCAAAGGAGCTAAATTTTAGGAGACCAAAATTGTCATTTCTTTTTATAGGGGATCAAAATCGCAACTTTTTCAAACTTAAGGGGGAAAAAGTACACTTTAGCCTAACAACAAATGTAGATAGATTAGTTGACATTTGTTTATACTACCTCCGTTTCAAATTATAAGTTGTTTAGATCATTTCACACATATTAAAAAATGTAATCAATTGTGTATTAGAAAGGGAAATTATGAGTAATTTTATAAAATTATCCTTCATTAATGATATTGAAAGAATATTAAGTAATAAATATTTAAGGGTATAATAGAAAAAATATTATTAATATTTCATTGGTATTGTAAAACAACTATAATTTAGGATAATTTTTTTCTTCTTTAAAACGACTTATAATTTGGGACGGAGCAAATACCGCTATACAATACAACTACATAGTAGTTGTTTATGGTCTTAATTAGCTCTTCAACAAGCTCAAATGCCTAATTAAATTATGAAGTTGGTTAATGAAAGTGTCAAAACAACTTCTAACAAGTAAGTAAGGACTCTCTCTTCTCCTTCCCAAACTATAGCCGTTGTCACTTTTTTTTTTTTTTTTTTTTATCTACTGAAAATAAATTATTTACGGTCAATTTTAACCAAAGTCACCCCAACTATACAAAACCATGTATAATCAATATCATACAAGAGCTTATAACGTGAGGTATGACATCACTTAATTCTAACCACTATATCACGTACATAACACTTAATTAATATGCTTGTATTTTTTTTTTATTTTGTGAAAATATGCTTGTGTTTTAAACCGGTAGTTTATCCATTTTGGACTAAATGGACAATTTGGAAATGATAATTGAATTTTTAGACAAAAATAATAATATTTGAATTAATTGGATTTATCTTATGTTCACATGAACTTAAGAAAATAGTTTAAAAACTATGATCATAAGTTATTTTCAGCTCCTCCAAATAGTTATCGTCACAAATTGTTTTAAGATCCCAATTCTTCTCTGGAATGTAATAACATTTAATAAACTCCATTATAATAATTAAAAAAAACTTATAAATTTGTTAAAATTTATGTAGATATCATCATTTATGTGAGACTCACTTCTATGAAAGATATACTATGAGTTCTATGAAAGATATAAATATCCATAAATAACTCTAAAAATATAGTATATGACCTTTGAGGAATTTTTAACAACAAAGTCGGATAATGAGAGACATGAAAGTTGATCTTCAAAATCTAATAGAAAAATTGGGTAGTCAAAAAGGATAACGAAAAGCTTAACTGAAGCATGCAAATTGATTTGGACTAAACTGCTCCACAAAATCAAAAATCTACTGGGCCACCCTTTTATTGATTCACAACTCTTTTATTATTATATAGCATTTCCCTATTTTTAATCTCTTTAGTTTACAAACCATTATATGGCATTGGAAAGAAATAGGATGTCGTAAATCATGTCAAAAGGGTAAAGCCGTTTTATTGTTTTTAGCACATATATCTGCTGGTGTCACCATTGATTTTCCGATAATATTCTTAAATATAAAATTATGTTCCATGTTCAGCATGAAGTTTAAGTAAATGTCGTAAATTAAGTATACTTGTGAATATTGAACTCACGAGATCCAATTAAAGATAAATTAAGTATACTTGTGAATATTGAACTCACGAGATCCAATTAAAGATAATATTATGTGCATACTTTCAAGTGATTAATTTGACAATATTACTATTATCTTTCTTTTACTTATAGTATTTTCTTATCTTATCTTATCTTATTTGATTGAAACAAGTGTGACAATTATTGGGGGAAAGAAGTAAAATGTAGTTTAATGTAAAGTTGGAGGGAACCACTAAAATTAGTGTAGTGGAAGTGAATAGTATTCAAATATGCGACCAAAATGAGATTGATCATAAGAGGCTCAATTAGCTTGGTTTGATTAATTAATCATGGTGTTTTTTAAAATTGACGGGATCTTGACTCTAAAGGCCCTTGACTCTTCCACTAAAGATTTCAAGGAGCAGAAAGATACATATAAAGCTTAATCAATTCTCATCTTGATTTTATATTTTCAAACATAAATTGATATCAAAGTTTATCTATTATTTACACATCAAGTTCAATAACTTTAGGTATGATAGAATAATCCAAATTTTATATTAATTAGAGATAAGACTTAAATGAAGTGTAGACAGTCATCGCCTTATAAATAGATACTTTTATGGAGTTTAAATTAAAAAGAATGTTTAAGATAATTCTATATCTTCAGAGAAATAGCATGGGAGAAAGATTGGTATATACTTAAAAGAAGAAATATAAATCCTTAATAAAATTTACAGTTTTCCTCGACCTTGTATAGACTATGTCTCCCATAATATAAATGTATATATGTAAGAGTGTAGGAATACAATTGAAAATTAAAGAAGTAAGCATTTAAAATTTTAGAACGGTCGGATAACTCAATTGGTTTGAGTTAAGAGATAAGGAGTTAGAGGTTATGAGTTCAAACACTGTAAGAGAAGAAACCAACTCTATCAACTAATTACTAATTTTGCTATTTAAAAAAGAAAACATTTGGAATTTTCCATTTACCCTCCTAATTTCTGATGTTCACTAGTTGTAGAGTTTACCATTTAGAAACAGGTAAAGGTTAGTCAAGGCACATATCAAAAGATGTGAATTTAGTTGGGTTGGCAAAGTACATTTTGTCGAGGTCCTTTACATATCCCTAAAATAGATTAAGTCTTTAGGTAAATGGCAACAAAGCCACAAAAAGGTATCTTTCTCACTCACGATATGTTTCTCAAAAAGAAATTCATGGTTTTATATTTGTAAGTCTTTTAGGAATTAAAGGAAGATTTTGCTTTGTACTTAAACGAATGTAGCTTTAATCAATTGATTAGACATAAATGGATAATGAACTTTAATTAAGAGTGAATTATTTTGAGGAATTTGAAATTTAATCTTGGTTGAAATAATCTCCAACAACATTTTACTTACTTTTTAATTGAACTTTGAATTATTAGGATCACCATCGTATAATAATGAATAATTAAGAAAAAAGTGATATATTCTTTTAGATAGGAGAATTGTTGGCATTCTCTTGTGGTTTTTGCAAATATTAACTTTTATGATGAAAAAAAAAGTGATAATGAACTTTATGGTTGGAAGAGAATTTTGTACATTCTCCAAAACAAATTCTTTTAAAATTGTTCAAGGACCTCCGGCATTTAGGGGAAAATGATGATTATGTTCACTTTGGACTTTGACGGATAATAGACTAATGAAGTTTAAGTTACAAAAATGTCTTATTAACATGTCCCTTTTATCTACTTCAAATACCACACTTTGCACCCAAAGTTCACAACAGAATCTGTTTACTTAGCTTTTAGAATACTTTACTTTTTGGATTTGTTTGGTTAATAGTGTACGGTAAAACATTTCTAATTTATTTCAAATAATTTCAATGTTGATTGTAGAAAAGAATGATAATGTAAATGTTTTACGGCAGGACTCTAGATTATCAAAATCATTTTTCATGAGAATTAAAGGGTCAACACAAGAAAAGAATGACAATAACAATCAATGTTAAAAAGTTATATGCCACTTAATATTACAACATAATTTCAATTTCAAATACTTTTTCAAGAATGTCTTATATTTGGAGACGTATGTACGTAGTGTTATATACATAAAGCTTATTAACTACTTGATCTTAGTTGTTTGGTTACATGATATATCTATATTACTTTAATATATATACTAATATGTGAAACTTTTTAAATGATAGATAAAAAAAAAAACTAATTCTAATTTTTAATGATAGCACTTTATATGGATGCTAGATAGATAGCATGAACATTAGAGAAATAAAGAACTGCTGGACCTACATCTGAAGTTAGGTGAGCAGGCTTACAAGTGACAATGCAATTTCTTTTGGTTAGATCATATAGTATTTTCTGTAAAATATGAAAAAATCGGTTATATTCATCTTGCTAGCTAGGGACGTTGGACAACCTTGTCTACCTATGATATGAACTTATATAATCAAATGAAACTAGAAAACAAATAAATATTTTTAAGTCATCATTTTACTCACGAGTGTAAAATAAATATTTTATTACTGATAAAAATTAAAATTAAAATTAAAATATTGTCTATCAATACATAGATATGTTAGACGAATAGGTTCACACCAAATCATAAGTAACTTCACCAGAAAACAAATTATAAATATATTTAGAATTTAACGGGGGTTGAATCACCTATATAAATTAATTTTACACTAATATCCGATCAAAACTCGTTATTTTACACTTTATATATTTTAAAATTACTTATAAAATAATGAATTCTCATTTAACATTAATGTAAAAGTGGTTTACATGTATATTTGATTTTAAAATTGGAAGAGCCAAAATAGATCGAGTAAAATTGATTTTGACATGTTTAGATTTTTTTAAAGTAGAATTGATTTTGTTTGTAGAATTAATTCTACTTGACGTTAGAATTTATAACTTTTGTCTTTTACAATTGATTTTGACTTTGAATTTTTTGTTCAATTCACTTTCAGTTAGATATTTCGAGTATAAATCATTTTACATTCAATTCACTTTTAACCAGAACCAGTTATATAACATTAATTTATTCAAAATTAATTCTTGTCACCACTATTAGAATATCATTGTCATCAAATAGTCATGATTGTATAGCAAACATACAGAGAAACTGACATTGCATATGTATCATTGAAAATCAATAGAAAGGAACCAAGTTGCTTGGGCTCTAGTGGCAAAGAGCTCCTTCCAAGGACGTACCTGGGGAATACCGGGTTCGATTCCCAAGGGGAACAACGCTTGGCCAGTGCGCATGCCTCTACGCACGAGCCAGATTAGTCGCCCACCATTGGTGGGTCAGAAACCGGTGCGGAAGCCAAAAAAAAAAATCAATAGAAAGGCAAGGCCTATCATTCCAATATGGTATTAGTAAGATAGGTACTGATCCTAAACCCTAATCCTTGCGCCACCGCTCTCCCCACATAACCAACTGCACAACCTTCTTCTTTCTCTCATCTCACCCACGCTGCTCTCATCAGCTTTCTTGCTCTCATCATGTCTACCGCACAGTCATCTCCCTCCTCCTATTCCATTTCTTCCTCCTCCTCTCCCAAAAACTCTGCAACCACGCAGAATACCAATCCTCCCATTCATCCCGCATTCACCATCTCTAACATCACCAATTTTATCCAAATTACCCTAAGTATTGAAAAGGGTCAATATAACACTTGGTCTGAACTCTTCAAATGGCCACTTACCTACACAACATACTTCTAAATAAGAAACTCACTCTCCAATCACCCACCAAAATTCTCTACCAAAAAGACCCGTCTTATTCACACCTCCGAGTATTTGGATGTCTTTGCTATCCATTAATTGCGTCCACCACTAGGAATAAACTCCAACCTCGGTCTACACCATGTGTCTTTCTAGGATATCCTTCTAACCATAGAGGTTATAAGTGTTACGAATTGTCAAGTCGTAAAATCATTATTTCTCGACATATCCAACAACCACCTCTCCCAACATAACAGCCACCCAATCACCATCACCAGCAGCCCAACAAACTTCTCCCCCTCCAACCACGAACCACACAAACGTTCCCCTCTCACCAACCTCCTCAACCCAACAACCTACTCCTACAGCTCAAACACCTTCTCCCTCCCAAACAACGACCTCATAACCACAAACAACACCTACCACCTCTTCTCCACCGATTCCAACACCCATTTCCCCTCCTGTACCTCATTAACCTCAAATGAGAACCCGTTCACAACACGGTGTTGTCAAACCTCATACGCTTTTCAACCTACATACATCAACCAACCAAACTATCTCTCCTTTACCTACAAATTCTATTGATGCATTAAGAGATCCTAATTGGAAAATGGCCATGAAAGACGGATATTATGCACTTATTGAAAATAAGACATGGAAATTAGTTCCTCGTCCCTCTAATGCTAATGTTATTCGAAATTTGTGGATTTTCAGGCACAAGAAGAAATTTGATGGTTCTTTTGAGCGATACAAAGTTCGTCTTGTAGGTAATGGTGCTAATCAACAATCAAGTGTTGATTGTGGTGAAACCTTCAACCCTATCGTCAAACCAGCCACTATCTGCATGGTACTTAGCATTGCAATATCCAAATCATGGTGTCTCCATCAACTAGATGTCAAAAATGCTTTTTTGCATGGAAATATTGATGAAACTGTGTATATGCACCAGCCTCCTGGATCCCGTGATCCACAATATCCTGAGCATGTTTGTCTCCTCAAGAAATCTCTCTATGGTTTAAAACAAGCACCGCGTGCCTGGTACCAAAGATTCACTAACTATGTTGCCACATTAGGTTTCTCTCACAACATCTCTTATCACTCTTTACTGGTTTTTCATCACTGCCTTGATACTGCTTATATCCTTCTATATGTGGATGACATAATTCTCACTGCTTTGTCTGATGCTCTTCGTGACTCTATGATGTCTAAACTTAGTTCTGAATTTGCCATGAAGGATTTGAGTCCTCTAAGTTATTTTATGAGAATATCTGTCACTAAACACACAAGTGGTCTTTTCTTGTCTCAAAGAAAATATGCAGAGGAAATTATAGAACGAGCATGCATGTCCTCTTGCAAACCATCACCCACTCCAGTCGACACCAAGGCAAAACTTAGTGGCTCATCCGAGAATCCATATCATGACCCAACTGAATATCGGAGTCTTGCAGGAAAATTGCAATATTTAACTTTTCACAAGACCTGATATTTCTTATGCAGTGCAACAGGTATGCCTATTCATGCATGACCCTAAAACGCAACCAGTGGCGGAGGCATGTAGGGCCTTGTGTGGGCACCTGTCTGCACAATTTTTTGTGAAAAAATGAATTTTAATAGCAACTGCCTTCACATTCCATATGCTCATGAACATAGACAAACAAAACGACGGCTTAAATATTCTTTAATCAGCCAACGTTAAAATGTACTCCTCCAATTGGTATAGATAAATCACAAATATGATACCTCTTGTTTATAGTTTATACCTCTTCTTGTTGTTTAAAATACAACACATTAATGTTTATCTCCCATTTCATAGGGATTACATGTCCAATATCTTGAGACATACACACAACATACACATTGATTTTTTTATCTCTCATTTAAAGTGGAAAAAAGAGATGAGATTGAAAAATCAGATTAGTTTTTTTACAAATTATATGATTATGCGCATTTATATTATTTTGTATTTACAAAAGCTAAATTATCAAACATTTTAATTTCAATTAATTAACTTTTCTATTATAAGCCATCAAATATATTAGAACTTGTGTAGTCAATCTCTAAAAAGTATTAAAAAAAAAGTTTTCTTTAATACAAAATTTGCCTATTTTTTCCTTAATAAATGGATGAAGTCATTAGTTAGCCTGACTTGTTTTTTTTTATTATTATTAAAACAAACAACAATTCAAACATGTTTAACATTAAAAAAAAAAGTGAAAACTCATCGACTTATACCGAGAGGCCACAACCCACTCTCTTCTTCCTCATTCTTCTATTTTCTAATCTTGTTTCTCTAGTCTTTTTCTCCCTTCATTCTACTTTATATTCCTCCGCTATTGATTTTCTAAGAGGTAAATCTAAAATCTCATTATTTTAAATTTTAATTTTATGATTTTAGTCTTATGCATTTTTTGTTACAAGTTTATACATATATGATGCCCCTACCATGCAAATTGTCTGGCTCCGTTACTGAACGCAACATATGTCAGCACTGAAGCGTATCATTTAGTATATTCATGACACTATTGGTTTCGGCCTTCACTTACATCCCTCCTCTGTCAGCAAATTGGTTTCTTACACTGATGCAGATTGGGCTGGTTGCCCGGACACTAGGCGATTCACCTCTGGTTACTGTGTTTATCTTGGTGACAATTTAATCTCATGGTCTGCCAAACGCCAACACACCCTCTCTTGGTCCAGTGCCGAAGCCGAGTACCGCGGAGTCACCAATGTAGTCTCTGAATCTTGTTGGATTAGAAACTTACTGGTTGGAACTACATTGCCCAGTCACAACAACCACTCTGGTTTATTGTGACAATGTGAGTGCTGTCTATTTATCCGGCAACCCAGTTTAACATCAACGCACCAAACACATCGAGATGGATATACATTTTGTGCGTGAGAAAGTCGCCCGCGGCCAAGTACGAGTCTTACATGTCCCTTCACGTTACCAAATCGCTGACATCTTCACCAAAGGACTTTCGTTGCAACTCTTTGATGATTTTCGTGATAGTCTCAACATCTGTCAGCCTCCCGTTTCGACTATGGGGGTGTATTAGAATATCATTGTCATTATTAGAATATTATTGTTATTATTAGAATATAATTGTCATTAAATAGTCATGATTGTTTAGCAAACATATAGAGAAACTGACATTGCATATGTATCATTGAAAATGAATAGAAAGGCAAGGCCTATCATTCCAATAACCACATAATTAAACACACACTACATCAACAATACAAAACCCCTGTTAACTCTTGATTATAGAGTAAATTACACTCCCCTCCCCTCAAAGATGCTTGAATTACACTCCTCTCCCCTCTTATGTTAAAATATACATTCCCCTCCTCTCTTATTCAAAACATATTAGAAAAAATTTCATTCCCCACCCCTAAGAAAAGCTTTAATTACATTCCCCTCCCCTCTTATGTTAAAATCTACACTTTACTCCCTCAATATTTTTTTTTTAATTCTAATAATCTAGCAAAAAAATAATAATGTAATACACTTCGAAAAAAATAGTATTGCAGGTCTATTTTAACATAATAAAAAATTGAATACATATTTTTTTGCTATTTTTTATTCACAATTTCATTAACATGTAGTTTTAAACTCTATTATAAAATATGAAACAAGCCAAAATAAAATTAAAATATGTGAAAAATTACTAAAGACAATAAACCATGGTCATTTAAAAGTTAATTTTAAACTCTAAATTATAAAATCAATAGCAAAATATTTAAATTTAATTATCATTAACATTTAAATTATAAAGAAATGAATTATTTTTTCTTAAAGGGTGGTTTAAAATTAATATATATCATAAAAATATTTATTTATGTTAAAATAGATTAAAGTGTAGTGCATATTTAATTATCAAGGGAGAATGTTGTAATTCAAGCATCTTATAAGGGAGGGGAGTGTAAATTTTACATTTCAAGGGAGGAAATTGTATATTTTAACATAAGAGGGGAGGGAAGTGTATTTCAAGCATCTTTGAGGGGAGGGGAGTATAATTTTCTCTTGATTATATTATCAATAATTAAAATGTGTTGTTTTAGACACTAATTAAAACGAGAGTTCATTTTTAATTTTTAGTACTATAATACTAACAAATATTCTTGGAGTATTGCTTAAGTTAGAGAATTGAAGAGGTAAGTTTCCATGAGAAACTTATCTTCATGAGATAAATTAGAGAATAAAAGAAATGTTTTGCTTGTATTTTTAAGATAAACTTTTCTTTCATTGATTATTAAACCAATGATATGGGACACTTGTTAGTAATGACGTTTTAGTAGTGTATAAATATTTCAGTACTGTATAAATAGTTGTATTAAAGCTTTGTTTGACCGACATAATCATTCTTCCTCTTTTTATTTTGGGTACAAATCCTTTCTCTTTCTCAATCATCTCAGATTGAGAAAAATCAAAAATTAAATTATTATGTACTATAAGCAGGTGCAGACCTAATGTGTAGGGGTACAGAAGTTTCCCTTGATTATTTATAGTACTACATGTTATTAACTTTGGCTCACCTATTTGCTAGGGGTGCTGATATTTTTTCCTTGCTTATTAATTGGATATTAAAGCTGGCTCTTAAAAGCTTAGGTGCCATCTAAGCTGAAATGTGTCATAATCAATATAATTTTGGTGGTGTTTCTTGTTTTATAATTATTTTTGAATTGTTGAGATATATGATTTATATATTATACATTCATTCAGTATTATGTGTAAAAAATAAATACATTCGGTACTAAAATCATAGTGAATTATGATTAAGTTGTTTTGAGTCTGGTGAGCTTTTTTTTACAAGCAAATATTTATGAAGTAATAGCATCATTGATGATAGCACATGTCATGCCAGAATTAGAAAAGTAGTAGTAAGTCATACAAGGGTTTATAAGAATTAAAAAAGCTAAAGAACTAGGGACTTTTATCTATCACAAGGAAAAAAAACCAACATTGTTAAAGAAGCAGGAAAACACAATAGATTAGGATCATCTGCAACTGTTGCACACTACAGTGGATTGAAGAGTTTTTAGATTTAGAGAGAAATTTTTCTGTTTAGATCTAACAATTCTACATGTCGGTTGTACAATGCAATGTTGCAGATGATCCATACCTAATAACATAGAATATGCACCAAAAATGGCTAATGAACGGTGAAATTGAAGCTCCAAGTGATAGCTTCCGCAATCTATTTGCCTTATGACGCGAGAACACAAAAGTTCACCATCAAACCAAACGTGAGCTGAATCAGTTTACAAATACAATCAATGCTATTGAATGTTATTTTTTGAAATACTAGTAAAGATTAAGAGTATTCGAAAGAGAGAACATCTCCAGCCTGCCTCTAACCAATTTGCATTGCTCCATCAACTTGAATCCTCTACAGTTGCTGCACGACGCAGCACAGCAGCCGTTGATATCACTAGATTTAGACAAATACAGTGTATTGGGGAGGGTGTCCATTTCTAGAAACTTAATTATAAAATACAGTTATATTGAACTCCAGAATCAGATTTCCATGAAATCGTTGTAAAAAATCAGAGTCAGTCATGGTGCATGAATATACCTTTTACCAAAGTAAACTTAATGGGAGGAAAATGTCTATTTCACATCTATTTCTAAAGCAAAATTGGAGCCAATTAAGAGAAAAATTAAATTACCCAGTAATCAACATCATGCCGTACACAAGTTCGTACAAAATATACTATGTCAAGAAATAGAGCAAAATTGTGAGGCCTATGGCAGACCATGATTATGATGCTGCCGTAGATGATCTTTGTGTCTTCAATCCAAACAGATTCTCAAATAGCATTGGTAAACGGTACAAAAACGAAAGACAGAAAACAATATCCTTTAAAAAAAATACAGAAAGTTGTAATACTGAGTAAATGGAGTAAAAGCAATGTCAAGCACGAACACCCCTAAGGCTAACCATGCGGGTGGAAGTATCTCCGTGGGGTCCTCTCAATGTTGAACCCCCTTGAGTCCTCCCTGAATTCTGATAGCCGCCTCCACCCGTTCCCCGGAAATTTTTACTGATGATCTTACGCTTAGCATCATGAACATTGGTTGCCATGTTGGGAACTTCCAGCAGCATAGCAGATGTAATGCACTGATTCCAGGAGCTCAAGATTTATATGCATATGATATGGCATCTGCCGTCTCCTTTCCAACCTTTCCTGAAAGATAGTTAAAAGAGTTCACTGTATGTTAAACATAAATCTCTCACATTTCCCAGGCAGCTGAAAGAAACTGACTCAGTAGATGGAAATATGGCAAAATAGGGAGCCTCTAAAACAATCTTTGTAAACAAAGACAGACCCCTAGTGTTTTCCATATGTACAACCGTTGTATAAAAATTGTGAATAGATGCTAAGAAATTTGCAACTTCTGTAACAGGATAAAGTTTAAAATAAATAATAACAAACTAAGAAGCAGAAAACAAAAGATATGAAATTCAGCAACAAAGAGAACAGAGCAATATCCCCCGATAATATTATACCTCAAAATTGATTAATCCCAGTCAATATGAATGTAAAGATAAATAAAGCACCTAAACTGCAATCCAGAGCACAATTGATTTTAAATTATTTCTATGAAAAATCAAACAGGGATTTCTCTAGAGCAGTCACTTTGGATCTATCAAAATTATATTACGTCACATCATATCATATATATTTCATATATATTGTAAACCTATATGAACTTGACCACAATAAGTACAGTAATAAAGCCATGCTATCGAACATCCATTTGAAAAAAGCTGGGATTGAGTACCTGTTCTGGAGTCTTTTCATGATAACGGTTCTGTGAAACTCCTTGGGCAAGCAGTTCTTTCACCCGTCCACCAGAATAAAGTTCAGACAAACAGCCATGCGCTTCAGAAACCAGCCCAACCCGAAAAGCACATAGACCTAACTGTGACATAGCCCTGTTAAAAAGTATTTGTGTCCAAATGTCCATGTGGTGAACATTTTCTTGCAAATGACTCATAAGCAACAGATCACGGGCAACTGCAAACTCATCTAGAAGAGCACGGTGATATATATCACAAAGCATTGCGCGTGCTTTAGTACGCTCATCTCCGTATTTGTATATCAGTGATACTAACACATCCATTAAGGTCCTGCTATTCTCCGGGAAGGTGGGTTTCCGCGCCACAAGTTCTGGGATAACAACAAATGGAGCAGGAATTCTTGTATCCTCAAAACCTTTTGACTCCTCACTCATCTCTCCATTATCTCCATCTACCGTCATCTCAGCCAATTTTCTTATTGCTTCGTAAACCTCATGTGGTTTGTAGTAAATGAGTTCAACCCTCTTCAAGGCCACCTTAGAAGAAGCTTTGAAATCTCCAATGCTTTCAAGATATTCCTGGACATTCTGTGCAAGAACAACAAACTGAGGCTCATCCCTGAGTCTCTCAACATATTCACGTGTGTGGGGATCAATGCACTGCAAGCTCTTGAAAAACTCGGCATCTATTTTTTCTAAGAAAGCAACTAAGTTGCCCCAGACACGAATGGGTCTGTCATAGTCATCCCCTTTCTTAGTTTCATTCTCATCTAGCTCCACGGAATCATCAACCTTTATGTTTGGGTGGTGCACGAGAATGTCGAGAATGACGAGCATGTTCTGCACACACTTTTTCCACACACTTATAGGCATATGGCCACTGAGGCCTGGATTAACATCAAACTGAGCAGAAACCACACTGAAAAGAATTTGCAGCTTCTGAGCAGGTGTTTTAGCAACTTTTGTTAGGAAGGTAAGCTGCTCAACCTGTTCAAACCTTCCAGTTCCCTTCCTGCCCCTGGCTTCCAGAATCTCTTTGAACTTGTTGTTAACAGTGTCCCATGTGATCTCACTAGGCTTTTTCATGAACATTTTCTCCAAAAGCCTATCTTTCTTGCTAAGCTTTTGATCCCAAGGCGCATCCCCATCATGATCTCCAAAAGCCTATCTTTCTTACACAAAATGATTAATTTTTGTCCACATTTTTAATTTGATCTATTTTGTTAAGTGAAAATTAAATTGTAATGTTAGGTGAAATATAAAACATTGCTGAAAATATGTTGGATTTTAACTTTTTAATTTGATTTTAATGATCGAAACAAAAAATTTGTATTGTGTCAAAAAACCACGCCAATCGAACCGATCCAAAGAGCATTGGTTTAGTTCATATGAATTTTTAAAAGTTAACATAACCAAACGGAACCGCGTGTTTTTTTATCTCGCGACTTAAACCGAATCAAACGGGACTGCGAACAACCTTAATAATAATATTAAAAGTATAAAGGATGGTATATCTGTGTTTTTATTTTCTGATCCTCATTAAAGCTTGGTGGAGAAAATAACCCGATTTTCAGAAGCATCAACCATTAGGTGGTCATTCACAATACACATATATATATATATGTGAAATGCTAGTTGCTTGCTTAGGGGGCAAATGCAAAACATAGACCACAGAGATACTAAAAGTCAATTTATCATGTTGGTTCAGTGAAACTCATTAACATCTTCCACCTGGAGACATATGCCGGTGTCAGTCTACAATGGAATATGCAGCACATTTTTAAAACTAAGATTAGTACTGACTTACTGATCCAAATATATCAATAGCTGATCTTCTCAGTTGCATCTGCTCGACCATTCTACTCGGATCTCTCATATAAGTTGCGACTTGATTGCTGATGTCCTACATCGAGAGTTGTGATAGATAAATACAATCACAGCTGAAAATCTTTAAAAACAATAGCTGTATCATGATCTAACTTGCATTATTCCAAGATAATGGTTCATTAACTTAACCAGTATTAGCATAATGCAGAGTACTTAATCTGAGATAACCTTCCTTTACTAATTTTCAAATGCAACTTTAAATCTAGCAATATAATATGATATTCGATCCACAATATAAAGTATAAACTACACATGCTCAAATCTTAAATGTAAAATCTTACAACTCCTGGTGATGAAGATCCCTATACTCTTTCTCAAGTTGTTCCATCTCATCATTTTTCCATTCAATTTGCTCTAATGTCCTAACTTCTTCTTCTTCATCTGTCTCCTCGTCCTCCTCGCTATTATCATCATTGACCTACATCAGGAAAATACTCCTTAATCACATTTCATGAATAAATCATTTAACGTTAAACAAAATAACAAAAATTTAATTTGCACCAATGTTTACCTCTTCATAGGACATATCGCTGCAGTCATCCAAATCACTGTCACTCTTTTGCATTATTTTAGATTTCTTGACAGATAATCTAATTTTCAAACACTATACAATGATTGCTCAATAAAGTAAGTCACAGCTTCAAACATGTTAATAAGAAACATAATTTCAATTACAAACTGCAAAGAGATTTTATAGAAATACATATATTAAATGTTTCAAGTAGGTGTGTTATATATTACTCTATTATGATTATTTGAAGTAAAATATATAATTGTTCACATTCGGTTAGATGGTCCATACGGATAATACTTGGGTGACATTGAGTGTTGTGACATTAGTATATTTTGATGAGAGAGAATGAAAGATTATGAGAGAGATAGACACCATGTTACCAATGTCACCAAGGTTCAATGTCACCAACGTGCAACCCAGTCCATACATGCTTTAAACGGGATCCTCTCAAGTGGACGATAGATCATAGATTGCATCCCTCATATTAGTCGGTCCTTGGGCCAAGTTTTCAAAAAATTAATAACAATCTAACTAATTAGTTTGCTTGTCACAAGCATTTAAACAATGATTTCTTAAATCAATAAAATGAGAGGAATGAAGGTCCATATGCAATGTTTTAAATGTCATCATCAAATTAAAACATTATATTCTGATATCTCCGTGAGCTTAGCTCGGTTGGTAGGGATATCGCATATTATATGCAGGGATCGGAGTTTGAACCTCGGATACTCCACTTCTCCACAATTTAATTGTGTGAGCTCTAGCCAGTAGGCTACTTAACCAAAAAAAAAACCATTATATTCTGGTTAAAGTCACTCTCTTGTTTTGCTTTAGTATTTGGCTGCAAGTGATGTACCAGTAGAGCTTCTACACCTTGTATTAATCTTAGATTCATAAACTTCAAATGACTTGAGGGAAATTTCGGTTGTTCTTTGCTTGATCAAAAGCTCACGTAATCTTCAAAAATTAAGAATGGCAAATTAAAATAAACTAATGACCTGATTAAACCTTTTAATCTTATTCTTATCACATTCCTTCAAAAAACTCTTATTCTTATCATTCTTATATAAATATCTAATTCTCATTAGATATGTCCTGTGTATGAAAGAAAAATCTCTTAGGAGAGCACAAGAAAAATTATGTCACACGAATCAATTTTTTTTTTTTAAGGAAATCAATTTATTTTATTATTATCAGTTTCAAATGACATTTTTGCATTTTGTAAAATTTTAGGGTGGGTATTTACAAAAAGATCTCATTAATTATATTGACCGATATGTACTGTCATTTACTTCCCAAAAAAAATATTGTCCTTTACTTCTCAAAGAAACCACATCAACATTAATAGAAAACGTGTTATCTCAAACCTAAGAAAATGTGTTAAAGATACATTTGAGATCAAAACCAAATCAAGCGTGGGAACCTAATTATTTTAAATATGAATTTTTTGTTTTCTATCGGTAAAATGTGAATTTTTGTGTTTAATTTTTTTTTTTTAAATAGAGCAATTTGTTGACTATCTTACCATTGGCGTTGTCTTTAGCCCGAAGTATAATAAAAACATAATTGAGCAATGGAAGGAAGTAAAATGGTGTATTATATGAGAGATAAATATACCATTTGTAAAATGGGTTATTTAAAATAATTCATCCTTTTTCTTTAAAAAATAATAATAATTCATCCTTTCACATTTAAAAAATATATATCATTTGTGAAGGTACTCCCAAGCTTGAAATGCCAATGAAAAAAGTAGCATACAACCCAACTATTAATAATTAATCCTTTATTTATTAATTTTGTTAAGTCTTAACCTAATTTTTTTCCTCCACTAATCCCTTGCAACAACTCTATCCTAAAATTTTGGCTCTAAATTTGCATCTATGTTGTCTGCAGCAACTTAAACTAATTTAATAGATTTTTTTGTACCCTAATTTTCATACAAACTCGGCTATCCTAAATAATTTGTTAGGAATCATGAACTGCATTAATTTTTTCTGTTTAACTATAAAAGTAATAAATAAAATTGACTCGTGCAACAATATAATTTTGTATTTTTTTTATCTTTTTTCTTTTTAATTTTTTCATTATCATTTGATTGTAATATTGTATCTCTAATAATCTAATTTGCGTTTATTGATCAACCCATGATTTTACTGGTTAAATATTATTTATTGGTCTCTATTATAGTCGAGAAGACCCGTGCGTCAAAATTCTAGTTACAAACTTAATTAGAGCTTGTTAGTTACGTCCTTTTTTTAAAAAAAAAAAACCCTACTTTTCGAAACAAATAAATCACTTTTAAATGTTTTTATTTGTTTTTTTTACAATTTTAAATTAAAATAAGAATCTAAAAAAAATATATAAGTTGCTTCAAATGAAAGACTGTTTTGAGTAGATTTTTAAGAAAATTATTTTTAACTGAACTTTAAGAAAAATTATTTTCGTTACATTAAAGTTTTTTGTTCTTTTTAAAATTTCTCAACATTAATATATAAATTATTAAATAATAAAATCAAATTTTCTATAAATTCCAACAAACTAATACGCATGGTCTGTGTGCTACTAATTTTAAAAAAATTGACATTCAATAATTTATAGATTATTTTTTTTAGAGATTTTATAATAAAAAATAGAATTCTTTTGAAAGGGTAAAAAAAATAGAATTTATTTTGTGTTTGTTTATCATAATAAAAAACACTTAAATATATTTCTTTTATTCTAATTTTTATAAATAAAAAGTCGAAACATAATTTAATTCTTAAATAAACTACTACAACCATAGTTTTAAAACTCGGCTCGGTGATCGACTCGATGAGGTTACTGGGTCACTGAGTCATTGGTTGAACCACTGAGTGATTAGTCGAACCGCATGACTGAACCGGATTAAACCGATTGACTCGGTATTCAACTCGGCGTTTATAAATAATATTGTTTATGTATTAAACTAGACTAAACCGGATGAATCGATGTCTATTATTTTTAAAAACCTAAAATTGTCACAAATATTTATTTACATTTTAATAAAACAAAACACATAAAAGTCACCTTTGCATATATTTTTTTAAGCAAAAATCCACCTTGCGTATAGCAGTATGTTTTGATGAGACACATTTTATTTTATTTTTCCTAAATGAGATTCACATTATTTTAGAGTTAATCCCATACCAAAAAAATTAGTTTAGAGTTAAAAAAATTAAAATAGCAGTAAAATGGTGAAAGTGTAAACCACTGAAGATGAAGATGTTTTCAAGTATAAACAACGTTTCCACGTCCTTCGTTTTCTTCTGTTCTTCTGCTTCTTTTTCCTTTTCATCACTGACCCGGTCCGGTTCTAAAAAACCGGCGAGTCACAGGTTTTTACCGGTTTTGGCCAGGTCACGACGGTTTAAAAGCATGGCCGATCCATTAGCTAGCTCGAACCGCTCACCCCTTCGGTTCCTGGTCTAACCGGTTCGATCGGCCGGTCCGAGCCAGTTTTTAAAACTATGACTACAACTAGCCTCTTAATCACCCCGACCAAAAGTCATATATTGTACAACACAATTTACCTTTTTCTAAAAGAAAACAAAAACAAAACAGATTTTTTGTATGTGTGTATGGAAAGAGATTAATTAATGAAGAAGAAAAATTATTAAGGTTAAGCTGATTTAAGGAAATCAAATACAGTATGTTACACCTACTACAAGCTACCTAGTAAGAATATATCACTATATAAGCAGCAAAATCTAATCTCACATTTCCATAACCCAACTTCAATTTTCAAAGATGAAGATGAATCACATTATTGTTTTCTTTTTTGTTCTCCTCATATCATCATATACCTCCCATGTTTCTTCTTCTGCCAATGATTTCTGTGTAGCAAACCTACACAAAACTCGAGACACGCCTTCAGGCTATCCATGCAAATCACCAACGGTGAATGATTTCGTGTTATCCGGCTTTGGACCTGGAAGCTTAAACAAAGCTTTTAATGTTAGATTAGCCAAAGCATCTGTCATTGAATTACCAAGTCTCAATGGACTTGATATATCTGCAGCAAGAGTAGACATTGGTCCAAATGGATCTGTTCCAATGCATACTCATCCTGATGCAACTGAATTACTAATCATGGTTCAAGGTAGAGTTACAGCTGGATTTATCAACCTTACAGAAGTTTATGTCAAAGATCTTGGGCCTACGGATATTATGGTTTTTCCAAAAGGACTATTGCATTTTGTAGTTAACTCTGGTGCTGGAGAAGCTATTGCTTTTGCTACTTATAGTAGCTCAAAGCCTAGCTTTCAGTTTCTTGATTCTGTATTGTTTGGAAACAAGTTACCTACTTCTATAATTGCAAAGACTACTCTTCTTGATGTTTCACAGATCAAGAAGCTTAAGGCTAAGTTTAAGGGCACTGGCTAGGGTTTCTTATGAATATTATCCACTTCTATGTAACCAATAAACTTATGTGTGTTTGGTTATTATGTTTCTATGTCAAATTGTTATTTTAATATTACAAGAGGATAGTATGGTTCTTATCTAATCTCAATGGTTTATAGTATGGTTCTTATTATCATATAATCTGATAGCCACAAAAATGAAACTTAGCCATATAATAGAAAATGTATTGATTAGCATTAGATTGACATTATGAGACAAAACAAAAACCTACAAGATGCATGCTTAGCTCATAGTTAATAATTGTCCCCCCTCTGAAAGAAGAACTAGGAAAGTTAACGAGGACATTTGAGGAAGATAATTTTTGTGTGCTCCTGGTAACTTGGAATGATATAATATTTCTATTTCACTATTCCTCAATTCATCTATTGAATGATATAATATTTCTTGTTTTGATTAGGGAAGAAGTCTCAAAACACAATAATTTCCTAAAAGAAGATAACCTATGGTAACATTTTTGAATGGTTGAGTCTGTCAAAACAAGATTTGATATTAAGAACAAAAAGACTTTATGATATCAAAGTGAACAGAACAAAATAAAAATCAACTAGAACCATTTCTAATGTCATGTTTTTTCTGCCTGATAATTTGAGTTTAGATTCCGATTGAAAACCATTTGCCGAAGAAATCTGCCAGTCCTGAATGTTCCTTAAGTGTTACTGGCTTGAAATTGAATTATATGGTTGAATGGCTGATTGTTTCATTCCTTGTAGCTTAAGAAAATTTGTCTCAATAAGGATTTGAGTATGGTTATTTATGCCAGTGTGTTGAAGCAAGATAAGATGAGATCACATAAGCTAATCAATACGTCATGGAAAAAACCTGACAAATTTATTCTACTGGATCCTGCGTATGTGGGAGCTTTGTGCGCCGGACTTCTCTTTTTAAAGTTTTCTGTAAAATTTATCAAAGCTATTAGGCCAAAGTGAGATTTTGAATATCATTGCCAACACAATGATTTTCGGTCTAGCAATCACTCCTGTCATGTAAGAAAAAGGGCAACATTCAATATCATTGACTCTCAAAACAACATACCATTTCCCAAACTGTCTTCACAAAGAGCAACATTGTTTTCTCATGAAAGAAAAAATCAGTTTCTTACGTTGAGTACACATCACTATCTGAGTTCCCAAAACAACATTGATTTGAGATAGATGAATGTCTGAATATTTGGGAGCATGTCAGTAATAATTGTATGAATATTTTATCTTTGTTTTGAAGTATTTTTGCTAGTAGCTACATCTGATTTTCCAATGTGTTCATCCATTTCATTTTGGTTTATTCAAAAGCTTCTAGGACTACTTATGATACTCCAATATGTTTCTCTTGTATTATTAAAAACTGTTTTAAGTCATGCTTAATCTTCTTTTAATCATGTTTGTGATGTCATGCTAATTCAAGGGTGCTTCATTTGTAATCTCTGAATGATTCTCTTGTAGTGAAGGAAGCTTCTAAGTTATGTTAAGATTCTGATGAACATTTTGATCTCTATTGATTCTCTTTTAACAATTCTCTAGAAACATATTCCCTTCTATTACCCAGTTAGTGTAATCTATGAATTTGTTTTCAATTGTATGACCGAGAAGCCTTCCACTGCTACTGTTTCATTAAAGCTCCTTGTTCATTTTCAATGCTCTCAACAAGATACTAAAATAATTTAGCATAACTGTCATCTCTATCTCTGTGGATACATTACAAACTCTAGAGATAAAATAAAATACAACAAACACTTTTATGATCACTTATGGTGGAACTCAAAATTTGACAAAATTATGCAACCTACATAAAATAATTATGTGACATTATTAGACATCGTACATCCTATTACAAAATTGTTACAACACAATATCATAAAATTACACAAACAGATAGGTTTTCTGCTGTTAGTTACATATGTGTTTTAAATCCATTCAAGCCAACAAATAATTATGTAAGATGTGCACCCTTACGACTGTATCTTGACTAACACACTTGTGAGCAGTTGAAGACCTCGGCTTCACGTCAAATAAAATAATTTGAAATTGTGGATTCACCTTGCATCATACCATCAAGAACAAGTGCGTAATTTGCATTCTTTACTGTTATGCTTCTTGAGGCAGCTTCGCATGATTTTTGTCCTCATATATGTCATCTCATTTTGACCGAACTTGCTTCCTACATGTACTGCTGCTCATCAATGAGAAGTCAACATAAATTTTCAACAACCCTGATTGAAAATCTTGATATTTCACAAAAAGCTAGAATTCAAACGTTTGAAGCTTTTGTTATATAAGCTAATTCCGTTATGTGCAAATTTTCCAGGAATTGTTATAGGCTCGGCAATAAGAGAAACCATGGTAAATGCTGTACTGTATTTAATTAGAGTATTGACAGGTTTCATGGAGATAGCAAGGAGCGATACCATTATGAAAATAAGGTCTTGCTTACCTATTTCGTAGTTGCAGTACATATGGAGCTAGAAGCACCCAATTAGAGTGGCATTACTTCCATTCAGGCCATTTAATTGAATCTGTGGACATCTTCATCTTTGATGCACCAGATTTGTTTGAGGAGTCATGCCATATCATCTCCATCTGATACATAGCAGAACAAATGGTCACTGGGTATGAATTTTGGAATGACATGATATTGTAGAGCTTCGAGGAAGACTACACAAAAAAAGTTACAAATAAACTTTGTTCCCTAACTTATTGCTGATGTTTCTAGGCTACTCTTGAGGTCATAGCGAGTACTGTCAGTAGTGTTTGTCCACCTTTAAGGAAACAATGTTTCGAGTGAAGCAGTTACTGACAACTAAATTTCATTCAATAAATCAATCACATGCTAACTGCTTCATTCATCATGCTAGTAAGGATTACAATGAACAGAAATGCTGAAGATAAATGAAAGACACACCTCTCCAACAATCACTTTGTCGCCTTCCTTTACACCACGTTTCACGAGAGACTTAAATACACCACAAGCCTCAAGGACATTTTGGAATCTTTTCTCCGAATCAACATACCTGTTAAAAGATTCACCGGTTTCCATGAGAATATCCATGAATGGAGGTGGAAATTTCAAGCATAATTCTAGTCCTAATACACTTTTATACTAACATGTATCAAGTATCAAAGAGGAGTATGGAGCTTCCAGCCTTTATATTTTTCATGCTATTCTAGAACGGTTCTTTTTTTTTTTTTGGTAAAGTCTAGAAAGGTTATTTGATTTAGTTTCCAACAATAGCCAGCTATTTTTTGGTTTTGGCGTCTTTCACTTCAAGTTTAAAAATTTACTCAAAAAGCTTTGGCAAGCTGAGAAAATGCCTTACTTATGTGATCATAAATGGTTTTGTAGACAAATATAGAAAAAATGCAGGAGAATAATTTCAACACTATTTGTTAAATGTGATTGCATGTATTAAAGAAATGCATGTATTCTTACTGTAAAAAAATTGCATGTATTCTTAAATCACATTTTTATTATTTAACCTACCGCCAATTTGTCATCTGGACAAAACGATGCAATCCAGATCCAACTACGCTCCAAACATTTGAACTACTATCATGAAAAATCTCAAAATCACTGATGGATGCACTTCGTTGCTTCTGTACCGCATGAGCAATATGATTCATGTCTACCATATCTCGCCCATCTGAAATAGGTTAGATTAGTCCAAATGCAAAGAAGTTTTTACAGAAAAGAGCATTCTGGTAATGTGACAATGATATATAGAATACGCATAAAACAACTTACAACCTTCATATTCCTCCCTGTCTTCTTTATTTTTACGCCAAAGCTCATAAGCAGCACATATAACTTCATGAGTACCTTCCCTTTTGACAGCGCTCATACAAAAAGGTGTGATCCCTTGAGATTGCAATTTTTCCTTGAAGGATTCCCAGTTTTCGTATGCTTCTGGAAGATCCATTTTGTTGTAAGCGACTATAAAAGGCTTCTCAGCAAGTTCAGGATTAAATAACTTCAGCTCTAGACGGACTGCATCAAACTCAAGATCTGGCTGCGGTGATGAACCATCAACGACATGTATCTGAAACCCAATGTGAAGACTTTAGTTTAAACAGCAAATTTAAGGGTGAGAAAAAGTATCAAATTATTATACTTTGAAATAGCATACATACTACCAGAAGGTTAATACAGAAAAATTAAAATAAAATCATACTTGTAAGCTAAATAGATGGACACTATATCAATGTTTAAACCAATGGATAACCCCTAGAATAATGAATTTTTGGATTAAATGCATAAGTCATTCAACATAAAGACATTCAGAGTGGGCCAGGTTCATATCTACAAATTGATTGATTTGGAGTCTGGATAGATATAACAGTCATCAGACAGGAAAAAGCAAAAATAAAGGTAAGATAATGGATGGTAAAACACTCTAAAAGCTTAAATAAGTAAACAAGTTGAAACTTCAATCGATCTATTTTTAACACAACTGACACTATAAGAAGTTATATCAAAAGGTTGCAATGGCCTAAGTTATAATATTTTACGTGTCTCTAAAAAAACTGTTTAAGAAAAGGGCAACGGAGTTTAGAATGTTTGTTAGGAAAAAGGAAAGCAAAGAACGTACTCATAATCTATAATTGAACATGGCTCGGCTAGAATTGAGATTCAAAACGTAAACTAGATATGTAGCCTGAGTGACTAACTAAATAAAACAGAATATGTTGATAACATGTTGATCAAAAGCACCTACCAGAGCCGAACACCTTTCAGTGTGTCGTAGAAACTCGTGACCTAAACCAAAACCTCGGTGAGCTCCTTCAAGAAGACCTGGAAGGTCTGCCACTACCATAGTTGAATCATAGTCAAAGGAAACAACACCCAGATTTGGAAGCAGTGTTGTAAATGGATAATTTGCCACCTCTGGCTTTGCAGCACTAACAACACTCAAGAGTGTACTTTTCCCTGCATTTGGAGCACCAACTATACCAACATCTGCAACCAGCTTCAGTTCTAACTCCAACCACCTGATCAAAAGAAACCAGCATTCTTAAACTCGTATATGAATTTGAAACTCAGGCCAGATTCAGGAAGACAGATGAAAAACCTAATATATTTTTTTCATGGCTCCAACAATCTCAAACAAATATAAACTGGCTTCTCTTCAAAACAAAAACAAGTCTAGTTTCAGACATGGCCACACATCATCTCCGTCCATTATAGACTGTGGGCATTTAACTCACAAATACAATCTAATAGGAACAAAACTGTAAAAGAGAAATCCAGCCATATGCTAACTTTTAATGCCACTCATGTGCGTCCCGAACTCACCCAATCAAAAATACAAACACGGGTCCTCTAAAGTCACGACTTCTTTCACATAAAATACACTAAAGTCACAACTTTACTACAGAGGGTCCATTGCCCAAAAGGTGTCATTTGAACATCCAAATACAGACGCCTGGTGTGATACCATATATGTTTATCTCTATCTGTCTTACTTATTATCTTCTATAACTTGCATGCATTTAAAAAATACACATAAAAACCAAAGGACGACATGTTCGACATCAAAGTAACATTTCCCTTCCTAAAACCACCCTTCAAATAAAAATTTTAAAAATCGAACTAGACATAAAACCTACGAGACCACCAAACCATGGTTCAACTACTTTAAACCATTAAAACCAGGACAAAATTGCATTCGAATAACCGTACAATAGACAATGTCAGTTGAAAATTCAACTGATTAAACTATCTAGTTCGATTTCTAAAACATTGCTTCAAAGAAAATTCATAGTAAATCATACGGTGTAAATGAGCACTCACATACATTTCATGACCTTGTTCACCATTCTCAGCAATCTTTGGAGCTTTATTACTCCCTGACTTAAAAGCAGCATTCCCTCTCCCACCTCTCCCACCCGGCAACAACAACGCCTTCTGTCCCGGATACACCATCTCCAAAATCACCTCCTCCCTACCAGCCTCCCTAATCACCGTCCCAGGCGGCACCTTCACCACCACATCCTCCCCCTTCGCACCAATCTGCATCCTACCTTGCCCATGTGAACCCCTCCCCGCCCGAAAATGAATCCCATTCCTAAACGGTAACAAGGAATTCATCGCTTTATCAACTTCCACATACACATTTCCACCTCTCCCTCCGTCCCCACCTGACGGACCTCCAAACGGTACGTATTTCTCCCGCCTGAATGCCATACTTCCGTTCCCACCGTCTCCAGCTTTCGCGAATATTTTCGCCCGGTCAAAACACCGCATCACCGCCGGTAATCCTTTCTCCTTCACTTCACCCTCTGTTTCCTCACTCCAGAATTCTTCACCTTCTTCAATCTCCTCATCCATAAACTCCAATTCTTCATCATCTTCAGACACAGACTCGCCAATTCCTTCGAAATTACCATTGATTTCTTCTTCTTCTACAACTAGTTCTTCATCATCATCGCTATCGAGTTTGTGGAGCAATTGGTGAATTGGTGTTGATTCAGAGAGTTTGATTTCAGAGGAGGAAGGTGAGAAAGTGGATGAAAAATCTTCCCTGAGAGGAAGACGAGTGTAGGTGGTGGCGTCGCCGGCGGAGAGGAGTGGCGGTTCCGGTGGTGGCTTGCGGTTGTTGAGTTTAGGATTTGTAGGAGGTTTGGATTTGATGCGGGTGGATACACGGTAGCGACGGTTGCGTGTGTTGGAGCAAGATATAGAAATGGGAGAGAACCATGGTGAGATTGAAGTCACCATTTTCGTGAGAGTTGTTGATGAAACATGTCTCAGTTCAGATAAAAACCGGGAAAAAAAACCTCAATTGGATAAGGCCGCACGTGTTGAAATGTCTTTGCATTTTTTATTTTTACTACTATTGTTTTAAAGTTTATTCAAGTTAATAATTTTTCTTGTTTATAATATTTTTAACTATTTATTATATATCTTTTTTGGTGTGAATTGAATTGTAAAGATTAATCTTTCAAGTTAAGTATAACTACAATAAATCAAAAGAAGTAAAATATGTTTTCTTGATTGTGAACAACTAACGTCCATGCGAATGTGTTTGTCCTGTACTTTACCATAAATTCATGTTTAGGGTACGCGATAAAGTGGAGTTAGTGAAAGTTGATGAGAATCCTTCCTCGACCGAAGTAAAGAGGGTTAAATCTTTCTACGACTTGCCTACGAATCCCTTAAAAAGATCAAATTGACTCATGATTTGTTCTCAAAACATGATTTCCTATTTTCGAACCCCTACGCTTGTTGATTAGGCTAAATTCGAAGACAAGTCCGGAGAGGGATGACCAAACTACATGTGAATAATTTATTAGTTGCCTCAAATTTATGAAAATAAAGAGATCTTGATAAATTATCTCATGAATGGAATGAGATGAAACCAAAATAAAAGTCAACGTTGACGATGTTTTTACCTATAACATAGCGCTAAGAAAAAAGCAAGCTCACTTGAAGCAACCAATCTGTCTAATATTATAACTTCTACAATATCTCTATACGAACAAACAACAATGTTGATGATATTTCCTTTTCTCTATTATTTCCATTCATAGTGCCAAGAACTGTGAACTTCAAAAATATGGGGAGCACATAGTTGCACCAAGATCTTCAATATGAATGAGCTCAAGTATTTCATATGAAGGAAAATATTAATGCATTATGGCCACAACCTCCTTTCTGTACTTTCTCACACATTCATCTTTGACTTGGATGTCTCCATCAACAAAGACAAAGATGGCTCTGGTGACACTTGCAAGGGTGACACTTGCAAACAACTTCCTCAGCTCTGGTGTTGTAGGAAGTGGTATTCTTCCTCACCCACTGCAGAGCATAATCAATATTATAATCATTCATTTCAACAAGATGGCTATTGCGAATTGAAACAATGACATCAATCCAGGTCCAGCAAGGGATCCAAAAATGTACACTCATCGGAGTAAAAAAATTACATGTAGCCAAGAAACATTCATATTTCATACGCATGCTGACCAAAGCTAACAAGTCAAGTGACTGTGCGAATGTCTCTCTGCAGAGCCAATGCAAAATGCACACTGCTAGCTCACACTCAAGCAACTCAATAGCCAAGTCAAACCTAAATAAAGAATATGAGGCAGTTGTCTGATGTTCTCATTCACTGGAAGAGGAATATATACAACAGATTTCCCAAACTACAAGCCTAAAGATTAGGATATATTGATGAGGAGCTACCTTTGTTATTTGCTAATTACATGGTAAAATACCGCTCCAAACTTTTATCACGATAAAACTGCTTATTTTGTATGTCCTTCTATATGTTTTAAATGTATCCTTCCAAAAGTTAAGAACTAATCAACAGAACCAGTCACTAACAGTACTACCAGTCTACCATGGCATGGTTTATCATCAAGATCTCATTTTCTATGAGGTACACAACAAGAACTGCTTGAAGAACAGAAGATAAGTAAAGTGATAACATGCTTGAGAATTGAGGCAGTGAGAAATCACTCAGAGAGGTGAGCTAACTAGGACATACTTATGACAAAAATAAATGTATTCAGTTTCTTTTCCAAATAAACATCATCCTTCTACCCTTATTTTGAATTTAATTAATAAAAGTTTGAGATTAAGATCAAAAGCAAAGAACTGGACAGTAGGCAATGAACTTGTGTATAAACAAAACCACAAGCAAAATCATATTACAAGACGAAATACCATGTTTCTGCATGAATGAACGTTACTTGCAACAAAAAGTGAAATTTAAGGTTATATATTAAGGATACTACCTAAAACCTTATTTAAAGAGACATCACCATGTACCAAAATATATAACTCACATGATGTTGCTTCCAAAAGTAGTTGTCAGTTGTCAAATTACGACAAGTATTTATAGTCTAGAAAAGGTTGTAGTTTTCCCTAAACAATGAAGGAATCCTATAGGATGATCAAGTAACAGAATTTACTAAGTTAATACTCTCACCGATTAAACTAGACTATTTTAACCCCCAAAAAAGGTCACGGAGATGTGAAATACGACTTCAACTTGCATATTTGAGCTATCTTCAAAACAAGGTTCTAAATTGCAGTGACATGGTCGTGTAGCAGAGACCCTTTGCGTTGCTTCGAAGACTGCAGTTGCGAAACCTTATTGAAAGTTGAAACATCTCTTTTCTCTTCATACAACTTCAACAGCTGAGATGCTTCTTCCTCGAAGCAATTCACATATCTCTTCAAAAACACATCCTCAGAGGCTTTGAAAGGTGCAGCCGATTTAGCATCCTTAATCAAACCTTTGGATTCAAGAAATTTCAACACAAAAGCCCTAGGAATAACCCTTTTTTCCAAACTCAGCATAACAAGTATTGGATATTTAGCAAGCACATTAGACTCCCAACCCATGTGATTAACAAAAAACTGCATCACTGCATCAATTTTTTCCACAGATGCCAACATACACCATGGATACTTCAAAAATGCGGAGGCAATAATTTCATCAGACCAACCCCATTTCTTATACGCATTAATCTTCTTTTCCCATACGGATTTTAGACTAAACTTAGCATGCAGTGCGACAAGGAAAAACGTTTTGTTAGGTTTGAATCCTAAATCCTTTACTTCCAACACTGCTTTTTCAAATACTGAAGGTTTCTTAGCGAGCATGGTATACCAATTTCGAAACAAACAAACAATTTTGGATTCAGGAACCCCACTTTGAAGCAGGAATTGAATATTGTGAGATGGGTGTTTAGAATAAAGGAAACAAGAGCAATGTTTGAGAGCAGCAATGGTAGATTGATCAGAAAGTAAGAATCTTTTGACTAAATCATAAGATGGGGTTATTGTATTTTCCAAGCTATGAGATAACATAAGAGGATTTCTGGTAATGATGTGAACAAGGTCTGAATTTGAAGCACCCTTTGAGAGAAGGAAATTGAATTTAGGGAGAATGGTTTTGTTGGGATCAAAAGAGAGAAGACGAGGGTGGGTTTTGAATAGAGATGATAACTGGGAATTTGAGAAGCCATAGGATTTGAATAATGAGAGGACTGAATCGGGGTTGTGTGAGTTGTTGAGATGAACTCGTTTGGAGAGTTTAGAAGCAGTTTCTGGTGATAACCCACAATTTTGAATGAGGTAGTTTACTGTGAAAGAGTGCTTTTGGGAAGAAGAAAAGGGTTGAAGAAGATGAAGAAAAGAGGAGGAAGGTGATGTTGGGGTTTTGAATGTGAGCAATGCTCTGCGATAGTAACAAAACATAATGATGAGATTGTGAATTTTGCGGCAGTTTGATCTGAAAGTAATAAGAATGAGTTCAATTTATTCCAGTTGCGCCGTCGTGTTTTGCTCTGCAAATTAGCTTGGGTTGATAAAGCTAGTATTTTTAACCTTTTCTCTAGGAATAAACAGTCAATTTGTATCTGGCTATTACAAAGGTCATGACTCACGATTAAAGAAAGAGTAGTCTCTGAATGTGCAATTATGTTATCATGTTATGAGCTTAGTAGACATGGCAACACAACCCGCATTTGTTGGGTCCCCTGCCCTGATTTTAAACGGGGAAAAACCAAATTTGGGATTGGGTGTGGATGTGAGGGAAATATGAATATTTAGTACGAGGGTAGGGCCGGAGGATGCTTACACATGCCCCGCACCCGTTTTTTGAAATTTATTTTATTAAATTTTATAATTTTATTTTCATGAGCAACAACCTATTTTAATATATTATTACTCTTTATAAACATAGTTATTATAATTATTTTGCTCTTTTAAAAAAAGTTTATTAGATCTTTAATTATTAATGTAATTATTGGGTTTTATTGCTACGAAAAAAATGAAAAAATATGCATTTTTTTAAATATTTTATAAAAATAGAGTTTTCGCGGGTGGGGCGGAAAACCCGTCCTCGTTGGGGCTGGTCTAGGGTAAAGTTTTTATCCCCGTCGGGTTTGGGGGCGGGGGCGGGTACCGTGAAACGGGGCCCTGCCCCGTTGCCATGCCTAGAGTTTAGTTTTTGGCGTTAACTCAGAGTAGAATATGGTCACTTTGTTCCTGAACATAAAATCAATATCGTCAAATTGTATTTCAAATCTCTAAATCTCCAATTTCTTGAATCCCTAAATCTCGTCTAATTTCCTCTTTGTTCAAAATCATTTTTTTTTTAAGTTGTCAATCAAAGGAGTTAATTTTTTATTAGGGATAAGTGAGTAAATTTTTTTATGTTTATCCAAACATGCCTTTGTAAATTTACGAGTAAATAGACAATTATTACTCGAAATTGTAAATTTCGTCAATTAACCATCTGAAAATAACCAAACTTCAATTATCCCTAAAATTACACAACGTTTGTCAATTTACCCCTCTTTCAACTTCCAGTCTTCATCTTTCCCTCACTCAAATGAAAACTTCCACTTTTCAGGATTATAATTGAGTAATTCACATTTGAGATAGGAAAGATACAAACTTTATTCATGCAACCAAGCAAAACAACAATGATGGAGCAATTGTGATCTATGAAGTACGGATATGGACACGACACAGACACTGACACGCCGACATAACTAATAATTTAAAAAAATCACATAATTCAGTGTAATTACAAATGTCGGTATCGTGTCGGTGTCGGACATGCCTAACCCTAGAAGTATCCGTGCTTCATAGATTGTGATCGACACAACAACAACAATGGTATGAATCAAACATTCTTATTAGTCTGATTTTGTTGCTGTCATCATGTTTTGTTACTATCGCAGAACATTGCTCTGCCCTAATAACGTCACATTCAGATTCAAAACCCTAACAGTAACACAATCTTCATTCCTTCTTCATCTTCTCCAAAACCCTTTTCATCATCCAAACAACAACACTCTTTTACAGTAAACTACCTCATTCAAAATTGTGGGTTTTCACCAGAAACTGCTTCTAAACTCTCCAAACGAGTTCATCTCAACAACTCACAAAAACCAGACTCAGTCATCGCCTTATTCAATTCCTATGGCTTCTCAAACTCCCACTTATCATCTCTCATCAAAACCTACCCTAATCTTCTCTCTGTTAATCCCAACAAAACCATTCTTCCTAAATTCAATTTCCTTCTCTCAAAAGGTGCTTCAAATTCAGACCTTGTTCACATCATTACCAGAAATCCTCTTATGTTATCTCATAGTTTGGAAAATACAATCACCCCATGTTATCATTTTATCAAAAAATTCTTACTTTCTGATCAATCTACCATCGCATCTCTCAAAAACTGCACTTGTTTGCTTTATTCTAAAATCCCATCTCAAAATATTCAATTCCTGCTTCAAAATGGGGTACCTGAGTCTAAAGTTGTTATTTTGTTTCGAAATTGTTATTCTATATTTGCTGAGAAGCGTCCAAGATTTGAGAAGGCGGTGGTGGAAGTAAAGGAATTAGGATTTAACCCCAAAACAACGGTTTTCATTGTTGCATTGCGTGCTAAGATTTATAAAAATATCCTTTGGGAAAGGAAGATTGATGTGTATAAGAAATGGGGTTGGTCTGAAGAAAGTTTTGTCTCAGCATTTTTGAAGTATCCATGGTGTATTTTGGCATCTGTTCGTAAAATTGAGGCAGCAATGAAATTTTTTGTCGATCACACGGGTTGGAAACCTATTGTGCTTGCAAAACACTCGATGCTTCTGTTGTCGAGTCTTGAGAAAAGGGTTATTCCCAGGGCTTTTGTCTTGAAATTTCTTGAGTCTAAAGGTTTGATTAAGGATGCGAAATTGGCTGGACCTCTCAAAGTTTCTGAGGATGTGTTTTTGACGAGATTTGTGACTTGCTACAAGGAAGAAGCTTCTCAGTTGTTGAAGATGTATGAAGAGAAAAAAGAAGTTTCAAATAGGATGATGAAAAAAGATTTTAAACTGTGAGATTTGCGACTGCAATCTGAGAAGTTACATCAAGGGGCTCTGCGACACGACCATGGTCATCTACCGGATTCGACTGTGACTGCAATCTAGAACCTTGTTTTGAAGATAGCACTGATATGCAAGTGGCATCTCACATCTGTGATTTTTTTGGGGTTTCAAATAGTCAACTTTAATTGGTAACTAGTATTAGCTTTAGCTCATCAATGACTTGATCATCCTATAAGATTCCTTCATTGGTTAAAGGGAAAACCACAGCCATTTATACTAGGAATAGGATTACTTGTTGTATTTGCCAGATGAAATAATATGAGTTTTTGTGATCAAAGATACTTTTTCATCTTCCATCTTTTGCATATTTGTTGCATATCCATGTGTGTTATTTTGTCAAGAGTCTTGCCTTCAAAAACATGGAACAATAATTCCACCAGAGCATTTAAAATATGGCTGAAAAATAAGGTCTTTTGGATGGTTTTCAACGAATAATGACTTTTGCAAGCAACATGAGTTATTTATTTTGGTACACGGTGATATCTCTATAAAAGGTCATCCGTGGTATCACTAATACCTTATATTTCTATCTGTTGTAGAAGCATCATTCATTCTTGTTGTATAATACAATATTGCTTGTGGTTTTGTTTATATAAAAGTTCATTGTTTCTAACTCCCAGTTGTCGGTAATCCTTTTGAGGATCCAGTGGTGTGTGGCTTCATATATGAGCTTGATAATTATTTTTGTTAAGTTTGTGTACTGCCCTTTTCATTTTGATAGAAATCCGGTTAGCGCCAGCCTCACTGGCTGCTTATAGGTTTGGTTATTTATACGTCGTAGAGTTTAGTAAGGGGCAGAAGAGGTTGAAATATACCTCAAAGAATATGACATTTTGATGATAAACAATGCCCTGGTAGAACTGTTTGTAATTCCTTTTTCTGTTGATTGGTTCTTGAATCTTTGGAAGGAAATGTTTAAAACATATAGCAGGACATATGAAATAAGAGGTTTTACTTGGCTTGTGAGCTGCTTGTGTTTGAGCTAGCAGTGTTTGCACATGCTTGGAAGCCAACAGCACAGTCCCTGTAGAGAGATATTTGCACAGCCACTAGACTGGTTATTCGGTTAACCTAGCAACCATCATTAACCAATTGGATGTTGGACTATTCCTAACTAGTTTACAGCTAAGAGGTTATTATATCAGAAACAATTGCTTTCTTTGAGGGCCTATAATGTTTGGATCTTAACAGAAAGGGATAGAGTAGAGTAGAGTAAGGAGCTGTGCTTCACTTTGTTCGTTTGTATGACTCTTGTCTTGTTTCTGATATTGCTTATTTGCATGTTGTTCTAGTTCTCTTTACTGGAGTTTTTCCCTTTATAGCACAATCGTTTATCACATTACTTGTTCATATAGTGAATTTGAAGCGATGTACATTTCTTCATATCAAAGATGAAGCAACTTGGGTTTTTGTAAATATGAAAAAGATTTTACAGAAACTAATGATATGATATATATTAATGAGGAAGATAATGCCACAACTATTAGATGTTTGTAGAATCATTCTACGTCAATGAAGAACCTTTTACAAATGGGAATTTTAAGGAAGGAAAAAATATATATGTTTAGGAAAGATCAATTATATAATATCCGCTTAAGAGTTAAAAAATTTGCTTAATAAGGAAAATATTTTTAAGAAATAGGGAAGGGGAAATTCTATCAATGAATCAAAACCAACTTTGTAACTGATTACCATATTACAACCGTCTCGGATGAGATTTGAATTTTGTCCATTGCGATCATAAAGTCATACTCCAACCACCGAACTAACACCTCTTCAACAATATAGAAAGTATTTTATTAGAATTTTCGTTCTTTACATTTTATTTTCTTGATTAGGTTTATGTCCTCCAAGTTTTTTTTTCCCGCACTTAATGAATGTTTAGCTTAAAAAGATGTTAATTTTTTATTTTAATTAAAACTTCCATTCATATTAATTAAAATAATAATTTAACTTCATGCAGTAAATTGTTCAAATTTCTTTTTTTTTAAGAAACCATAATGGAATATATTAATAATAAAACCAACCCCTTAACATAAGGTGTATCAAAAAGAAAGAAAGATTTACATCGGAAACATAGTTCGAATAGAAAACGGAAAATAAAAGAAACAAAATTATCCAATATCTAAGCACATAAGAGTATTCAGGTTCCGGTTGTGATAACCAAAAGCAATACTTGCAAATTTTGCCTTTAGCCATACAAAAGACATTAACTTCATATTCTCTAGGAGTTTAGGTAAAGAGCTTGTTGTATCATTAAAAATCATGTTGTTCATTTCCTTCCAAATAACTCAAATACTTGCTAGCCATATGAGAGTTAAAAAAGGAGTGCCATACTCTTGAGAACCCTACCAAATTGTCAAACTAAACTAACTAATCCAGTATATATGCTGGATGAGCCGAAGAAAAACCCAGCCAATTCTACACTAGATGTCACAAAGAACCATAAAAGTCATAGAACATGAACAAATGTCTTGCTGATTCCACATTACCGCATCCGCCGACACACATCTAAGAGACATGCATAATGACGCCTTTTTTAAACATTTCCGCCACGCGAATAGACACCTTCAACGGATTAAGTTTCACACATACACTCTTTTTACACACATACAATAGTAGTATAAATATAATATATTATGCGGATTAAGTATATTATTAATATTATAATTATATCATTAAGTGTATTTTAAGTTTTTTTTTATTATAATACCTTTGAAGAATAAGCCTAAAAAAACGTTTGTAATCTCATAAAAAAATAAACTTTGAAAATTTGTTCCCCCGCATTAGCGAAAAAAATTACAATAATTAATTAATACTATAATTGAAGATATAAAAATAATCTTATAAAAGGATTAGAAAATCTAGGTCTCATAATTCAAAATCCGTCAAAGAGAAGAGAAAATTGAATTCAAATTTTGAGGAAAAAAAAAGATACAAAAACCCTTTTTTTTTTGTTACTATTTGCATCCAATAATCAATTTTGTTGAAGAATCACTTTCCGGTGAACGTTGATTCTTAGAAAAAAAAGCGCTTTTGAAGAAGAATGGAAGTTCCGAAGGATCAAATCGCCACTCTTCTCGAAAATGGACTCTACAACTCCGCTCAGATCCTCGTAAGTTCATAACCTATTTTTTCTTCTTCTTCTTCTTCTTCTTCTTCTTTTTTCCCTCTTTTTTTTTCGCATTTGAATTTTGATTCTACACTAAAAATTGTTGCTTTTCGTTTTGTTTATTCATTTGGGTTTAATGGGTTTAATTAAAAGTTTGTATTTTTTGAATTACAGGGTTGTTTTCTTGTTTCTTCACCTGCTGCAAATGCTGAATCTTCTCCTCACCTCAAAACTGAAAGCTTGGTATTTGCAAAATTCAATTTTTTATTTGAATTTTAACTAAGTTTTTGAATTTTCAATATTGAGAAGTTCATTGAAGTTATATTTTGTGTGCAGGTGCTACTTGGTGATTCATTCTACCGCGAAAGAGAGTACCGCAGAGCCATTGTAAGAAACTGTGCTTTATCTTTCTTTCTTTTGAATATGTAGCTGCAAATCATGACCCATTTGGATAAACAGCTTAATTAAGCACTGATAGTATAAACACTTATCATTTGAAGTTATTTTTATAACCAAAGATAAAATAAAGTCAAATTGTTTATATATAAGCTATATCATAAGATAGCTGTTTTCACAAGCTATCTTAGAGACCTTATAGAAATAAGTTGAAAATAGCTGTTTCCATAAGCTCTCCCAAACAGTTTCGTAAGTGCTTATGTTAGTAGATAAGTTGCTGTGCTATCTCTTTCTTTCTTTTGATTATGCAGTTGGAAACCATGTTAGTAGGTAAGTTGACTGAATAAGTTGAAAGTAACTTACGGGTTGTTTCCATAAACTCTCACAAACAGTCTCACAAGTGCTTATGTCGGTCAATAAGCTCAAATAAGTTAATCCTAGCAAGCTTCATTGCTTATGTGTTTACTAGGCTATCTTAAAGCTTTTCTGAAATATTTTTGGGAAGTCTTATCGATTATGATATTTTTCTGTTTGTGAACAGCACACATATAAACAAGCTTTACAATACTACAAGATGATTCCCAAACAGAGTATGTCATCTGCTCGGAGTTCATTATCGTCAAATAGGTCTTCTTCTCCGAATTCCTGCAATACATCAGTAATCAATGAAAATGAGGTGAGAGCCGTTTTGTGTTGTGTTTATCTAATTCATGATAGTTGGATTGGTTTTTGCTGTGGTTTTAAGGGTTTGCATGTCCTACAGGTTGTTTATGATGTTTCCTTTTTGTTCTCTAATCTCTTTAACAGGTGAAGTTCAAAATTGCATCATGTCATTGTTTTCTAAATGAGAACAAAGCAGCTCTAGTTGAGGTTTGTCTATCCTCTTCCACTCCCCTTTTATAGATTGGACCCCTACTTGGATAAACAACTTGATTAAGCGCTTATAACATAACCGCTTTTCTTACAAGTGTTCGTGTATAAGTTATTTCTATAGCAAAAGTCAAAATAAAGTCAAACTATTTTTATATAAGCTATTTTCACAAGTTATCTTGAGAGCGTTTGGAAATAAGCTGAAAACAGCTTATGGACATGCCATAAGCTCTCTCAAACAGTCTCATAAGTGCTTATGCGAGTAGATAAGATCAAATAAGTCAATCCAAACAGATCTCAGATTCAAGAGTGCTTGCCTCATTAACTGTTTTTCAAAAATTATTAAAATCTTTCTTTGGGTATATTTTGATGCAAAGGAATGCTGATTCCTATGTATATGGGGATTATCCATGGAGAGAATTGGCCTTAAATGACTGTACTCTGTATATTTTGTCAGTTCTCATGAGTTGTTTGTGTCACATCACAGATGGAAGGAATTCCAAGCAAAGCTAGAAATTTGCCGATGAATTTGTTATTAGGAAAGCTATATCGAATTTCTAGACATAGTCGAGCTGCTGTTGCTATTTACAAAGAATGCCTAAGGTTTGTAAAATCAGTTTCTCATACGCAGAATGAACCTTTGATGTGGCACCAATATTTCCCTTTAAATGCTATCATGGATTCATTTATAATTTTATATTTGTCATATGATACCCCACTAGCATCCTCATGAATGAACTGATAGCACTAGCTCATGTCAAATGTATGTTTTCAATGTTCGTCCATTCAACGGAGCCTTATTTTTTTGGCTGTCATAGACATATCATCTTAAACCTCGTGTATAATTTGCATTTTGTCAAGCTCTTTTCTGTTATGATATTTGACTGCTTGCTTTCACTTTAGGCACTATTAAACGTGCTATGCATTTGTTGAATTGGCTAATTGCTACTGGATTTTAAATTGGATTTTGTTTTTCTTTTTGCCAGACATTGTCCTTTTATACTTGAGGCTATCACCGCTTTATCAGAAATGGGATCTACTGCAAAAGACATCATTTCATTGTTTCCGCAGGTTTGTTGTTGATTCAGCCCTTGGCCACCCCCAATATGATCTGTTGGTCTCCTAGCGAATTGGGGACTTTCAGTTTTTAATATCTAATTACTTTTTATCCAGAATTTTGGATCGATCTGTAAGATTTCAGTTTATTTATAATTTGAATGTTCTCCAAGAATATAATTGGTGCGCAAACCTCAAATTTCAGACTCCAAATAGAAGTGTGAGGGCTCCATTTGATCCTACTGACTCAAGTCGTTGGCTTCAAGTAAGTTGTATATAATAATTCAATTTGTCATTGTGATTTAAAGTACTTACTAATGTTTATCAGCTTAGAGGTTTTTGCTTGTTACGACAAATTGGCAATGCAGAAACCTCTATAAACAACGTCATTCTTAACCAGCATAGCATATATACCACATGGAATCCTTGAGAAATAACAAAAGGTGACTGTGGGTCTATTGATTGAACAAATATTAATTTTTACAGACTATTTCAATGATTTCATGGTATATCTATCACATATTGAGCTTGACAAGTATGGATGTCTCAATATAATAATCAATTGCAATGTAAAATGCAATTATTCCTAACAGATTCTTTACCGAATAATATTTACATTGATAAGTACTGATTCTCTTGCCATGCGGTTGGCGTCCATGCATTTGATTTGTTAATTTGGTATACATGCTAGATATTTTTCTTTGTTGAGCTGCATCATGAGACTTGTTGCGGTGAGCCTACACCTAACAACTTAAGCTCTTAGGATAGTTAACTTTTGACATAGCAACAAAGCCTCTCTAACCTAGTGGTTGACAGTTTGATCCTTGCTTCCCCCATTGTTCTCACATATATTGAATTTCATTCTGCTTAAAGCCTTCAAGTTGAAAGGGTTTTGCATGAGGTGGCATATTAAAGATATAAACAACCGTTCTAGAGTTGCATTAAACAGCTTAAAAACTGTTAGGATAGTCTCTTTTTTATTTTTTTTTATTTTATAATTCAGAGTAAATAAGCAATTACCCCTCTGAAATTGCAAGGTTCGTCAATTACCCCCCTGAAATTAACAAAACTTCAATTACCCCCCTGAAATTGCACAACGTTAATCAATTTACCCCCTCCGTCAAATTCTTCTGTTAGTCAACATGACATTTTGCAAATACCCCCCTGAAGTTCTGCGCTTATGTGCAAAATACCCCTTAAACTTGAAAATTTATATTTTTTTTCTTATCTTTAAAAGTGACTGCATTATCACTAAATTGTGGAGCATATTAACTAAGTTTTGACGGTATACAACCATTTATGTTCCCTGAAACGATCAAAGAAATGTTTTTATGTTTGTTTTGTAAATATTCTTAAGTTTTGAACATTATTGTAGGGTTTACCAAATACTGCCAATTTGTTCTACCATACTGCTAATATATGGTTGTATACCGTCAAAATTTAGCTAATATGCTCCACAATTAAGTGATAATGCAGTCACTTTTAAGGATAAGAAAAAAAATATATATAAATTTTCAAGTTCAGGTGGTATTTTGCACATAAGTGCAAAACTTCAGGGGGTATTTGCAAAACGTCATGTTGACTAACAGAAGAATTTGACGGAGGAGGTAAATTGATTAACGTTGTGCAATTTCAGGGGGGTAATTGAAGTTTTGTTAATTTCAGGGGGGGTAATTGCCTATTTACTCTATAATTCATTGTGATATTTCTGTTGGTGTTTCTTCGGTCAAAATTCAAAAGAATACCTTTAATCGTTCAATTAACATTAATAAATAAAATGCAACCTTTTTTATTTTGAGAATTAACATCATCTGCCCATATATTTTACAATAAAATTGTAAATGTACACGAACATCTCCAAGGGGGCATACATTCTATATCACATGATCTTATTTTCTAAAGATAATAATGACCATAAAAACAGGCATGGAAAAATTTAAAATTTTGTTTCTTCATATACATGGATTGAAGTATCTTTTGAATTTGGCATCATCTGTTTCACGGATTGTGTTTTATACTGCCAGTAAAACCTTTGAAACTTGGCAAATTCTGATTAATTTTTTTCTTTACTTGCCAGCGCTACGTTGAAGCTCAGTGTTGCATTTCATCAAATGATTACAAAGGTGAGATATTACATTGTACATGGGGTTATATGATTAAATGTGTGATGGAACTGTAGGATGTCATTGCTAAAACATCTTTTCGATGGACGTGACTCATTTTTTCAGCATAACCCTGTTCTCTTGTTTTGATAAAATCTTCATATGGAAAACTAGATTTTGTTAATTTGTTTATACTTTGTAGTTTACTAGTTTGTACTATTTCTGTGATGTGTCTGACACTTCTAGGCATGCAGTTTGACTGTTTCCTATTCTGGCAGGTGGCTTGGAACTATTTGCTGATCTTTTGCAGCGTTTCCCTAACAATACACACTTAATACTTGAGATTGCAAAGGTTAGACTTGTTGCAATGATTTAGAACCTGTGTGAATATACCCTTTTTATTCAAGTAGAGTATATACTTAGTTTTAACTACTCCCTCTGTCCCTTTTTTATAAGCATCCTTTTGTAAGTACAAAAGAGCGCTTTATTAAAAGAGACAGAGATAGTACATTAATTTTCAAAAAGTACATTTAAAGAGGATACATCAATTTTCCAAAAGTTAAGGTACAATCGTATTAGAATTTTTTAAAATTAGCACACCACAATAAATTAACAGGCTCACACATGAAATTAAACTTGATATCTTAAAACACCAACTTGACAAAATTGCACGAAAGAAAAAATATAGAAATTTCATAACGAAAATAAAATAAGTAAAACAATGTAGATTTTTTGTACACAATTTCCTCGAATTGTTCATTTAACATGTAAACTCTGATGTATATTGTAAATGAAGGTTGAAGCTATTATTGGAAAGAATGAAGAGGCCATTACGAATTTTGAAAAGGTAATAAAGTTATTGTTTATTATGTTGATAGATTTATTGTTGCTTCCCATCCAGCTTATTTGTAATGCAATTTGGCAATTACAGGCTCGATCAATTGATCCATACGTCATAACATATATGGATGAGTATGCAATGCTTCTAAAGCTAAAGTCTGATTATTCTAAGCTGAACAAGTTAGTGCATGATTTATTGAATATTGATCCTGCACGACCAGAGGTTTTTGTGGCTCTATCTGTTTTATGGGAAAGGAAAGATGAGAAAAGAGCATTATCGTATGCTGAGCAGGTTAGCAGTATTATTTAATGCCGGCTGGATTGAATTATATCATCTATTAAAAAATTCCTTACAATTGACTGATTATTTGGTTATTAGAGTATTCGAATTGACGAGAGGCATATACCAGGGTACATAGTGAAGGTAATCAAATTGTTTTAGTTTAGATAAAATAGGGGTCTATTTACTATATTTATGTCTGTAGATGACAATGCAAGTATTGTGAATTTGATCTGACAAGTTGAGTTTATTTAGGGAAATTTATTATTGACAATGAAACGGCCAGAAGCAGCCGTGTCTGCCTTTAGAGGAGCCCAAGAATTGAGACCTGATATACGCACATACCAAGGTTTATTTTTTACTGGATAATACATTTTGCAGCATTGAGTTGCATCTTTTCCTGCAACGCCATTCATGTTTTTCCTACCATTCTACTGTAAACGTGAAGTGCCAATTATGGAAATGCAAAAATTTACATATTTTGACATGAATCTCATTTTTTTTCTTTCAGGTTTGGTTCATACATATTTGGCTCTTTTTAAGATCAAAGAGGCTTTATATGCATCTAGAGAGGCAATGAAAGCAATGCCTCAATCTGCAAAGGCTTTAAAATTAGTAGGTGATGTGCATGCCAGTAATTCTGGTGGGAGAGAAAAGGTAACCTGTTAAATTTTTAAGACAAAGTATCTTTAGGCTATTATCTTAGTTTTCTTATGTGTTGAACTTAATGCATTCATCATATAGGCGAAAAAGTTCTACGAGTCTGCGTTAAGGCTGGAACCTGGTTACCTTGGAGCTGCACTAGCTTTGGCTGAGCTCCATGTTATCGAGGGTCGAAATGGAGATGCCGTGTCTCTGCTTGAGCGATATCTTAAAGACTGGGCTGATGACTCTCTTCATGTGAAATTAGCACAAGTTTTTGCTGCCACAAATATGCTGTCGGAGGCTTTGTCGCATTATCAGGCTGCATTAAGGTAAAAGATCTCATTCTGTAAACATCTGTCAGGGCATAGTGCACTTTTCCCCTCTTTTTGCAAAGGTGGAGTTATAAAATAATTTAATTTCGCATCACTTGTATGGATTTGGCGATTTTATATCCCGGAGATATAAATATCATAGCAACGGTGGATCATATTGAAATAATCCCTTTCTCTCAATCCTTTTATGCAGTAAAGTTCCTTGCGTTTAAGAATCAATCCAAGCCTTGTAGTTAGGGATATCCATGTGATATGCCTTTGTGTTTGTGTGATGTTTTCATGTCTTTTGACATTATTATAAATGACAGGTTAAACCCCCAGAATGAAGCAGCAAAACGGGGTTTAGAGCGTTTAGAGAAGCAAATGAAGGTTTGTTCTTTTTATTTATTCATTTTGTTTTTCATAATTCTGATGCTTAATAATATTTGCACAGTTTTTATCTGAAAGAATAGATGCACGGTTTAGGCTAACATTAAGTTTTGATTGACAATATTAGAGGATAAGTTTGAGTGAAGTACAATTTTGTGATTTTGTATCTGTTCAGGGAGTAGATCCTGATGCACCTGAAGAAGATGAAGACAATGATGTTGAAGATGGCGATGGAGATCAAGACGAGACTGAACTTCTATGAGTATATCCAAACGTAGAGAAAAGTACCCTTGGAAATAGTATATATTGTTTTGAGATGGCCTTAGCAGTAGGGTGAAATGAGAATTACCTTGGTGGCCTATGATGAAGGTTTTCACTGTCTTACTACAGCAAGAGTTCACATCGTCGAAAAACAAGGAATTTCATTATTGCCAACTGTTGCATCTGGTGACCGTATTAACATGGAATGCATGGATTAGATGCTGCAATTCTCATTTATTGAGTGAGTGGTTTGGGTTGGACTGTGATCAGAAGGTTAAAGTTGAAGCTGGCGAGTTCAAATATGTATTATTAAGCTCAAGCTGGAGGCTGTGTTATCTCTATTGTAAGATTATTTTTGTGCTCCTGGTTATATATTTGTAAGGTATATGTAAACCAATGTTTGGTGACAAGTTTAGATGCAGTGTAAAATTACAATTTTTGTTTCTCCAATCTTGTAAAACAATTGCTTAGTTAATTGCTTTCGTCACGAGTCAAATTAAGATTCTTTTCTTAATCCCAATTAAGATTCTAACCATATATTTGCTTCTCTTTCTTCCTTATTCTCTAGTCTTGTAAAAAGATGATAAATATATTTTTCAAGAAAACGAAAATGTATTCAAACATGCAATGCTATTGTAACCAAAAAAACAGTGCAATGCTATTGATGTTCTCTTCCTACAAAACTACAAGTATTGAAATACTTTATTACTAGTATTTGTGGAATTTCAAATTATTCACCAATAATATAAATAAATTTTATAGATATACAATATTTGACCATTTTATCAAACGTGCAAAAACACATCAGATGATAAAATATGACAACAGTCACATTAAGATGTGATTAATAAAACCTGTTCACAGTCAATAATTAAATTACTTTATTTTACAAGTTATAGTATTTTCCTCTTATCATTAAAAATGTTCTAGAAAATGATATGCTGCTTATTCTCAAAATTGAGTACTATTGCAAAATATGCTAAAAATATTGTTAAATATACCATAATTCAATTACAATTACAATTACAGTTAATGACTGGACTATAATATTTAGCCGTTTCAATGAATCTGAAATGTTCTAAAATCTCGTTTCTGTATGGATTCATTTTTGCCACATTTGATCTGACCAATTGGCAGTTCTCCAGTGATGCATTAACACTGCATCATTGGAGGTTGTCCAAGTCTTCATCACCGCCTTCAAAATGCACTTCCCATATGTGTCCTCATAGTAATATGAGCTTTGTGTCATCATTTTTGGTTTGCTGAAATTGATTGTTAAATTTGACCATCGAGAAGAACACCTCACTGCACATGAAAAGGTTTCCTGGGAGTAGGTGCTCGATTTTCCATTGATTGCAGTCTCTGTTTGAGATGAAAAACTTCAACCTATGCAGTCAAAAAAGATTGCAACATGTTTAAGTAACCCAAGTATGGTGACAAAATATCGAACATTATAACATTCTTTGTGAAAAATGCAAATTTGTGGTGTCTGAAAGTATACTTCAAAACAAATTATGCTGTTCAGAATCAGAAGTACACATTCGAAAACATGCGTGATTTTTTAGGATCAGCCCCCTACAATGAGTGGCAACATTTTAAGAATTGAATAACAGTCACATAAACTCCCACCACAAGCAGCACCTTAGATTCCTCACCCTTAACAACATAATTGATCATATAAAACATAATATTACATGGTTAACAAAATCCTGAAGAAGAAAAAAACTGGCAAGTTTGGTTTTCACTTTCTCCTTTTACATATTTAATTACAAAAATTACCAAAAACCTGTATTTTTGTTTTATTTTCAGTTTTCAAGATTTTGACCATAAAAGTTATTTTCACTATTTTATGAACAAAACTTTAAAAACAGCAAGGTAATTTTTTTTTTGCCATTTTTGTAATTAAATTAAAAAATATAAACTAAAAACAGCAAATTTTTTCTGAAACCAAATACACAAATATAAAAATAGAGTTGTGATCAATCCAAGGATGTACCTGTAATTGGAATGCCCTGGCTCTTTCTCCTGCAAGAACTCCTCTTGTAGAGTGCAATTCCTGCTAAGTTAACACATTCAATATTAGCATTTTACATGCATACAAGTTATTTTACCATAAAAAGAAATGTCATATATACCTTTTGTGTATCATCTAAAACAGCCTTCAGAAAAGCCACATCATGTTCAAGCCTTACATTGTCGGAGTGGACAATGTTAGATAGGTTGTTGGCCTCTTCTTGAGCTAACTCTGCACCGACCAGCTTCTCCCTCAGTAATTCAATTTCCTGTAGCGTGTCAGCCATTGTTTTATCCATCTCTTGCTTGCTTTTAAAAGCAGATGCTAGATTTTTCTCAGCAGCTTCTTTGCTTGCTAATGAAGCTGCCAATTGTGCTTCCAGAATGCCAAATTTTGTTATCAGGGAGGAAACTTTAGTTTCATAATAATTATATATATTTGAAGCAGTAGACAGTGATCCTGAATTAATGTTTTCAGGCAATGACCCGTGATCACTTTCCACCACAGGGTTTCCAAAACCTAGATTTTTTCGAAAAGAATCCCCAGATGCCAAAACCTGTTCCACCGTATTGATTTTTGCTCCTCTTGTGTGCATCTGATGTTCAGGGTCATTTTGATTTGTTCTGTGATCTGCTGCCTGAAGTATATGTAGGAAGGCAGCATAAAAATGTTATTATGTTTTATACAGCGGTCAAAGATTGTTTAAATAGAGATTATAATAAAGTATGTTTCTTGAATCATGGAAAGATTGGAAGAAAATAAGGGAATAAGTACCTATAATAAAGGAAGATCTGAATTATAACAAAATGAAATAAAATACACTCATGAGATCACGATACGATATCGCCTGGTTTTCCAACAATATATAAAAATTTGAATTTGTTATTGTTTTATCACAAGTATTAGCACCAGAGTCACTTTTTTTGTCGAAAAAGGAGGGCTAAGCCCCTCATCAGGATCACTTATCATCAAAGTAATTGGTTCCAAGTTTTCATCATAGAGTGTTGAAAATAACATATGATATATAGGCTTAGTTGCACTTTTAATGTCTATACTGCAGCTAATATGTGATTTTGATTCTGCAATAACTTCTTGGGAAAATTTGATCCCTCAATTTCTTTAATTGTTATGAGTTACTACTATTCCTCTACTTGAAACTTTCGAAGTCCCATTTTCTACCTGAAAGCTTCGCAAATTGAATTGGTTAACTAGTTTTAAACATGCTTCCACTGAAAGCTCACCAAAAACATTAAAATCTGCTTCTAAAAAGTCTCCACTTTTCCCTTCTTTAAATCCTAATCTCTCACAAACTCCTGCAATATTCATCAACGTTTACCAACTTCCCAACTTCTAAAATTATTTTATATCAAAAGTTCGTCATTAAAACCCAAATCCTAGGATAAAATGAGTAATAGAAAAATATTGATTGTAGGATTGTATGTGCTTAACTTAGGAAATGAAGGAAACTAATTGGCAGAAAAATCTTGAGGAACCTAAATTGCATGTCCAATATAAAGGAACCAAGAGCACAATCAAACCTTGATATATACGAAATGGTTGAATATTTTGTAGTTGTTGAAGGATAAGTATTCAACAATCATACATTAATACCACAATAGAAGAAGAGTATCAAATTGTCCATGTGGTGTTGTGTTTTGTATCAAAGCACATTGTTATTATGATTAAAAAGAACTTCTGTTTTACCTGAGGGAAAGAACTTTCATCTTCCAAATGCTTGTCAATCCTATCATCTACATTGAACTCTTCATCATGATCAAATTGATTGTGAAGGAAGATGTTGGTAGGGAGAGAACCAGATTCTTGTACGAACAGAGATTCCGAAAGAGATTTCCTTTCAGAACCACGTTTAATTGCACATGCTAAATTTTGTATAGCAACAGGGTCGATAAAACGTTGGGAAGAGTCATTTCTAAGTTGAGTGGAAGATGAATGTTTTTCAAGTATAGATCCTGGACCTTTAGAACTAGTCGGTTGTCTTCTGGAAGTGGATTCATTTTTTTCTGTTTTCAACACTTCCACCTGTCACAGCCAAGAAAAATAAAAGTTAGAACTCAGAAGTTCGATGAAAAATAAACTCATAACAGTTACTTTATACATTTGTTAAACCTGATTTGATGCCTCTTTTTTGGATCCCCCAAATGCAACAAGAAATTCCTTTTCCTTGTGCTGCACAAGGACCAGGCTAAAACCCTGCTGATACAACGGAAAAATCATAAGCATGCTATCAAGCATATAAATAACATCTATTACGAATACATACAATTTTCAGTTTATATGTTGAACAAAATTTCATATTTGAAAACTGAGGAAAATTCAATTTTAGCGAAGGTTTTCATCAGTAAGATTAAAGTCAAAACATGTCTAATGAACTTCCATTTAACCAGCAGGCCAAATTGTGGGATTCTAGTACTAATTCCCACTACCTTGAACAAAATCTGAGTTATAAGTGCAAAAGACTAAATGGAATACATTGAGGAAAATCATTATTAAGTGTTAATGCATTACAGTCTATGAGTAAACAGTGTAATTAACAGCATGATACTAGCAACAGATTAATGATACGTAAACATGACAGGAAAAATAAAATGTTCACCTTGTTGGTAGTGATAGAAGAAGGAGGCGGTGCAATTTCTACCGACCATTCATTTTTTAGAATATCATAAATCAAAGTCTCCCCATGTCCTGAAAAGTATACGGGAAAGTTAAAATTTGTAAGGAAATAGAATAAATTTAAGAGATAATAGCTCTATGCATAAAAGGCATCATTCCAAATTTCCAATGATATTTGAACCTAAAATTTACTTTTCTTAACTTCCTCAGATGAGAAAAACCTTGAAAACTTGTATGCCTATTGATATACAATCGTTTTCATTATTTCCCTTGTAGTTAGCGTTGAGAGAAAAAGTAAAGAAGAGACATGGGCAAATTTTTGTTATATTAAAACATACGTTTTTTTCGGCTTCCACCACCTGTAATATACCACTTAGTGCCACATAAGACACCACAGCAACCAGCTCTTGGTGATGGATGGAAACCACGCACCTTTATTCTTGACCATGCCATCTGAAATAATTTTTTCATCAAATTATATAATAAATGAATATTTATTTGCATATTGGAAATCAATAAGTTTCATCACGATACAACTATACGGAGAGCTCACACACCGTTTCAAAGTCGAGTGAATACAAATCATTCAAGGTCTTAGATTTTGCTGATCCTCCAAATATAAAAAGAATTTTACCATCATAAAGAGATGCCACGTGGTTGAATCTTGGAGAAGGTGCTGTTCCCCTGAAGTAATATAATCTTTCAGGAGGTAGTATGAGGGAAAAATAAGGGCAAATTAAATTTTAGATGCATGGAAACATTTATATCATGTTGTCAGTAGATAGTTCCGTCAAAATCCAAACTTTTGATTTCTAACCTTTTCTAAGCAAAAAAATCATAAAAATTTCATGAACACTTACGTGCAGTGAAGAGGAAGCCATGTCAAGGACTTGAGATCAAACATATGTAGATCATTCAGTTTCCTCCTTTTGCAATCTTCTCCCCCAAACAATATTAAAGTAGAGTTTGCCCTAACAGTTGTATGGCCACTGCGAGCAATCTGCCAAGAACAAAATATTTGGTCAGTACTGCCTATAGAGATTTAAATGAAAGAAATTAAATTATGACATGTTGGTAGTCCATGTAATAATTTTATTTTTCTATCTTCTTTGATTGCAATTGTTTAGTTTCATGTCTGCCTGACTACTTAGCTAATCAAATCAGGTGTGAGAACCACACCCTCTTCATGCATGTAAATATCAATGAATCAAGAACAAAAGTTGTCAGATGATACATCCATTAGGTAGAACTCAATGACTAACAATCAATTGCTTAACATATTTAAATTGAAAGAGAATTATTATGGTTAAGAAAGATGAAAAAAGTAACATAGGCTGACAATTGTGTTACATATACACCACAAAATCAATATTTATATGATGAAAGTAATAAATGTAAGGATACAATTCCTCAATTATTATATTTACATACATGAGACACCAAGCATAGACATAAAGATACACGTTTTCAATAATTACCAAGATCCATGATATATTGACTATTCTGATAGGGAGTGATGTGTAAAATGCAATCCAATATAGCACATGTCCAAATATTTAGATTATGAAAATGTACATAAACAATCCCCAAGATCAACTTTCTACAAAACAAGAATTTGCATTTTCAATATTCCTACCGGTATGTCTCCTTTTGCTTCCATGAGTGACCAGCACTCGGTCTCTGTGTCAAACGCCCATACTAAAAAAGCCAAAAACGACAATTAGAAAAACTCCACAACATGAATCAGGACAAAGCTATTACATTTGAAAATGACATGGGGTTGAACCAGATATTTTGTCGATTCCTGGATCTGTTTTCCCTCCAATGAGGAGTGCCTTTTTCCCCCAAGAAACCTGGTGTCAAATTATTATCAAGCATGAGAGGGTTGAGATAGGATTACATTGAATAATAGTATGAATTTAAAACAGCAAACCATTAAAAGATATGCACTTAAATCAGGTAAGTATAACAACATAGAAGGGAAGCTCAACTATAAGAGTCATAACAACAGGCCTAAATTCTACATTTTCCTCCTAGATACGTTTGTATTTGCAAATTTTAACTACATCTGGCGAATACTCTGATTTGTATAGGAAAATGTCTTTTTCTTTTCCTTTTTTCTTGTAAATCTCTTAGAAAGCTTTTGATAAAATTTATCTTCGAATTTTAAGGTCATCAAATGTTAATATCATAAAAAAAAATATTGATTATTTCTCCACTTTTTTCTGGTTAACTCGGGGAGCTTTCACCGAAACTCATTGTTATGCCAGTCATCAATTATATGAAGTGCATACAAGGACCAAAAGAAAAAATTTATTAAAAGTCACATAAATCACAGTTGAATGCAACAACTATAGACAGAAACCATATATGAGAACAACATGACACTCAAAAAATTGATTTTTCTAGTTGCCTAAATTCCTGTAGAATTTCCTTTCTCTCCATATCAAAAAAATTATGTTTTCCAAGACAAAGAATCATATAACACCGTGTGAGGCATCAACATGACAATGCTGGTCTTAAAATATACTTATTGGAAACCTATTGTGAGTTCTGAATGAAATTCGATTGGTTGCATTAGTAAGCATCTCATTTGTAGCAGCCTTAATTTACTAAGGGTGGATTTCATGAACTTTTCATCTAAACAAACATGTTATTCCATGTCTATGATGAGAGCATCATGCCATTATTAAGGTCACTTGGAAAAAAAAAATTAAACATGTCTGAATGCTGACAATTATTGACATTTATATACCAAACTATGACCCTTGCAAGCTGGAATCTGTAACGGCAGACTACTTGGCGACAGGTATAGCTTAGATGACACCGTGGTCCATGAAAATGTGTCAAAATTTAGAACCTGCCAATAAAATGAATAGTATGTTGATGTGATTAACCAACAACCAAATAATTAGTCAATATTAATGCTCATATAGAAACAATAATCTCAATCATAAATTTTCCAATTCCAAAACTAGAAATGTTCCCTCACTCACCTGCACATCGTCTAACAATCCATTTCCAGATTCACCACCAACCACTATCATCTTATTCTCAATGACACAAGCTGCATGCTATTCCAATGAATAACAGATCAGTAGTCAGTACTTAATAATAACAGCTCATAACATTTCTACAAATTATGACATATGACGAAGACCCTATTTGGATAAACAACTTAATTAAGTGTTTGTTTATAGCATAAGAGCTTATCATATAAGTGCTTTCGAGTGATTTCTATTACAAAAGACAAAAAAAATTCAAACTTTTTTCATATAAACTATAAAAAAAATTCATAAGCCATCCTGGAGAGCTTATAGATATGTCATAAGTTGTTTCCATAAGCTCTTCTGAACGGTCACAAAAGCGTTTATGCCAGTAGATAAACTCAAATAAGTCAATTCAAACAGACAACTAATATAAAATGAAACAAAACATTCCCATAATTACATACATATGATCTAGGAGTAGGCTTATCCCCTGCAATTGACAACACCATCCAATTCTCTGAACTACCTGATACACAGTTACTTATCTCAGGTCCAGTAGAAGAGAATTGGCAATCAATTTCCTCAGAATGACCACTTGACCCTTCAAACCCATCATCCTAAAAGAAGCCAAAAATTTAATAACCAATCTCACTGTTCCAAAATTTAACCCAACACAAAGAATGAAGCTGAAAAAGCTTACGTTGGAGTTTGCATTTCTTTTAGGCTGTCTAATAGGACTTCTAGTTCCTTGAATAGTGTCAGAAAGCTGAACTTTCTTCACTCTACAAAAACAATAACATAGTAATAACAAAATCAATCAATAGACTTAAAACTTGCAAGAAACAATTGAAATTTGTAGAGAACAAAAAAGAAAAAGAATTGTACTAAATCTTAACCTGCCAAGTTTCTTGTGTTTACGAGAGAATCCAAACATCTTTACTCTTGTTGTTCAAAAGCTCAAAACAGAGGTAGCTTCAACTACATGAAATGAAACACATCATATGAAAAATCACACTTTAGTGAAGAAGAAACAAACCCAAAAAACAAAACACACAAAAGGGTAGCTAGTTATAGCTACATTATCATCAAAGATTGTAACTTTTCATTGGCCCAGAAAATGAATACTACTAAACATGGCAAAAACAAAGTCAACACTGAAAATGGTAGTAGTAGAAAACAACAGCATTGTTGGTTAGTGACAAGGAATCTCACCGAGAAAGTTGATGATGTTTGTTAATAGACTAAGAAAGTTGTTGGGAAACAAAAAACACGGAAATAGAAACGGCACCGAATAGAGAGAGGTGTGTGTGTTGAAAATCCCCAAGTCCCAACAATGGAATCAGAAAGCAGTTAAAACATTGAGATTCGTTGTAGTACAACTAGAACCTGTTTTTGTTACCGTTTGTTGGTTCCTAGTTACCCCTTTTTTTAGGGACCCAGTTACCCTCTCTTGTCTAGGTAAATAGTTATTTTTGTCGAATAGTCAAAATAGTCATAATTTGATTGTGCATTTGATTAGCCACAATTTTCGTTAGAAAATTGTTGTCGACACATCTTGTTAGGCTGAGAAACACGAGTAAAATATCAAAATACCCTTCGGTAGTTAATTGCCGAGAAAATATGAAACCCGGCTGCAATTAACTACCGAGGTTTTCCTCGGCAGTAAACTACCGAGGTTTTCTGAAGCCAAAGTAGAGGCAGTAGCTTCATTTCCTAAACCTGTAATGTGTTTCAAACACAAAACACAACATATGTACCTATTTTTTTTACGCATAATGGTTCAAATCACAAAACAAATATTGGCGCAAATGCACAACTTAATTAAACCAACATTTTTACCATGAAACAAAGTAAAATATCCCAATGAAATGAAAACTAATGTCATCAAAATACGAATATACAAACCAATGTCATCAAAATACCAAAACTAAAAAACAAGTCCTAAAAAACAAACTACTGTTGGTGCTGCTGTTGGTGCCTCCTCCTCGGCCTCTGGCCTCGCCTCCTGGCCAATATTGGCGCAATCCGCTCTCTAACATGGCACATGGCCTGAAACCATTGTTGAGGGCTCATGACCTCCTCCTGGCCCATCTGTGCATCAACGTAGGCAACAGCGCCGCTAACCATGTCATAGGTATCAGGCGAGCTTCTCGCCTCGTACTGCTCCCACTGCTCTGCAATGATATGCTCCTCATTTGGAGGCCTTGGAATATCTCCCGGAAGAAGTGGCAAAATCTGAGGGTGAGACACAACGGTGTACCATCGTACATAGCCATCTGTCATACGCCATGTGTCCTCTCCTGCATGCTCACCCCAATCGGCTGCCTTAAGCGTGTGAGTGCGGAAGTCGACGAAAGCCTGCACAATCTCAGCCGGTGACAGCTCTACAACATCCGTCGGAGGTCTAGGGACGGTCTGGACGTATCCGTACTGCCTCAAAACCCTTTCGGACAAGTGACGGTACACCCTACGATCACCGCACATAATCCAGTTTGAATACCAGAATACCTCCTCGAAAAGCCTGGAAGTCCCTGTGCTCTTCGTACGGCCTCTAGCATATGTCATCAAACGTAATACGATCAAGCAATGACTGATACGTGACCCCCTCTCCATGACCCTTTTGAAGCTTCCACCTCGCCGCAACCGGTAAGTTTTCAACATAGTCGGGGTTTGGATCAACAACATAAAACTTAGGAAAGTGCGCCAAAAACCCTGCCTACACAAACCAAACAAATCACATTTATAAATTATTACGCACGGAAAATATAACAAAAAAATAAAACATAAATTTTCTTACAGTGAACAGTGTCACGCTTCCCTCAAGAGCTCTGTCTCTAGGCAAACAGGCCTCAGCTAACTCGTTGTATAGGTATGCCAGTGTCATCCCTCCCCACGAATAATTACGCGTAGCCGTCCTCCATGGTCGTCAGATAGACCAAATCGATGCGTTTGTTGCTTCTATCCCCAAACAACAAGCATCCAACCAAGTAGAGAAGGTAACAATTCACACAATAAGTCCTAACCCTCTCTAACTCCTCCAGCTCCTCTGGATCCTCTGTATCCGCCAAAATGTTAGCCCTACCAAGGCTAGTCGTATATAATTTCCTCAGCTTTGGATAACTAATGTACCCACCATACTCTTTATTGTAAATTCTTTCTGCCTCCTTCTTCGAGACAGCCAAGTGCTCCACTAGCAGTGCCTCTCCCTCATGTCTCAACATCTTCTTTTGGTGGCCCAACATCCGCCCTTCAATCTGAACATGCATAAGACATGCGACATCCTCCAAAGTCACGGTCATCTCCCCCATGGGCATGTGAAAAGTGTTGGTCTCGGGATGCCACCTCTCGCATAGAGTCATCAACAAAGCATGAGGCACAGTGGCGTAGCCCAAGAAAACCAAATCATGTAACCCGCTCTCCCTAAGCGGATCCCAAAACCATCTCTGATTGTTGTTTGGACGTCCGAGACTCAAAATCTTCGCGCCATGATTAATCGATTTTACACAACGAGTCTTTCGACACTGAAATAATAGAAAAATAAACATAGTTTAAACAATGTAAATATTTAACTAATAAAAATAAAACTTAACAAATGCAAAAATAAAAATCACAAATTTAATTTGCCGCACATATTTTTAATTTAAGACATAACACATGTAAAACTTAAAAAAACACATAACAAAAACAATTTAAATCATAATTAAACATAAAGAAAAGAATTAAAATAACACATATAAAAGTTGATATAATAATTTAAAAAAACACACATATAAAGAAAATAATTAAACATATAGAAAAATTACACTTACATTATCTAAATTATACCAAAGCGGCAATGCCACATGCCTGGCATAAGAGTGCAGCAGAGATAGGGTTTCCGGTCCTCCAGGAAAGGGAGGGTCCACAAGTAACACCTCCGGGACAACCGCTGCAGCAATGTCATCATCGTCAGGTATATGCTGCTGCTCTGGCATATACTGCTCGTCGCACCCACCATCAATGACATCATGGACATCCTGATAATTCAGGTACTCGTGGGTCGGGTCAACCACCTACGACTCTTCAGGCTGTGTAGGCTGAGAAGCCTCAGAAGCCTGAGAAGTCCCTGAACCATCTGCCCTCCCTTTACCTCTTCCCCTCTTTGGGATGTGCGCGTTTTGCCTCTCCCGCCGGTGGCTGTGTGTCATCGCACGCCTACCACCTATCATTTTAGATGGATCAATTGATGGCCCTTGGTCTTGATCAGACATATCTACATAAAAATTTAAAAAGTTAACATCATTCAACTTATACATTCAACCACTTTATCAAACACATTAAACCTAAACATAACCTAAACTAATCATAAACATTCAACCACATTCAACCATTTTATCAAACATTCACATTCAACCAAATCCATTATCAAACACATTCAACCTAAACATAACCTAAACTAAACATAAACATTCACATTCGGTGAAAATCAAAACCACGTTCAACCTAATTCAATATACACTATATCAAACTATATTTAACATCATTTCCATAACCCAAACCTACTAAATAATCAATATAATTTTCATTGAGGCATTTTGTTGAACACTTTGTGTGCAAAGTATCAAACATACTCAAAATGTGTTCTTTGGCCACCATTCAAAACCACATTATACTCTAACATCATTCAAACATCAATTAAAGCAACTACATCCAATTATAAACTACATGCAATCATCAAAATTTCAATTCCAACATCAACCCTAACCACATGCAAACTACCCAGATTTTTTAAAAAACTTAACCTAAACAAACTAACATTAAGATTGCAATGATTAATGGTACTTACTTGTGATAATGTGGGGATGATTGGCTTGCAATTCGTGAAAATGGAATTTGGAGAGAATTTGAGAAGTTTTTGAAGACAAGAAGAAATGCAAAAATGAGTTTTTGCTTCTGTTTATGTTCAGCACGCATCGGTAGTTAACTGCCGAGGTTTTCCTCGGTAGTTAAGTGCCGAGGATTTCCTCGGTAGTTAACTGCAACCGGTTTTAATTTCCTCGGCAGTTAATTATCAAGGGGGCAAAAACGTATTTTACTTGTGTGACACAGCCAAACCAAATGTGTCAACAACAATTTTCTTTTCATTAATGTTGATAGTAACTCTTTTTTTACTGAGAGTCTAAGACTGACATGACAATAAATAGAGATTAATATGACAATATTATTAACGAAATATTTTAACATCATAGACTATTTTGACTAACTTAATGCACAATTAGAGATTATTTTGAAATTTCGATACATTGAAGAACTATTATAATTATTCGCTACAAAAATGGCTATTCATCCTCTTTTTATTTGTTCTCTCAAAAAAAAAATCCTCTTTTTTATTTGTATAAACAAATGTAGTGATTTGGAAAACATCAAGTATTAAATACAAAATTATGCACTCCCTTCGTTGTCGATTATAAGAAAATTTTAACTTTTTAAGTTCATTCAATTAACAATGTATATGGTCCATAATATAGATTATATACATCATTAATTGAATGAATCGAAAAACTTAAAATTTGTTTATAATTGACAACACAAAGTATTGTTGACAAAATATAGTTGTCTCATGGTTTATTCAAGGAAGTAAATTTCAATTTTTGTCGAATCCATTTTGTTCATTTTCATGACTAATTTCGAAATCTAACGGAGTAAACAAATATTGTCCAAGCCAATCCCCTGCTTTTTAGCATTTCAAAAAACAAATTTACATTAACTCACATGTTCTCACGATTATTGGAGTAAACTATTACACATTTTATTCATGTCATATAAATTCTACTAAATTTTAACACACTTTTTTTGCGATCAGAAAACACCACTCTAAAGTATGAATGATCCAAAAGAGAAAAAAGCAAGGCTAGCTAGTCTCATACCCATAACTTCAACAATGGACCCAACACCACACCTTGTAACAAGACATGGTTATTCACAAATATAGTTAACCATGATTAAAAATGAAGTTCTTATATATTATCATTTGTAAACTCATGGTTTCCATGTGCATTGATGACTGTGTGACAGTGTGGGGCTCTGCATGCATACATGCATAAGTGGGACCAGCCAGGTGTCTCGTCGGTACTTGAGTTATTTGGTCAGAGGGAAAGCATCAAAATATGTGTGTAACACCGACCCCACGTGAGGGTGAGTGAGAGTGATGCCTAGAGGAGTAAAGGGAGAGCTGCTGCAGAACAAGCTAAGCCCTTTTTCTTGTGTGATTGTGTCGTGCCTCTTGTTGATTGATGGAGAAACCTATCTCTTTTTGTTCTCTTTCCCCTTCAATATCATCACAATAACCGTCAAAATGGGTGAGACCCATCTACCTATAATTTGTTAGAGAGTTATCTCACACTACTACCTTCTCGTATGTCGTGCAATATTTCACATTATGTAATTTAAAAGATGTGAAAAACACATTAAAATCACAATATTTATCCTACAACATTTTAAATTATATAATCTAAAACAAGTGATGATGGCGAGAACAATAAGCACTAGGCCATAACAAACATACTCGAGGACAATTGAACATTCTATGTCCCAATTCCATTACAATCATTTTACTTAGATGTATTTTCACCATTTTAAATTTAAAGTGTTTTCTATGTTTAAAAAATGTATGATATATGTTGAAGTGCAATTTCATGCGTACTCAAGAAAACCGCATCTTGTTCATATACCCCTCAACAATATGGGATGACTATGCAAGAGTCGCCATTTACTTGAGTGACACACATTCTACCAGGAAAAATTAGTAATAATAATTATTATAAAGCCAATTTTGTTTGCAATTAAAGGAGCAGCAATCTTGTGACAACCATGGGAGAGATGTGTATGTATCAATTAATAACATACTCATATATTCAAAATACAAAATTCTAAAAAGGATGAATACATAATACCTTGAACTCTTTGTACTTAAGTAAAATTAAACTCTCCTAAAAAAAAAAAAGTAAAATTAAAGTCAAAACCAGCTACTAGTTAAATAAAATAGGAATATGAAGTAGTATAAAGTTAGCTGAAGCTTGCATGAGAAAGGACAAGGTGGAAAAACATGTAAATTATTTAAAAGTCAGGAGTGTTTTCACATTTTCCTCCATAGAAAAAAAAATTACTTATTTTTTAAGGGTAGGTCGTGGACCACCTTGGTCTATATGGTACTCTGCCACTACATCTTACTCTACCAAGCTTTTGGATGTGCTTGTTTTGTTCACTTACCTCCGTTTGAAAAACATAGCATGTTCAATGTGCATGAGAGTACAAATGTCTCTAACCATCACTTTCGTATTTTTATGAATGTTATATTTTTTTTATAATCGATTTATGTTTCGTTGCCTTTCTACCGCCATGAATGATATTTCTATTCTTCTCAAATTTTCTATGAATCCATGTAATGTTGTAAACTAAGAAACGTATATGTCATGCAACATAGGCAACACGTTCCCACCCCCTTTCCAACGTTGATATATCACTTATGTTGTACCGGTTGAACCAGGACGTTCTATGGATTCATGATGCTAAAGGTCATGCACTCTCCTCATCATTTTTACTTAGCAACAACTCATCCTATAATTTGCTACTTGAATGTTACCTCTCAACAGGTATATTATTTCTTGTTGGGAAAACTCCTAAATTGATTGCTTATAGTGATGCTTCTTGGATCGGGTGTCCTGACACTCATCAATATGTCATTGGTTGGTGCATGTTTCTTGGTTCGTCGTTGATTTCATGGAAAAGTAAGAAGCAAGAAATAGTGTCCAAATCATCTACTAAATTTGAGTGTTGTGTCATGTCTACCACTTATTATGAGATTATTTGGCTTCTTGTTTTTTTGGTTAACTTGGATTTTCTCAAACAGAGTCAATGCCTTTTTATGTTGACAATACAAGTTTTATTCAAATTGTTGCAAATCCTATTTTTCATGAGCGTATAAAATACATCAAAGTGGATTGTCATTTTATACGAAAGGCTTATGATGCTCATGTTATCTCTCTACCTCATATCAACACCCAATTTTAAGTTGTAGATATTCTTACCAAAGTTATACCTCATCTACACCATCAGTTTCTTGTTAGCGAATTGATGCTTCTTGATAAATGGAGCATATGTATAAGATTTTATTTTGGTTGACAGGATTTAGAGATGGGATTTCCATTCTCCGCTTAGGTTTGTGTTGTGTTGCTAAAAAAAATTGGCTTAGCATTTGGTTGTATCATTTTGTTTGTAAGTTTGAAGTTGTGACAAGGGAACCATGTTAAACACATACCGCAGTCACTTGTACCTTTGCAATTATTCTATCCTGTGCATTTGTCAACTAAGTGAAAGAATAAGACACGATTTTAGCATTAATGCCTTATCATATGGATAATGATTCTTGTTACAAAATATGTCATTTCCTTGCGACTTGGTTTTGTTTTTTATTTTAAGAAATCACAATACATAGATTTTGTTGCTTATCTCTTGGCCTAGCATTCTAATCAAAATGGAAAATTTTAAACCTTTCTCTTTTTGGATAAGACTTCTTTTGAATTTAGTTTTGTTAAATTGTTGATAAACCACTATTTACAAGCATGATTGATGCTTAAAACACACACTTGATTAAACTTTATATAAGACAAAACATTTTTGAGGTGTCCGTCCTTTAAATGAATCCCGTTCTCTTAAAAAATTAATCTTTATACTTTAAACATCTAAAATATAGTCTAAAAATTTAAGAGATTAGTCTTCGTAACTTAAAGATCTAAAATATAGTAGTAAATTTCATCAAAATTAGTATATTTAGTAAAAACAAACTGCTACATTTGATATATAAAAAAAAAGGCTATTACACATTGATTGATAAGTCAAGTTTATTAGCCTTATTATAACACATTAGCAGCATACACTCATATATTTTTAGTCTTAACCCTTCACTTTCCACGAGAAGGATTTCTAATGACCTTGAGTTTGATCGGAAGGTAAATAAAATCTTCCAACCTGAATTCAAACTTTGATTCTTCTAAGCGATCCGTCCTTAACTTGAGCTCATCAAACACTTGAGCTCGATCACTTGGTCATAGATTATATTGATATAATTAACTCTTCTAATATACACACATAGCTCCTGTAGCATTAATATATCCTGCCGGCCATACTATATATAATCTCATCATTATACAAGTAAAGTAACCAAAACAGATTTATTATAACATATATAGTAGCTGATAATTTATGAGAGTTCAATTAATCAAACCCAAATAGCTCCTGCTCTTCTAAGCATTGGAATCAAAGACCTATTAAGGTGAAGGCTCATAACTTCATTAGCTCCACCAACAAGCTCACCACCAATGAACACAGCAGGCACAGAAGGGTTACAACCTAGCCTTAAAAGTGCTTGTTCAATGTCTCTCCCTCCACTCATTTCATCAAGTTCATGAACCTCTGGATTCACTCCAAAGTCACTGAAGAGGGTTTTGATTGTGTGACACATGCAACAACTACTCTTGCTGAATATCACCACTGACCTCTCTGATGCCAACTGTGTCACCCTCTCCATTAAGGATATATAGAACAATGCCAAATGGAAATTAAATAGGAAATAATGTGTGAAGGAGTTACTTGGTGATTTGGTTTGTTTGATGTATGTTTGAGGCAATGGAGAATTTCTTATATAAGGATTTGAGGAAGGTGTTTGGTTGCTTAATTGCTTTTTTTGTGGATTGACATGCATCTATAAGAGAGTGTGGCTGAGGTGAAAAGATGAGAATGTTCCATTAGATATTTGAGTCGGTTTCTACTTTGAACATACAATATGAAAGTGATGTATGTATTCTATGCAAGCAATTAGAACAAATTAATTAAGACATGTCCTTGGTACGGCTTTCCAAAAAAGTTGAAGAAACTTGTGCATTACATTTCCCGAACTTTTGTTCCTTCGGAAAATTGTTTGAAATTCAAGTCCTAGTTGAAACAATCATTAACCAAATTTTACTTTATTTTTTATCAAACTTTGGATCACTAAGTTATTTTTCTTTAAAAATTGGAAAGTGAAGACAATAAAATTTGAAGTTGATACGAAAAAAGTTAATGGAACAATCTTCATTTTTGTTTTTACATGGATTGCATATATGCAACCTCCAATTATAAGGAATATATTATAAAAAAGAAAATACTATTGCAAAATAGTGATTTCATGGAGCCAGTTATTATAGATTGAATTAAGTACATGACTATCCCTCTCATAAAAATAAAAATAAAAAGTGCATTATTTTTTCATTAAAAAATTAAGTACGTACGACTTAATGTAATTAGTTTAATTATCATCGATTTCTTTTTTTAAAACATAATCGAAAAAACAAAGAGTCTAAAGGGTCTATGTTAAGTAGTTCTCTTTTGTGTCATATTTATAACTTTTTTCTTAAATATATATTTAAACAAAAAAAAGTTTATTTTCTTCATATAAATATGTCATATGCCTCATCTATCTTGGAGGTATCTGCTGCCTTTGGAGAAAAGTTGAATTTATCCTATCGGGACCTCTTTTTTGCTATTCGCATCCTATCCTATTCTAGAAAAGGAAACGTGATTATTCTTAAATTTTTGGGAAAATTGAGTTGTATTGGAATTAACTTAACCCTAAAACAAAACTGAAGGTAACTTTTTTTGTGTTAATCCTTTGATAAGAAATGTTTTTTACTTATAAATATATTTTTAGACAGTATATTTTGTATAATGCGAAGCTTTTAACACACCCATATCACATTTAAGACTGGATATTTGGAGCTTGACAACCATCATAAAATTTGGATGATCATCATGTTTTGATAAAAAAAAGAGTTAATTTTTATATCCAATTCAATAGTTGATGTGAACTTAATAGAATATGATTAGTACAGTATACACTATACAATATATAGATCAACTCAATATAAACTACTTATATCACATACTTGCAAAAAGCATCAGTCGAATGCCAAAAAAATTAAAAAATAATGAAATAAGAACTGTAAAAAAGAGAGGAAGTTGGCATTGTAGGTTGATTCTGAATTTTGTTTTCTAACCCATTATAAAAAAAGTTAAATTTATCCTACTTAAAAAATTCTGAATCTACCCTACTTTTTGGATTCCCCTATGCACCCCGCAACCCCCCACTTGATGGATAGGGTGTTCCACAACCCTCAGCTGCGGGGTATACAACAATGTATGTCGCACAACTGTTACTTGCGGTGTACCCAGAAAATACTTAAAATGTACCTCTAATTTTCCGCTAATGCAACCTAATTCATCATAATTGTGCCTCGCCTCCTAATTCATCAAAATTTATTTGAATGTTAATTTAATTTATATTAGTTTTATTAGTAATATAATTGTATTATTTTTTTAATTTATATTAAATCCGAAATTAGTTCATCAAAATTTAACAATTCATCAAAATAACTTCTTTCAGTCATCTAATAACTACTCATTATCTTCTACCAAAATCAATAACTACTAATCATCTTCTTGTTATTATATAAATTATCACTTTATGTTTATTATTAAGTTTGTTGAATGGGAAAAAAAAAACAAATATGATCATTTAATAAACATAAACAAATTTTTACCCTAAATTAAATATACCTCTATAAATAAAAATTATATTTGATTCAAAATTAGAAAATCATTAAAGCGATTATGTTGACAACTAGAGTACCCATGAAAAATGGTGGGTAGTTTACCTCGACCAATGAACATTCATCTTTTTAGGTGGTATTCATGAACTATTTTGACCCCATCAATAAATTGCTCATTTTCATTGGTTGATGGGTAAATTACCCACCATTTTTCAAAGTTAATTTAGAAAAACCCTTATGTTTTTGTCAAGAAAAAGTGATTACTACTACAAAAATGTTAATAAACATAAACAAATTTTTACCCTAAACATACCTCTATAAATAAAAATTATATTTGATTCAAAATTAAAAAATCATTAAAGTGATTATGTTTTTGTCAAGAAAAAGTGATTACTACTACAAGAATCATACTCATTGAGATATGTACATCTATACATTTTATCTTTATAATTCTCTTTACTCGATGCATCCCATGCATGAACTTATATTAGGAAATTAAATATACCACCCTAATTTTTTGTCAAAATTAAAGAAAATTTTCATTGCGATTTACTCAATACATCCTGAACTTATATTAGGAAATTAAATATGCCACGCCAATTTTCTATCAAGATCTTGCAAATTATGAATGAATCATGATCTCTTCCATTATGTCGATTGTTTACCATTAACCGCAAAATTAGAAGGTTTGATTTAAAATAAGAAAAATGCTTTGTGTCGCGACTTATTTATTCACGGAAAAATCACGAATGAGGTACCATAGACTAATAAACTGACCATCATGCTTTTAATTCTAGCCTTTTCATCTTTAATCCTCCAAGTTTGATTTATATTAACAATTATGACCAAATTTGTAAGTGAAAATATTTATTTTGATTTAGTGGGAGGCTGGAGCACAACAGAGGTGCATGGAGACATGAAGACACGTCTAGCATGCAACCCAAGTGGTGTGGTGGTGGCACAGTCAATTATACCATTACCTTTTGATTTCAATACAGCAAACAAGCTTTTAGTACTTCTTTCAAAACAAAACAAAAAGCTTTTGGTACTTAAAATTAAAATTAAGTTCGTGAAATTGTCGCGATATATTTTGTCGCTATATATAGCATAGCCCTTAAAATAATAATGAATCATTGATTGATAAAAAAAATCATATTGAATAAAATTAGTCCATATCTACTTAAATAAATTTATTTTATCAGCCCATAATTACAGTTTGACGTATTTTCGAATTAAATCAATTTTGTAGTATTAAAATGAAAATTAATGTCATTAATGATTTATTAAAAAATCCAAAAAAATAAAAATTATTCTCCTATTGGAATGAAAATTAATGGCATTAATGATTTATTAAAAATTTCCATAAACATATATTCATTCTCCTATAAATACCCTTCTACAGTACTCATAGTTTTTTTTTTTTTTTTGGTCTTAACAGTACTCATAGTTATTGTGTGTATTTTAGGTCTAATTAATTACAGAAATAATAATGAGTCTCTTCAACCTGAAAATGACCTATTTGATTGTGGCTGCATTGTTGTTGATCACTACAACAATGGCTGATCAATCTCTACCTGCTTCATCTCCTACCAAATCACAGTCACCACTCACCAAGGAAGGCACTAATTCCTTTGTCACCTTCTGTCTTGGTGTCTTCTGTGGCCACCAGAAGTTCTCCTCCTGAATCATCGACTGCTTCTTTCGTCGCAGCACCACAACCCGCTTACACCGAAGATTGGTGGTTTTCTTCCGACACTTCGCCACAACTCACTTCCATCCCTGTTTGGTTGTGTGTGCTGATTATCATTATACTAGCTATTTGTTTAGCTTGTATCAAAGTTACATTTTACATTCATTCAGATCCTTATTTGCAGGTACCTTTGATCATGTAGAGACGAAATTTTTCTATTAAGTTTATTATGTTTCGTTTTTTATTTGGTTAAACTTATGCCCTAATTTATTATCTTTCGTTTTTTATTTGGTTGATCTTATGCCCTACAATGTAACAAAAAAAAAAAATATGCACTATTATATTTTTGGACTACTGTGTCGTGACCATTCAATGATTTTTTTATTTGTTCTGTATTAATATTTTATTTTTTTATGATAATTTGTTGCATACAGATTTTTAGATTATACATCATAATTAGGGGTTTACAAACTTGACCCTATCTTACTGTTCATCTCACCCGAACTCAGTGGGATGAGTCTGATCCACCCCCCAAATACACATTTTCTATTTTGAACAAATTTAAGGTTCACTTAACATGTCTTCCTAAAAAAAAAAGGTTCACTTAACATGTTGCCGCCGAAGTGGCCTTTTTTTTACGAGTAAATTCAACGACGGCTAACTACCGATGGGGTAAAGGTGTAATTTCCTGGTGTTTCATAGCCAATGATAAAGTGAAAACAGCAAGATGCTGCCACAAGAGCTTTGCGAGGGCTAGTCGACCCCCACAACAAACACTTGAGCCAAAAGTAAGGAAGGGTCAAAGCCCGCCTCACTTGCTTGTGGGTCTTTTATTTATAAATTTGTTAACCACTCCTCGCCTTCGCTAACTCAGTCTTGTCATTGCTTCTCCACAACGTCGCAAACCATTGTTTTTTTAATGGCGATTGTACTTTTAATTTATGTATCATTTATAAAATACAAACTGTTGATGAATTTGTAACACAATGTTGCTGCTACGTTTGATTTGACCACAAAATTGTGCTACTTCTGATTATGTTGTTGTTTTCTATGATTCAAAAAGAAAATATATGTATCAACGATGATTTTGTTTTGGACAAATCCCCATTTTGTCTTTGTATTTTTTTTTGTTTTTGTTGTACTCGAACCTCGTCGGGTTTGATCGTTTATGAACAATTTTTAGACCTAAACTTGTTTATGATGCATCATCAAAAAGAACTTGTTGATGATATCTAATCTTGAAAATCCCAATCAATGTTTTGGTTTTAATATAAGTCGCTTTACAATGTTTATGCGTCATCAATGATTTTTCCTATCAAACCTTTGACCTTTTATTACTCACTCTTCTTTCAATTCTATTAATCTTTTTTTTGGCTACAAAGATAAATGGTAATGTAAAGTACGTAATTAATATATATATATATATATATATATATATATATATATTTATTAAGGAAAATGTTAACTAGTGCCCTTAAGGGCACAAGTTAAGAAACTAAAGATAGAAACATTTTATTGGAATTTGTGCATTCCATTTTTTGGAAATTTAAAATCTTATCTTTTCAAGACATAATTTATGTTTTAATTCCATTTTTATCTTCTTAACTTGTGTCATAAAGCACAAGTTAACATGATCCATATATTAAATAGATGTAGCTAGACTAAGGCACTAAGCTACTGATGAAGACGGAAATTAAATAAAACACTAATACAGTTCGACCATAAAAAGCTTAACACAACCCCATGGAGAATGAACTAAAAATAGTCATCTGTAGGTAAAGAAAGAGCATAACCAGAGTGTCAATTAGCAATCTTGTCTGCCTATCTCAAAATGTGGGTGATTGAAACCTGTCAACCATAGAAACACACGGGTGAGTTGGACGACCACGTAATTAAATTCTTTAAAAGAAAAACCATAAATGCTCAAATTAATGAGACATATATATGATCTCTAAATATGTCTCATTAATTTGAGAAAAGAAAACCGTAAATGCCTCAAATTAATGAGTATTTTTAGAGACCATACATATGTCTCATTAATTTGAGCATTTACTATTTTTCTTTTAGAGAATTTAATTAGGTGGTATTCCAATTCACATGTGTGCTCCAGTAGTGTCTCTCATCAATTACCATAAGATGGGGTTGACGGATTTCAATCACTCCTATTTAGAGACAGACAAGTCTGGTTGCTAACCGACATTCAGATTATGCTCTTTCATTTCCTACGGATAACCATCTTTAAGTTCATTCTCCATGGGGTTGTGTTAAGCTTTTATGACTGAACCATAGATTGTGTTAAGCTTTTTATGGTTGAACTTTGTTAGTGTTTTATTTAATTGACGTGTCCGTCTGTAGTGTGGCCTAACGACCTCCAAATATATATATATATATATATATATATATATATATATATATATATATATATATATAGCATCGATTGCTCGACAAAACAACTTTGCAATTGTTTTCATCGGTCCCAATAGTTAGCTTTTAAATTGTTTTGCTTCATGGACATATCAATTATAACGTCCATATATATATGCATGCATCATGAGATTCGTGATCATATAATGGATGTGTGGAGCACACATAAATTGTAAAACAGAGAGAAGACAAGGTACGTGTGAAAGTAGAGGGCCAGTGGCAAAAGAATATGTTAATTAACTTTTATAAGATGGAAAAAGAAGAAAAGAGATAATAATGAGAAATGCAATGACGGTTCCTGGCATCACAAATTAGGATATTGTCTTGTATGTTGTTGAAGTACAGAGCTGTACAAATCGCTGCTCTTTTAACCATAAATAAATATATGCTATAGTAATTTATTTACATTATTCTTTCTCATGAAAGAAAATAAAAGAACGAGAAAGCACAGCCATATAAAAATACAAAATTCTTTGATATTATATAGTTTTATTCGGTTGCAGTATTTGTAGGCAAAATTAATTTAATATTTTATTTCATTTTAAGATAATTAAATAAAAAATATGACATGTAGTTTTTTTTTTTTTTGAGTAAAAATATGACATGTTGTTATTAAATAATTAAATATTAGAACTATAGGTACCAATATGGTTTTTTTTGTTGCTTTTTTAAGAATATATACTAGACCGAGAGAATCTTCTTTCTTATGCCGTATCCACTATCTAATATAATTCAGCACAATCAAAAGAGGAACCGATCTTAAAACCCTATTGATCATCATGGGAACAAAATATTGCTGGAAAATCTTCATATTAACTTTTGTCAGTAACATTTTTATTTGATTAACGTCTTTTCAAAAAAAATATATCTATTTGATTAACGTATATCCTGCTCATTCTTTACACACCAGCATAATCATCATTATTGTTAGTTTAGAAATAATTTAATAATAAATAATCTTAATAAACAAATAAATATAAGGAGAAATTACACTCGCCTTCCCTTAATTCATTCAAATGCCACTCACACGCCATCAGTTTAGCTTCCGTTTAAAATATGAGTTAGTCTTTTACTGTGTTTTTGTTATATAAACATGAATGCATATATCCAATGAGAGAGACACGCAACAAACACACTCCGTTGATTAACATATATCATGTTATATAACTTATCAAATATATCATGAATGCATATATGAATTATTATCAAATATATCATGCATTCATGATATATTCCCTAAACATGATATATTAACTTATCAAATATATTTAGAATATATGAATTCTTGATTAATAATCTCTCATGACGGTAATCTTGAAACACAATGAGTGAGACGGACAACGAACACTTGGTTTTTAGTTATTTCCTATTAGACTCTTTTTTACTTAACTCTTCAAATAGTCTCTTTTTTTGCCTATCTATTTTTCATCTTTCTCTATTTTTTTAATTTTCCTTTAGAGAGGTCTGATTAGCTAGAGATGTAAGACGAGTCTTCATTAAAAGCTTCCATGTAAACTTACGAACCTCCAATGTCAATATTGTTGAACTCTACGTGGGAACTGTTACTTAGTGAATACTACATGTTACATTTGTGGTTAAAAATTTGTTTCGAAGAAAAGACAAAGAAATATAGTGCTAATATAATATTTTAAAGATTAAAAAACAATATGTCAAAATACAATTCACACCAAACTAAAAATAAAATAACTCAACACCAACGTAAGACCTATTATTACTCTCTCTAAATTACTTTCTGTGTTTTTCTATCCCACTTGATTTCCGTGTGTCCTCTATTAATATAAGTGAATTTTCAATAACAAGCCCCTCCTGTTGAAAATTTTCAACATTCAAAGCTTTTCAAATAGCTCAATCATATGTATAAGTCATCCATACAGTATGTAATTTTTTTTTACACATTTTACAATTCAAACTTAGTTACAAAGTGATCGAGTATGTTCCATAACTGATAACACTAGCTGGTATACACAACTAATGTCTCACCAATCTAACGCTATAAATTCTAAATATTACCAACAAAAAGAAAATCACTTGAAACTAATTGTTGAGATGTTTCGTGTAATTTACATCCACCAAGACATAAATGAGTCCAAAAAATATATTCCGCCGCAAATTAACATGTGTAGAAAGCAAATGCATAAAATTCACAATTGATTGTCACAAACAGGGACAGATCCAGAACTTTTGTATAGTGAAGGTAAAATGTACTTATATATCATTTTTAGAATTTGAATTGCCTAACTCAATCCTAAAATATCGTTGAAATTTTTAGTACATCCCTTAAGGCGGAACATTTGATACATAACTCAAGTGACTTAATAGCGAAAGCAAGCGGCCCAAAAATCTTGGATAGACTCTAATATTATCTTAAAATTTAAATTAGACCTAACTCAACCTTACAAAATCATTTATAAGGTGAAGATCATCCACACTTATAAACACATTATCATATCATATCTCATCAAACGTAAAAATACTCTTACCAATAGTTAAAATATTAATTAAAAACACAACAAAAGGGCAAGAGTTGGTCATATGTTACCTTTTCTCTTCCAGAGGTAGTGGTGCCAAATTTATACATGAGACATATATAAGCAAGTAAATGAGAAATGAAGTGAGAGAGACTTGACCTACATAGTGGCCAACATCGGGGTCTGGTCACAGACTTTGATCACTTCCGTTTAAATTTCTCTATATTCTATACTACATCTCAAATATCTCTAAAATTCTCCAATAATTTGTCTCTCTTTTTATCATATCTCTATCTCCTTTTATCAGAGGGGTTTAGTGCAATTGATTGATACACATGAATCAGGATGTTTGAGAGTTTTAAACTCTAAAATACCAAATTCTCCAATAATTTATGTCTCTCTTCTTATATATATCTTCTATTTCAACCACCTTCATGTTTGTTGAGTTTGCATGGTAGTAATTCTGAATCCCAAACACCCATACTATAGTTTTCACCTTCTTGCATGATTCTCTCTAGCACACAAAAATAAGAAATTATCAACAAAAAAAATTATCTTAATCAAATTCATATTGCTTTTCTTATTTAAGTTCTCATCTATGAATGAATCTCTTAAATCTAAATCACTATCGAGCACCGCATTATGTTTGGTTTAGTCAAATTATGATCATCATCATGGATGTATATTGACCTCAAAAATGAATGCAGGTATTCGTATCGGCCATGTGGCCACGTGTCAACTTGCCATGCACATTCCACGTGTTGTGTATTTCCATGTTATCCAAACTCAATCAAATAGATACTCAATCTTTTCTAGAAATGACAAAAATTATACTGTTAAAGAAAGATTGTTCGGTAGTTTAGTTGGAACACTGATGTCATATAAACGAAATTAATTCAAAATAAATATTTTTCAATTAGGATAATAAACAGGGTTGACATAGCATGCCGACTCGCTCAATTTAGGCTCACCCTATTTGTAATCCGACAAACATAGGGTTATTTTTTATTTTTTTTGGTACAACAAACATAGGGCTATTAATATGATTTGTTGTTATTAAAAAAATATCCAACATAATATTTATAGTGGACTACTAATGATTTGTTGTTATAGTTCTACATGATTTCTCATTAAAATCATTAAAAATTTGATGTTTTTTTTATAAAACTTGCTTTGTAGTTTGGTCTACTCCGTCTCACCCAGGTTAAGCAAGGTAGATCAACTTAAGAGATTACGGTTAAAACCTCAACTCAACTCGCTTAAAATAACAGGTTGAACAAGTCTAACTTGTTTAAACCGCTAAGATTAAATGATTGATGATGAATATATTCAGTCATATTATAACCCATGCATACAAATTAACTAAAAAATTATAATAGTCATGTCAATTAATGTGTAGTATAAGTTATTTTATTTTGGTATAAAAGAGTGTCAAAGGCCCAAAAAAGAGTGAAAAACCTAAGAAGCTAAACACATATTTTTAGGCATGCACGCTCCAAATATATCATCAAACTTGATAATTTAAAACTCACGAGGAGGAGACTCCAAAACAATCAAAATATCCGATTCCAAGAATATGCAAATAGGCTAAAATTTGTTAGCCAATTCAGCACATATCTAACATTCACGTCAAATGTGAATAATCTGAATTTGCCAATCTCGTCGAAGGATCTTTTGAATACGTCGAACAAAAGAAAGAATGGTTTCGTTAATCTTACAATTGTTAATAATCTTGTTAGTAAAATATTTGAGTCGCTCTCAACAATCAAATGAGATAAGCTATCCTTTCGAACCCTATCAAGCCCAACCATGCAATTTAATGATTACATTTCCATTACTATATCTAATCTAATTTAATAATTAGAATTTCTCCCTAAGTTGACATTCTTTACCCACCATGAAACCCACGTAATCAATGGCACTTTCATCCCACCAAAAGAACTATACCTCACATTCCTCCCCCATTTTCCCCCTCTAATTCTCGTGGTCCCACTTTTGGCACTGATCGGCTTATCTGTATGGGCCTATGGTAGATTCTTTGTCACACAAGTAGAAGTAGCCATGTGTATATAATGAAGTAAAGCACCGCACAAGTCCCTATCAAATCAAGGATATTAACCCCATCAACTCATGGAATTAGAACTTTCACCTTTTCATCACTCTCTTCCCTATAGGATGATACCAAATAATGCATCCATTGCATAACCTTCTCGTGACTAGATCTCTATATATGTCATCACTCCTCCATCTATATAAATATACAAACCCTTCAACTTAATTTATGTGACATCACAAATATTAAACCTATACCTTTCATTTCTATTACTTCCATTCACTCATTTTTCTTCATCTTTTCTCTTCTATATATTCTCATCTCACAATTGCACTAACTCAGTCTTACTGGACTTGGGTGATTTCCTTATATCTAAACTATAACCCTAGATCACTTAAACAACTTCTATCGAAAACGCAAAAAACAAGTCATATAATCAATATACTCATATACGTACATTACAAAAAGTGCGCCAAAAATACATATACAAACATTAAGATGGATCGTATATCGAAATTGGCATCACAAAAGGCGGTAGTGATCTTTAGCAAGAGTTCATGTGGGATGAGCCATGCAATTAAGAGACTATTTTATGAGCAAGGTGTTGGTCCAGCAATCTATGAGCTAGATGAAGATAAGAGGGGGAAGGAAATGGAATGGGCTCTCATAAGATTAGGATGTAACCCTAGTGTTCCAGCAGTGTTCATTGGTGGCAAGTTTGTGGGTTCAGCCAACATAATCATGACCCTTCATCTCAATGGCTCACTCAAGAAAATGCTTAGAGAAGCTGGTGCTCTTTGGCTTTAGGAAAGCTTAAAAATATGGAAGCTCGTATTCTAGTGCAAATGCAAACAGCCAAAAATGGCCTTTTTTATATAATATCCTAACCAAGCCCTCTTTTTTTTGTGAGATCTAGAGGCTTTAAGAATATGCATTGTATTAGAATAATATTTGTTTCCTCCAATATAATTTTGAGTAGCACTTCTGAAACTTTGTGTGCATTGTTTCTCTTCTTTTTTTCTTTCACGAATTGAGTATATAAATTCATCTCTCCGGTTGGGTAAGATCATGAAACAATTAAATTCTATCGAAATGTCAAAATCAATGGTTTAAGCAAACTCTTTTTTTTTTTTTTATGTAAGTAAAGCTCTAGTGTTTGTATAAAACATGAACTTCTACTTCTTTTGTACACTCGTAAATAGAGGTGTATTGGTACTCTTATATTTTAAATATATAAATTAACTCTCAAAAAAAAATTAACAATCATTTTTATGAAATAAAGAACTATTTGTCGAGTTTTATATTTTCGAAAATGTCATTTCGTAAGAAAAATACTATTTTTCTTGTTTATAAAAATCATACTGAAAATCAATATTCTCTTTTATGGTAATAAAAATTTAGAAAAAATTTATTTTATTTCGCCGACACTTTTGATAAATAAGATTTTATTTTTATAATTGTAAATGAGAGAGAAAAAATCTTCAAAATAACAACTCATTTTACCATTAATTTAAAGATTTGATATACCGATACACTCAAAAAAAATTAATGTACCATAAAAATTTTCATAACTTAAACCAACCTAAAAACGTTAAAGTCTAAGTTGACAAGTGTGCACTTATTTATTTGGACAAATTAAAACACTCACTTATTACTATTCAAACAAATTATGTAAATTTAGGAAAAGAGTTTTCAGAGTGTTTTATTGAAAAATAATAATTGAATGCAATTTACTAAATTACCCTTTATTTTAAATTGGTTTGAATGGAAAAGTGGATTTTTTTTGTCCAAATAAATTAAAATGTGAACACTTGCTAATTTAGACTTTATATTTTTAAGTTGATTTTGTGTGTGTATAATTTACACAATAAAGGATAAAACTAATAATTCAAGATTTGAACTCAATTGTAAAGAATAAAACTAATATGTACACAATCAAGCTAACAAAGAAAGGAAACCGAGTGCTAAAATTGAGATGAAAAATGAAGTTGAAAAATCTTTTGCGAGTTTATTTGAGTTCGCTAAGAGTTTAGTTGAGTAAACACGATTTTATTTATGAGTTTACTAATTTAATTTTACAGTCAAGTCAATTCAAAATTAATGATTTTGAGACTTATGTTTTTAACAACTTTGAGACTTTTAAGTAAATGCTAATTTGTGTCCTTGACCGATGAAAAAAAAAAGTTTTTAGGATTTAGCTCATTTTGTGTTCTTATTGATGAAGATCCTACACTCAAAAGTCATTCAACACCACCATTGAAATATCTCAGGTTCCGCCATGCATGATCAATTAAAAAAACAATTCAAGGAGAGTATTGTATAATTGTTCAAAGAGGAAACATTAAAACAACGAGAGTGTTGTGTGCTTATTACATTATAAAAAACTAGTTTTTTTTTTTATCTTAACCAAAATATATTTTGATCTTATAAAAAACTATAGTTAATTTATGGTATAACTTTTTCGATTACAAAGCGGGACAAAGAGAAAATAAAATAGGTTTTCAGTCAGTTTTTTTTTTTTCGACAACCGGTTTTCAGTCGGTTAACCACAATGAAATTGTAGAATATTTGAAGATTCGAAGTTACGTAGATGAGCATCCCATGCATACCCATTAATTTTAGAATAAAACTTGATAAAATTTATGGGGGGAGTACGTTTGTACGTGGCAACAAGCCAACACATTGCTCGCCATTTGATTAGATGCATGTTATTTAAACAACTATTTTTTGGACAATTCAAGAAATAGAAAGAGTAAAAACTAAGAACGCAGCATGAGTATGAGAGAAAAAATTGTCACAAAATAAATAATTATAGGAAATATTGTTCTTTGATTAAGATCAAATGGTTTATTTAAATTTAAGCTTATTATTTTAAATTATCTTCGATAGAATTTAAACCAAATTCATTGAAATTATATATAAAGTTAAACTCTTACCGTCACAAATCTGAAACCTCTTGGACAATTTGTTGTTAATTGATACTAAAAAGTTAATGAATATTATGAATTTATTAAATATTTATTTTTTGCGTCGTTTACTAAGGTAAAAATTAATCAGACTTCAAAAAACTGTATTTTTTTGCTGTTAGTTTGTATAGGACCTCATTCAGTTATCTAGATTTGTTAGGCAGACATGCATCAAGCTGGATGACATGTAATGGACATTGCAGTCTCTATCGTTCCAAAATTAAGATGGATATATTCTTTGATTTGATGCATGCATATATACAGAAGTAGATAAAATTCCCGAATAGAGATATTCTTATTATTATATCAACAACAGAAAGAAAAAAAAAATATTCTTATTTTAGAGCTGTTCCATCAACATGTGGTGTGTGTGGCTCTTCATTATGCTTTTGGGGTACTGTAATTAGACAAACAAAATTTGTCAGCACAAGTGTTAATGCAACGTTTAGGAAAGGTAATTCGGTGATTATGTATATTACTATGAGAAATGATAACTTTCAAACAAAATTCTTTTTATTTACTTTTTGAGGAAAAAATTCTTTTTATTTATTGTTTTTAACAAATAAAAAAAAATATCACAAAAGTTGTTATTAAATAATCGTACAAACATCGTCACTTCCAATAAAGCTGCATTTGATTTATATAAACAATTAAGATAATTGTTGCCTATTTGATGTGTACTAGCTGAATAAGATTATCTCTATTTGAGAGTATATAGGGAGAAAAAACATAATAATTGTTCAATGATTGTTGAATTTCAAAAATCGTAAAGACTTAAACTATTTTTACAAATTAACCCTTAAATTCAGTTAAAAAAAAGTTCCAAATTAACCATGGTGAATGGTCAGGGCCGGTCCTGATATTTTTTGTGCCTGAGCGAATCATTGAAGTTGTGCCTTTTTAATTATTTGAACGTCTTTTATCATGTATTTTTTGTTGCATAAAATTCATTCATAATCAAGATTCTCTAAAAATATATTTTCAATATAATTAATCAAAGCAAGTTAAAAAGAAGAGTAAATTACACTCTCCTCCCCTCAAAGATGTTTGAATTACACTCCCCTCCCCTCTTATGTTAAAATATACACTCCTCTCCCCTGTTATTCAAAATATATTAAAAAATATTTCACTCCCCTCCCCTAATAGAAGCTTGAATTATATTCCCCTCCCCTCTTAAGTTAAAATCTACACTTTAATCCCTCAATTTTTTTTATTTTTAATAATCTAGCAAAAATATAATAATCTAACATACTTTGGAAAGAAAAAAAACATTGCAGGTCTATTTTAATATAATCAAAATTTGAATACATATTTTTTTACTATTTTTTATGGACAATTTCATTAACATATAGTTTTAAACCCTAATATAAAATATGAAACAATCCAAAATTAAATTAAAATATGTGAAAAATTATTAAAGACAACAAAGTATGGTAATTTAAAAGTTAATTTTATACTCTAAAATATAAAAATAATAGTAAAATATTTAAATTTAATTATTATTGACATTTAAATTATAAAGAATTTATTTTTCTTAAATGGTGGTTCAAAATTAATATATACCATAAACATATTTATTTAAATTAAAATAGATTAAAGTGTAGTGCATATTTAATTATTAAGGGAGGGGATTGTAATTCAAGCATCTTACAGGGGAGGGGAGTATAAATTTTTCTTTTCATGGAAGGAAAGTGTATATTTTAACATAAGAGGGGAGAGGTGTGTAATTCAAGCATCTTTGAGGGGAGGGAAGTGTAATTTACTCTAAAAAGAAATATATGTATATAGTATTAACTACTAAGTAAAAATAACAATTTTGATGCCCCTAAAAAAATGGTGCCCTGGGCTGCCGTCCCTTGAGCCCACCCTCAGGGTCACCCCTGTGAATGGTGATCATCTATACAAAGCTTTGACGATAAGATGATGAAGAAAACAAAAGCGGCGGAATTCAATGAACCAGTTACCCTTCTTATTTATTAATAGTAAATGGATATCTTAGATGATATTCTAACAACTTTAATTTTTTTTCTCTCTTTTCTCTATCTCAAACTCTGATGATTGACATTTTTTTCTTCTTTTTAATTTGCCCCTGTAAATTATTTTTCTTTCTCTTTTAGTTAAATAAGTGAATCCACATATTTTCATTCTTTTTTAGTTTGGTTTTGTAAGTACCGTCTTAGCATGATGTTGTTTGTTTTGATTTTTCGTCTTTGTACGATGTATTTTTTATTTTTTTTTGTCTTAGTAGTGATGTGTTTATTTGATTCAGGTTGAATGAGTAGTTTAGATCAAGTGTCTGATCAATGACTTTGAGTCGTCAAAATTGCAGATCCGACATACATAAGTATTTCAAAGACTTGATAATATCTGCAAAATTTAGATTGAAAATCGAAATTAAAAAAAAACATAAAACAAGGGCAATTTTTTTCTTTTGATAAGCAAATTTATTGCAAAAGGTCGGACTTTAAATGCTTTGAAGACATACAAATAGATTAGTTCACCGATTAATCCGGAAACAAAAAAATCAATTATTGTTCCTACCTTCCCTACAAATTAATTTGATCAAACATCTCCAAAAATTAGCCACTTTCTAATTAAATCGAATATATATCATTTCGCTCCAATCAAATACAACTAGTCGTTGTTAACCATAAAAGACGAGACACTTTTTTCCTTTCTTGCATTTTGAGTTAAAGAGTATAAAATGATTCACCACTGCACAACCTCACCCTATGACTTGCAAGTCCAGCCATTTAAAAATCAAATTCCAAATCTCTAAAGTCTTTGTGCATGAAGCAAACAAATGGCTAGCAGATTCGTTATTATTAAAACAACAAACGCAACTTTCATGCACAGGGGCGGAAATACCCCCAGCTAGCCTGGGCACTAACTCGGACTCAGCCCATACTTTCTTTGTATTACTACAAGAAATTTGACTTTTAGTAACGGTCAAAATCCGTCACTATAAGACAAATTTTGTAGCTAAATCCCTCTTTCATTGCCAAATAGCTGTCACTACATGTTTTCCACCTTTACATACGGACAAAACTGTAGGTAATTATAAGGAGACCATTTTAAAAACATTATAAACCTCTACTTACAGTTGTGGTTGTCACTAAAACTTATCATTGTTTTATTTTATTTTTATATTTTCTATTCTGCTATAAATTCTAAAAATGAATAATTCACAGAATTACCACTAAAATTAGTTTAATCAATATAATAAAATATTATAATCAATATCATTGGAATTTAAAATTGATTACTATAATCAATTTTTAAAATAAATTCTTGAAGTGACGTAACTAAAATAATTCTCCCTAACTATGAATTATTATACCATTCACCCAAAATCGTAGTCAATACTCAGAGAAATCAAAATACTCAATTGCTCATTTAATTTACGGTAACAATTGAATCATTATTCATAATAGCTTATTAGACAAAGAGGTCTCGGACAAGCAAAATTACAATTTTGTGCATATTCACTTGATGATGTTGATATTATTTGAACATTCACCGCAAAGAGGTCTCAGAAAGAGCATTTAGATCTTAATTTTATTTAGCACACTATTGACAGATTATGGTTCATCTCTCTTATTTTAAATTGTACTTTTATTGACAAAATGACGATTATCTTTTATTTCGATTTATGATTATTTATATTTTATGTCACATGTGAATTTGTGATCGAAATTTTGCCCAGATTCTATAAAACTTTTGGTTCCGCCACTGTCGATGCACATGCCTTGTAACAAACATCATTCAAACACGTTGGTTTTTTACATAACATCGATTTTCCATAGACACTTAGTAGCTGCAACTAAGGCACCATCAAATTCTGTAGTAAAACAAATTGGCTAGCATGCGCAAGTTTTAGTCGCAGTTCCAAAATTATTACATGAAGAGTCTAATAAATCCATTTAAACTGAGAAATTGAACAGATGTATTTTTTTTTTTACACCAAAGTCTTTATCCTCCTTTGCAAGACATACCTTATCCAAATGTTTGAAAACCTTTCTATTTTTCAAGCCACCACCCTATACCACATAAATCTTTTTTTGAATTTGCAACAATTTATTTATCACTAACTCGGGAGCTTTAAAGAATGAGAAATAGAATAACTCGAAACCGATTTAATAAGAATCGCTCATTCATCTTATCGATAAGTATCGACCTTTCCATCAAAAAAGTCTTTTCTCCATTAATTCCACTAGCAGGACACAAGTTGAATATCTTCTACGATTAGTTCTACTAGGATACTAAAAAAACAAAAGGCACATTATTTATAGTACATGAAAGAAAATGAGATACAACTTCTAAAAAAGAGTCCAAATTGAAACAACTTACTTTTGAACCTTTAGTCATAGCACCATTTCCAAGCTTCTTAAAATTATTTTGATACTCCGTATATTCTCCCGTATGCCTTCCCCCAAAAAAAATTGTGTCATCTGCATATTGAAAAATGTTGAAGTTTAAATCCGCGTTCACCGTAAAACTTTGTAAGAACCATTTGCCACTATGTTGTTCAAGCTTGAGTCCTCGACTATTTCATTCAATGTGAAACTTCTGACTTACAATTAACACGTTAATATTTTTGTACCTTATATAAGTGGGTAATGAAACCCTAATTGTGTTTGCAACGATGAATGGTATCTTAGTCATCCTCCTTTTAGCGTCAAGTAGTTTGAACCCTTCTGATCTTTGTCCTTTTCCTTTGGCATTGGTTTAGTTGTCTTGTTTTTAGAAGTTGGTTTTTTTTCTTCTAGCTTTTACCATCTTTTCGATTAGTAAGTTTCAGTATTCTTTATTCTCTGGTTTCTTAATATTATTTTGTCATTAAAAAAAAATTATATACATACATTTTATTAGTACAGATGTGATTTATTTTCCCATTATTTTAATTAAAGAAAACAATTTCATTATATGATGATGACCTACAACAGAATACATGATAATGTGAAACATTTTCCCGCTATTTTATTTAGAGAAAAAAAATTCATTATATCAAACGAAAACTAACCTATTTGCATGATTGGTCAAGTAGTTATCAAGGAAATGATTCTTCAAAACCAACTATAATATTATTCCATTCCATGTAGCAATAAGCATACGTAGAGGGTTGACTTTGTCTTACGTGTTTTGATTGTTACTTCTCCATAAATCCCTTATAAGTTATTGCAATCTCTTTCAAGCACAATTTTTTTCTTTTTTGTTGAGCATATGATAAAAGAAGATAGCAAAACCCAATAAAAGTTCAGCCAACTATTTGGATTCTGTTTTCGTTGAGTTTCGATTCTTTAACTAATTTCATTTGTAGTTTCATTTGCATGTTTTCCCGGTTTATTATTCAAAAAAATGTTGAGTAATATTTGGTGGACACTCATCCATCCATTCTACATCTCAAGTGGGGTCCACATTGACACCCAAGAAGCATGACAAGGAAAAAGGGTGGAAAATGACTCTCTATTCAAGGTGTAGGATTGATGAGGTGTTCATCAAACATTACATGAAAATGTTAGAATTAAATGAACAAATGTCAATAGCGTAAAATGGCTTTACACTTTCATATAATAAGAAATCATTGGTTTTTCATGTCTAACAACTAAGTTTTCATATCATATGAGAATGAAAAAATGAATCTCAACGATTAGATCAAAACAGATGGTCTAGATTAAAAGTCATATTTTAAATAACACGTGTGTCTATTGACTATAGATAGACACATGTGTTATTAAAAATATGACTTTTGATTTAGAACATTTGTTTTGATCGGATAGTTGAGATTCATTCTTTTCATTCTCATATATAGATGTCATTCTGATATGATATGTCATATGTGTGTGTGCGCGCGCGCATTAGATCACAATGTAAAACTATTTTACACCGATAATCCATCTTCTATTTTTTGTTAAATGTTACACAAGATATATATAATAGGGTTAAATATGTTTTGGTCCCTATAAAATTGCGACATTTTAAATTTAGTCCTTACTTAATTTTAATAGTTTTTTTAATCCCTACAAAAAATTTCTGCACTCAATATTAGTCCTTACTCAATCCAAATTTGTTTAATTTATGCTTAAACTCTTAAGTTTTTCACCAATTTTTTGCATGCGTGTTAAGAACGTTATTAAAAGTTCCTCCAAAAAAAATATCGCAAAAATTTGATTTCTACGTCCATATATTTGTTACTAATATCTTAAACTTTTGTCGTTTTAAAAAAATCATATTTAATTTATTCCATGTTAAAAAATTCTAGATTTTAGTAAATGAACCTTTCATAGTGTTCTAAACTTGTATAAAAAGAATCGTTAAAAAATTTAAGAGTTTAAAGATAATTAAACAAAATTTGTTTTAGCAGGGACTAAAATTATAAGTAACTTTTTTTTGTAGGGATTAAAAAAGCTATTAAAATTAAGTAAGGACTAAACTTAGAAGGTCACAATTTTATAGGGACCAAAAACATATTTAACCCTATATAATATAAGTCTTACACATTTTTAATGAGTTTAATTTTTATACATTGTCATTGCAACAAATAACTAAATCGCAATCAATTATATGTGAGACATTAGAAGTAATTATGATTAAAATCAAACATGTTTAACATTTGATATATATTGTAAAAGATTTTTACACCTGTAAATTATGAAAAGGAAATTGATATGTGGTGCGAAATTGTCATTCGACGAAAGCTAAATTTCACAATATCACATGATGATGTCACACACCACCACATGAATGCCACCAAATGGAAAACTTTTCCTTTGACCTTCCCATACAAACTAAACAAATCATGCTTCGTCAGTTTTCGTTAGTTTCCCTCTCGCACCAAATAGCACTTCTCTTATAAAAATCAATACCTTCTTTTTTATTAATCTAGCGAGAAAATAGATGTTAATATGAATCATAAAAGTGTAACTTATAAGTCTTATTATTTGAGTTTTTTATAACTGTAAATTTGAATATTTTCTTAAAAAAAAGTCGTACAATTGAAAAATTGAAAAGGTAAGTTGAGGTTGTGTAAAATTTAAAATAAAATAAAAAAGTATTTTGGGGATTTTGAAAAGAAAAAAAAATGGGGTGCAATACTGATTATTGGGGAATACAGTTAGTAATTTTCCAAACAAATTCATTCATAAAAGTAACTTGCAAGTTAGTTTTCGTTGAATGTTGGCTCCTTTTCAAAAGACTTTTCTACCTTATACCCCTTACCTAAACCCCCTATTCGAGCAATTATTTACAAAAAAAAAAAAAAACTATTTTACTCTTTTGAATTTTAATTATTTTCTTATCGTATTATTTTGAATATTTTGAAAAATCAAAATATACACCAATTAAAAATAATAATAATATTGTCCGTTTTATGATTTATTTCACACATAACAGTTAGCCACCATTGAAATACGGTTCAGTTCAATGTTAGTATTAAAAAACTAAAAGAATTTTTGATATGTAGGATTGTGGTATGAATTTGCAGTGTCTTACTTTGTATTTAATATGTGGGAATTTCGCAACTATATATAGATTAATGGGAAAATTGTGTTTACATGAAGGGATACAACTAAGAGTGTGCGTTAAAACCGATTCACTTGGCCTTTATCCATAATTTTGGTGCACCGAATTAAAAAATCCAAACTATTTTTGTTGATAACTAAACCAGTCCATTAAAAAAATAAAAAATTAGGTGGATAATCGTTCACGAAAACCGGTCAATGATCCAAACTTAGACTTTCAAAACACATAGTTATACCCTTTTGTGGTAAACAACACCTTTTCATTTTGCCTATGTCTCAACTTTGTGGCCAACCGTTCATCTTCGCCGCCAATCGTCGCCTTCTTTGTTCGACCTCCATCTTCTTCGTGAATTAAAATAAAAAACCACACCAAAATCAAAACAACAAATTACCTCAAAGCAATGATCAATTTGAACCATGCTATCGCGACATCGGTACACAACAAGAAACAATTCTTTTTTTCATTTAATTTGATTATCTTGTTTTGCTTGTTTTCTCATAAACCAACTTGTCCACTTCCTAAAAGTCCATATTTACAATGAAAGAGAGAGAAGAAATGGATTTTGAATTGTTCCACATGAAAATCCAAGTTCTGGCAACAAAAAAAAAGTTTTATGCAAAAAAAAAAACGTTCATATAGAAAATTTGGTTTTGAAACGGTTCAAAATGGGACTTAACCAAATTCCCAGAAAAATCGGTTTTTATAGAAAATGATTTTATGAACTGAACCAAACTATAAATCTAGTCCAGTTTGGTTCAGTTCATGACCAATGCACACTCCTAAATACAATAAGGTTTATATTGGAATGTGTTTACTACTTTTTTAGAGTAGAAAATACCAACAACAACAAAAAAAATCTCTCCGTAGTAATCGTAGTCACCTAAATATCTCTGGTCAATCCATCTAAAGCTCTACACCCTCCGGTCACTATTATAAGCAAAAATCAACATTTTAGATTCATTCATTAAATGAATGTATATGGTCTTTATTGTTGATCACATACATCATTTAATGAATGTAAAATATGAATTTTTGCTTATAATAGTAACCGGAGGAGAGTGTACGTTTTAACACGTCATCTTAAACCAAAACTCACATCTTGACATATTAACTTTTGGCTTAAATGCTCATTTGGTCCTTTAACTTGATTTCAGTTATCGGTTTGGTCCCAAAAGTAAATAAAGGTCTGTTTAAGTCCCTTAACTTTATTTAAAGTATCGGTTTGGTCCTTTATGTTAATTTAATTCAAAAAAAAATAAATTTAGGGACCAAATTAATACTAATTAAATAAGTTAATGGACCAAACTAATATTAATTAAATAAGTTAAGGGACCAAAATTTAACGTTCTTTTGAATTAAATTAACAGAATGGACCAAACCGATTCTTTAAATAAAATTAAAGGGCTTAAACGAACCTTTTATTACTTACGAGACCAAACTGATACTTGAAATAAAGTTAAGAGACTAATTCAACATTTAAGACTTAACTTTTCTTCTTCTTCAGCCAAAACCCACATCCTGACATATTAACGTTTCTTCTTCTTCGGACAATATTATATCTTCTCCCTCTTACTTGTCATGCTTTTTTCTTTAAAACGAACTTATCTCTTCCATTTCAAAGTCTAAAATTGCAACAAAAAAAAAATCACAATTATAAAATTCAATTTTCATCTCAAAAGAACTACGGTAACATGCATTGATGGTAGTGAGAACTAGTCTCTTTGACTCCTTCAGAATTTCATTTTGATAAAAATGCTACAAACAATGACATTAAGTAGACAAATAAGATGCAAATATTTACATAATAAAGCATAGAATAAAATGAAAATAGGTAAGTTTTTTTTTTAGGAAAATAGGTAAGTTAGTTTTGAAAAGAAAAGAAAAAACGAGCTATGAAAAATAAGAGAGAGGATATAATATTGGGTAAAAATAAGTTTGTATAAAAGTGTTGGTTGTTTTGAGATGACGTAAAGCTTTGGATGAATCGAACGGATAGATTTAGGGGACCGTAAAAAGAGCAGTCGCCCAAATTCATGTTTTAACTATTTTCTATTTTCATTCGTGAATCTGTCGTGAAATATTTTTCACTGGATTAATCATTTCTCCTGCAAAAATTGCAGAATTTTAGCGATCGTAACAAATCTATATCTAACTTACATGGTAAAATTGCATAAGGAAAAGGTAAAAATTTAAACTTAACGACTATGTTATATTTACAATTTAAAACCTCGTAAATATAAAGATTGTGTAAAGTAATTTTTCCTTTAAAAAATTAATTGACATTTCTCAACCCAGATCTTCAGCTTAGAATTAATATGGGGGGTTACAATAACTTTTTCTCTGAATTTGATATCAAGGTTTGGCTTCATGAGAGGACAAAGGGTACTTCATCTATTTTGTTTGTTATAGGAGTATGGTATGTTTGGTGTTGGAGAAACAATACTATTTTCTAGGATCAACATTGGAGTATTCAAGATGTGGTGCGAAAAATCTTTTTGTTACATGACTAATGCATTTCGTACTATCCCAATCTTGGTTCGGACCCACACTCGTCGTGTCTCTTAGCTCATTGGAGCCCCCCTCCAGAAGGTACACTCAAGCTCAATATTGATGGTAGCTTTCTATAAGACTTTGGTTGTTTATGTGTTGGTGGTGTGGTTCGCAACCACAATGGAGATTGGATAACTGGTTTTTCTCACTATAAAGCTGGAGGTGATGCGTTGTTAGCTGAGTTATGTGCTATCCAAATAGGTCTTGATTTTTGTAGTAAAAAAGGATATATCAACATTATTTATGAGAGTGATTGTTTGGAAATAGTTGACCTGATTATTGCTGGTCGTGATCATAACTTACACAATTACGCTAGTGACATCCTTCATATGAGAGATGCTTTACATGTAAATGGAAATACAACATTGGTGCAAGTTCGCATGAAACAAAATATGTGTGCAGATTTTATGGCTAAGGAAAAATCACATGCAAGATGCTCTGCTCACTGTAAATTTCCTATCCTGACATGGATTCTCTCGTCTTGAGAGATAAATTTAGAACTTAATTTCGACTCTTACTCTCTTTTTTTTTCTTTTTTTTTTTTGACCTTGTTACAATGTAACACTACCAAAAAAAGAATTAAACTCATTGATTTTGGGAAATTAAATTCAGGTTTTATTTCTTCAAATACACCAAGTTAATATTTATAATTTATGAAGATTAAAACTCTAACAGTTTTAGTTAAATACATCTAAGTTTATATATTTAAATCTTATTTAGGTCTTATTTAGGTTTATGTCCTGCAGTTAACTTTTTACTTTTCTCATAATGAATTTCTAGCTTATCAAACTAATATCCAAATTTACATCTCATAATGAATTTCTAGCTTATCAAACTAATATCCAAATTTACATTTTAATCCTTTTAAAAAAATACTTTTTTTAATAATTTTTAAATTGGGTAATAATTGTTAAAGATTTTAATAATATTAATTTTTCAAAAAAACATGAAATTGTTGGTAATAATATTTATTTGGACTAAAAAGATATTATTATTGTAGATTTATATTTTTACGATTCAACTATGCTAAAATGTGAGTTTTTTTTTGGTAGTCGGAGACTTTACATAATATATATATATATATATATATATATATATATATATATATATATATATATATATATATATTGCAATGACTTAAAGAAATCAACCAAAAGAAATAATAATTACTTAAAGAAAAGATGAATGTTTAAAGTTCATACCAACTTTCTAATTACAAATGAAAACCTCATAAATATAAAGATTGTGCAAAGCAAATTTTTCTTTATAAAATTAATTACCATTTGGTCAAACAAGATTTCCACTTAAAAAATTATCCTCTTTTTAATTTGATTCTACCAAAAAAACAAAAAAAATCATATTTCAAAATTCTTACCACGTTTTATTTATTTAATTTTATTCTCACCTTTTTCATTATTCTTCTATATTATTTATTTATTATTTTTTCTTCCTTTACCTTCTTTGTCTTTCAGTTTTCTTCAATTGGTTGATCTGCTTCTCCACCACCCTACTCTCGATCTTCCCCTTTAATGGCCGATGAATATCACCTTCAACTGTAACTTTAGAGAGAGAGTGAATTTTTTAGTGTGAGAAAAAAAGTTTTGATTTTTAGTGAAAATTTTGATATGGGTTTGTGTTTTTGACTGTGTTTTGAAGCTGAAAAGTGATTAGGGTTTGTTTATGAGTGTTATTTATTGTTGGGTTTTGTAAAAAGTTTTGATTTTGATATTGATTTTGATATGGGTGGTTGTTTTCCTTGTTTTGGATCATCCAACAAGGAGGACACTAATGCTGTGAAGGAAGTTTCAAAAAAAGAATCTTTTAAGGAAGCTTCTCTTCCTCAATCTCATCACCCCACTAGGGTTAGCTCAGGTTTGATGCTAAATTTTGTATCTTTTTTTGGTTTTTTTAATTTTGCCCTCTTTTGTTGATTGTTGTTTTGTGTTGAATTCTGTTCAATTTTGTGTTTTTGTTTGTTTATGTGACTTAATTTGTGTGCCCATGTTGTTTGTTTGTTTGATCTGGTTCATTTGAAGTGTTGGTTCTGTTGATTTGATGGTAGGTGTGAATGGTGATAGGTTTTGGTTTCACTGAATTCTATAATTGAATTTTGGTGCTAATATGTGCTTCTAGTAACATTGTTGATGATCTGCTGCTTGGTAAAATATGCATATGATATGACCAATCATATCACATTGATTCTGAATGTTTTCCACTTTTTTGTTGACAATTCTAGGATGCAAAACAGATTCAGGGTAAGATAGCTGCATTTTCAGCGAAGTGTTCTTCAATGTAGTAGATAGCTATGTAATATTAACCTAGATTATTCTGGTGTTGTCAAATAGTGGCTACAGTGGTTCTATGGCGCTATAGTGTAGAGGAATCTGAACAAATCGCTATTGTTTTCCAATACGCTAAAGTGATGTCAAATAGCGGCGCTAAAGCAATGTAGTATTTAGGTTATTAGGTAGTTGTGCTGCTGGGAGTATTTAGGTTCATTAAAACTACTTGAACAATACTGCTGTGATATATGATTTAAGGATGAAAACCCGCATATGTGGTCCTATGGGTGTTTTTAATGTGTAATTACACCTTATCACGGCATCACCTTCTTTATGTTTTTTCTCTTATCTAATTTATCCAATATGTTCTGTTATTGCTTCCACTCCTACTTATCTTTAATTTCTCATGTAGATAAATCAAAATCAAAAAGTGTCTCAGATTCTAAGAAGGAAAAGGAAGCACCAGTTCCAAAGGATGGTGCAAGTGCAACGGCACATATTGCTGCACAAACATTTACATTCCGAGAGCTTGCAGCTGCTACAAAGAATTTTAGGCCAGAGTGCTTATTAGGTGAAGGAGGTTTTGGGCGTGTTTACAAAGGTTGCCTTGAGAGCACGAAACAGGTAAGTTGTGGTTGATGCCTTTTCTATTATGAATGGTTTTTCAGTTTTCACTTTATAGTTAACATATTGGGCTTGGAAAATTTATTGCTCAAACACCAGTTTTCAATTTGATTATTAATTTATTACTATTTCGTCCGTCCCTATATGTAAGGCGTCAATGAGCAAAGCACAAGAATTAAGAAAAGTCTATATTAAATTTTCCAGGAATGTACATTGTCTTATCAAAATTATCCTTTAATTATTAAGAGGTAGAATTGATTGGTCTTTAATTTTCTTCATTTAATTAGGGATATTTTGTTAAAATATAATTAATGAATCTTGTAATCGAAAAGAGTTATACAAGACGCGACGATAAAATTTTACAAAAGGGTCATACAGGGACGGAAGTAATATGACTCTACATCTCCCTTTTTATCTTTTGTGGATGAATCATTTTCTTTGCAGGTAGTTGCTGTAAAACAGCTTGACCGGAATGGACTTCAAGGAAATCGAGAGTTTCTGGTGGAAGTTCTCATGCTCAGCCTCTTACATCACCCAAATCTTGTGAATTTGATTGGTTATTGCGCTGACGGTGATCAGAGGCTGCTCGTTTATGAATTTATGCCATTGGGATCTCTGGAGGATCATTTACATGGTCAGATTGCATTCCCTTTTAACTGAAACCTCTTGAATGCTTCATGAATAAATGCATTTTCATATAATGAGGCTATAAAATATTAAATTTCACGTTGTTTCGAATTTGAAATACTGAAATATATTGTTCCAGAGGTGTCAAATAATTAGAATACATCATACAAAATCATACGGTCTTTGGATAAAAATCATAGGTTCCCATTATTAAATAATAAAAGTTCCTTTGAAAATATATCACAGATTATCCGTGGTTACTTTGAACTATTGGATGATCGATGTCTTTCTACTTAATTGTTTATGCTTTAGACTGTTCAAAAAATTTAGCTTGTTTATATTGATTTGTCGTTGTTCAAAACTTCAAATAGCACTCGATTGTTTTTGCTTCTAGGATTCAACGAGTAACATGAATATTGTTTAGATCCTCAAAACGGAGTAGTCATTTTGTGATTATGGAAAACCTAGATTATTCTTGTACACGCCTAACTGCTAGTAGATTGGAGCAGTCATTTGGTGATTATGAAAAATAATTGTCTAACCTTGCTAGGTGGTAGATTAACATGGTTTACCTCAAACAAGGAAACTATTACTTGTTTGCTGATCTAATTAATTATTAAAAGGGGAGGAAGATATTTTTGTACCAGATTCAGAAAAGTACATTTTTCGTCTGTACAATTAAACTAAGACAATAAGCATTGTAGCTAGGTATTTCATGTTGGGTTTAATTGTGCTTACATAACGTAATGGCATCAATTGATCCATGTAGTTGGCTCCGTGCAGTGGTAAAAGTAAAACACTTCATTATCATTGATTTTGTTGTTGTTTTAATCCCGGTTGAGGGTTCTGGGAGTTTGCTGTCCTGTATAGTACAAAAGCATTTGTTAAGGTTCCTAAATAACTTGTTAGGCTTTACAGTTTCATGAGACATGCAGGTTTGGGTGTCTGAGTAATTTGCTTTTGGGCATTACCAATCATTCTTTCAGCTAAATACATGTAGTTTATATTTCTGTTAAGCAAAATCTTGTATTGAAACGGCAAAGCTATATGAATCTTCAATGCTTTTCGCATTGCCAAGCAAAAATGCTGTATGAATGGTGCTCTTTCTAGAGTCTGATTATTGATGTGGAATTCATAATATTAAACTGCGACGTAGAACTGTAGGATTAATGAATGTTTTTAGCTAAATTTGGTTTCAGTGGTGGTAGTAGTAAACTTTCCAAATAGAATATGCTTGTGCTTGACTAGCACATTAGATTAACAAGGATGGAAGTTCTTTTCCGCGTGTCAATTTTATTAATCGTTCAATCAATCTTCTTTGGATTGATTAGATATGCCCTAAATATTGTGCATGGTCATAGTAATTTAGTGTCATTTTCTTGACTTAAATTAGTCCTCAACTGGTTAAGGAGAAGAGCAAAAGATTATATAAGCCTTAAATATTGTGCATGGTCGTAGTAATTTAGTGTCATTTTCTTGACTTAAAGTAGTCCTCAGCTGGTTAAGGAGAAGAGCAAAAGATTATTTAGATTTTACATTTCTGGTAAATTAATATTATTATGAATAGCTACCTGCTCATATATTCATTTCCCTCCATTCACATCACATGGATACAATTTTATGTATAAAATGACATATATTGGCATCATTGACAGGCATTTCTGTCAATCGTGCTAGAAATTATTGCTAGCTACACCTATGGCTACCTTTTCATTTTCATTATTTTAAATGTACAGGTCATGTTAGGTTTGCCATCTGAAATTTAAATTTGAACTACTAATTGCTATTTCAAGGAATTTAAAATTGAAAAATAAAATCCTTCACAGGTCTTAAACAAGATGTTTCGAATTTCTGAAAACAAATCATTAACATGACGATCTGTAGCGAACACATTATGTAATAGTAACTTTAGCATGATATCCAGCTTTATCACCATTCTGACTCTGAACATCTTTCCAGATCTTCCTCCGGAAAAAGAACCTCTAGACTGGAACACAAGGATGAAAATAGCAGCTGGAGCAGCAAAGGGATTGGAATACTTGCATGACAAGGCAAATCCCCCTGTGATATATAGAGACTTAAAATCATCTAACATCCTCCTAGACGAAGGTTTTCATCCCAAGTTATCAGATTTTGGGCTGGCAAAACTTGGTCCAGTTGGTGACAAGACTCATGTATCCACACGTGTAATGGGAACATATGGCTATTGTGCTCCGGAATATGCTATGACTGGTCAACTAACTCTGAAATCAGACGTCTATAGCTTCGGAGTTGTCTTCCTTGAACTCATTACTGGGCGCAAAGCCATTGATAACACGCGTGGGCATGGAGAGCATAATCTTGTGGCATGGGTGAGTACCTTACCTGCTCATCCTTGTGTATTTTTTCTTGGTCATGTAATTTTTCTAGGTCATACATCACACGTAAATTGTTTATGTTAATATTTTGACCAAATTCTAAATTAACATGTGTTTGTTACAGAAGTGATTTTGACATTCAATAATGTATAGATTATTTTTAGATATTTTTAAGAAAACCAGAAGTTATTGTGTGTGTTTATTGTAAATGAAAATCTTTTTCTTTTTAAAACAATCACTTGTCAAAAAATTTCAAGAGAAGTCTGTAACTAACGGATGAAAACTTATTTTAAAAAATTATGATTTTTTAAGAAAAAGCTGTAACACAAACGGACCCGTAATAAAAAATTGACAACCATTTGACTTCATATTCTTGGGGCATGGAACTATGCAGGCACGGCCTCTTTTTAAAGACCGCAGGAAGTTTCCCAAAATGGCTGATCCACTTCTTCAAGGTCGATATCCAATGCGGGGACTGTACCAAGCACTTGCAGTTGCAGCGATGTGTTTGCAGGAACAAGCTGCTACAAGGCCTCTTATCGGAGACGTTGTGACTGCTCTCACATATCTAGCCTCCCAGGCATTTGACCCGAATGCAGCCAATCAGTCAAACAGGGTCGGTCCATCAACCCCTAGAATGAGGGACGACAGAAGGAGCATGGCAGATAGTGTGGATAGCCCTGACCGCGCACGGCTTGGTTCCCCTTCTACCCGTAGGAACTCACCTGACCTCAGGAAGAGAGACGGTAGGGATCCAAGTGAGTTGAGCAGAATTGACACTGGCGGCGGCTCTGGAAGAAAATGGGGAGTGGATGATTTGGAGAGGCATGATTCTCAGAGAGATAGCCCTGTAAATACCGGAAGAGCTAGAGAGACTCCAAGGAACCGCGACCTGGATAGAGAACGTGCAGTTGCTGAAGCAAGAGTGTGGGGAGAGAATTGGAGAGAGAAGAAAAGAGGAAATGCAGTGGGTAGCTTTGATGGTACAAATGAGTGAGAAAAAACATCACATCACATCACCAAACTAGCTTTTGCTTATTCATCTTTGAGTCAGGAGAATTTGTGTTGGTTTTTCTCCCACATCATTTTAGTAGTTAGTCATGTGAAGGAAACAGTTCACAGTTTAAAAACAAAACAAAAAAAAGGGTTGGGGGAGAAGTTTAAGTTAGTGTGGATTTGGGGTATTAAAAATGTAATCATGCTGCATTATGTGAATTCAACATCCTTGTCTATTTACTGAAGATTTCTAGGTTCATGTTGCATAGAGCATCGTCAAAGGCGTCTAATTTTTTTGGCTTAGTGGATTTGGTTGTGGGTCTCATTGCTGTCACATGTTATTATCTCGTACAGTTATATCTATCTATTATATATCGAATGTCTGAGTCTCTATGTTTTCGGCTTATATATATATATATATACAACAAAAAAAATGTTCATTGTACAGTTATATCTTCCACATTACTAAATTCTATTGCACATGCGCAATGCCGAATGTTTGTGTGTACACTTGAGTTGATTGGTATTAACTTTTTTTATATCATCATGAATCAAACTCGCTACATCAAAATTAACAACTCTTACTTATTTTGTGCACCAACCACTTGTATTAGGATCTGATGATGTCAAGTCGTATTAACTAAATATGGTTCATGATGATTTACGTAGATGGCTATTAACATCTTCAGTTTCCCACACTTCAGTTTATAATGAGTTGTCACACTAATCTTTGTTATCTACTCGGCTTCAATACATAATTCTAAGTTCAACGATGGATCGCATTTTGGTTCTTGGATTGAATTTAATTCATCTTCACAAAATTGAATTTTAAGGAGGGACGTCTCTTAACCTGAGATTGTTCGTTATTTCACAAAAAACAAACAACAAGCCTAGACATTCCAATACAAGGATAAACTTGCCTTAGCTTATAAGAGTCTTTGTTTGTAGTCTAAGTAATCACGTGTTTGTTCTGTGTCTATTCTAGTTTTTGTGTTGTCTATATATATATGGCCTTAGTGATGATCACTATCACGTCATGGGAAGATCATGTTGTTTTTGTTGCTTTGCTGGAAATTGCCCCATCATGGAGCACTTGGGGTAAAAACGCAAGTTGCTTTAGATGGATGACTCACCTTTATACCCTTGTATCCTACAAAAGCTGAGACATGGTAAGGGGGGGAAACCTTCCTGTGCCACATATCTAACAAACCATGCATGATTGTGGCTTCATAATTTGTCTGAAAGTATATATCTGAACGACATAATGTTTTTTTTTAGAGTAAATTACACTCCCCTCCCCTCAAAGATGCTTGAAATACACTCCCCTCCCCTCTTATGTTAAAATATACAATTTCCTCCCTTGAAAAATAAAATTTACACTCCCCTCCCTTATAAGATGCTTGAATTACAACCCCCTCCCTTGATAATTAAATATACATTACACTTTAATCTATTTTAACATAAATAAATATTTTTATGATATATATTAATTTTAAACCACCCTTTAAGAAAAATTAATTCATTTCTTTATAATTTAAATGTTAATGATAATTAAATTTAAATATTTTGCTATTGATTTTATAATTTAGAGTTTAAAATTAACTTTTAAATAACCACGGTTTATTGTCGTTAGTAATTTTTCACATATTTTAATTTTATTTTGGCTTGTTTCATATTTTATAATAGGGTTTAAAACTACATGTTAATGAAATTGTGAATAAAAAATAGCAAAAAAATATGTATTCAATTTTTTATTATGTTAAAATAGACCTACAATACTATTATTTTCGAAGTGTATTAGATTATTATTTTTTTGCAAGATTATTAAAAATAAAAAAATATATATTGAGGGAGTAAAGTGTAGATTTTAACATAAGAGGGGAGGGGAATGTAATTCAAGCTTTTCTTAGGGGAGGGAAATGTATTTTTCTCTAATATGTTTTGAATAAGAGGGGAGGGGAATGTATATTTTAACATAAGAGGGGAGGGGAGTGTAATTCAAGCATCTTTGAGGGGAGGGGAGTGTAATTTACTCTTTTTTTTAATGTGTACATATTAATAATGTTGGAGAGTGTGGGAACAATGACCCTTCCTTTTGGTCCCAGTCAAGATAAACCCAACAATTAAGACTAAGGAGTTTGAAGTAAGCTGGTTTTGGTTTCTACGGAATGAAGTGAAAGTTTCCCAAAATGTTTGATAAATGGAGTATTGAGCATGCCTTTATTAAACAGTTGGATGAATCAGCAGCAATATGATCCTTTGACAAATTCAAGAATGTGGTGGCACAGCAAAGTTGAAATAGTCTAATAGTATCTAATTAAATACAGACCAACCAATATAGTTTGAAATTAATGAAAAATGTTGAGATGGATGACAGTAAACTTTGCGAGTTACATAACACTACAAAATAAGTAAATACTTTAGAGTAAGAGAGAATTAGCCTCACATTAAAATGTGAAAACTCGAGTGAGAGAGAAGTTTTACTTAGTAAAGGTGACTTTGAAGAGTAGGCGCACCAAAACATTAAAGAAAGATGAAATACTCGAATGTCAAAAAATAGGTTGCCGACCTGAAGTGAACTAGTCTACGAACTTATCATAAATTCCAAATTATGCATATTATCTAGAAGGATATACTATATAAGTTTTTTTTTTAGAGAAAGAGGGCCGAAGCTCAAAAAAATTAGATGTAAATCAATACAAGGATGACAACTCCCAACAAATCAGTCAAATACAAGAGTTTAGTTTGAGTATGACACTCTTTATAAAACATCAAAATAGTCAATGCGTCTGCGCACACATTAACTTCACGATAGGAGTGACAAACTTTAACTTCCTAATCCATACATATCAAACTCCTTATCTTTTGAATCAACCTCCAAGCATACACACTTCTCATCCCCTCACTCTTAAGAGTTACAACAATAATATTAGAATCCACATTAAGTTTAACTCTAAAGTAACCTCTATCTGTTGCAATCTTCAAACCTTCATACACTCTCCATAGTTTGGCAACATAGGCATTACAACGACCCAAACATTTAGAGAAACCACACAACCACACATTTAGGATATACTACATCACTTTTAAACGCATCGATTTCTAAGAATTATAAAACAACTTTGAGATTGTTCAAAAAATAAAACAACTTTGAGAACAAAGAGGCTATTGTTTTCGTCATACGATCAAATATTTAAAAAGTTCAAATATGTTTTTTGGTTCAACCGAATATAGATCTTAAATTCAGAGCCTAGTAAAATGGAAGACCAAAGTTGATAAGAGACAAAATGACAATATCTAAAAGTGAACACGTGACACCAATAATGCGACCTTTGGCCACATCATTATCGCCTAAAAAACAATAACTTGTCGAGATTAAGGCTGTGTTGGGTGGGATTCTGGGAATTCTATTCTGACTTGCATACTTCGGATTTTTGTAGTTTACAACGTTTTTATTTATCAAAGTGGAATACATACTTCGGTTTTTTGTAGTTTACATTGTTTTTATTTATCAAAGTGGAATTATTTGGTAAATAACATTGTCTTATTAGTTTACAAAGTATTTACAACGCTTCCTTACCAAAAATATATTTAAATTACCGGTAATAAACATGTTATAGATATCTTACAATAACTTTCTACAAGAGTTTTACTTACACGAGTACATAATCTCCATATGACATCAAAACCTTGACGCTTTTTTCCCCTTGCAATTTTGACTGTCAACCTTACTTTCAAAACATTACCCTAGCTAGTGCATAATTACTACAGAATAGTGCAGATAAAGGTACGAATACATTGATCTAGCCCCAAAAATCTAAAAGATTTGTTAGTGGATTTACAAACATTGAACATCAGATAACTGCATAATATCTTCAACACTACTCAAACTGATATTTGACGCCAACACAAAATTAGGAGTGGCTACTAGGACTATGGAAGGCAAGACTGGTCATCAATCTTTATGTCTAGGACTAGTCAAAATTGCCAAGGCTTTTAAAACCCAACCTCCCCTTTGCAATTTAGGTCATACGTCCTTATTTTCTCCTCTTCCCCTACAACAATAGCATAAGCTGCTTCGGTAAGAGCAGAAAGAAACTTGAGCAAGAAAGAAAGAATACATTGCATATATTTTAGTAAGTATGCATACCGTGCTAGCATAATCATCCATAGTTAACTGCTTCCGCTTCTTAGCAGAAGATGGACTCTCAGTTTGTCTTGCCAAAGACCGCTTTGTCGGAGTCATGTTCTGAAATATTGTAAAACTTGAGTACGAGAAAAATACACAATGAATACAATATTAGCAACCAGTTGTTGTGGATAAACAGAGAGAAACTAACCTTGGCCAGTTTCTTCTCTTTGCGAGCTTGTCTCTCCCTCTCATCGTATTCTTGGTTTTCCTTTTCTACCAACCGAATGAGGGTGTCGCACCTCCTTGCAAGTTCCTGTGTTGTGCGAGACTTGACAAACCAATCAAATCTAAACAAGGGTGATGTTCGAAACGCTGCCTTCAACTCATCCCAGTTCCCATAGCCAAGTTTGTGAACCATGCATATCTGCAAATTTATAGTAGGAAAATATAAGATTTGCAAAACCATGGAAGGACGGTGGTGGGCATGAAGAAATAAATCAAATTCCTACCATGAATCGGTCACATTCTTCATTGTATAGCTTCCCTTTGTTTTGCCCATACTGTACCTTCAACTCTAGCCAAGGATTCTTGTAACGGTCCAATTTCTTTCCGATAGCTTTCATGATCTCATCCTTCCGAGAAATTCTCGCCTCCCCCCTCTCGATGTTTTTGATAATTCTATCATAATCTACAGAAAGCAATTCAAATTGAACAAATTAGGAAGAACCTTGACATTCTAGTGAGAAACTAATTTCAAGCTACAATTGATGAATAAAAACCATGCAAGCTGTTGGATATATGAAACAAGCAAATTGAGTTTTGAAAAATTTAACTGCAAATTAATAGATGCACACTGATCTGGATTTAGCAAAGTGTTTTGATTCCATGTTCAAATATACAACAAAAGCTTGTTTCACAGTCACACTCAAATTGGTTGTAACATACCATTTAATTCCTTGTATCTTTCTTTGAAGACCTTTGCATATCTTTCAACTTCCTCCTCAGTTTTTCCTTCCATCTCAGAGGCAATACTTTGTATATCATTTCGACCATATTTCTCACAGGCCCTGAGGAAGGTGTTAAAATCTTTTCGGCTCCATGATGAAAATCCCTACATTGACCAAACAACAAAACTCAAAAATACATCCATATGAAAGTCTAGTTTGCAAAAAGGAGGGAATTCTTCACCTCTTCTAGCAGGCGCTCCTTTTCTTCCATCTCTTCAGCGGTCAATTGATCTCCTACCTCTGAACATTCAATACATCATAATTAAAATTAACAGTATAAAAGACAAAAAGGAGCCAAAACATTAGTCTGTCAAATAGTGTGTACCTTCTGGTTCATCAACATCTATCGAGTCCTTTACCTGATTCTTCTGGTGGGCTTGCTGAAATTTTATAAAATAATTAAGTACTGAACAGGATATACTAAAGCTAAACCTAAAAATCATGAATTAACTTTCATTTTACAGACACCTACCATGAGATAGCGTACTTCCTTTTCATACAACTCACTCAATCTCGGTGTGTTGAAAAACTGGAAATCATGCCTGGGGGAAGAACAAAAAAAAACTATCAAAATGACAGAAACTTTACGTTAAAAGAAAAAAATGAAGTGCATAAACTTACAACTGTGGCATCCTAGGAATGCGGGGCTCCTTTGGTTTAGAAGGACCACCTTGCCGCATGGTTTGCTTGAAGTATTCAGACTCAGAGTAACTATAAGACCCCTCCCCCCCAAAAAAAAATCAGCATATCATGTCATAAAATATGCTTAATAAAACTGGATGCATAAAATTTAAAGGAAAATCCTTACTTGCGCTTCCGCTCCCTTCTTGTTGGTTCAACCCAGTTTTCACTCACAATTTTTTTGAAATCAAACTTGTTCTCGTCCTTTATTTCAAGAAAGAATTAATTGTTAGTTTAATAGATAAGGGGGCAGGGAGAATGAGAAGGTTGATATGAAGCTAATTAAAATAGTTGTCAAAGACATAATAAAATGTAACTTTACCTTAGCATCATCAAAATCGTATAACTCAGCAGCTACAAAAAGAAAGTAGAGGTAATTACTAACTTCAAACTAATAAACAGCTGAAAGCATAAAACTTGTAAGCATCAAGCCATTATTGTTTCAAAGCTAAAATATAATTATAAATTGCATACTGTCATCCATCTTAAATTTGATTGCATCTTCTGTAAATTTCTTCATCTTGGCATCAAGCTCTGCAGTTGCCTCTTCTCCTTTGGCAATAATTCTATCAATATCCTCATCTGTAATTGTACTATCTTTGGAACTGAAAACCATTTCAGCTCCAAATCTAACCATTTGAAGTAACTCATCTTTATTTACCGCTGCATATATAAAATTAAGGGACCCATATTAGATGAACCATACAGTACACCATGTAGAAAAGAAACAAGAAAGATTGCCAGCAAGTCCTTACTCTTCTGCTCAGCCAATCGCCCCTGTTGAATCACCAAAGCATCAAGTGCAAGCTTTTTGTAAGCTCTTTCAATGACTTTCTCCTCAATCGTATACTGTACCATAACCCCGATGTGGTGAGATACTGACACAGTTAATATAAAATGGAATGACCGGATGAAGTTTAAAATTACAAACCTCGGTGCAAAAACGGAAAACTTGAACTTCTTTCTTCTGACCTATCCTATGAGCACGATCTTGAGCCTGCAAGTCAACTTGTGGGTTCCTGTTGTGAAACCACAAACCATTTAACAAGCCGTAATGATTATGGGACAGGTACAAATCAGATGGCTGCATCCGCAACCGTTTGAAATACTGACCAGTCACTATCATACAGAATGACAACATCAGCAGTAGCAAGATTAATACCAAGACCTCCAGCTCGAGTAGATAACAAGAAGACAAATTTCTCACTTCCCGGTTTGTTGAAAGCATCAATGGAGGCATCACGATCATCCCCACCAGTATTGCCATCTATGCGACAATATTGATATCCACGGAACATCAAATAATCTTCAAGTATGTCTAGCAGCCTAGTCATCTGGGGGAAAGGGAAAAAAATAAATGAGAACTATTGCAAATGGGCTGCAGCATACAAGAACTTCACAATCAACAGTGACAAGAGTCTTATTCCAACAGAACAAACCTGTGAAAATATAAGGACCCTAGAATCACGCTCTTTTAATTTAGGAAGCAACTTGTCCAAAAGAACCATTTTACCTGCAGATGAAATTATTACAACAAAGCACATATTATATTGATCAATGCAGAAAGAACCTCTGAAGTATCTCTTCAAGTGAGCAGAACTTACCAGCACTGGTAATGAGATGATCTCCTGTTGTATAAGGAGGACCAGGTTCAGCACCTTGGAAAAGATATGGATGATTACAACATTTGCGCAGTTGCATAGCTATATTCAGGAGGCGCTTCCGTTCTCCGCCAGCATTGACAACCTCAAGATCCTTCTGCAGTAATGCTTTATAATATTGTTTCTGCAATTGTGACATGCCCACTTTAAGAATAGTTTCTTTTTTCGGTGGCAACCCTTTCTCAACATCTGACTTCAACCTTCGAAGAAGAAATGGCCGGAGGACCTTGATATACAAAGGAAATGAAAATGTCAAATATGCATCAGACTAAAAGTAAAGACGAGAATCAAACAGGGTTGTATAAGTTACCTTGTGTAATTGCTGCACAACCTCCTGTTGGTCATTTTCACCAGAGATTTGAAACCACTCATCAAAGGTTTCAGCAGAACTAAAAATTTCAGGCAGAAGAAAGTTGAGAAGAGACCAAAGTTCATGAAGATTATTCTGTACGAATAAAAAAGGTCATGAACAGCAGTAAATACCTGAGTGAGCATATACAAACAAAAAATAATAATACTAGAAGGGAAGGGAGTCATAATCCGCAATTATAAATAATCCCAAAAACACATAATTCAGCAATTGGGCTGCAAGACAGAAGTAAAATCCAACAAGAACACTATATAACAATACTAAAACTTTAACCAATGCAAAGTTATATATCATCTAACTCTTAGATCATGTTAATCAACCTCATTTGACTTTTAACAAAATCATCAGCAGCAACTCAATGCAAATGCATTGCCTCTAATGAAATCATTATATAGAAAAGGTTCCCTGGAGACTGGAAGAATAGCCAATAATTTTTAAATATTTTTTTTTACTGGAATTTTTAAACTCTCTTCCCTTACTGTAATCGCAGTTTCTGTTCTAAATACACTAATGCTCACTCAGATCCGTTTTACCCAAAAATGAAGAAACAAATAATCAAAATTGGTCGGGTCTACTGCAACCCAATGAAGATGTATAAAAATAGCCACGATTAGAAATTTAGCAATGCTGCCACACCTTCCAACACTTCTAACAGTTTCTCCATTTGAAGATTTAATGAGATTGAATAGATGACATCATACCAATAATGATTGGACTGAGAAAATTGGCATGGAACTATTTCCATATTTAGAATGGTTTGCTGAATTGAATTAAAAAAATATATATGGAAATACAATTCTTCGCATCATTAAAATACAATATACCATACCTGAAGCGGTGTACCAGTGATAAGGAGGCGATAGTTTGTATTGTAAATCCTCATTGTTTTAGAGAGCAGTGAATTCTCGTTCTTGATTCTATGAGCTTCATCGATAATTATGTAGCGCCAACTAAATCGACGTAAAGTAGACTTCTCCTTGATAGCCATTTCAAAACTTGTAACACAAACGTCAAACTTTCCAGCAACCAATAAGTCCTCTCTTATATGTCTCTGCAGTAATTTAAAACCGTTTACAAACAAGTGTTATAAATATGCATCAACTGTTACTATTGCCAAAATAATTAAACCCGAAAAAGCAGGTCATACCCTTTCTTCAGGGTTGCCAAGGAATTTTACAGCACGCAGAATAGGACAAAAGCGACGAATCTCATTCATCCAATTTCCAAGAGTTGATTTTGGGGCAACCACCATATGAGGGCCTTTAATTCCTCTGAACTCATGCAAGTAGCCCATTAAAGATATAGTTTGCAATGTTTTACCAAGCCCCTGCAAATCACATTTATTTGTCATGATTTATAAAAACTAACTCACCAATAACATAGACGCCGGTTAAGACATAAATCAACTCATTTTATCAAACTACAAACGACAAAGTTAATTCACATGAAGTTAATGCAATTAAACACATCTGCAAGCCCAAAATGAAACACATACCATCTCATCGGCAAGAATTCCATTTATTCCATTTTCATACAATCGAATGAGCCAGTTTAGTCCAGCCAATTGGTAATCCCTCATCTTCCCTTGAATACCTGTGATGAAGAATACACATGTAGATAAACAAGAAAGCAATCCAGAGGTCAGAGTGTAAAAAATACTAGGAAAATTCCAGAATGCATTTCTAGAACACATGTGATCCATTGAAGTCTACCACCAGAAAAAGAATCAAGTAAAAGTTTAGCAGATCTAATTCCATGAGAACTTATTCTATTAATGCACACCCTTATCCAACATCATGAGTTATGAAAAAAATGTCTATTTTCACCAATAGGTAAAAGAAGAGTGCGAGAAAAATAAACATGCATCACATATGTAAAAAAGGAAAATTAAAATAAATTTGAAAGGCAAATATAATGTGGTGTAAATCATGCTGACAGGCACATAAGCAAAGAGAAAGAACATTTACATGATGGCTGTGTCACCAGACGAGTGTTTGAAACACCGTCTTCTTCTCCTTTCAGGTACTCTTCATCTTCCTCTTCTTCAGTCACTTTTGACGCATGGCGACCACTAAAACAGACAACATTAAATGCCAGATAAGTTTGTTTATACAGGATAAAGTTAATGCCGGATCAGTCACAACCAAGGTAGTTAAAATCAAGATTTTACTCAAACTGAGTACGGGGTAGTAAAATCCTAACATGAACCATAAGATTCTACATAATTCTTAAAACTTAAATAATATCCTTATAAATTAATGCCCGTACATGAATAAACATTAGTAAGAGAAGGTAAACCTTTAATTTCAAATACTTAATTAAAGTCAAAACTATAAGGAAGTTAGTAAATAATTTCTTGAATAACTAATAACTCATAATTTCATAAGTCATCAACAAAACAACTTAAGCTAGGCTTGCTTAAATAACCAACAGCAACAGCAGAGTTAGACATTCTAGTAAAATGAAGAGAAGAAATCAACAACAAAATCAGCACACAAGTAACGGCTTCTGGTCACGATAAACAGAGCACAAAACGACAGAACTCGGTGCCCAAACTAAACACACAACAGAATATAATTTTGGTTGCGAAAACAGAGCAAGAGAGAGGATGAGTTCTGGTCGCAGAAATAGCGCACAGCAGCAGAAGGTTTTGCTTGAACAAACAGAGCACAGGAAGGCTGCGTTTTGGTCACAAAAATAAAGCACAAGAGAGGATGACGTATGCTCACAAAAACAAAGCATCACAGATTCACCCATGAGACGAAGGGAATAGTGTTTTCAGTAAGCGAAACAACACAAAGGGTCCCAATATATAAAGTGGAAACAGGTTTTATTGCAGACCAGGTCAGAATTCACCCAGAAAAGCTTTCCAAAACAAACAGATCAGAAATCGGAAGGAAAAAAACATGTGATTGCACGAAGTTTTTCCGTGGCAATTTCACATGATCTTACGAAAACCTGATTCTGCATACACACGAAATCGGTTAGCACCCATGAAATTGTAGACTTTTACAAGTGTGTTTTAAATCGAGATTTTAACTACAATTATCACAACTCATTGATGCTTCTCTGAAATTCAAAGTATTGACATCGGGCATGGGTAGATAAAAATATTTCTTATAATTACTACTCAATAGCACTTAAATATTCAACCAGACTTAATAACACATAATAACTGAATTACATAAAATGGATTTGAACAGGAAACTTTTTGACAATTTTATGATATTAAAATAAAAAGATAAACGACTCAGCATGACAATCTGAATCACTAGATAAATAGCCTAGGAACTCCGCCTGGATGTCCAATTATTTAATGCCGGTTTGTTTCTACAATTTCCTTGCCATATAAACAAAATTTCGTCACACCCTTGAAAACTTAAAAGAACTTGAAACTTTGATGCAATGAAGGTATATTATTTATGATGTAATGTGGATGGTAAATCTAATTAACTCTGAGCAATAACAGAAAAAAGACATGTCAGTGTTACAACATAGCATAATAGTAGTAATCTTGGGAATGTAAATGTACCTTCCTTTTGACTTCTTTTGAGATGATTGGTCACCTTTTGCAAAATGCGCAAACAGCTCAGTCTGCTGTAAGAGATACTTCAACCGCCCCTTTCCTCTATTATTCTGAATCATATTACATTAGGCTAAATCATGTTAGTATATTATTATAATACCAAAAAAAAAAAAAAAGTAGTTTAGAAGTGTAAAATAACAGCTAAACTCACCATGTCAGCTTCAATGGCCGCATTTTGAGCATCTAATATCTCCTGAACTTTCTGTTTCTTCATTTTTTGCATTTCTCGCAATCTTGCCTTCTCGCGTTTGCTTATTTCAGGAGCACCTTCTCCCTGAAGCCACGCAACAAAATGTAAGCAACATGTAACCACGATGTTTACCATACTCTCTATCACTCTCACTCACTTCAGTATGTCCTAGTCCTACTCGGCTCGAAGGATTAGTCTGATGTGCTAGCCACACCACAAAAAGTAAGTAACTCGTAACCACGCCGTTTACCATACTCTCTATCTTTCTCGCTCACTTCAGCATTTCCTACTCGGCTCGAAGGATTAGTCCGGTTCACACACAAAAAAATACTCTCTCAGACACACACACACACACACTTCAGTCTTCGAATTTTCAACTCAATTCAACAAAATTCAACTTCAAATTCATCTCAAAATCTCATAACAAAACATGCATAGTTAAATGACACCAAAAAATTACAAACCCTAAACTATAAACGAAACCTAAACAACAACATTGTTCAAAAAATAGAGTAAAACAATAAAACAAACCTCTCCATCATCATCACCATCTTCACCAGCAACATCTGCATCAGAATCCGGCGGATTATCACCAGCGACTTCATCATCATCGTCGGAACTAACAGCACGAGCTACAGCTTCCAACTCCTCTTGATCTTCTTCTTCGTTGATCTGTTCATTCACTTGCTCTTCTTCCTCCGACGAAGAGTTCATCGGTTCTTCGTCGGAAGAAGGTTGTTGCTTCGACAGCTTCGCCATGGATTCTTGAATTCAAGGGTTTGTGTTTGTGAGCGGTGAAGAATGAAAAAGGATTGTAATAATTAATTAATGTTTGAAGTCACACTATGGTTGTTGTAAGGGGTTGTGATTGCGGTGTTTATAGCCGTTCGATTAAGGAAGTAAATGTACGGTTATGACGAGATAGGGAATTTTTTGTTTCCCGCCATGGGTTTGTTTGGAATGTAGATTTTCCCACCTTTGTGTGCACACTTAGGCCCATTCTTAATGGATTTCTTGCTTTAAGCCCAAGTCATGAAGCCCGGTGAATATAATATGAGACAAAAAAGATATGATTTATGTTCTTCTCCCAACACATTTTGCTCGCGCCCAACTGAAATACCAGAAATACCCTTGTGTTAGTTAAGTAACGCAAGTGTTAAAATCTGCGCACTTTAACATGCACTGCGCAACTTACCTCACGCTGGAATTAACACTTGCCTTAGTTAACTCATGCTGAAAATTAACACTTGCGTGAGTTAACTCACGCAGGGGTATTTTGGGACGTTCAGTTGGGAGCGAGCAATAATTGTTGGATAAAGAGCAGAAATCAAAAAAGATGGAAAAGGGGGTGGGACGAGAGATATTAGAGTTGAGAATCGATTGAATTAAGTCCTAAAAATTTCCATGTAGAATAAATGACAAATGGTGCCATCTAACTCATCTTAGAGGTGTAATTTTGATTTTAGATCTTGCAATTGTAGTGTTTTTTGGTTGAGAGATGCTAAATGGTGCGTAATTCTCTCTGACGAAAATTTACGAAATGCAAATTACCACTATCTAAGTGTGCAGTCCCCGTGAGCTTAGCTCACTTGGTAATGGATAATGCATATTATATGTAGAGGCCGGGGTTCGAACCCTGGACACCTCGCTTATTAGAATTCTTTAGCCGCTAGGCTACTTAACCAAAAAAAACCGTGCAGCTTCCCTGATTCGTTTATGGAAAAATTTAGAATGATTTAAACAAATAGAAATTAAAACACACTAGTAAGATATTCTCGATAATGCTATTGTCTAAGATTTTAGAAAGCCGTTTCATTTGTTTTACGAACCTGTTTTTGAAAAAATCAATTGAAGAAAATATTTGAGGGAGAAACCAACAAGATTGGTATAGAATAGATGGTTAGAAATTATATGATGGTTAAATTCACGCTACTATGTAATGATTTAAAGAATTAAAAAAATACAATTTTTAATGATTCGTTGTTGTTTTTGGATTTTCAAAGTATTGTATTTGAATTTTCAAATTCTATTATCTATCGAAATTGTTATTAGATTGAGTCACGATCAGGTTGCTCTCACGCTTCGTAGCACCGCCCAAAATTGTGCAAGGCAGACTATCAATCACGCCGCCTCCAGGATAAAACAAGTTCAGCTACAACTGTGCGGTTAACTACTGCATTGTAGAAACCGTTCGAAATTTACACCTACAAATATGGTACTAAGACCACTCTTTAATACTGAAACCACTTTAACATGGTATTGTCATCACTCTGTTATGGTGATGAAACCACTCAAATATGGTGTTACCAGCATTCTAACTTTGAAGTTCTCTAAACTATCAATATGGTACTACGACCACTCAAATATGGTGATACCACCATTTCTCCTCAAATAGAAAAATATTGAATAATTTTTATACACCGTTAAGATCATTCTTAATTCCGAAGGGACAATGTTATTCCAAATAGGGGCTATGATATTAAAAATACTCTTTATTCCGAATGGACATATATTATCGAAAGGATTATGTTTTTAGGACCATTCTTAATTCTTAAGGACATTAAACATTAAACTGAAAAAAAAAGGACTATGGTCCTAAGAACACTCTTAATTTCGAAGGGACGGAAAAAAAATAGCAGAAAAAAAAGAAAGGTTCGTCAACACAAGTCAAGAAAGCGTCTTCACCGAGATTACATCCCCATTCCTCAACCAACTTAATATTTTAATTGCACCCGTCAACCATCAGCACCATAATTTTGTTCAAAACCTCCAAAGCATACGTAGAAATAAGAAATCGTGCAAAATCAATTCTACCTCTATCTAAAGTACACTCATCCTCCCGCACAAACCTTCCACACTCAGAAACACATAGCTTGAAAAAATTTGTGTTCCAAGCATGTACCGGCGTACCATAGATTCGTACCCAAGCACCACGTTCATACCGAACTTCTTTCGACGTCCATTTATGCACATCGATAAGAAACAATCCAAAAAAATCAGCAACATCTTTAAAAACTTGTAAAATATTACCATTATCACGACAACGAAGAAAAGCTCTATCTTCTCCCATTGGAATCACTTCAACAATATCAAACCCCGCATCCTCCACACGTTGATGTATTGATAACAACGTTGTTTGTGTGAAATGTGACTTCTCTAAAATATGATTATTTGAAATAAGATTCATGTGAAATCTTGTTGGTGTAAAATATGATTTATGTGAAAAGTGGTTTGTGTAAAATGTATTTTATATGAAATATGGTTATGTGAAATGTAGTTTATGTGAATTATGTGAAACATGATTTACGTGAATATCCAACTTATGCCTACGTTGATCCTCTTTTTATGTAGAGGAAGAAATGAAAGGATTTGGGAGGGAAACGTTTTGATAGATTTATATTTTATAATAATAATAATAATAATAATAATAATAATAATAATAATAATAATAAATTTCTCAAATTTAGGAAACAAACAGTGTTGGGAGACTTAGATAAAATTTGCAAATAAAACAAAATTCAATCTACTCTGTTAAAAATGATTGAAGATTTCTCTTTACTTCCCTCTCCTCATGCTCTCAAATATATCCTTAGATAATTATCCATTACTTATAATTATAACTACGTCTCATTCAAAAAAAAAATGAAAAAAACATAAAATGTAATTTCTCTTTTGAAAGAAAACATAAAATGTCATTTCTCATGAGCGTCATATAAATTATTTTTTCGTGTATACAATCTCTAATGATTTACATTTATAAAATGATTTTTTTTTTAATTTTTAAGGCAATATATGTTTACATCACACTTCGGCAATCATGCTTTGATATATAATAAGTACGGGTGGCTTTGAGCATGAGAGGCGGGCCAAGAAAACATTTTTTTGAAAAGTTGAAATTATTTCCTCCATCCTAAATTGTATGTCACTTTAGAAAAAAAAAATTATCTCAAATTATATGTTATTTTACAACATCAATACAACATTAATATCATTTTTTCTATTACTCCCTCTATTTCAAAATGAATGTCGTTTTCAACTTTCAATGTAAATTTGATTTTTTTTTCCATCTTTGCCCTTCATTGAAATAACAAAATTAAGAATTAGAAACATGTGCTGCGTCAATTGCTTTTGCCTTGTTACCTTCGAAAACAACGTGAAACACATATGGGAAAAGTGCCAAACGCCCATTTTACTTAGCTGAATAATGATACATCTTCCATTGAAACTTGTGGCTACTTTAGTAAACTTCATTGTTCTTTAAACCCACGTTATTATAAAAAATAAATAATTAAAAAATAGTAAGGCTATTTTAGTAAAATTGTTATTATATTTGACTATTTTATTTTATTCTTTAATCTGTGTGTAAATGACTAAAACGACACTCATTTTGAACGGAGGGAATATAACTTTAACTATTTATTACTCTCTTCTTTCAATTCTTTCATTTATCTTTCTCATATTATTTATTAAGGGCAATTTTGTAAAACAACTCATAATATCTCTTTTCAACACAATATTAATTGCATTTCTTAATATGTGTGAAATGTCCAAAACGTCATACAATTTGGGACAAAAAGATAATTATTTTTAGTTAATAGTTAGTAGTATATGCATATATTTCTTTTTAATTCGTTTTGATTAATTTTATTGCAATAAAAAATGTAAGAAAAAACACGTTTGAATGCTTAAAATATCATTTTTTTTTAACAATATATCACAACTTTAATGATTCACCTAAGACACCAAAAGTATTCTAACACCGCTAATAAGTATTCATTGTAATAGTTTCGGTGTTCATTAAGTTATAACTTACATAAAAAAGTATTCTTTAAAGTTGAAATAATGCATCAATATTATAAACCACATACATCATTAAATGAATGAATCTAAAAAGTCAATTTTACTTATATTTAGAAACAGAGGGATTATAATATATCGAGCTTGTCAAATTTAGATATCTTAATGTAATAATCAATTGTAATTCGAAATTTTCTATTTTGTCTATGGTATTTGAACCATGGATTGACGGTTGCATTTGGTTATGGATTTTTTGATTGGTTGTGAATTTTTTTAAGGGTCAAGTATGAATAAGTTTTTTTTTTTTTTGTTGTAAGAAGACGAACGATGAAGGGCAAATACATTTTTAACCACTCCATGGCATTTTCACAACTCCATTTTCAGACATTGAGAAATGCAATTTGCATTTTGTTCCATAACACCACTTATCAATTTACTATCATTTGTTACAAGACTTTAACTTTTACGGCGGAGCGTTTGTAACAACCAAAATTTTGGCTAAATTTATTACATGAATATTTATTTACTTCAAAACAATGTGACTTTTTTTCTTTCAATAAAAATAACTTAATATTGATAACACACATTACATTGATGAAATAATTCAATTTAATTAATCATTTGAATTGTAAAAAAGTAGGTGGTTTGTTGAAATATTTATGTAAAATAAAAGCAAAACAATTTTGAAAAATATAAAAAAGCAAAAACTATTGAAAATTTGAAAAAAAATACCAAACTTATTGAATATACATGTTTAAAAAAAACATAAATTTAAAAAAAATATTTGGATGGACATAACGAACATTCAACATTATATTTTGTTGAGACGTTTATCTTACCATATATAAAGAAAATAGGTTTAAAATATATGAGTTTGAGATGACTATTTCTTTACCTATTTTAGCCTTCATTTAAACTATTTTATCCTTTAATAACATTATTTTAAATTTTAATTAAAAAAATTAAATACCATCAAAATAGGAAATATCCCACTACAAAACAATACCATCAATATTATATATCAAGGGATAGAAATTTCAAACTGGAATTTTTATAATTTAAATTATACTCTTTAACAAACTTTACTATATTAATGTTATATTGTTGGATTGTACTAAAAAAACAAGTATTTATATTAGAGCATGTCTATATAGTGCGAAAAAAACCTAGTACGACTTAACACGATAAACGGTGGGTAGTGTTATTATACCATTAAAATAAATAAAAAGTAAAACAGGATCAAAAATAAAATGCAATCAAATATAAAATGCAATCTAACGGCTTTGTATTCATTTGTTGTTCGTCGGCAATTGTCTCGCACCATTAAGCTTTTTTCTTTATATTATATTTGTTAAAGGGACTTACGAAAGTGAGTTAAGAGACCTAAATAAAACGAAAATTAATTATGGTATCAATATGAAACCTCGTAATTAGTTAAGGGACTGATAATGTAATTTAGCCAAAATTAAAATATGAGACGCAAAAGTTAGTTTCTGAAAAAATTATTTTATTTAAAAAAAAAACACTTTATTTGTTTTGAAAACAAGAAGAGCAAAATACATTGAAATTGGAGATTACAACTACTAGCACCAGAAATTGGAGATTAACGTAAGCAATAGAAAATTTAACAAAAACACACACGCATATTCCTTTAAAAAAAAGTGTAACAATAAAAAATAGGCCAAACTACAGTTTTGACCCCCTAACTTTGTCAATGTTGCGATTTTGACCCCCTAATAAAAAAAATGAAAATTTGGCCCCCTAAGTTTTAGCCCCTTTGCAAAAATGACCTTTTGATCAATTTTGACCAGGTCAACGCCTAAGTGGCATGCCACGTGTGTAAGTACTAATTTAAAAAAAATAAAAAAAATCCACACAATCATTTTCTAAATTAAATAATTTACAAAAGAAATTGAAAAATAAAAAAAATAGAAAAGGAAGGATGAATGGGTCATTTCACGTGTGTTTCAAAAGAGCAACATTGGAAATGGAAGCACCACCGTGACAGCCACCACAAGTAGTGCAAAAAAGACCAAAATAGCTTCAAACTCAGCTAGCAACAACAGTATGATTCTCTGTCCAGAACCAAGTTCACCTTCTTCCGTTTATCTTCCACCTCTTCGTGATTCATCTCCTTACACCGCCGCTAGCACCGCCACATTCCACGACGGCCAAATGTGTAACTACAACAGCTCCAACAACAACACTGATCTAAAGGAGCACGTGTCCTGTTTCTCCGCAACATCTACAACATCAAATGTTGTCTCTGTCCACAACAACTTCAGTAACAACAACAATGGAAGCTTTGATCTTGTTTCTCCTTCTATGAATGCTACAATTGATCCTTTTGCAAGGTTTCAAAGGAATGTCGGTGTTTCTGCTTTTCCTAGCTTGAGGTTACTACAAGATAATCTCGCCTCAGATTTTCCATTCTTAATCCCAACAGAAGCAAATCTCGCCTCAAATTCCCCATTTTCTTCAGAATCTTGAGGTTGAACATTGGAGGAGCGTGAACACAGGGTTTCGTTATCGGCGTCGATTTCGTCGTCAGCGAAGCTGAGAAGTTTGGGGTTTTTTTCAGGTTTAGGGGCGGAGGGTTTGGAAGGGACGGTGGTGGGAGTGTCGTTGTCGGAGTTTGTGTCGGTGCGGCAACGGAAATTGCGGAGTTTGGCGGAGGACATGGCGGTGGTTTGAATGATGATGATGAAGATATATTTCCTTTTTTTTTTAAATTCAAGTAAATACACATGTGGCATTTTGATTTTAAAAAAAATGGCGAAATACACATGTGGCGTGCCAGCACCATTAATGAAGTGACATCTCAGCATTGACTTGGTCAAGATTGGTCAAAAGGTCACTTTTGCAAAGGGGCTAAAACTTAGGGGGTAAAATTTTCATTTTTTTTATTAGGGGACCAAAATCGCAACATTGGCAAAGTTAGGGGATCAAAGCTGTAGTTTAGCCTAAAAAATAATAAAATTGAGTTTGAATACGTGACGGAAATGACGAAATCAACCTCAGCAACGTCGTGATCACGCTAGTATTTTCCTTTTTCGTTGTTATCCAGTTATTATTATTAATTTCTTCCTATTTAATCCAAAAACCCAAATTATTCATCACGACTCTTCAACTTCTCTTTCCTTCTCACCGGAAAATCTCTACGGCGGCGGCGGCGGAAAAATATATTCCCCATTCGGCGGCGCTTTTTTTTTGTACAGGTATTCAATTTTCCCCTAATTTTAATTTTATTTTATTTGATTTTAAATTGCACGAACACGCAATTTTGGTGTTGTTAAAGTAATTAACGTATTCTTCATGGAAAATTGATTTGTTTTTATTTCAATTTCAATTGCAGAGTATTATAGTATGGGCAAAAATTGGTGGTGCTTGATTTTTGTTACCTGGTTATGTCTTTTTGCTTTTTCAGATGGTAGAGGTAAAGTTAGTAACTTTTGCATCAATGTTTCTTTATGTTTTTCAATTCATTGTGTCTGTTTAGCTTTGTGTGGTTATCAATAATAGGGGATAATTGGAATTGTTTCATGTTTGGTGGCCTAGAATCTCTGCAGCACCGACACTCGTGATCGAACGAAGACACATGTGATCACATTCAATTATGTTGCTTTAGTGTCTGGTCTCTGGTGTTTGTGTCTGTGTTAATGATTAATAGGCTAGTATTGATTTGTATTTTAAAATAGTTGGCCCATTATTGTTGGGTAAAACTCAGTGCTGTAAATTGCGAATTGCGAAAAATTGTAGTTTGTTCAAATTTTGCTACCATACAATGCAAGCATGTTATACTTCTATTTGACAACACTTTGTAATAGAATTTATCACGGAACAAAAGCAATTTGTTAAAATTCTGGTATGCCATAGGCTATTTCCTTTTTTTTTTTTTTTTTGTTGTATTTGTTTTGGTAATGTATGACTGATGCATGCTACATAACTCCAAAGATGAGATATTTCTTTTTAAGCTTTTGAAGAAGTCATGAACGATTCACATATGCAGATATGCCTATTGTATAGATGAACAAATACAAACTCGTGTGATATAAAGAAATTACATTTTGAACCATAGTCTTTTACTCTTGTGGACCTTTCACACTTTCACACCAATGATACACTTTTCATCTGCAGAACTCAAGGCTAGGCATACGAGTCATCTTGCGCAGTACAATCATACACTTGCAACCATATTAGTGGAATATGCTTCTGCGGTGAGTTAATATATGTTCAACCTAAGCAATGCATATAGAGGAATTATAATTATTGTACGTATTATTTGTATTCTAATCTTATCAGAGAGGGTTGATTGGGAATTAATGATTGAAATGAAAATTTCAAGTTTCAACCCAGCTCTGCTTAAGTAGGTTTTAAGGCCACCACTTCAAACCATATCTTCTTTATTTTACAGATCAAAGAAGTCAATGTCTTCAATTATGCTTTTGCCTAACATAAATAATTTAATAATTGAGGGACCTTCTCACCTGCTAACATTGATTGAGAGATTCCTCATCCTGACCAGCTCATAGCCAAAACAAGTCAAACTATCAGTTATTGCATTTTATCGGTGTGTCCAGGGGCAAAGCATGGTGTTAGCATGGGGTGGCTTTGGCTACCCCGTTTATTTTTTATTTGTTTGATTTTTTTGATAACTTATGTATTTTTGTGTTTAGTTACTCTTATAATATAGATTTAGCTACCTCAAATAAATTTATTTCTTAAAATTATTAGTGAAATATAAAAGACAACACATCGTTATTTGATTGATACATTTATATTTCGTGTTTTGGCATTTTCAGACCCTATAGTAAGTACACAGAGAACTTTGTCAACAACGAAAATTGTCAAGATAATATTCGTAAAGTATTTTTAGTTTTTCTATGTATTTGGCCCCCTCGAGAAAATTTGGCTAGCTTCGCTGCTGGGTGTGTCCTAGACTTTAGAGTTTAAGTCACCTTGCTTGCATGATGCAGTGAATCTAAAGTTTCGTTACATGCATTTGGTCAAGGCAAATCACGTTGGCATTCTGTATGAATTATATACAATAAAAGGACTGAAATAGGTTTGGTTCTTGCAGGTATACTTGTCAGATTTGACTCAACTTTTTACTTGGACGTGCTCTAGATGTGGCGACTTGACCAAGGTGCTGATAATATGAACATTAATTTAACTTGTTCACTCAAGTTGTGAGTGAGCTTCAAATTATTTACATTCTAGTATTCTACTAATTTAACTCTTCCAAAATAGTTGGTCTAAAGATATTTTAAATTTAAACAGGGATTCGAAATTATAGAGTTGGTTGTTGATGTCGAGCATTGCTTACAGGTCGGTGAACTCTCATCACAGATCAATATTCCTTTACACTAAAGAAACAATGAATTCTATTTATTTTATTTTTCTACTTGTTAATTACATCTATTCTATTGATGTACTATTTTTTCTTATGTAATTATTATTACATCCTATTCTAGGCATTTGTTGGAGTAGCCGATGATCCGCGTGCCATTATCATTGCATTCAGAGGAACTAATGAACACAGGTGGATTTTCTTTCTGGCTTAAGTTTTCTGTGTTATTAACACCCATATTACATAGTCACCATTAGAACGGATTGATTGGAGTTTAGAGTTATGTGTATGTCTACACACAGATGCCTGCATATTTTAGAAAAAAGAAAAAAAAAAAGTTTTCCTTGCGTGTATGTGAAGTTTGTATGAACATATATTCACATTCATGCACATGCAACTATATAAGTTAAGAAATGCAATTTATTTGATTTATTATGAATGCAGTGTATTACTGGCATAGAGGCGGTGAGCAAATGACTAAATAATACGGATTATTTTCAGTTTTATTTGCACAAGGCATGCATTTCTGTGATCCTAAACTGATCAGCAGGATTCTTTAGCTTATGAAGTAGATGATTGTCTATATTTCAGATCATGTTTGAGATGTTGTAGGTTGTACATCATAGATTATTGTTTTTGAAAGGGTCCGAAGCTAGAATATCTATAAACGAATAAAGCATATTGTTTGTTATGTTTGTTAAGAGAGCATAACTTCTCTTATATTGACCTATACGAGAACCATTTTACTATGAAGAAAACATTTGTCCTTAAAGCACGTTTAAAAGGAAAGCTGTTTACGTCTTTCAGATTTTTGGTTCATTTCTGAAATAACTTTATTATATTCTGAGCTTATTTGTTTAAAACTGCTTTTATGTAGTTTACAGAACTGGATCGAAGACTTATATTGGAAGCAGCATGAAATAAATTACCCAGACATGGATGATGCAATGGTATGTGAGCTAACACTTTAGCCTTAGCTTGTATCTGTATTATTGTCCGTTCTGAAATATTATCATCATTCTCTACAGGTACATCGTGGTTTTTATACTGCATACCATAATACAACAATACGTCCTGCAGTTTTAGGGGCTGTTGAAAGAGCGAAGAAGTTTTATGGAGATATTCCAATTATAGCGTTAGGACATTCTATGGGCGGAGCAATGGCTGCGTTTTGTGGACTTGATTTAAAGGTAACTATAGTTTAGCTTTCTTGGTATTGTACACCAATGTTTTGTTGTTCCACATGTATTGTCTTTATTTTTCCTCAGGCAGGGGCTTTGAATATTTTGGGTAAACATTGTATTTGGAGAAGTGATTTTTTATCATTAGAAATTTGAGAGAGGTCAACAAAACACTTTCTTCAATACCCTTTCTACTATTGTGTGAAATTTTGGGTCTCACTAACTGGAGTGGACCCATATTATTTGCTGGGGCCTACATGAAATTCAACAATATAGGGTGTGTCGGAAAGAGTATGTACAAATTTATAGATGGTGGTCTCAAGCTTAGGTAAAAGAGGAGGGCTGCATTATACCACTGCCAGCTATGTAAAAGTTTGGCAAATCTTTTTTGACAAGGATCAACAATGTAGCTGGAGAAGCACCTATAGATTTGTTCCATAGTTTTTATGTTTTTATATTTGTTATTTGTGTTGGGATATTATATGAACAAGTATAATTTAGTGCATATTGGTAATAGGTTTTATCTATAAATTACACTTTGATCAAGAAATGAACCTACCGTTGGACAAGTAGAGATTAGAACATAATGGGTTTGTTTGGTCTGTTCTGTTAGTTCTTTTAGTTAAATTTGGTCTATATATTTTTGCGGTGTTGAATGTCAGAAACTCAGATAAGTTAAACTGCCAAGGTTAAAACTAAAATTCAACTAATCAGCTCATGAACACTCGATTCTTAAAAAATATCTATTTTTTGTCAGTCATGATTAATCTATAGAAACTAATCAGAACAGTGTCCAAAATTCAAACTAAATCAGTGCTATTATTTTGTACATATCGTTGTTTAAATTCTCATTTCAAGATATTCCTATTATATGAGGATTACTTGTTTGATTTTACATTCTTTTTACAGGTAAATAAACAAGAACAAAATGTCCAGGTTATGACATTTGGACAACCTCGTATTGGGAATGGTGTTTTTGTATCTCTCTACAGAAAACTAGTTCCAAATACAATCCGAGTTACAAATGACCATGATATTGTTCCTCATTTGCCTCCATACTATTACTATTTACCACAGAAGACATACCAGCACTTTCCGAGAGAGGTAAGTTGCATATAAAGTGATGAAATCTGACTTTAAAACCAGTTATATTATCTTTAAATTAAAATATCTGCGATTGTTTGTTGAAAGTTAGGACTGATTATTGCCATCTGCTGTATATCCTTTGATGTTGATTATACTTTGTTTTTTCTGGCATATATTAATATATCAATTTTCACCTAGTAGGTGATAGCCTGGCTTCTTGTATTCAAAATAATGATCTTATCTCCTTCATTATGGACATGTTTCCTATGCATTCAAAGTTTGTGTTTACCTGTTGCTCATGGCTCACTCTTCTAATAAATTTAATAAAAAATTATAGGGCACTACAAACAATGACTGCATGCTATTAATGGTGTCATTAAAGTTTGATGCTTGTTTGTCTGTTTTGGGGTGACTTAGTAGTAGTATGTGATTTGCCAACTCTCTGCACTCCCAGCAATGTGAGAGAGGTTCCTATTTGTGTCTTCTCTATCAGCTTGTTTTTTTGCTTGGACCATGCAATAATTGTGTGGGTCATTCTGCTTTGTCATGATCTATAACTCTTGGTTTATTTATGGCAGGAAATTTGCATACCTACAGAATTTGTTTTCAATCTGTTTTATAATTTTGCCGTTAAAAAAAAAAGAACTGTTTTATAGTTTTTCATGAATCTTAGTTGTGGATTGCAGGTATGGCTTTATAACATTGGATTAGGTAGTCTTGTGTACAGGGTTGAGAAGATTTGTGATGGATCTGGTGAGGATCCATCTTGCAGCAGGTTAGTCATTCTGTTTTCAAAGTGCTACCGAAAATGTAGACTTACTGAAAATTTTGCCATTGCAGTGGATTCCACGCATATTAATTTATAGAGTATCATTTAATTTTTAGCGTTATGATATGATGATGGTTGGGAGAGGTTTTATTTTAACCATCTCCAACCCTACATATTGCTGCTGAAATTTGAATTTTTATCTTTCTGCAGGTCAGTGAGTGGGAATAGCATCACAGACCACCTAGTCTATTATGGTGTTGACATGGGATCAGATGATCCACAAACATGCAGAATCGTTATGAATTCTGACGTTCTGAGTACTAGCAGCACCAGGGATTCAAGAGGAAACTTCATCTTATCTAGAGATCCTACAAGTTCCCTTCTCAAATTGAGTAGAGAGTTTGACAATCAGGAAAAGGCCGTTAATGTCTATTGAATTGGCATGAGATATCTCTTGCAACATAATCGTGGGACGTTATACTTATTCTTTTCTTTCTTCACAGTCCTTTCAAGTGCGGCTGAAGAATTTTATCAGAATTAGCTGTAACTGGAAGAAGATTGTGTGTATAGTCTTTTGTATATATTCATCCATGTATATATGACTCATAATTCTTGGTGCCGATGTTAAGTGTTGAATTTCACATGCAAATTCTACTCATTTGACTAATAATATTTGATTACTCATTTTTTTTTCTTTCCCGAAGTTAAATTTTATTAAATATATTTTCTGTTCCTCCCATTCATTAAAATTTTGTTTTGGTCTGCTTTCATTTCATCTTCTGTCCATGATATTTGCTTATCAATTAGCGTGTAGGCAGGCAAATAGTAGTTACAAACGTGACGCAACATACACAAAACAGGTCAAAAATGGATGAATTGGACCCCCCAACCTACCCATAGCCCCACACCACATGTGTAGCCTAAGTTGTACAAAATTGAATAGGTTTGGTAAGTTTTTGAAAGGTTAAATTGCATGTCTCTTAAAAGTTAACTTAAAATTTCATTGAAAGGATATGCTGACATCAATTAGAAATTCTAAGATCATTTAGTCAAAAGACTAATTTTGGCTAAATTGCGTTTTTGGTCCCTTAACTATTTAGGTAGTATCGGTTTGGTCTCCTAATTAAAATTTGATTTATTTTGGTCCCTTAACTTCTCTTTGTTACACATTTTGGTCCTTTTCGTTAGTTTTAATTCAAAAACGTTAGGTTTTCTTCATCTTCTTCTTATCTTTTTCATCTTCATACCATCTCCATCAACATTCAACAACAAGAATCCCAGAAAAATTCCAAAAGAAAACCTAATGTTTTTGAATTAAAACTAACAGAAAAGACCAAAATATATAATGGAGAGAAGTTAAAGGATTAAAATAAATCAAATTTTAATTAAGGGACCAAACTAATACTAATTAAATAGTTAAGAGACTAAAAAGATAATTTGGCCTTTATAGAAGGGGAGTTATGAGTGTGGTTCAGATAAAATAAGTAAATTATGAAAGTATGTCTTGAAATAATGGTATAGGCATGAAAGTAAGTTTTTATGGTATATTATAAAAAGTATGTCGAGCATAATTGTAAAGCATACCAATTATATTTGAAATAATGTCACAAACTTGAATAGTTATATTTTCGTCTTTTAGTGTATCTCATTGGCTATAAAAGAGAAGTCTTGTAACATATTGGAGGAGGAAAAACAAATAAAAATTCATTGTGTTTAAGTAAAAACATGTCCTAAGTTTTTAACTTATTTTTGAAAGCTCTGGTTATCATGTTCATGTCATTAATCCCTCTATAGAGATGCAAATATGCTCTACCCTTCTCTCAAAAAAGGATCTATGTGTATCAAAAAACATTTGACTATTGATCCATGCCACTCTTTATTTTAAGATGATAATTTTAATAGTTAGTTTGTGCTTGATGTTTTTGTTTGCATATGTATGGCTATTTGGTGTCTTGTTTGACAATCTTGTTAAGACTAATATAATAATATGCGAGGTTCTCAACAAGTGTGGTATCAAAGTCTCAACTATAGACGGTGCATATGGTATGAATATAATAGAGTGAGTAAGTAAATCACTTAATCATGTAAACTTTTTAAACGTAAATGACCAACTTTAAATCAAAAATACATGTAAGAGATTAAATATGTAATTTAACCTTTTTGAAAAGATCAAGTAGATAGTGTGAGTTTGAATTTGTTTTGAGAATGACATAATAATCATAATAAACTACCGTGATTCGGTAAAAACTATACTTTAAAGATTTAACAAAATTATGATGTTATTGTGGTTTTGCCGGACTCACGGTTGGTCCAAACATACACATAATATAATATAATGCTGTGAGAGTCACTCTTCAATTTTCTTTTCATTGACTATGCTTTCTCTCTTCATGTAAACTATGGCTGCGATTAGATTTGTGGTTTTACAAGTTACATTGCGATATTTTGATTCAAGTAGCAAACCTTTCTTTGAAATTGTCCTCAAAATTCAAGATTTGTCACTAGTATTTTTTTTGAAGGAAGATTTGTCACTAGTATTTGGCAACATAACTTTTTTAAAAAAAATAAAAAAATATATTTGTCTTTCGAGAAAATGTCTCTCATGTTCATTTGGAAACGGATTTACCGCATGCAACATATTGCCATCAATACAAATGCTAATCATATTTTTGATGAATCAATTATCTTAAAAGCCATATTCATTCACTTCATATAGTATAATCAAAGTATAATCTCTTCACCAAATTCACGAGCTTATATATATTATAGACAATTGAAAGATTATACATCAAAGTATATCAACTAAATAGAAGAAACTCTAATGGAGTACATATCATACTTCATTCTCCACGATAGTAATGATCCTTTAATAATATTACAATATATTTTCGATTCGAATACATTTGAACCTCTAGTCCATGTATCTTACATATTTCCCAACAAAAAAAAAAATTTCTTATTTATTTTGTTGGATTCTTTATTGTCTCTGCAGCACAAACATGGCTATATATACTTCTTCTCCCCAGTTTTCAAATCTCCTTAATTATTTTCACCTCCAGCTTCAGCTTCAGAGGCTGAAACATTTGTGTCTTCGACAACTTCTTCTTCCTTAGCCGAAGTCTCTTCCGGTGCAACAACATCCTCTGTACACATACAAAACCAAATTAAAATTCATAATCAAAATTCATATGATACATGACATCTTTAAAGAAAGTTCCATGCATGATGCACAAAAAAAAAAGTAAATAATCCTAATTTATCTCAAGAAAAACTCTATACCTTTTTCATTTTCTTCAGCCAATTTTTTCTCTTCTTCAGTACCAGCAGCATCATCAGCATTGATTTTCTTATCATTCTCTATCAATGCATCATCATCTTTTTTCTCAACTTCAGCAGAAGGTTCCTCAACAACATCATCCTTCTTTTCTTCATCATTTTTCTCAATTTCTTTAGAAGGTTCCTCCACAACCTCCTCCTTCTTTTCTTGATCATTTATTTTCTCCATAGGTTCGCGGTCTTTAACATCCTTAGCTGCATCATCCTTATTTTCTTCAACACCAGCCTCTTTCACACTTTTACTTTCCTTTTGTTCCTCAGCAGCTGAACTTGCATTGTCAACATTATTGTTTATGTCTTTGGTTTCTGTCTCATTTTCTTTGAAGGTGACACTAGATTTCTTGCGTTGGAGGATGGTGGTGTTATCTGAAGCAACATCATGTTTAGATTTTCCACAACCCATTTTGTTGATTTATTTAATCAAATATAAATATTATACTTTTGTGTGAATTAATTGATTTTGAGAGATAAATAAGAAGAGAATGAATATTGAAATGTGAAATTAGTCTCTCTTATATAATAGGAACATTTGAAGACATGATGATTTATTTTGTTATGTGTTCTGCTAGCGTTGTATCAAATTAAGGTTTGCATGGGTGTGCTTAGGTGTAATTGAACTATAGCTGTTTTTTTTCTTGTTCTGCTGTGTGCTATAATTGGAGATTTTGTATTTGTTGTATGTGTGCTATAATTGCTGTTTTGTATATTGGTAACTTAGTTTGACCTCATTGATGAAAAAAGATAAATTAAGTAATTGGTTATAGGAAACTGGTTTGGCAACATAATTTGGTTTTCTGTTTTAACCTTCTTCCAAGAATGGTAATATTGATGAGGTTTTATGTTTATTTTTTTGAGTGGATCATTTTTTTTTTGTTGAGGATATGAGTGGATCATTATTCTTGTACTTGAAATAGTAGTTTCAGACAATTTGGTTCCTCAAACTTACAAAATGAGAAATTGGTCCATACAGATTTTTTAGGGGAATCGATCCATTAAGTTGAAGATGGTAAATCAGTTTATTCCATCTAATAATAAAAAATTAGCTAACCAAAACATCTAATAATTTATGAAAGTGATAATTTCATGAATGAGTATAACAATAAATCAATGGTTAAGACTTAAGACTACATAGTCTCTTTAATTCATATACAATTACGAAGATCATATTTAACTAAATAAACAAAATTTAAACTATGAAAACAATCATTAAGTTAATACAATTCATAATAATAGATCATGTATAGTTGATATATGGTTGACAAGCGTTTAACATTAGAAGCATCTAATTTTTCTATAAGATTTAGAAAAGACATGTCTTTTGCAAATTTTAAATCCTTCCACGTAATTAAAGTTTATGCTACCTTTGAATCTGATAATGGTAAGATTTGCCAACAACTAGCAGAACGACATCTCGGCAACCCATGGTCTGTAATATCCTCATTGACATCACTGATATTTCTTTCTAATCACTGCAAAAAAGGTACATACATGGAGTCATGCGAATTAAATACACACCTAAAAATAAAAAAAAACCTTTTGACCAATGACACTCCATAAAAAAGTGTGAAATTGTCTCATTATGTTGTCCAACAAAAATACACAAAGGGTCACATATGATTGGAAAAAGATACATAGACACTCATTTCCTTGTACCACTCTTGTACACCTACCCATGTGGATGACAGTTTTGTAATTTTGTTAAAAAAGCAAGGGCAAAGTATGTCCATTTGAGAGAGAGAAGGCCACATGTTGCATTTTCACATGGAGGTACAAAGGTGTATGCCGCCTAAGTATGTCCATGTATCATTGCTCCATATGATTCCTCTTTTAAAAAGATCATTTTTACTGATAATTTTGCATTTAGAACCCTAATAAACATAATGGATGTGTACATCTTAGAATACTTTTTATTTTTCACATTTTTTTTACATTTGGTGATCAGAGACATTCTTCCATGGTCACAAATATAAATGTGTAGTATTTGATCACACACACATAAAAATGATTTTCTTCAAAATACTAAATCATTATATCATCAATTTTATTTTTATTATTAAAAAAAAGACTTTGATGTATGTGTGTCCAAACACTATTCCCTTATGTTTGTGCCCATAGTAGAATTTCTCACCAATGTCATACACTTAGTTATGTGAGACAACTGCTGTATGCCTCTTAAAAACAATATGAATTCTTCACATAAAAAATAGAAGACCGTAAAATACCACTCACAAACTCATTTTGTGATTAAGAGAAAGAAATTTACAATCGAAGAATTTGTTGAACTTGAAAAAAAGGAGAAAATTTTCATTAATTAGATCACCATTCCATACTTGAATCACTTCTTCAAACACAACAATAGCCTAACATTTTACAAATATACGTTTAAGTTATGACTTTTTTTTTAAGAAAAGTTATGACTTGTTTTTTATGGAGCAGATTTAAGTTATGACTTGGTAAAATAATCATAACACATCCTTCCTATTATTTTTATTTTTTACCAACACATACTTCCACTATTCCTTGAAACTTAAAAAAAAAAATCATCTTAGACCCAAGTGGTTAGTATCTCTACTAATATGATAAATTATTTACGAGAATTTGAGTTTGATTTCTATGTGAAACAATTATTGACAAGACTTTAATAACCTCTTAACTGAAATTCAAATTACCAAAGTTCCTATCCTTTGAGAACGGAAGAGTTAACAAAGAAAATACTTTCATATTCCACGATATAAGTCATTTTAATTAAAAAATTGTCTCATCATACATGTTATTTTAAAATATTGACAATTTACAAATTTTATTTTAGGCACTAGTTAACATTTCTTTTTGTTTTTCCTATTATACTATAACCATTTACTACTCTTTGTTCGCAACTATTGTAATTTATCTTTCTAATCAAATACAATTTTATAAAATGATTCATAATTTATATTTTACATAAAAAAAACTACATTTCTTAACTCGTGTATCATATCTAAAATGACTTCTATTTTGAGTCAAAATGAGTAGTTATTTCAAACTGAAATATGCAATTATAAAGAGTTTTGATTTTGATCCTTATAAAAATCATTTTGTATCGTTCTTAGTAAAATAACACATTTTGCTTTAGTCCTTATTATTTCATTTTATTCTTTATAAAATTTATTCATATTAGAATTGGTCTCAACTGTGACGCGTCCGTGATGGGTTAACTACGTTGTTTTGGTGGGACCTTTAGTTGGAAGGGGTAATTTTAAAAAATAGATACAACTGTCTCTTTGAATTAGCTGAGAATAAAATGATGACAATTTTAGAGATGGATCTGTTAGGTTGGGGGAAGAAGGGGAGGCATGAAAGTGATGTAGTGTTTATTATGGGAGGAGGAGAATGTAACGAAGTGTATTACTTTGTTGCATGATGGGGTAGCAAAAGGTGAAAATGAAACATTCATACATATCAGCGATATACAGGCAGTTCAACTTATCACTACTTGACTTTGAAAAATGTTACAACTCAAGAATCTTCATACATTATTTGACACAAGACAGTTCCTTTAAAAACTAATCTTTTTGCTTGGGCTCTTCTCCAAAATCACATTCCTACTACGAATAATCTTTTGTGGCGGGGCTTAGTTCAAAATCTACAATAAATTTGTGTGGGTAGAGTTGTTGATCTAATGAGGACATCAATCACTTGTTTTTGCAATGTAATTTTTTTTGAGATCAATTTGGACTTCGGTTTCACAAAGGTTAGAGTATGTTATGGTGATTCCTACTCTCATCGCTGACCATTTACATCAATTTGGTCATTTAAGAGGATCATCAAAGCATCATCGGTCAGCTATGTATCTTTTATGACTATCTTACATTTGAATGGCTCATAATGAAAGGAATGGTCGAACCTTCAAGCATAAGGAGCACTCTTTGCAGCAACTTCTCGACAAAATTAAGCTACATATGTTTTGGTGGTTGAAAGCGAAATACACTACCTTTATTGACTCTGTTATTGTAACATCTTATTTAGCCTTTTTCTTCTTTGACAAACCTTGTGCTGTGAAGTTTTGATTCTTTGGTAATATAATTCCATTTTAACTTCTTAAAAAAAATAATATACATTAAAGGGAGAAATTTCAACATAAACAAATTTTACAAGGATTATGTCAAAACACCAAAGACCACCACCAAAAATAAAAAGTGGTATATTGGTAAAGATTAAAAATAAAATAAAATATTTCTACAGAAATTAAAAACAAACAAAATAGATTTGCAGTTTCAAAATCATGCTTTAAACCTTGTTTTTATGATATTGTCAGTTATCATGGCATAACATTTTCTGGTTAGATTGCATCTAATCCACCAAGGAGGATTCATAATTTCATGCAGTGCCACTTGATAAGAACAGCAAGGAGGTGCATGAATGTTAAAGTCAAGTAATATACTAAAATTAGAAAAATAATGAAATGGTCCTTGAGAAATATCCAGATCACCTCGTGGGATCCATATGTCGAGATCCAGTTATTAGTTGTCCACCAAAACAGTTCAGACACTTGTTTGTCTTAAAAGGAATATTAAAAAAAAAACTTTTCATGAACATTTGGGTGTTTTGTTAGGTTGTGCATCCAATATGCATCAGATTTTGAGACTTTATTTTGTATGTGATGTGATAAAATAAATTAATAGTAATAATTAGTATATAAATATTTGAAAGATCAAGATATTATTTATAGTTACGCTAAAAATTTGTTTCACCCTTCTTGTAATTTTCACAATTGATGAGAGCTTTTGGATCCTCAAAAAAAAAAAATGTATAGCTGAGAACCTATCATGATATCACTTAAATTTCCTCCACATTTTTTTTGAGGAGATTGATGTTTCCACAAGTAAAACCGTGAAATGAAATGAAGCATGATTGCAACACAAAGATTTTTTGTTACGGTTAGTTGGCTTTTCCCATTTCTGAAATACCATTCGTTGATCTAGCGGCCATATCCCTTTATTTATTCTGAAGTCATTCTCTTCTGCCATACACCATGCCCCCTTATCTTCTCTTTCTCTCTCTACCATCTCTCCAACCAAGTGGGCATATACTATTATCCATTATTAGATCTTCTACTTGTACCCAATTTTTTATTCATTTATTCATTCACCTTTTCATCCTCAAAATTATACTAGAAATTTTTGATAGTTTGGTCCTCGTATATAAAAAATACTAGTAATTTGCCCTTACAATTGAACCTGTTTAATCAATGCAGTCTATACAAAATGCAGAAGTGACATATTATTTAAGGAGTTAATAAGCACACGCACCTTGAAAGAATTTTACACATCAAGTGGACAACCACTATTTTTTCATGTTACACCGATTTCACAATATCATTACAAAAAATATAGTGTGACAACACAAAGATTTTCATCCCTTCCAATTTCTTTTTCTTTTTTGGTTTAAAATTTGCAATTAAGAATTAATTTTGGAGCTAAATTAATAGAGAAACATCAATATTGTGTTGTGAGAGTTGGTAACACGATTTTATTGTAGGAAAAATACCTCAATATTCAAGAGTTGTCTATTCATGAGTCAATTCAACCTTATATATTTTTTTTAAAGGAAAATAGATGTTTTACGGCCGGCTCGATGATTAGTTTCATAACATGTCTAAATAATTCAAGCTATGAGATACCACGAAACACTTATCGGATTAAAAACCTAGAAGGAGTTAGAAAAATAAAAATAAAATAGAGAAACTAAAATAATTAAAGACAAATTTATAATTCCATATATTTGAAGGACTAAAATGTGAATCCAAGCAAAATTATGATTCACTCAATGAAACCCCTTAGTCTATTTAATTTCACTGCGTTACATTAAATTAAAAAAATAGTATAATAATATATAAATCATGATGGGTTCAATCTTTATCATTGTTGTGTTGTGGATCAAGCCAAAACGATTCTCAACACCAAAACAAAATCCCCTCTCACCCTTCCTTTCCTCTCCCATCCAAAACTCATGGAAGCCTCTGCCATTGAACGTCTTGATTTTGGGAAGATGGGATATGGGTACTTTTTCATCTTCCATTTTTTTCCCATAAATTTTTCATTTTTATTCAATTTTCATTGTTTTTAAGCTTTTTAATTTTGTGGGTATTTGATTTTTCATTGATAGGTGTAAGCATTATAGGAGAAGATGCAGGATTCGTGCTCCTTGTTGCAATGAGGTTTATTCTTGCCGTCATTGTCATAACGAGGCAACGGTATTTTTTTTGTTCTTTTTTCCTTGTTTTAATGTTAAAAATCTTGTCTTTTTTATTTTTTCTGATCTGGGTTTGTGTTATTTTTTTCATTTCTAGGGCATGCTGAAAAACCCTTTTGATCACCATGAACTCGTTCGTCATGATGTTGAACAAGTAAGAATAAGGGCACCTTTGATTTGTGTTTTTCAGAATTTATTGGTTATTGTGTAATTTTACATGAATTGGTGATGAATTTTGCATCTTGTTGTTTCAGGTTGTTTGTTCGGTTTGTGACACAGAGCAACCAGTATGTATCTATTCATAATTTGAGTTGAAACTGTTGTGTTTTTGTTTTTTTGGATAGATTTATGATGTTTTCTCTTTAATGTTTCTTTTGAAGGTTGCTCAAGTTTGCACTAACTGTGGTGTCAGAATGGGAGAATATTACTGTGACCTCTGCAAATTCTTTGATGATGATGTAATGATTTACTGAATAAATCTGCAGTATTTGATTTAAGTTTTTGGTTTTCAATTTGATTGAATTTGAGAATATTGTTATTGTTGATTAATCTCACTGTTTTCTATTTGTTGCTAATTGTTTGTTGTTCACTCGTTATGCAGACGGGGAAACAACAGTTTCATTGTGAGGATTGTGGAATCTGCAGGTACAATAGTTGTATTTGAGCAAATAGTTTCTTAGGTTTCCCAAATTTATGAGATGCAACTAATTTTGGTTATGTAATTTGTAAACAGAGTTGGTGGGAGTGAGAATTATTTCCATTGCAAGAAGTGTGGTATGTATTCATCACAAGCTTTCTTGATTGTCGATGAATCGTTTAATTTTTTCAAATTAGCTTATGCTGTAAATTGTTAGTTTTCATATTAATAGAAGATTCAATTATTTACTTCCTTTGATAGTATGAAAAAATTTGCCATTGCCAAACATGTTATCATCTTTAGTGACAGTAGGAGTTCAAAAGCACTATTGCGTAATGATAATTCTATCAGCTGTTTTCTTTTTTCTGTAAAAGTTGAGTATTAAGCATTCTCATTCTAACATATTAGCTTTTGTCGTATCTTTTTAGCTTCCAAAATCAATTTTCTATAGATGGATGGAATGAAACCTTGTTTTCTAAAGCAGTGTGTGAATTTAGAACTAAGTATATTCCCTATAATTTCTAGCCTTATTCCAACTCGTTCTCAAGTGATCTCTTATTTGACCTGCTTGCTGATGCAATGAGACCTATTTCTGTTTGATAATATTGTGGTCTGCCATTATATTCTGAAATCAGAATCCACTTTGGGGGACCTAAAAGTGGTTCTCAAAAAAAAAAAAAGAATTCAGAATTTAGTGTATCAATTCAAATAGTATAGATCAAACCCTTGTGATCAATGGTCATTACCCAAAAAAAACCTTGATCTATGGTGTTTTACATTTTTTTTGAAAGGTTAGCTTCAATTAGCAATAGTTTTCTCCGAATTCATCTATTATGCATTGTTTTGTTACCATTGGACTTTGGAGTCATATCTAATAAATTTATCAACTTAGTTATATTGTGGAACTATTTTTTCTTCTGCTAACAAATCAATTGCTCCATTTTGACAGGGTCTTGCTATTCAGTTGCTCTGCGTGATAACCATTTATGTGTGGAGAACTCCATGAGGCATCATTGTCCAATTTGTTACGAGGTCCATACTCTTCCTCCCTTTCCCCTTTTCCATGTTTTCATTTAAACAAACATTTTCTATACGTCACTGGAAGCAGGAGAGTATTCTGAGGTGACTTTATTGTGTTGCTACAGTACCTTTTTGACTCATTGAAAGATACAACTGTTATGAAATGTGGCCACACAATGCATTGTGAATGTTACCATGAGATGATAAAGCGTGCCAAGTGAGTATATTGCTTACTATTTGACAGTTATTTCGTTTAGAAAGCATTGTCTCTGCTGTAATATTAACTCGACTAGGTGTATGGCTCAGTTACTGTTGTCCCATATGTTCCAAGTCGGTGATTGACATGTCTACGGCATGGAAGAGAATTGATGAAGAGGTAGCTGATTAAATTACATGCATCTGTTTTCACTTGATTTTAAGTTTTTATGCTCCACAATTTTCTGGTCAAGAATATCGAATATATGTTCTTTACTACAATTGTGATTTCTCACTAATTTATTTTTGCTGTATTAGATCGAAGCAACTGTCATGCCTGATGATTATCGGAATAGAAAGGTAAACTATACTCCCAGTAATACTAGTTTAAGACATGCTATCTCTATTTCTCACAGCCGTTAGAACCTACATATTTGACATCAAACATGCTTATGAGTATGACCAATGCTGTCAATTGTGCGTTGCAGAAAATAGAGATTTGTTAAAATTTCGATACGCTACAGTGCTATAGCGTCGCTAGAGCCCACTATTTGACTTCACTTTGTACTAAATAGCGTATTGCAAACGATAGTGATTTGTTCAAATTCTGTTTTGCTATAACTGTTATTTGACAACACTGAGCATGAATGGACCTTTTGTCCTTTCTTTCACATGCATATATCATGGTTATATTAGTAAATTTCTGAGAACTAAAACAGCACTGTGTTGCAGGTTTGGATACTTTGTAATGACTGCAACGATACAACCGAAGTTTCCTTCCACATTATTGGGCATAAATGCGGTCACTGCAGTTCATATAACACTCGTGCTATTGCTCCTCCTGTTCTTCCGCAATAATCGAATTCTTGCAGTTCACGAAGCATGTCTTTGCCCTATGACCCAATTGTTGTAGAGCCTCATTTAATTCATCCTCAAGATTAGTGGTGTATTGCGTATGCCCTGAAACTTTTCATAGGTTATTCTTCCTCCAACGTATGGAGTGGACAAGTTGGAGCTGGTATTTGAGTCATTAGACTATTATAAACATCTGTATACTAAATACAACATGGGGGAAAAAGTTTTACCCTGCATGAGCTGCTGATAATTATGTCGTGTCATCTACTGTTGTATTTGATATTGGAGGCCATATGCTGATTGATATTGTAGGCCTTCATAGAAATCCTTTGTGATTGATTTGTTATGTTGCATTTTACTAGCATTTAGAAAAGGAATTTGGATTCAGTGCAGTCAACATTTCCCTCGTAAATGCATTCAGGGACATCGGTGACCGATCATCTGATCAACTCTGATCTTGACCAGATGGTTCAAAGAAATGCAGATTTTAATTCAAGATACTGAGCTCGAATCTTGGACTGTCTGATCTTGAATGCAGGGAATGTTGATTGTAGGAGATCCGGGTCCATATAGAAGCGCGATCTATGACACTCTTTTCAACACTATTATTGGTTGAAGTTTATGTTGGTCCTACCATTTATTTAAAAATGAATCTAACATCGATTCATGAGACTCATGCGTTTCACCTTTGTTTAGTCCTTGGGCAGATCTGCATAACATATGTATGACAACTCGCTGCGGTCGCCTTCTTAACATATAGCAGTATAGGTTATTGGTTTTGGTTTTCTTGAGTTAGTTGTTAGTTGTGGTAATGGATGATTGGAAGCGAACATGATTTTGAAAATTAACCTCACAAAATACCAAATCATATGGCAAGTTGTTAGTATATTTTGTACAAAATTCAATCTGTTTAGCTGTACTGTATGAATAAAATAGAGCACAAACTGAGACAATTCAACAGATGCAATGATAAATCAAGAGTTTACAAAGTCAAAAAAGAACCACAGCTTCCAAATATATAATTGGTTTAACCTACCAAAAATGATAATCAAAAGAGAAAGTAGCATATGTCGCTTTCAACAACCAAAATGTAAGCTTAATTTTGGAGTAATTTGTTGAAAGGAAGGAAAAAGAATTAAAACCAAAACATGTTTCTAAGGGATGGGATTCGACTCTTAATTTTTGTACTATTTAGGTTTTTCTTCTTACAAATACAACAAATAGAGCTCATAGAACAAATCGTAAGATTTATTTACTTAAGATGTGTGATTATTGACGCTACATAATAAGATGTTTTGCTGCAATAAATTGCACCTTTCAGAGATTGCAAATCGGTTAACAAGGATCATATGCTCCAGCATGTGCCCTACTATTTTTCTTTAGTTTTTACCAAATATATCTCTTTTCTAGAGGAACTTTCCACACCACACTTTTAGTATCATATTATTTCAGATATAAACATACCGAAAAAATGTAAATTTTATGTCATCTAGATTTTTTATTTTTTATTTTTAAAACATGGTTTTTTAGAAATATGGGGTGAGGTAGTGGCCCTCCTTTTTTTTTCAAATCTAACCACGATCGTTAAGGGTCATGCTAGCTAATACCTTAAGGGTATTAGTTGCAAAAAAAGTAAAGTAAATTTTATATTGATTATTTTTTTTACACTCTAATGAGCTTGATTATAGTTCTAATATTTTTATTATATTTGTTTTTTTAACGAGTGCCTCATGGGCATTTGTTAACATTTTTCTATCTTTTTAATCATTTTAATTTGGAAAATGATTGGTCAGTATATTCACTTTGAGAAAACAAATATAAATTGTGTTGTGGTAGACATTATAGGTTGATGATGTAATATGCATAAAGATATAAATATAAAAGGAGGTGTGAATGAATGGTTGAGATTTCAAGATGATCTCTTCTAGTGAATTTTCCACAGGAGAGAAATCAAGTCCCCAAATATCATTGTTGCTTTGATTTTGATATGAAACTAATTCCATTCGGAACCCTATCAATTGCATGATAAAATTTGCTCATCACTCTCAACTTGCAATAGATTAAGGTGCCTAAGTATAAAAATGATGAGTACTAAAAACACACTATCTACACTCTTTCTACAAAATTCATACAAAAAGAGAGTCTTAGAGATTGTGTTGTTAAATGATTAAATCTACCAGAAATACAAAAAGTAGAAACAACATGCATTTATATGTTTGCAAGTCGAACACATCACACATTTCTAATCAAATAACTTTTCCACAAATGTTACAAAGAAATATAACAACATTATCATGTCACACATGATATGATAACAAAGTTGTGCACAACAAATAGTCAATCACATACTCATAAGAAAAAATCAATCACATATATTTTTTTGCTTAAATAAGGTCTCCAAAAGCATGCATCTAGGTTCTTCTTCGATGAAGTCTCAAAGCAGGAAGCATCACAAGAGAGAGGAATACTATTGATCCAAGAAGTGAAATCAAACATGCAGCAGCAGCTTGGTTGCAAAATTTGTCAAAGACATGACACACTTT